>ML675604.1:8567386-9071724 GCA_007922155.1 Mesoclemmys tuberculata | reverse complement strand
AGAGAGAGAGAGAGAGAGAGAGAGAGAGAGAGAGAGAGAGAGAGAGACAGAGACAGAGACAGAGACAGAGACAGACACTTCAGTCTTTTGGATAAGCTCAAATCAGGTAAAAACTGGAGGACAAACAAAAATGGACATAAAGTTTGTGCAATGCCCTGTCACTGCCTTTTCTTCCATAAATCCCAGAGAAACATGAAAGAACCTAAATAAAATTTGAAACAGCTAAAGAGCAGTCCACAGTGCTGAAACACTCCTTCAGTCCAAACCGTCTCAATGCCAGCTATTTAATTTCCCATATGTTTGGTGTGGTTTTGGCAAATCGTCATTAGCATTTTTGGCAGGCCTACAAAACAGCTTTTCACAGCCTCAACCCAAACATGATCCAGTCCTGTCTACCATGATCATGCTGCAGCCTGACAGGTCTGGTGAGACTTAATCCCATGAGTCTTTGAGATAAATCCCATATATAATTGGTTACTTTTCCATAGAAGTGTGCATGTTAGAGGGACTGTAGAATGACGACCATTCCAGCATCAGGTGCTGCCTCAGTTTTCCCCTTCTCTGTGCCTTAGTTTCCCCACTGGTTAGTAGGCTCCCTCTTGTTCATTAGGTAGCCTACTCTAGAGAAGAGAATGATTAAGAACATATTGGATTACAAGCAGCAGGGCACAGACACACCAATTTAAATTAGAGCCAGGGCTCAGAATCAACTGGTATGCAGCAGAACAGTGTACCAGAACCTCTTTCATTCTGCCTTCTTATTCTTCTGAATCCATGCCCTTTTTTAAAGCAAGTTTCTAGCTGTTATGGTTGACAAGACAGCCTCAAAAAATATGAATCAAGTGCAACTGATGCCTGCATTTGCTGAACCTGAAATAATAGCTCTGAGAGGTGTGAATTTTCCCATTCATCTCCCTAGATGCCAAGTTAGAAAACAAGGGTGACATTTAAACTATTAACTATTTCACTGCTCAAAGCACATAGCACAGGATGACACTTTGAAGGCCTGCCCAATCTCTGCAAGTTGGGAGTTGGAGAAAAGAAGAGGGTAAACCCAAAAAGCCTACAGAGCCCAGTGGGGCATCTGCGGCTCCTCAAGGGAGGACAAATAAGCTAAGTGGGGGCCAATGAGCCTCAGTGAGGGGAAGAAAAGCCCAAGAAATCCAGCAAAGTGGAATGTATTTGGACTCTACTGAAAGGGATACCAGCCCAAGGAGCACAGAGAGCATGTGGGAATATGTTTTGAACATCTGCACAACGTACTGTGAGCCATATCTCACGTGGGTGGAATATATTAATGGGTGGAGCTTGAAAGCATTATCACTTTTCCCAAATTTGATCCCTCCCCTGTTTAGAGCCCACAGGACCAGGTCAACAGCATTGTGCTGCAGAGAAAGAGCACATTCCCCAAATTAGAAGATTTACAAAGCAGCCACATAGGCGTGCATTCACCAAGCACTAGAGTTGTCGCCCTTAGGGGACGCAGGCTTTGATAGGTGAATTTTCCAAGCAGTGGTTTGAAGAAAAGTTAGCCCGAGGGACTGTGATGCCTTCCCTCCCTTTTTGTGAACTAATTGCTAGTAGGGCTGCACTACTGAGGAAGAAAAGAACATTTGGCCATGCGTCTAAATTTCCTTTCTCCAACACAGAGTTTCTGACAACCCTGAGTCATCCTGGAATCCAGGGGCATGGAATCTGGAACCACATTCCTTGGAAAGAAATGTAAATAGTCATGCTTACAGCAGTTCTTTTGAAAGTACCCTGCCTTTTGTTCAAGTGTAAGTGTTTTACAGCTTTTAAGTAAACTGCTTTGAGGGGAACAGAGAACAGAACTCCCCACCAACCTGACTGAGCCAGTGGACAGACGGGCCAACCCTAAAACAGGCACTGAGGGGGATCATGAGTAATTCCATGTCTGGGTCCTGTGGGTCTGCTGAAGGGTGGATCTGCTGAGGAGCTCATGTAAATGCAAAAGAGGGGTTGTCTGTCTCCCTGTGTGGAAAGGATTGCATTCTGTAACCTGCAAAAGAGTGGGAGAGTTTCTACTGCCGGATACCGCATACACATCCCCAGAACTCTCCTTGTAACAACCCTCTCTGAATTGCCCCTCTCCTCAATCACCACATGTGGTTCCTTAAAGACATATTCTAGCCTTTCATCAAATTAGCTATGCACTGTTAACTGTCAACAGCTCTTTTGTTCCTCTAATGGGTGTTTTCTGTTGCAACATTGTGCTTATTAACCTTTGTCAGTGACTCAGTGTGTATGTATACCCTTACGTTTAATATTGGCGTTTCAAGACGGGGAGAGGAATAGTGATGACTTAAACAAGCATGACTGCAGAGCAAGTGGGTGTGTTTTTTATTCTTATTTTAAGTAAACCTTTATTCATTTTAAAGATTTTTTCCCCCAGATAAACAAAGATAGGAAGTGAATACAAAAAAAGCCAATAATTAAAATGCCATTATTAACAAATAGTCATTGATGTGGCTGTGCTGTAGGAACATTGATGGATAGAAGGGGTAAAAGCTAGAAGAGGAAAAGAAGATGTTAGGGAGAGGAAAGGAATCCTCTATAAAAAATTCAGCACAGAAGCAAAAAGATTAAAGACAAAGAGAACAAAGAGATGGATGTTAGAAAAATATGACCCATTAGGTATATCACTTATCAGCTATACTTGTGTGTAAATCACAACTGTTCAGTGTTAAACAAAGAAAGGTAATGATTAGTCTGTAACAAACAGCTTGACTACATGAAAAAGTCGCACTGGTTTAACCTGAGGTGTGGTTTTAAACAGATTTAGTTAAACCAGAGGACACACTGATGTTGGTTTAAATGATGGTTGCTTTATCTTATTTATGTTGATTCAAATAAGCCTGGTTTAAATCAAAACAAGAGTGACAAGGTAGGTAAGGTAATATCTTCTGTTGGACCAACTTCTGTTGGTGAGAGAAACCGTGCTTACACAGAGCTCTTCTTCAGGTCTGAAGAACTAGACCCGAAGAAGAGTTCTGTGTAAGAACAGAATATTCAAGAGTGGTCCTTTCTGATTAAATGTATTAAACCAGTCGTTGATCTTGGGAGAGTAACAAGATTTCCATCTATGCAAGATAAGCTCTTTGGTACAAGGGCAGCTCAAAGGAACCAGAGTCCCTGAGAATTCGTAAAGCCTAATTTCACCTGCATCAGTGCTAGTTTGAAAGTTCCAAGTGTTAATGGAATATCTACAATTAAAATGTATTCTGTCCCACACACCTCTCCAAACAGCCTTCACCTTAGTGCAGTCCCAGAGAATGAATATCAATAAACCCAGAAGCTTTTCTACACCACCACCATTTATCATCCTCCTTATGCCTGCCTTAAATAAACTTGAAGAGGTCCAGTGCATCTTTAGGAGAATCTTATGTTGAGTCAACTGTAACTGTAGATTAGCTAGAGATTTTTAAATATTATGGCTATTATTCCATTAGGGACAGATTTAAGGGTCAAACGCATCATCAGCAAACATGCAGCATAGGGCCTAATGATCACATCACCTTAGACCTGAAGAAGAGCTCTGGATAAGCTCAAAAAATTGTCTAAACAGAAATAAAAGATATTACCTACCCATCCTGTCTCTCTAAGATCACCTTAGACTTTTTTAAACATAAAACATTTTCTTTTTAAATAAAGCAAAAATCACAGGCCTAAACAAAAGTGGATTCTTACCTAAATTAAGTTAGTTAGTTATTCCAGTTATGGGACCCTTGTAGCTCAGCAATACTTTTTCTTGGCAATTTGTTCTGTGATGCTGTCCAGCTCCAACCTTGCTGACTCATCTTTCTCAACTGCAAGGAAGGCAAAGTCACTCAGTCATGTCTGAGATAGCATTGAACGCATGTGGTTTGACATGCCTTAATGTGCTCATTGCACATTCAGCACTAGCCACTCCAATTGGCATGGTGAGAGAGAGTAGACACAACATTTCCATTTCTGGTAAAACATCGTAAAGAGAACATGACATTATGAAATTCAAATGGCTCTGAACTCAAAGTGACAAAATGAAGACCCCTGTGTCCTTGGTAAAATAATACATCTTGAAAGATAATCTCATGAACCAAGTCTAAAGAAAAACAGGAATACTTTCCCATGAGTTTAAGAACTTCCTCTTTTGACTCGTCTAACATATTTTGAAGTCGCCTGGGATGAAGGAAACCTAATAGAGTAGCTACCTCTTGAAATCCCTCACATCCAGATTTTAATTCCCCGACATGTTGGCTAAGACCTCAAAATAGTTCCTTTGATAGTTATCCTTTGCTTCTAACACAGAATCGTGTGCAAATTCATTATCCATGTGGCATACATGTCTCTCCCTGAGGCTTGGATAGTTTGCATTTTCAAAACCCATTGTTTCCCACCTGTTCTGTGATTCTTTTACAATTTCCTCATACTTTTCTTCAGATATGAGTTTGCTGATCTTTCACTTTGCTCTCAAATGTCCAGAAGACTTGGAACAGGTCAATTTTATTTGATGGAAGTATTCCAGAGGCTGCAGCCATGATGGCTAAGATTCTGTACCACCATAACAGATTGAGTTAGAAAATCCAATCGGTCAAAGACAGGTTGCTTTTTGCTTGACATGTCCTCACTACTCTTGCGTTCAGCGACAATTTCATCTTATAGGCATTCAATTATACTCTGAACATTTACTATCATTGCCTTAGTGGCTTTCATTTGAGCTTTCTATCTAGTCTTGCAGAGTTGATGGTAAGATCTCCTTTGTTTTTAGAAATTTGTTCAATTTCATCTGCTGCCTCAATCCCATCAATCTCTTCAGGGGCTAGAAGTGCATCATCAAATTCCTCTCCTATTTGCAAAACAGTATTCTCCCGAGCAAGAGTTTGAAGATTAAGTCTAAAAATAATCTTTATCATTAGTTTTTCCCATCAATGGTTAGTCTGTGAAATATTTATATATTTCCTGAAAAGTTGCGAAGAAAACTTTCAGTTCTGGACTGGCTTTATCTTCAGCAGCATGCACCAAAACGAGGCCTCTCTTGCCTGAAAGATATTCGTTAATTTTTTGCTTGCAATCATCCACAAATTCCAGCCATAACACTGGTCCCATCATATACCTTTTCAGACATGTATTTGGGGTCTAAGCCATATCTTCAAAATAAAACGTCTGTTAACTGGTCACAACAACATCTGTCTCATACTGCCACAAAAAAAACTTACAAAAGGCTGTTTTAGATCTACTTTTTCATTGATATGAGCAATATTAACAAAGAGAAGCAAAATGACTATTTGATCAACTTGGTTAATATTTTCCATTGGTTGCATCTGCCATGACAATAAAAAACATAGCTTCTTTGCAGCTATTTAAGTATGTGCCTCCTGGTTGCTGATACAAAAAGGCTTGTGAGTTCATCAGCAATTGTCTCTCTCAAGTATTTGATTCTCTTGGTGTCATTAATATGTTAGGCAAAAGTTGCATTATGTCTGGCAAGTAGCTTAATGATGCTCAAGTAACTACCACAATTGAAGTATGGCACTTCACGGTGGCCATGGAAGGGGAGACCGAATCTAGTTAAAGTTTTTACTGTCAAGCAATATTTTTAGTACTTTTTGCCATTTCTTAATATTTTCAGATGATTGTTTATCAAAATGCGCATTGATACCATGACACTATTAGAGTGGCCACATGTGACTGCACATTGTTTGTTCTTCCCTTGAACAGACAATGACTTTAGCATATTCTTCTTATCCCTATTAACTATATTGTTTTTCAAGTTTCTGTATTTCCAAACAACCGAAAAATGTGACTGTATGCAAAAGATCTGAGCATGGTAGCCATTTGACATGCAAATCTTCATGCAGTGCATTTGTCATTCTATAAAATGAAGATGAAAAACGGTGCCTTGTAGGGAAAAAAAAAGAAACTGTCCTTTTAGCATATAACTTTCAGTGAGCTGGAAAAGACCAGGCTACACAAACATAGTCAATTGCTCAGCTGATAAACTGAATCTTGAAAGTGACTTTTATCAGAGGGGAACTTCAAACCCATTTCAGCAGGAACACGGCTTTGATGTGTTTCATTGTGGACCTGCCCATCTACAAGGCTTTTGATTTTGTTCTTGTCAAGTTGGGTATTTTGGTTTTAAGCTCACCTATGATTTGCTTGTAGCTCAGCACTGTCTTCAGTTGTGCTGGTTTCAAGCAAAGTTTCCCTGGAAATATCATCAGCTACTATTATAGATGCAACTTCAGCGGTACTGCACAAATGGTTTTCCTGACTTAACCCTTGACACAATGACAGATTCATGCTTGCTGAATTGAGATGCAGATCTTGACTTTCTATTTCAGACTGCAGCCGATGATCAGGAAGTTTACAAAGAGAGTTTCTGCTACTTAGGATCCTTCGAGGAAATTTGTATTAACAAATTTTTTTTCTTTTTGTTTTGTAAAACCAGACTTGTATTTGTTTCTATGGTTTCTATTTTCAGACATCTTCCAGTATGAGAATAACTAAGTTGGAAGTAAATAGGCTTAAATAAAGCGTATTTTTGTGTAGCTTAATTTTTTCCTCCTGTTATGGGGTAATCCTGGAAAAAAAAAAAGGCTGGCTGGGGAGCGTGCGGTGAGGCTGGGGAGAGGCCAGAGCAGGCAGACACATACCTCTCAGGCTGGGTCTACACTGACGGCAGCAAATTCGCCGCTATCACATCAATTGCTCTGGATCGACAGAGCGGTCTGTATAGACGTGCTCAGTCGATCCAGGAAGCAACGCAGGAAAACCACCTCAGTAAGTGGTGTAGCGCTGCGTCGAAGGGAACACTGTATCTCCCGTCGACTGCTGCCGAATCGCAAAGGTAAGTGTAGACCGGGCCTCAGAGTCTCACAGCAAGAGGAGGATATGGAAACAAATGACACTACTAGCAGCCACAGCTGGGCAAGCTCAGTGCTGTAGGATTTTGCGAAGGCATGGAACTGCAGGACAGGTGGGTGTCCCCTGGAGCTCCTATGAAAATGGGGACTGATGGCTGTGGACTGTTTTCGACCGATGCAGCTGCATCAGCCCTGAGGCAGTGAGGGGTCCCTATGCCATGGTAATTGATTCAGCTACTTGTGCGAGTGCGGACCCAGAGTCGGGTGAGGAGGGCAGGTGTCAGTGACTGAGGGATAGCTGGTGCAGCTGCTCAGGGGTTCGTGCACTTGGAGGGCCCCTGCAGGCTCCGGGCTGTTCGCACACAACACATGCCTGACGCAGGCTGCTGACCTCGTCTGCTGCCCGCTGGAGCAGCTAGGAAGAGCAATGTGCTGGTCCCCACTGCCCACATTTGAATTTCCCCAGGGGGCCTCCAAAATCGTGGCTCTGCCGTGAATTTTGGTTAGCGGGACCAGCAATGGTGGAGGCTCCTTGCTGGCTGGAGGCCCCTCCTTTCTCCCATTGCCTGGGCAAATTCAGATGTGGGCAACAGGAACTGGGGTGCTGCTCTTCCCAGAAACTCTGACTCTGGTGGCGGGAGTAGCGATGGTTCATGGCAATGGCTCCTGCCACAGCAGTTCTGGGTTTGGTGCAGTGGTGAGGGCTATACTGACAGCGGCACTGGTGCTGGGCCGGGGAAGAGGGAGCAGATGGCATGGCGTGGAACTGGAGCTGGGCCAGTGGGAGGGGAGGTGGACGGGGGCAGAGTGAGGGAGCAGAGGCAGGGCCAAGTGGGGAGGTAGGGGAAGTGACAGTGTATTTGAATGTGGGACATGTGGGGGCACCTGCACCCAGGCCCATGTTTATATCCCTCTACCATTGGCAGAAGGGATACCGAGAGAGACGGGGACATAGACCAGGTGGGGCCCGGTCAGCCCTTGCTGACCGTTAAATCTGTCACTGACTGGTTGGCAGTTAAAAAGATCTCCAACTCAGTTTCCCATGAGGAATTCAGTTTATCTGGGCTTACCGCTGTTGCCTTCATAAAGGTGAGCATGTAATAGAATTGCAGGCGTCATAGTTACCAATACTGTTTCAGAGGACTGAACTGGTGTTCCAGTAACATTTTAAACTACAGATACCACCACAAACCGGATTTCTGGAGCTAGCATGTATCTTGCAGGGCCTCAGATCATTCAGATGCACCTGCCTGGCTTAACTGGCTTAACTAAAAGAGCCGCCTCATTTACCATTGCCACATTATTGGTTTATTTTCAACAAAATGAGCTGAGATTCCCCAAAGGACTGAATCCTCATATACGACGGGACGAAATTAAAGCTTGTGACTAGACAGGACTATATTGCACTAGTGGTTGCGGTTACCAGAGACCTTGCCAGTGAGTGAGTATCTAAAGAGGGTAGAGCCTAGCTAACAGGAAAGTACCAAGGTTTACATTAATTCTTGGTCTGTACGTACCAACGATGCCTCCTGGAGCAAATTACATACAGGGGGAATGCACCTGCTGCTACAGCCGTTAAAGGGGTGGGTCCTGCTTCCTCCCTACTCACTTTTGAGGGGGCAATAGCACTAGAATCAGCAGCAGTCCTTGTGCTCAAAGGGGAACAGGGAACGGAGACTTTGTGCCTGTTGCCCTCCTTGCACTTCTTTGCTGCAGCAGGGCACTGTGTGACCCATTGTGTTTAATGGCATGTCTGCCCTGGGGGCATGTTGCTTGGCGTAGGGAGAACAACACAGTGGAGGAAAATCTTGTCTCCTCCCACAGACTCCACAGGGTGCCAGTGAGAGCAGAACAAGTATGGTTCCATTGCTCAGGGAGGCAGGATTTCTGCACAGCTGGTATTTGGGTAGGGCAGGGGAGACAGTCTGGAAAAGGACGAGGCAAAGTTAGATGACTTGTCACTAAGGAGTTTCAGCAGCCACTGCTTGCCCTGAAAAGGGCACAGCAGCAGGTGCTCCTAGACTAGAAGCTGTGGAGTAATGTTCCTGTCAGTCCACAGAGGATTTCTTTCCTCCTCCCACCTCCACAGCTGCGCAGTCTGGTACAGGGTAGGAAAGGGAGATTTGGCTCCTCTTAAATGACATAATTGATTGGTACTGAAGCAGGAAAAGTTATCTGAAAAACATGTGCATTAATTCACCTTCAGTGAACTGGTTGTCTATAGTAGAGGAGGAAGCAGATAACCATTAGATGAGTAAACCCTGGCTCTTAGGGCAAAGCTTTATCCAGGAAGGCGAATGTGCTAATGAACTTTACCTGCTCTTGCCTCTGGAAGCAGTATTCTGTAGGCTAAAAATCTACAAAGGATTCCTTTGTTTTGAAAGTTTTGTGTCTCTCTCTCATTTTGGTCCTTGTACCTTTTCATAACAGAAGAATTTCAAACTGGAAATGGGCTTTTATAGTTCAAGTTCTTTCTCTAATATACAATAAACCACAAGGGCATTTGATTCCACAGAGCCCAAAGACTCTAATTTCTTTTTCTTGTCTCTTTTTGCTAGAATGTGGCTGATGGAAATCGTCACCTTTTTGTTGTATATTTAATACAATGGTACAGTTCCCACATACAAAGTTACCCTTTGGAACTAGTAATAGCAAGTATGCTTTTCTCTCCTCAGGCAAATGAGAATGGGTGAGAGAGACCCACTTAGTGTAGATTTTTACCTATTACGAGTTATAAGAGGAGACAGTTAAAGTTTCTTTCCGTATTTCATCACTTGAAAGGACATATTTAGTGTCACTGCATCACTTTAGATAGCTGTCTATGAGCTGGCTTGAAAGCAGTGCTAAATGGGATAGAGGGTTAGCTTGTGTCTTTGAAAAAAACTCTTTTATTCCAATGCATTGATGCCATAATGCTCTCCCTGTCACAGTCTCTACTTATAAACCACTTCATCACTTTCTGCATTTCTACTTTTTACAAGTATCATTATCTTTAACAAGCCTTTGACCCCTCAGAATGTCTCTGAATGGGAGACTGTCCTCCTTCAAGGTATGTGATGAAACCTGATATTGTGTTTTTTAAAAGGTATTTTTGTCTGGTCTCCTTTCTATCCGTATTCATATGAAGCTGGTTATCAATTCTTTGAATTCTTATATCCAGGAAGTGCATTCGCTTAGAATGGTTAAGGTATGAAAGTTTTAATAGTTCTGTGGATTGAACTGACATGAAAGAAAAGTATTTCAAGTTCCTTTTCAGAGTTTTCCTAGCTCATAAAAATTCCCTTTGTGTGTCTAAGATAGTGTTTGATCATAGATGAATAATGACCCTCAGAAATGTGAATCACTGTTGCCATCTTCCCACTGATGACACTTTATCTGAGGCCTGATTTAGGGTTCAGTCTTATTTCCATTGAAGCCAGTGGGAGTTTTGCCACTGTCAATGGGACCAGGACCTGGTCCTGTCTATTTCCATACAGAAAATTTTGTTGAACAAGAGATCACTGAAATCCACTGAAACACACTTTCAGCCTGAACACCCCCAAAACTTTACACTTTCTTTACATATATGTTGCACCGTGAAAAGAACCCCCCACAAAAGTTTGCAAATCTGGAAATGACTAATAAAGGGATCCAGATAGTTGTGCACTGCCATGAACACCGTTCCTCTTTTGCTGTCACCCCACCAGATGAACGCTGCCCAGCATGTGTTCACCTGCCTAGCCTCGCTGGCCATAGAAAGCACATTACACCAATGCTTCAAAGACTGCACTCACTTCCTGCTCGCTTCTGGGTTCAGTTTAAGGTGTTTGTTGCAGATCAAAGCCTTGCCTCTTTAAAGACCTGATTTGGCAAAGTACTTAAATATAAGCTTATGTCCCATTGAAGTTAGGAGGAGTTGAAGCACATACCTTGTGCTTTGCTGTATCAGTACCTAATGCCCTATGTAGCCTGAGGCACAGCTATCTGGAAGGCCACCTGTATTCCTATGTTCTGCCATGACAATTGAGATCAGCCAATACATGACCTACAGTCCCCAATTATCAGCGCCTCAGAGGCTGGTGGGAGGATGGAAGCTCTGTTATCAGGCGAAGGCCTTTGATTCTGGTATTAGCTTCCACTTAAAAAGCCAGACCTGTTGACCTTCAGGGCTCAGCAAATGACCTGTTTTCTGAAGTGTATTTCTGAACAGTGGGAACAAGGGCCCTAGGTTCTACCACGTTTTTAGTTTTGGGGTGGAGTCTATAACTTTTTCTGTTAAAATTGGGACGTGGAGTGTGCTGGTTTTAAGAAGTTGCACAAGCACCTAGAGGATTTTGTAATAGGCGCACTTTTATAAATTGAAAAATAATTTTAATGTCCACATTTCCAACTTCTCAGGGGACCACAATCATTCCTTGTGTAACCCCAGGGAAATCAGTGAAGTTACAGCAGAGAAGACGTTGGCCCAAGGCTTATTTGAGGAACTCCTCCAGCCTTTGAGGTTTGCCACTGGCTTGTTGTCAGAGTGGAGTGCACGGGTAAGTAGAGCTATGTAACTGAAAGGAGATGGTGTTATTCTTTTTCCTCTGTGTTGAACCTTTAAATGTAGAGCAGTTTGAAGCCAGCTGCAGGGGTAGCTTTGAGGTAGCTGCCACTTTGGGTCTTTCAGGTCCGATGCAGAATGTTGTTATGTGAGTAACACAAAGTGTTCACTTGCTCACGGAGACAATGGCGGAAATCCTGACCCTATTGAAGTCAGTGAGATTTTTGCCACTGACTGGTGGAGCCAGGTTTCACCCACTATGTGTACTCTTTAGCCATCATTCCATAATATGAAACAAAGTCATCTAGACTGAGAAATGTGAGTTTTCTTCTTTGCATAGGGACAGACTAGCACATAATCGGCTGCTCTACACTTAGTTGAAAATAGCTGTCACTGTAACATGTATGTCCAAAGCAAATTTCAAATAGAAATTTTTCTGCTAGAAGTGTCTTCCCTCTTGTCACATCCCTACATTCACAACTGCCTTACACTAATGTCAAGAGAATCAGACAATTCGTGTTCACATGGCAACTACTGTAACTACTAAGCTACGGTTTAATGGTGAATGTAAAGTGAAAAAACAGGGATTAGGCGGTGGGGGAGTAACATAAAGATCACTTTAGAAACTGCAGTCAGCTACTAAGAAAATAATTTAAAATTAGACTCAAACTGGTCCTGAAACTATCCACCACAAGTGGTTACAAGCCTCAATGTTGTATAACTGACCGGGACTATTTCCTCTTTTCTTTACAACGATCATCTCATTTAGACTTCTTTGGCAATTCTTGCGTACTAATAAAAAGGCATGACACAGCATATCTTTTGTGGCTTACCTTGCCAAACAAAATTACAGTGTAAATGTAGTTTCTTTGCCTTTGCACAACTAACGATATATAGAGGGTATCTCCTTTGTATCTATGCTAAGATATAAGCATAAACAAGAAGCCCAGTCTTTTTAAAGTAGCCTTCTGTTCAGAGTAATTTAAAAAAAAATTATTTATCTTGAAACTGTTGCAGATAGCTGGGGAAAGTCAGAAAGTGTCTAAATCTTTAAATCTCCAACTATACTGCTGAGATTAAAAAAAATAAAAGGAGCCACTGTTTTGGGCATCCACAAAAACAATGTGCCAGATTCTCAGCTGCACCCCGAGCACACTGAGTGCAGCAGGGGTGAGGGTTGCAAAGGAGGAGGGTTTTTTGTCCCCTGACTGTGGAGCGTATTCTGTGTCAGTTTGGTTCTCAGTATAGTCTAAACCAGCCTTAGGACTGCGCTAAACTACAACAACTGTCAAGGAGGGGAATCTGGCAGCTGCGGATGAATGGGGCAAAAGGATAACCCAGCCACGCCCCCTTTTGCCTAGCCTTGCCCCCTATTCCAGAGATTTGGTGGGCAAAGTATGTAGGAGCCACTATGGTGGGTCTACCCCATGAAAGAGGATTCTCCTGCATAAGGGACTCTTCCAATCACCATATCTGACAACAAAGCTGCCCTAACAGACCTGAGCTTCAGGCCCAGTGTTTTTATGCTCACATAGCTGGTTGTGTAGTGACTCTAAATCAATATTAGAAACTGAATGAAATGCTGAGAGGTGATTCAAATAATCTGATTGGTTCATGGCTCAGGGTGTGACGTGCCAGATCCTAGTCCCATTCAAGTCAATGGCAAAACTTCTAGTAATTCAGTGGTGTAGAATCAGGTCTTTATTTTCCAGAAGTTCTCTCTATATACCAAGCCTTATCCATTAAAAATACAATGTAAAGACTCTATAGGCCAAATCAGCCCTGCCTTCTGGCTTCCGTGAGCAAATAGAGTGGAGGGCAAAATTTAGCCTTATACTTCTATAATTTCGTTCTTACTTTTACACAGCATCAGGCCTTCAAATCCAGTCTTGTCATCATTTATTATTCTTACAATTGAAGATTTATATTGTGGTAATTCTTAAAGGCCAACCAGTTCAGGACCCCATTGTGCTAAGCATTGTACGAATAGAGAGAAAATGACAGTCCTTGTCCCTAAAAGTTTATAAAACTAGGGAAATGCCCAGCACAAGGTCATTTCAGCCAAACCTTGTTTCTATCATCAGTTGCTGATTGGAAATGAGTTGCATCCCCTAACTGGTATTAAAGACATCGATACATTAAGTACATTGAAATGTCTCCTGCTTATCCAAAACCCTGTTTATCCAAATTGCTTTCATGTCTACTGTGCTATTCGATAAACAAGGTTTGACCATATTACTTAATTATTCAAGAGCTGTGCTGACATCGATTGATGTTAATAGTGCTCAAAGATGTTTTGGTATAAAAGGCGCCATATACAGTAAATTGAAGATATTCTTAGATAAGGGCAATGATAATTTCAGTTCTCTTCAAAACCCATGGGAAAATAAATTAATGGTTGACAAATGAAAAAAATCAGTTTGGAATACAACATGATTAGCAAACTGCTAAGGGGAGTTACAGCTGAGGACAATTTTAAAATATTTGACAAATATTCTTCTTACATAGGGCCTCCCAAACACATGCTGATCAAATGGCAACCTTACCACTATGGCTTCTCTACAGCCTTATCTACAATGTATGTTCGCCGTGGGTACAGGTGACCAGCACTGAACACAGTTGACCTATAAATGTACACCAGAACAAATTGTGCCCAACTCTGGTTCAGAAATCATGGTTAAAACGTGCTGGCAAGGACTCCTAGAGTGTAGTTGTGTGGAGACAGTCATGCAGGAGAAATATCACTTAAGAGGTGGGTCTGCTGCATTCTACACTAACTGCTATTTCCAGGTGGTAGATGGGGTAAGACCTCCCAGGCTATGAATCTGAATTTAAAATTGCAATCGTGTGTCTCAGTAAGGAACACTGTTATAATCTCTGCTATTTCTCCAGCTATTTCACTTACCAACCCCCTTTCTCTCAGACAAATAATTCATATATATGCCTCCATCTCTACTGGACTCTGGGTAAGTCATTCAACTGCACTGGACTGGATAGATGAGGTACAGATCAGGGTCATGCATAATGAAGCTAAAATAATCTAGGTACCTCTTCTGTAACTCCCCAGTGGCCCCTTGTACACATTGGACAGAAAGGTTGCCAAAAAGGAATGCTGCCAACCCACACAAGAGCAACCTCGAAGCAAGAAGGCTCTTGCCCAGTACCACACTCTGAAAGCTCTCAGAAAGAAGAGAGTGGAGTCATTCATTCTTGGCCTGCAGGTCTGCTAGTGCTACCTTATGGCCAAGAGTGTCCAAAAGCAAATGACAAATCTGAAAGAATCAACACAGGCATCTAGAAAATGATCATCACCCTGCAGTCTCCATTCATTCTGTATCCAGGACTAAAACCAAACTGATCAGGATAAAAAGATCCTAGCGTTGCAGCTGCTGCTGGAATTGCCTTGCCACAACCTTCTTGATAGTTTTCCTTAAAGAAGGACTGTGGAGGGAATGTGAGCACTGGGAGATGGTTTCTAGCTAACCGTTGCATTTATAAAGAAAAAAGTCGACATCTTTTCTCTTAGGGAGGCTTTGAAAAAAACCCAAACCCAATAATGACACTGCCACTTCCTCACTGGCCTTCAGCAGCTGGGAGTAACATGGATCTGTGGGTCCGTACATGCCTTAGAACCTCAGTGAGTGACACCAACTGAAAACCAAGCAGAGCAGGCTTTGCATTTGTGCCTGCCAGACACAGCTGTACCATGCTGGAGACAGATATCTGCGTCTTTATGAGAGTAAGCCTATCTGCAGTACACTTCAAAGTGCCTCACCATGAGAAACACTCAGTTCATCACTGAGTCCAAAAAAAAAAAAAAAAAAAAAAAAAAGGGATCAACCAGGGTGTTCACAACCCAAAACAGGTCAGTGATGACTCTGCAGACGCTCTGATGGAGACTAAGGGCTTGTCTACACCTACAACACTGCAGTGGTGCAGCTGTGGCGCTCAGTGAAGACGCTACCTACACCGATGGGAGAGCTTCACCTCCCTGAGAGGCTGACAGCTCTGGGTGACATAGCGCTGTCCAGACCAGGAGTTAGATTGGTATAACTGCGTCGCTCCGTGGTTTGGATTTTCCACAACCCCGAGCGATGTAGTTATACCGACATAAGGGCCTGGTCTACACTACCGCACTGGGTCAACGTGAGATACGCAAGTTATGTAACATAACCAGAGTATCTCATGTCAACGTGCTTACGTCTGCGCAGCGCAGCACCTTCACGATGCTACATTGACAGGAGAATGTCTCTCATCGATGCTGCCTTCCACTTTTCAGGGAGGGGGACTAATTGAGTTGATGGGAGAGCGCTCTCCCATCAACTGAGCACTCACTCAATCAATGCCATTGCATCAAGACCTGCTGCTGCGGCAGTGTAGACATGCCCTCTGTGGAGCTGAATGAACAGTTGGTTTCTAAAAGATTAAAGTTTCCAATAAAACACATGCTTTACAAAAGTATGAAAGACTAATTTCATCGTCTGATGCAAGTAATCAAGAGAAAACATTTCCATGTTTGATAATTCACTAACACACTGTACACTTCAAAGTAAGCAACTTTATGCAGTTTCCTTAACTTTAAGGGGTTCCTACTGTTACTTAAAGCCATCACCTCCCATGGCTTCGACTCCTACTGCTGCAGGACACATCATGAATTAAAAAAACCCCAAAACTATTGTGTCAGAGATTGTTCTGGGGACTAAGTAGACAACATAATAAAATATAACATGGTCCATGGAGCCTACAGGTCCCAGTATGCACCCTCCGTCCTTCCATATGCAAGATCACCTGCAAAGGGTTGTTAAAAGGCTGGGTTTGTATCCCCTTTTGATTTTCTTGTGATGTATGAATAAGGTCTCGATTGTGGATTTTTAGTTTGTTTTTCCCTGCTTATTTAAATACCTTAAGAAGAGTCAGGAATGTCAAGTCTATTCTTTTTAGTATTGCTGGAGAACAGGTTGGAAGTCTCAGATGTATATTATAAGCTCTCTCTCTCTCTCTCAACTGAAGAAATGACAGTGTCCACTTTTTTAACAAAGCCATCTTTTCTTCTATGTATTTCTTATGCATTGGAGTTAAATAATCAGAGAAAAAAATCCCTCACTTTCTCACTTTCCCTTTTTCAATCTCTTGCAATATCATAACTTCACTGGTTCTGCTAGTTCTCCAGTTGCTAAAATAGTCTTCTAGTATGGACAAGACCTGGAAGTCTTATCTTTAAAAAAATTCCCTTTCTGACTAAAGGAGCAACTTACTTCCTTTTGACCAAAAGGAGATAGAGAAGAAATTGGGGTGCAGATCCCCAAGCTAGAGTAAAATTGTCCTAGCTCCATTTGTTGTTTAAATGGAATGAAGTCAACTCTATATGGTCTACCTGAAATAGTTTCTCCACAATTTTCTTGATTAATCTTTGCATGTCTCTCCCATCTGACTTCTCCTGTGTCTGTCTTATTTATTTCCTAAAGATTTCATAGTTTTGTTTCTTAAATTGACATTGCTTGTGTTGTAATAGAATGGGCAAAGCGTGGCTTGAGACAACTGTATAATATAGAGAACAGATCAAGAAATCACTTCTTTCTCTTGGGTCTTGGGGGGTGGGGGAGGTAAGGTGATGTATCCTGTGACATTTTTCCAGTTTTCTGATGAAAACCCCCCACAATTTTTACTGAAAAATGTTAGATTTTCTTCCAGAAAAACTCAGAAAATGTTGACCAAAACATAAATTTTTGTTTGGTCAAAAAGTCATTTTTCATTAAAGAAAAAAAAGTTGATCAGCTTTATTTATACAGTATTGCCATAAACTACACATACAAGCAAATCAAAACTTAAACCATATATACGAAAAAGTAAACAAGATGAGGAAGAAGGATTTGTTGGAAATGACAAAGAGGAATTTGTTTGGTTAAGCATCACCTCCATTCATGAGGATAAGATTATTATGGATTCAGTGAAGTCTAAGAACACAACTGTGTTTGAAGCGCTTCCCTTTCAAATGAACATTCCAGCTTCACTTTGCTGAGCTGCTTGTTAAAGATTAGGGGTAAACAGTCTTTCCAGCTGGCCCTGTGCAAATGTTAGTAGATTTTGAACATTCAGAGGTTGGGATTTGATGCCTGATTCTATCCACTGAAGTCGAAGGGAACTTTACTAGTGTATTGATTTCAGTGTGTGCTGGATCAATGCCTTGGGGCCAAGTGTTCTCATTGGAGGGTCCTCATCTCTGCAAATTGCTTCCCGCCAACAGACCTGAGCTTGTTAACCTCCAGGGTGCAGGGCAAAGTCAATCTGTTCCCTCATACTTTTGCCTTAGATGGGTTACTTTAATGGATGTTTTGTTTTTAGCAATGTTTGAGTGATGGATTGGCAACGTTATCCTGGCATGTCTATGTTTTATTTTGGGAGGGGGCAACTGTAATTCCAGTGGATGTTTTTCTTGTTGCTAATATGTTTGAAATGGGAGTATGTCAAAGTGCACTATAGAACATTCTGTGCACTGTAGCAGTGTCCACATGGGACCTTACTGTCTGTGCTGTAGATTTGCACCCTGGCTTGCTGCCCAGTAACATCCTGTGTAGACAAGCCCTTAGCTGGTATAATACATCATTTAACATCTCTCTTGCAGTATTTAAGGGTCTTATCCAAAATCCAAAAAGTCATCAGCGGCTTTTCAATTGACTTCCATGGACTTTGGATCAGACCCAAAGAGAATATGGGCAAAATAGGATCCTGTTCTCCTCACATGTTTTGTTTTTGTGAGGAACAATCCTTCAGAGACCTAATTTGTTAAGAAACACATGCAGTATTTGGTGGTTTTGCATACCCAATTTTCTGTTTCTATATATTTTCCTCCTCTTGAGGTTCAGAGACCACTGCAATTTCCCAGAATTCCAAGGCAGACAGAGCAGCAGAGGATGTAGAAGACCCAACAATTGCTAGATAAAATGAAGAAGTCCAATTTGCTCCTGCATCAGGAGCTATTGGGGAATGTTTCATGATAGCGTTTCTGTTTTGGGACAGTTTGGGGGAGAGCTTTCCTTTTGTGCTATTGTATCAATTGCATATTTATAGGGATCAAATATAGGGGCTTGTTGGAATTACACATGTGGCTGTAATATACTCAGAATAAACCCTCCTGTGTGCCTGACTGGGACTTTGGAGCAAAGTTCACATCCACAGAATCCATCCCAAGTTTTGGACAAGAATCAGAGACCACGTTGGGAGTTTTAATTGGTTCTAGCCTATCAAGCAACACTAAATAAATAAAGTTGCTCATTCTTCACTTAAATACAGAGATTTAATGTACTGCAGAAAAAGCGATAAAGAAATGAAATCAGTAATGTTATTTAAATAACGTGCAGAAGAGTAACGGCCTCTGTGCTAAGTTCAATTTCATGACATGTTCACAGATAGTTGCAGTTAAGCATGAAGTCTAGTACTAATTTTCCAGACATAAGTAAAGTACTAAATAGACAGAGGGTTATCTATTTACCTGCATTCTGTTACTTTTTTATTTATTTACACTTCTCATTGATTTGAATTACACAATCATTATTTAACTCCTCTCTGACCTTCCTCTTCCTACCAAGTAAACTTGTGGATTTGTCTCAACTGCCTACAATTAAATATCTCAAAGACTGAAGAGCTTCTTTTGGAGAAGACAAGTGTTAAGTCTCCTGACTAAAGAGATGAATCATGTCTTCAATTAACCAATTAACTTTAATTTAACAAAATAACAAGAAATAAAAACAACATGAATCAAGTCAGCACAATGTGAGGGGTGTTTATTTAAAATAATTTGCATCCAGTCTGGTCCATTTATAGAGACAGGCTCAAACCACCTAAGCCTGATTTCTAAATGATAAGTTTTTTTGTTCCAGATTGTAAAAGTGCAGTATCTACAGAGTGCCACCATGGTTCTTAAAGCTCCATACAAGGAAGTGTCCTCAAACTCAACTCTGCCTTCTCTCTCTCTTACCTGGACTCAGACGCTCTCACCTCCTCACACATCTCCTGCAGCATGTCTGAAAATCTGTTTTACTGCTCTTATGAAATACTGCTTGTATTCACTGCGGCATCACCTGCCGTGTGTGAAACTCCTCATGTGTGCCAAACTCCCCTCACAAATCCTCGATTTCCAGACTACAGCATGTGCCCCATGTCCTGCATTCTCACATGTACAAAGAACTACAAGTACATCATCCTAGGCCCCATTGTCTCCAAACTCCACTGGCTTTTGACTCCTATAAGGATCCAGTTCAAAATGGTCTTCATTTTTAAAAGCCTGCATGCACTTGACTTACCCAGCTTCATGGCTCTTTTCTTTTGCTAATCCCCTCCCTGCTCCTTTGTCTCTTTTAGCATTAGTCTCCTATCTGTGCCTTCACCAGAGACCTCCACTCTATAACCTTCCTATAGCTCACCTCATTGACTCTCTGATTTAGATTGTAATCTCTTTGGGACATGGACTGGCTCTGTCTTTGAGCTGAAGACATATCTTTTCTCCCTTGCCTGTCCTACTTCATTTCTCTCCTGATATTTTTTGAATGATTTAGTTCTGTACTTATAGGTCAGACTAGATGGTCACAGTAATCCCTCTGGCCTTAAAATCTAAGAATTGTCTAAGACCAAGAAAGTGTTTTGGTTCACAACATGTATAAAAGGTGCTATAAAAACCAAAGTGAATTGTATTGTTAAACAAATGTTACAGTGTTCATCCCCCATTACTCACACATTTGATGTAACTGTTGATTACATATTGTATGAGAAGTGTAGGCTTCAATGCTTTTATATGGTTTGCTTTACCATTTATCTATTTTTGCTAGATGTGTGTACTGATGTGTCACTAGATTACTTATATCTATACTGTGTACTATTATTATGTATTTATATATGTTAGATATTTCTCTCTCTATCTAATCATGTCCTTGCTATAAGAAATCACAATATTTCCTTCCCAGCCAAATTCCCTAGGAGCTGTGGTAGTTCAGGATGAGTGTAAATGAAATGATGGAGATTTAGGAACATATTCATTGCTAGCACAAGGGAGTATTTCATTGAATCAGTGGAGCTGTGCTTGCTTATGTCATTGGTGAATCGGATCTGTTTGTGAACAGTGCATGGAACAAAATCTTATACCCAGTGTCATTGAGTAGAGGCTGCTCCAGAGATGGGATAAAAGGTCCACCACTACAGGAAGCTATGAGATTCCTCTTTACACCTCAAGTGAGAGAAGCTTGAGTTTTTGGAGATAAAGATTATGGCTCTAGTTCCAGCGGTGTGTGTGTGTCCATGGGAGACATTTATTGAGCAATTTTATGTTCTCAGTAGCACACAGAGACACAATCAGAATTTTCCTGGGGAGGTGGGGGTGGAGGAGCAGGTTACTTGCCTAGCAGCAGAGGTCACTACAAAAGATGATTGGGGTGGTGGGAGTCCTAGGGGAGCTGAGTCCCTGGGACAGAGCAGAAGGCAGCTGGGGAGAAGATAGGAGCAATGGGAGACCTGGCAGAGGTCCAGAGGAGAAGGGGGTGACTTCCAGCAGGGGCTATCCCATCCCTACCTCCCTGTTCCCAGCTCCTGCTCCTTGTGTGTGGCTCAGCTGTCTGGGCAGCCCAGCTACCTGGCTCACAATGCTGTCTGGCTCCAGCTCCTGGTGGCTCCAGCCTCCGCCCTCCCGTGCCTGGTCCTGGCTGTAGGAGCCCTAGCTCCCTCCAGACTGATCCCTTGCCAAGCACCCCCTGCCCATGCCTGCACCTACCAGCTTGGAGGATGCTCTGCATCCAGGGAGGGAAAGGGGCCTATTGCTGGAGAAGGGATGTCTCCTTGGCTCCATCCCTATGGCAATGTGGGGAGACTGGGCCCCTTGTACACTCCCCCTCCACTTCACTGCACCCTAGTAACATATGACTCTTTTACAGTAGGAGTGTTTTCAGAAAAGAAAGTAAAAAAAAAATCTTGCCATCCACATATGATTTGGGAAAGACATTTAGAAATGATCAGACCTTTCACCTTCCCTTCCAGCTCCCTGTGACATATAAAACAAGTAGAGGAGCCAAAAGAAACTATAAAATGTTTGGGGAAAGTTTCAGGGGGAAAAAAGAAGCTAATTAAATAATAATACTTCAGACCATTTATGACCTTGCAAGTAAAATACACAATGCCGAATTCTCTAAATATTATAAATGTAAAGGACAGAGCAGGGAAATGGCTGGGTAGACAGCATAAATGACAGCTAGTTAAAGATTACTCAAATTCTCAGACCATTACAAGTGGAGGTCTGTTACAGAAGTGGGTGGGTGAGGTTCTGTGGCCTGCAATGTGCTGGAAATCAGACTACATGATCATGATGGTCCCTTATGTTCAAAACAGGTCCCCCCCCAGTGCTATGAAAAGATACTGGGAGGGCTTTCTGATTTTATGTGTTTCCTTCTGGGAGACTTGGCAGCATACCAGAAGTGGGCACATTTCCCACCAGTCGTAACCAACTTTGCACTCATTGAAGGCAGTGACAAAACTTCCTTTGACTTCAATGGGAGCATGACTATGTATTTGTACTAGTATCTATTGTTTGTCTTTAATCTGGCATCTAAAACAGTGCATGGAATATAACTGTCTGTGAGAGATTTGGATTACTGTCATGCCAATTAAATGTTTTTTTTTAAATGTGTATTTTCTGGGTTGGATCCCATAAGGGCTTCACACACAGCATTGCTTTTGGAATCCTAGATGAGCTAATAACAGCTAATGACCTGCAATTCAGGAGTCAGGAAACCAGAACACAAGTAATGCTATGACAAAGTGTCAAACAGTTCTTCCCATTGCAAGTGTGACAGAAAGTTACACTTCAAACAAAAAGTAACTGCCAGCCTGCCAAAGCAACAGCTATACAATCTGCCCCTAGGCTGTACAGTAGAACGACCCAAGGGCTAGTCCTGTAGGAGGAACTGAAGATATCTAGGCATAACCCTGGCTCTCTGTTCTGAAGGCATGTAGAATGCTCCTGACTGCTCGCCTGTGCAGACAGAAGTAACGCACGTCCACCCCGCCATGGGCAATAAAAAATAGTGGGAGAAGCAGCCTTTGGAACCTGACCTATGTCATGTGACTGGGCCAAGAAATAACGTTTCTGTTCCTTGCCAGTTCTGCTGTGTACAGTCAGTTCCTAATTACAGCCAGCAAAATGGAGCAGTGTGTATATGAAAGCCTTCAGTGCCAGACAGCCATTGCAGCAACAGTTGGTGGAAGTGCCACAGTGGAAATAATGATAAAGGGTTATCAGAAGCCCCCCAAAAGAAAACCCTAACAAAAGAAAATTATGCAAAGCAGCATGACAGGTGACTACAAGTATTGTGATCTGAAGCAAACCCAAATAGTACCCGGTGTTTGGAGAACAGTGTAACAACTGCAATGAAAATAATTCTTTTGCTAAAGTATGCTTTACCAAGGGGAAGACTAAAAGTCAGAAGTGGATTAAGACAGAATCCATGGATCCAGACTCTAGGCTATAAAGGCTTCTATGGACGAATGCTGGATCTTTGCCCACTGACTTGGCATAGGAGGTGGCTAGCACTTGAGGGCAAAAAGGGCAGAGAACCACAATAAAGCTGTTTTTGGGTCTGCCCTCACAGCTGATCTTGCAGGGGACAGCTCAGCCACATTGGGAGAAAGAGCAGTTATAGGAAGTGTTAGGTCCTGAGAACCAGACAGTGCCTCCCACTCAGATCCCCTCTTACGCTAAGGGTTAGGTTTGGTCCCTATCCACCCACAGTCAGGGAAAAGAAGCCATTCAGATTTGCGGGTGATGGCAATTGCTGCTGAGAGAGGACAGAGAACAACTGAGTGAATTAATCAGGGCTCAACTCATTCTTCTTATCCGACTGCTCTGAAGTCCTACCCCAAGGCCTAGATCGGCTCAGCTGGCTTGTCAGTTTACTTGATGCTTGGTTGAAACCCTCCCAGGACGGACTCTCCTGACTGTGTCCTCCAAGAGATGGGGAAGAAAGAAATACCTCAATGACTTTGCCCCTCTTAGTTCCTCATTCTCATCTCTATGAGAGAGAGAAGAAACCCAACAGTCCACTTACAAGTCCTGCAGGAGGAGGAGAGAAGAATTCCCACTGCCTCCTTCTTCAGGCAAGTGGAAGCAGGACACCCCACAGGTTCCTCCTCTGACATGGAAGCAGAAGGGAAAATACACCCTACCTCCTCAATAGGAACAAGGGAGATGAAATAGCTACTCAGTCCTTTACTCCCAGCCAGGCTTCAGTGGGGAGAAGTGACAGCAGTGGAAGGCAATGAATGGAGTGGGAAGATTGATGATAGAGGCAGAAGCCAAGGAGTGAGTGATGGGTTTAAGGGTCAGTAGGGAGACAGAAAGTGGAACGTGAAGGAAATGGAGGCAAAAAGGGAAGACTGGGGGGATGAAATAAAGGAGCAAGATACTGAGGGGCTTGGGAAGATGTGGGTGAAAGAGGAAATAGGAGAATAAGAGGACCTGGGGGAGGGAGAAAGATAATTTACACAGGAAAAGAGAAGAGAGACACTGAAACAATATTCCTTAGGCGGTGGGGCATGGACTAGCTTTATATTATATGTGCATATGGTGCCTAGAATAATGGGGCCCTGGTCTTTGAGTAAGGTGTCTAAATGCAACCGCAATATAATTGAACAATAATAAAGCTGATTAAAAAAGATACAATATACAGACTGGAGAAAAACTGGGGGGAAGTGATAAGAGAAGAAAAGCTGGCTGGGGGGCAAAACATACTGCAGAAAGTTTGTTTATTTGTCTTTTTAATATTTAAAAAAGTTTTAGTACTACAAATACCAAAAATAAAAAGACACGAATGTTTGATTCTGTGGGAAGTCTTGCATAAATTATAAACTACATGAGAGTATCTGAAGAGTTTGTAAATTCTGAGACACACACACACAGGCAATATCACTGGAGTGTTAAGTAACCTGCCTTTACCAGTATGCAGTGTAGTTGTAGCCATGTCAGGGTTCCAGGATATTAGAGACAAGGTGGGTGAGGTAATATCTTTTATTGGACCAACATCTATTGGTGAGAGAGAGCTGTGTGCGGCTTTAAAGCTTGTCTCTTTCACCAGCAGACGTTGATCCAATAAAAGATAGTACCTCATCCATCTTATCTCTGTTTTCACTATGACAGTCCCAGTTTTTCATGTGATGTCCCAAGAACTTCTTTCAGGACACCTGAGATGTCCTGGTCTTTCACTGCACCAATCAAAAATCTTTTTAATAACCACAAAATGTTTGTTGAAGATACATTGGGACTGTTGAGAAGAATCTCTCTTTGTTTACGTGCAGCGAACAGTCCCATGGAATGAATGTTCCATGTCAGGAGAGGTGTTTGGAGTGAAGGGAAAAGTCAGAAGAGCATACGGTATATATATTATCAAAGCTCTTCTTGCGCTCTAGCTGAATGTTAATGATACTTGTTCAGTGTTTCATGATATACTTATTCAGAATGCTAAATGACTGGAAAAATCCTCCACTTCAAAGAACTTTGTTGTTGGTGCTTTTGACTCAGGATGTCTAGAAAACAAAAGCTGTGCATGGGCTAGCTGACACAAGCTGGCTTGAATCCAGCAAGTGCTGATAACAATAGCTGTGAAGGCAGTGCGGCCTAGGCTGCAGCAGAGGCAGTACCAGTCTGGCACAAACCGTCAGTAGGTCCTCAGCCCACGAATCCACTTTGAAGCCTGCACTATCCTGCGTGCTATTGTTATCTGCATGCTAGCTGGATTCAGAAGCTGGCAGTCATGATCCTAGCACATACTGAGAGAAAAGACATTAAAGGTTTTGTAGGAGAATTTCATGTCTCTAAAAACAATATTGCCACAACATTTATATTGTCCCAGTGTTTTTATTTTGAAAATATGGTATTTGAGTGGCTCTCAAAAATAGTGTTTTTATGTATCTGAATACAGAGAGAGGTATATTGTACACATACACCTCACACTATGGTAAACTGAGGGGAATTACTGTGGATTTCTGTAGTTGGCTAGCCTGATCAGCCCGGGGGGGAGAAAGAGGAGGAGAGTCTGTTATTGAGGAGGAAATGTATGTGGAAATGAGCCTCAGTTGGCCTTAACCCACCTCCAATAAAAGGCTTAGACATTTCCACACTGTAACTAGGATAGACCTCTGTGAGGCAATTTCTATTGAAACCGTCCTTTGTGAAGAAGCACTTGAAACTGCACAGAGCTTGTGCACAAGAAAACACATCCCTGTGATGGTATGTGCATGGCAATAGCTGACCCCCAGGTAGCCCCACCAGAGGTTAATTAATGGATTAACCATATCCTTTAAAGGTGACATATAAAGACAACAGAAAGTGAGCCAGCCACAAAAAAAATGTGCTGAGTGCCCCAGTAAACCAGCCTCAAAGTGGGAGGCATTCAGCACAGGAATAAGTTTAACAATGAATCTGGAGCCAGCCAGTTGACATACTGGGACCGATACATGTATAGAGGTTATTTACCGAATACTAGCTTTTCTAGGGACTACACCTTGACACATGTTCCAATGACCCTGAGGGCTCTGGCAGGAATATAGCTCCTGGTAGGGCTACTCAAGCCAGATAGATCAAAGGATAGGGAGCAGATGAATAGCAGCCTACTGGCCCCTCAGGTTTGGAGTTGAGCAATAGGCCAGCAACCTAGCCTAGTTTAAAAAAAATAAAGTCAGGGTCTAGAAACATAACAAGGTAGCCATTCGAGGAAACTGTGATAGACAGGGATGGCAGAGCCTCGTTCATTCCTTAAGTGATGTGTGATGGTGCAGGAAGGATTTAGATTCAGTGCTAGCTTGAAAACATCTCTAGCTTATCCTTATTTCTGTTTTAAAATGCCCTCCACTGCGTGATTAGGGAGATAATTCAGCAGCTATTTCTGTAGCTGGCCCCAGATGCATGGTGCAGTAACAGGCCACCTTTACATTAAGCACTGGCATAAAAGCAATTTTGATAACCATGCAACATAAGCCAAATTATGCAAACAAGAAGGTTGCATTTAAGCCACATTATGTCCCAGCAACTGAAGTGGCAGAGAGTGTGTCTGAACGTGACCAAAGAAGGTAAAAAGCATTTTTTGCTGTTCATTGTAATACCAGAAGGAAGAGGTTCTGTTAGGCAATCGAGCCTGTGAAACTCTTGGGCTAGTTCACAGAGTGCACAATATTAAAGACACAAAATATGCAAAGAAATACACTGTTTGCATCACTGTTGCTAGAGAAAAATACCTTTTAAAGTATTTTCCAAGGGTTTGGAACACTACCTGAATATGTAAGAGCTGGGAGGCAGGGGTGCCATTTCAGATTGAGGGGAGGCAACTTTAATTGTGATTCCAGGGACTGCTTAGGCACCTAAAAACTACTGTTTTGTTTTGGGGTTGTTGTTGTTGTTGTTGTTTTTGTTTTGTTTTGTTTTTGGCAGATACAGCAAATTTCTAAGTTATCTAATTCCTATATGCAGAAAGAAAATTAAATAAATATTAGATCCACTGACCTCTAATACTAACATGTTCTGACATGTTGTGTCAAGTCACATGGGGACACTGGTTAGGTTTAAAATGCTAATATATATTTTTACTTTGTTACTTGTTCTGGAATACTACAAGTGAAACAATTGTAGAAAAACTAGATTACTTTCTATCATTTAGGCTACTTGCTTTTTGCAGTTCACCAAGCTTGGAATAAATCATTTAAGTTTTGGAAACATCATACTAGGCTAAATCAAGGCCCCATGAATTTATACTGCACCTGCCTGGCGCTATAGGGGTGTTACCATACTATAGATAACAGACTAGAAACTGACTTTAAACAGGAATGAAACTGACACTTTCAAGTCACTTTCACATTATTGCCAACCCCAAACGTTCTAAGATCATGAGTTAGGCTCACCAGAAATCATAAGATTGTCTTTAAAAGCATGAGATTATGCAAAGATAATAGATTTGGGGTGATTTTATTTGCCTTCTGCTTTTTGAGTCTTTAGAATGCAGTGGGGTCACATTCTGAAGCTTTCTCCACAGTCACAAAGGCTAGAACCTTACTTTTTCTTTAAGATATTTTAAAATATATCTCAAAAAATATTAAAGAGTAAGTATAAGAGGAGCTAAGATTACTTACCAGTTGGAAGAGAAGGACATACAGCTACAAAATGTCTGCTTGAGAGCAGCAGTTGCTTGTATCTGCATACCTAAAGGGCCAGCAGTTCCTCAAAAGGTATTCTGGGAAAAAAGGTCTTAGAAAAGTGCAACCTTGTGGGAGAGATGGCAAGATCAGTTGTGCATCACAGCCTACATGGACTTCCTTGGTAACCTGACCCAAATCCCACTGGAGGCAAAAGAAAGACACACAAACAAGTGGGATTAAATAAATCGCCACACTGGGGTACTGCCATTCACTAAAAATTCAGAAGGTTAAGAAAAAATGGGAAAGTTTTAAGTGTAATTCAGTCAATATTTGTGGTGTGACAGCACATGCTTGTTTCTTCATAGCCGGGAAAGATTCCAGGTGATCGTTCTTCAGTGCTGCTCTTGCAGCATGAATCTTCCACAGCTGAGCTGTCTGTGAGGATAATTATCCCCTGACTGTGCCTGGGGCAGCAGCCCCTCCGCCCCACCCAAACTGCCCTGTGTCTACTGATCTCACAAGGGGCTTGCTCCTGCCTTTTAACATGTCCACATGTGACGGTGAGGAGCAAATCTTGATGGACTCTGCAGCATCTTCGCACCTAAGCACAGAGCCTGCCGAGAGCTTCCTTCCTCACATCACAACCATGTTTGTTTCAAGAATGAAAAAAGTGCTGCAGAGGCTCCCAGCCCTGCTGCCAGATACACCTCTGCATTCTTATTTGCTGAGCAAAGAATAGGCCAGTGAGGGGAGGAGAGGAGCAAGTGATGTCCTTCCTCCTGGCTGGTGAGGGCAGGGAGGAGAGGAGCAAGCAGCATGGCTCCCAGCTTTTGTTATGAAAATTGGGGGGTTCCTACCCCGCTGGCCCTCCCTAAATGGTGCCCCGACTGGCCAAGAAACTAAGCTGCCCAATGCTCCAGTTACCTTGGCAACTGGAGCATCAGACAGCTTAGTGATTCTCCTGGTCATTTTCCGAACATCCTGATTTCGACCACATGAATAGAAACAGGAATTTCAGGTAGTGACTGGCCGAAAGCTGCCTGATGCTCCAGTGTAGTGCTCCTACATGGCGGGCTGGCAGGCTAGACAGAAAAGTTAGTCAGGCCAGATCTGTATTTTGCCCACTCCTGCCTTATCTGCATTTTCTCTCCACAACCATCAAACCCTCACTCCCCTCTTTTTGCTGGAAGGATTTGGGCAAGGCCTTTGGAGGAGGTGGGTTATGAGGTCACAGCCACACAAAGCTGAAATTTGAGTTACAGCTTTTCCTGGCCCCAATTAAGGAGGAAGGAATTAAGGCTTTGAAAGTCTAAGGCATGGTCTACACAACATAGTTATGTTAGCATAAACTGCCTATCAACTGAGTTGTGTATGTGCCTACACTGACTGCTCTGGTCACAATTGCGACTCCATTGCACTGGGGTCACTTAGATGGGAAGCCCCTCACTCCCGTTTAAAGCCTCAAGAATTGATGAAATGCCTTTTCCTGATTGCCCAGTTCGGCAAGCACACCTAGCAGCTCTCCATTGTTGTTTGCAGCTGTCCAGCTACATACCCCAGACACCCTCCCGCTTGGAGTAGACAAAAGATATTGGATCTCCTTGCCTGTAAGGAGAAGAGGCTGTGCAAGCACAGCTATGGACCAGTGGTAGAAACGTGGACATCTTTGAGCAGATTGCAGGGGGGGTGGCAGGAGAAGGGGTATGACAGGCAGCAGCAGCAGTGCCACGTGAAAACAAAGGAGCTGTGGGAGCCATACTAGCAGGCCAGGGAGGCCACCAGTCAATTTGGTACTGAGCCTCAGACCGATTGCTTTTATAAAGAGCTACATGCCATATTTGGTGGAGACCTCACCACCACCCTGCACACCACCATCAATGCCTCCAAGGAGCCTGAGCCACAGGTCCCTGGTGTGAACAGCTAAGAGGAGCAGCAAGAGGTGGAGGATGGGTGACATGCGACCTGGAAATCCAGCTGTGCTGTGAGCCAGGACCTGTTTGAGACTCCGCCGCAGTCCAGTCAATTCCGGCAGCTGAGTATGGACAAGGCCAATACAGGGGAAGGATCCTCAGGTAAGTGTGTAAATTTATTTCCCATTAAAGTGGTGGTACCCCCCACTTAACAGGGCATAGCTATTGATTTTGCATTAATGTACTTGTACTTGAAGAGGTAGTGGTAGAGCACAGGGTTAGGGTGTTGTCTGCGTTTTATTGCCCTATAGATTTAGGCAAGGGGGGGGCCATAAGAAGCAGTTTGTTTATGTACACAGGGATGTCCCTTGAATCCTCCTGAGAGATCTGGATGAAACTTTCATAGAGGTCCTTTGCAATCCACTGCCAAAGATGTCTAGGGACGGCTCCCTTATTTCTTTCTCCGGGGTAGGGCATTTTCCCAGGCTGTTCAGCAATGACTTCAGCAGGTACCATTGTGGTACACAGAAAAGCAGCATATTGGTCCAAGCGGCTTCGGGATACTAGCAGCAGCTGTGCTCTCTCTGCCTTTGTTACTCTAAGGAACAGCTAAAATCACCACTAGCTGTGGAAAACGGTGCCAGTATTCAGTGCCACTGCTGTACACTACTAGAATCATGCTGCCAAACAATTCCATCCTGGTGTCCTTAACCCTTGGCAAGTCATACTCACAGTGGGGTGAGCTGCGAGGGCAACCAGGGCTCGGGAACTCCAAAGCAGAAGCATCAATAAGCTTGTCATGTTTAACGCTTTAGGGGTGCACAGGAAGAGGGTAGTTCTGAATCTTTACGTTTTGTTTTCTATTGTGACTATGAATAAGAATGGTACCTCCGTGCATTTAATCTGCAACTGCTGTCATTGCAGCCTTGAGGGTTTCCCCTCCACACCCACAGAATGCCTGAGTCAGATAAGGAAGAGAAAGAGGAGAACTCAGGATGACCTGTTCAGCAAGATCCTGCAAGCCAATGCTATATCAAACTGTGAGTATGGGACCCGGAGGGTAAATACTGCAGACAGCCTGGAGAAGGAATGAGTGCAGAGGGGACAGGACGGGAGCCCCAGATGGAAAAGGAGAGGGAGGCGCACCAAGAAATAATGGGGCTTCTCAAGCAGCAACCACAGATGCTGAAGATTCTGGTGGACCTACAGGTTCAACAATCCTGGGTTCACCTCCCTCTGCAGCCCACTGAGAACTCCATTGTGGGACCTCCCTACCCCGCCCTCAACATTCTGTGTGGCATCAGGGGCCGCTCCATTACCCTTACCATTCCACCATGGGTGGCATTAAAGACAAACAGCTTCACAAGCCATGCATGGTGTATGTGTAGCTGAAATGGACAGGAATGTTCTTTCCCCTTCCTAAGCTGTATTCTACTAAATTATTAAGTTCTTAATGAATTTGTTTCAAAATTGCACAGGATTTTTTTTTTGCACTGATTTCGTTACAGAATAAAATTCTATTATTTGGAACATAATTCATCTTTATGTGTCCACAACATATGCTAGCAAGCGCTCAGCAGTTCTGGAAGCAACCAAATACTTGTTACTGCACAGTGTCACACAACTCACAGGGTTAGTCACAAACAAAATTAGTAGGTGCAGTGACAGTGTTATTCTGAGATATGTTCACCGAGCACCACACAATTCCTAACAGGCCGCAAAAGAGCGGGGCCAGGTGAAGCGCAGTACAACAAAACCCATTCCTGTGGCTCACTGTTAAAGTGGTTTTTCAAAGCCTCCCTGAGCTGTATAGCTCTGTGTTGAGCTCTTTTAATAGCTCTTGTGTCTGACTGTTCCAACTCAGCAGACAGCTGCTCCACCCCTACCCACCATCCCAGAAGAAACTTTTCCCCCTTTGCCTCACAGATATTATACAGTACACAACAGGCTACTATAACCATTGGGATACTTTTCTGACTGAGATCCAATTTTGTGAGTAAAAAGCGCCTTCAATCTATAAAAAGCACATTCAACCATCATTCTGCAGCTGCTGAGCCAATAGTTGAATCTCTCCTTGCTGCTGTTGATGTGGGCAGTGTACGGCTTCATGAGCCAGGGGAGCAAATGGTAGGCAGGGTCCCCCAGGATCATTATTGGCATTTCAACATTCCCAGTGGTAAGCTGCTGCTCAGGAAAGAAAGTCCCTCCTTGTAGCTTTTTGAAAAGTCCTATGTTCTTAAAGATGCAAGCATTATGCATCTTCCATGACCAGCCCATATTGATGTCAGTGAAGCATCCCTGGAGATCCACCAACACATACATAACCATAGAAACATAGCCCTTTCTGTTGATGTGCTCTGGCAAGATGCTCTGGTGTGAAAATTATAAGTGTGCTGTCTGTTGCTCCCTTGCAGTTCAGGAACCCCACTGCTGCAAATCCATCCACTATGTCCCACACATTGCTGAGAGTCACACTCCTGTGTTTCCACAATGCAATCACCTCTTGCTTCTCCATTGTCAGTGCAGCTCTTATTTTGGTGTCCCTGCACTGAAGGGCTGGGCCGAGCTCAGCACACAAATTCAGGAACGTGGCCTTGAGCAGCCGAAAGTTCTGCACCCACTGCTCATCATCCCAACCCTGCATTACAATGCAATCCCTCCAATCAGTGCTCATTTGTTAGGCCCATAAGCAAATCTCAACCATCTGCAGCTGCTGTGTGAATGCCAATAGCAACCTTGCATTGGTTCTTGATATGTCCCACAGATCTGTCCTCCAAGAAATCGTCATGTTCCCCACTCATTTGGTTCTTCTCATGGCTCTGCAAACAGTGGAGGATCATGCACCCAGTGCTTGCAACACTCATGACCATAATGCAGAGATAAGTAGGTTCCATGCCTCTGTCAGAGATGGCAGACAGAGAGGAGGACCACATAGGTATGTGGGATTTTGAAAAAAGGCACAATAATTATGGGAAATAGATGATATTATAGGATGGAGACAGTTGCACACTGGGAACTTGACCCCTTGCATAGAGTCACCCCTGCACGAATTGTTTCTCCCCCACCATGCATTGCCAAAACTTCCCAAAAGTCAGCATGCTGGATGGTGACAAGTTGTACAATGGGATATCTACCCCATGGTGCATGTACTGTGCAGTGATGCAAGCGTTCCTGGTGCCTATGCACAATGCTAACACAAGGAGCCACGTATGCACGTGCCTAACAGCGGTGGCTGTATGCTGACATAACTCACTTCAGCAAAACGTTGCAGTGTAGATGTGACCTAAGATTCATAGCTCTGCTCCTTTCTTCAACCTGCCCTCTGTGCCTTCCTCTTCTTGTGCACCACCTAGTCTTACTTCTCTTGCTTACCTTGCCACCATGAACCTCCACCTCAGCATTCTCTACTCCCACGCTGGCAACTAACCATTCAGTCATAGAAATATATTTTCTAAGATCAACAAGGAACAGATGAAACAACACAAGATGGAGAATTTGACTTCTGTGAGGCACATGGATGCTACCTCAGGAGTATGCCTTTGCATAGCTTACAGGTGTCTAGAACATTTCTCTCTCTGTCTTCCCTATCCACCATGTTCTTTTATTTTCTTTATTACAGGTCTGTAAACTATGCAAGGCAGGGACAACACCGGCCAGCAACGGCGTCATTTCAGAAAAATTTGAGGAGGGGGCAAGTTATGTCAGCAGATAGACTATTATCTGTGGTTATATTATAGCCTGCAAAGTATGGGGGCAAGGAGAAAGGGACGCCTTCTGATCGCTGAGAAAGGAAGGAGCAGAGCTACTCAAAAGTAACAAGGTAGAAAGGCAGTGCACAAGTCCCACAGCGTGCAGTGTTAGGCCAGACCTCTGCCTGTCAGGTAGGTGATCTGGGCGTGTGGCGTGTTTAATGGTACGGGAGAAGTGCTGTGGTGGTGGCTACTGAAGGTGAAGGGTGTGTTTCCTACCCGCACGCCATCCTTTCACTCTAGCTCAGAAAGTGGAAGGGTCGCTGGCAATTGGGCCCCAGTGTTCTGAGTGACTTGTTTTTGTTTGGACGCCTTTGCTTATGTAACTATATAATAAATCCCTGAGACAAGGGACTGAAACTCTGCCGCTAGGGAGAGTGTTATGCATCTTCCCCAGCTGTTGGTCCTGCCCACCAACCCATACTACCCTGTGTCCGCAATATGAAAGGCAGCTGACAGATCTGAAAAGGTCAGCACAGAAGTTAGCGTCCTGCCTCTGAACTAAACAGAAAGATTTAGGGGAGGCACCACGGGTAAAAACCTGGCCTTACTGAAGTCAGGAGTGGAAAAACTCCCATTGATGTCATCCCCATGTCTTGTGTTTGCACAGCAATGAGTGCAGTATGATGAGTCAATAAATAATAATAATAGGCAATCTCTCCTCAGTAATGCTGAGGAGTTCCATTACTTCCAGTCTGTGAGAGCAGCCCACTCACTAATATGGTCATACTACTGCAAAATTCTCATGTTATGCTAAAGTGTCCCTTGTTTTTTGATGCCCCATGCAACTGCAGACCCTGCAGATCAGACCTGCAGGAACACCACAGTAATTTGAGTATTCTGAGACAGAAATAGACGTGGCAAGAGGGCTATAAACATTGAGAAGGGAAGCTAATAATAAAGCCGCTACACTTCATCTGGCACATTCCAGTAGGAATTTACAGCTGGCCATGGTGGTGAAAGACTCTGATCTGGTTAGTGAAAGAGAATGGAACATATAAACTAATAGTGCAAAACCAAGTTAGTAGCAAACTAATACAGAAACATGTATTAAGAACTAATAGTAACAAAACTGCCACAATTCTGATTTGATAGGCCTTCCTGTCCGCTTTGTGTTGAGTGTAAATAGTTGTATACGAGCTGCAAGGGAGGAGACACACACTTGACTGTGCCATTGATTCTTCCTCCCAAATACCAGAGTGATGTTAACGGACACTTCAGTAACAGAACTTTATAGTTTAAAAGGAGCTGAATTATATACACAGAATAAGAAACGTGACAATGGGGGTTTTGCAGCATCTTATACATTTACCTTCCTAAACATGTATCAGTAGCTGAAGTGCCCTCAGGCAGTTACAGCAACTAACAAAGTTCCACACCCTCCCTTCCATGTCCTCAACAGCAGATGTCACAGCATCTCTCCAGGCCCACCGGCCTAGCCCATTGTTTGTGGTGGCCTTTTCTCAGCCCATCAGATACTGCCTCTTTCTACTTCTCTGATGCCTTGCAGGATTCCTTATATCTCACTCCTCAGCCACCTTTCTTGAGCTTCGTACAGCCAAGAACCCTGGCTCAGCCTCTTAGTATCAGCTGGGTGACCTTGGCAGAAGCTCTCTGATCCACCAAGAAAGAGGTCCACTCCCTTCCTCAGCAACTGCTCCCTTCTGCAGAAATGGGAGCCCCCTGGGTCTGCAGTAGCTGCTTCCTGCTGGTTTATTTTGCTCAGCCATCAGGATCAGTTCTTGGGGTATGTCTACGCTTAAAACTCTACAGAGCGCAGCTGCACTGCTGTAGCGCTTTAGTGTAGACACTACCTGGGCCAACGGGCGGGGTTCCTCCACCTCCCCAACAGGCAGTAGCCAAGTCAACAGAAGAATTCTCCATTCATAGACTCATAGAACCATAGAATATTAGAGTTGGAAGGGACCTCAGGAGGTCATCTAGTCCAACCCCCTGCTCAAAGCAGGACTAGCGCTGCCCACACTGTCCACAAAGCTGTCCTCACTGGGGGATAGGTCGATATAGTTGCATTTCTCAGGGGTGTGGATTTTTCACACCCCTGAGAAACATCGCTATACTGATGAAAGTTTCTAGTGTAAAGCAGGTCGCAACTTGAATTACTTCTCTAGTCCACTTGTATCCCACTACATCCTTAAAAGCCACAAGGTTATTGGGGTCAGAGGCAGCGGCTTGAGGCTCCTCTCCCTTTCCTTGAATAAACTGCTATTCCTATTAGCCATGGCCAGCTGTCCAGGAGTCCAGAGGCTTCTGCTATTAAGTGGGCTAGTGCTTTTGGCTCTAGTAAGAACAGTTAGCAGAGCTAAATGGCTACAAGTCTAAATAAGTAAATGCAAAACACACCTCATTTCCCAAGCTTTTCCTCCACAGTATCTGCACTCTTATGTATTCAGTAAAAAACTAAACCTATCTCCTAGTATTAGGCAAGGGAGAGAGAAGAGCCATTCCTGTCACTGTTTTACTTTTGGAAGGCATTCAAATGCTATAGTGATGGACACCAATATCAGAGCCTAGACAGCAAGATAGATCCAATTGGTACTAGAGAGAGACAGGAAAACAGACAAAATAGAAATCCATTACCATCACTCTGATGTTTGGGAAGAGGAATCAATGGCACAAAAATCCACCTCCAAACATACAGTAAAGAAAATAAACAGCAGCCTCCTTCTAACAATTAGAACCTACAGAGGAAACAAAAAATATCCTCAGCCTCATCGGGTGGGTTGCTACCAGTATAATTCGGGTGGATCAGAAGGATTAAGACATACAGATCTTTTAAATATTAGATCTCATCACAAAAGCTACAGGAGACTGTCATTTTATTAATATAAAAATGGGTAGAAAATGACAACCATGGCTTCGCATTATATGGGTAGATAGACAAAACTAGAGGCCCAAATGCTCCTTGGCATAGACTTAGATATTGGCAGGAAGGGCCTCATATCCTGTTATGTGTATTGTTCTGCTAAGTTGCCTGGTGGCTGGGAAAGTTTCTTCCAGCTACTTACACCATCCGCATGCTGCAGCTGGTTTGCCTCCCAGCTATTGATTCACTTCCCTAGGCATTTCTCTGCTTGTCAGGCTCTTGTCCGGCCTTGCGTCAGAGAATTCACTGGATTTGTGGGGTTGGTTTCAGGCTGCTTACTGCCAGAGCAAACTTTCCTGCATTTCGACATTTTTAACAACGCAGAAGAGTAACAGAAGATGTGCAGATAAGAACTTTTAACCAAGTTACAGGTGGAGCTCTGAGGGATTTCAGCTGCCTAATATGAAAAACATGCATTTCATTACCCAGTGCTAGTTCCCTGGATATAAAACTACCACCTATATTTATTGTTCTTGCTTCTTAAAAAAAACCTAATCAACCAACCAAAGGCATGCATGCAAAAGCAAAATGCATGGGGTGCAAGGTCTTAGCACAGAGAGCAACTTTTTATATTTTCCCAGTTTCCCCCCATTATTTTATAGATAGATCGAATTTTAATTGCTGAGTGGTGTATGCAGCTTGCTTCTGCCTTGAATTATTTTGTGTATTGCACCTTTAAATAGAGAGTGGCTCCCCTTCTCCCCTCCTGGCCTTGCTGCAGAAATAGCTGCCATTTTGTCTTCAGCTGCAGCTTGCTGCAGAGGAGGTACATACATACACAGCACTCATAGAGACCTTATTTAGGTTCCGTTCATTCTTGTTTGAGTCTTCTCTACATAGACAACGCAGATTATTAGAAGGGAAAAGTCCACTCCATTGTAGGGGATCTGCCCAAGGCGTATTCACCACTTGAGTGAGCCTTCTGTAGTGCATATGCTTTGTACAGCAACTCAGTACAAAGGTAAATTGCACTCTCAGAAGCCTGTGTATGATTGCTCTTTACATAGAGTTAAATGTAGCAGTTTGGTGGACCAAACCCCACAGAAGCCTGGTAACAGGATACAGCATCTTTAACATCTAGGTTACTGGTTTGAACCTATCCCAGGCTGGTTGTGTCAGTAAAGCTATTTTTGTTTAAAATTGTGTGAGAGAACACCATGAAAAAATAGAGAGGTTGATTGGAAATGTTTCCATAGCCATTTGAACCTGTGTTTAAAAAGTGCACACTGGAACTCTTCAAGCACTAGCCGTAATAAGCAGCACTTTGACCTCAGCCTTATTAGTACACTAGCTATCTGACACTGTAGCTGCAAATCCTGTCTTGCATTATTGCTTATTTGGCTTAAAGGCACATGGTATAGCCAAGGACATTTCATGAGGGATACAAGGGAAAACAAAAACCAATGAACCATTTTGTGACAATGATGACAAAACGCAGAGAAAGGCAGGAAGACAGTAGAGGTCGATAATGCTTGGTACAACCAGAACTTAAAGATCACCTCAGAATCTCTGTTTGAAAAGAATAAAGTGCCACTATGTCATAGGCTGGACCTTTAAGGCAAGCTGGACTTAGCATTGCCTGTGGCCAGACAGCCATTCCCCCAGCTGAGTGTGAGGGAGACGTAATTATAGTGACTGAACCCAGATCAGCGTCAACCTCCTCCTGGCATTGGCCAAGTATACCAAGAGGAGGATGGTGGATGGGGAGGTGCTTTGCCACTGTGGCGCCTCTTTCCTCTCCTCCCTTCAATCACGCAGCCAGGCAGAGTTCCTCTGGGCCATGTCCGCTGACCCTGTAGACACCTTTGAGCAGCAGTGGGTTCTGTCTGGGGTTCTCTGCTCAGTGTTCCCTGCTTATGACCCTGTTACCCTCACTCCTGTTCCTGTTTAATCATTAGTTGTATGCCGGAATTGCTTGGGATCTGGGTCTGGTAGCTCCTCCCCTTCAGCTGAGGAAAAGGGCCTTTCTCTGTGCCACCCATCCCAGTTTCCCAATGAGGCAAGGGGTCAGAGGGACGCCTTAAACAGAACTGTGAACTCAGCTGGGGGAGTGGAGTCCCAGGAGAGAGGAGCAAAGGGAGTTCTCTCTCTGGGAAGGGCCTGGGCAGGCCAGGCTGGAAGGGACCCACAGGAAATAGGTTAGGCTCCTGTGTGGGAGGCCATAGGATAGGGCCTGTAGGCAGCAGGGAAACTGCCAGGGTTCCTGGAGAAGGGAGACAGTGGGGGAATCCTGCTGGGGAAGAATCAGCAAAGCCCAAGATGGGCAGAAGAATTATTAGTTTGGATATTTATTTGGATCTTTGTTACACTGGAAGGGGAGAGAGCTTGGCTGGAAGGCCAGGCCATTGAAGACCTAGACAGAGATAGGCCATTGTGGAGCCCACGAAGTGACTACCAAGTGGTGTGCTAGAGATGAAGTCAGCTGCTCTATAGTGATCTGACACCAACAGGTCCTATAGCGGTAAGAGCAACCACGTTCACATTGGATTTCAAGATCGTTGGGACTTGAACCTCTTTGCTCTTTGGCACAACCTTCTTAACGTATGTTTTCACGTACCTGTATGGCATGATATAAAGAGCAAATGATAAAAAGAAATACAAAGAACTTTTTTAAATGTGTTTAAGAACGCAAATATTTAACATCAACATAAGCAGACTTACACGATAAAGGCAGTTTAAAAAGCTGGTGCAATTCGGAGCAGAATTTGGCTCCAAATGTCGCCATATTGCTGGTGTGAGATGAGTTTGTTCTATCTGGGTTGATTAAACAAGATTATTAATTATTATTTATTTATATTTTGGTAGTGTCTAGGAACTCCAGTCTTGACCCAGGACTCCATTCTGGTAGGCTCTGTGCAAACATGAACCAAAAGATAGTTCCTGCCACAAGAAGCATACAGTCTAAATAAACATGTCATCCCCTTCATGGTTTATCCCTTGGCATTTTGGCTGCCCAGGGGGCTTTACGGAAGATGGGAACAGAGAAGATCCTTGAGGGGGGGAGGGAGGAAGCCAGTTAGCCTAAAAGATTATTTCGTTACCCAAAGAGTTTTGCAGGAGAGTGAAATTAAAAATATTTTGCCATCCTTCCTCAGAGAAAAAGGAATGGAATGTTTCACTTATTTCTGAGAAGCTGTGGATGTGATAAAGGCCAGCGCCCTGTGACACATGTACAATATTAACTGATTGCCTTTCCTCGCTGTTGTGAAAATTGTGGGCTGGATTACAGAATGGGAGAGTAGATTGATGTTCTCAAGGAGATCAGTGTTTGAAAAGCTAATTGATGACAAAGTTGCTTTTAGAGCCAGGGCGGCCAAAGTGCGGCCAAGGGATCAAAGGCAGGGCAGCCATCAGAGTTAGAAAATACAGCTTGTGACTACCCTCATCTTTAATCCAGAAGTGCAGCCTAGGGAGACTATAGCTCTCTGCTTGCAATCTGGAGCCAAGCAGTGTCTATCCACATTGAGCAGATGGATTAATACTTACATATAGGAACAGCAATACATAAAATAAAGAAGTAACAAATATTAAAGATGAGGGAAGCTGCAATCTGCTCCTTCTGCTAATGAGGTATGGCCTAGGGGGCTGCTGGCAAGTTACAAAGGTAGCCTTCAGCTAGGCAAATTGTAGGTGTGCAGTGGAAAAATAGCTCTGATCTCTCCTAGCAGAAGAGAGATGCTGCAGGGAAGCCAGCCTCCTCAGAGGAAGTTGCTCGAGCAACAGTGTTTCCATACGTAGCCCTGGCCCTTCAATTATGGGGCCGTTCCCTTCCACGTGGAGATGTCTGCTGGAGGCTTGGTCTACATTACAGACCTATGTCAGTATAACTACATTGCTCAGAGGTGTGAAAAATCCCCCCATTCCCTCCCCCCTCCCCTTAAGCGATGTAATTTATACCAACCTAACTCCCAGCGTAGACAGAACTGTGTCGACAGCAGGGCTTCTCTTATCAACATAGCTACCGCATCTTGGGGAGGTGGATTACCTGCACCAAAGGAGAAGCTCTCCTACTGGCATAGATAGCATCTTCACTTGGTGCTACAGCAGCACAGCCACACTTAGCCCTGAGCCAATAAGTTGTTGCTAAAGCTGATCAGGAGTTTTTCAACTACCTTTGTTGTTGTCGTTGAAAAATGCCAATTTGTTGAAACCAGAATTTTTCATGGGAAAGGTCAGTTTCTCCAATTCCTCTACTTGACCATTTTTGGGAAAAAAAAGTTTTAAAAAAATTGTCAAAAGTCCTATTATCCACATTTTCAAAACAAAAACAATTCAGGTCTCCAATTTGAAAAGACTTTGTTTTGAAATTTAAGCTAGTTATATTAGAAGGATAAAAAAATTGGTCTAAATCAAAATGAAACAATTTAATTGACCTGAACTGAATTTGGTGTTTGTTTGCAGACATTTTCAAGATTTTGACTTTTTGTTCTGATTCAGGAAGGGAGAAATTACCAAAAATTTCCACAGGATGGGAAAACTATTCCCACCCAGCTCTAGTTATTTTCTTGGTGTGACAAACAAGTAATACCCAATATAGTTTTGGGTATTACTTTCTGGTACTCAGTGTTTCTTGTTTCTGGTCAAATACAGGGACATCCAATCACATTCTCTGGAATTATCCATTTCCTTCACTTTATGCCAGCTCCTTTTCTACCTGTTCTCTGTTGAAACTGATATGTTTAATTTCCAAAGGACCCTTTCAGACACAGATTTCTCCCCAAAGAAGTATTGCTGTTCTGCTCTCTAAATCTTGCTTACATGTGCAAACAACCCCATTATTAACACTTCCTTACAAAGGAAGTTGGGGTCTTAGACTCCTAACGGAAGATACAGAAATAGATCTTTAAGAGATACCAATTAGCCCAGTATTTGTACAGCAGAGAAGAATATATCAGATAGGCTGGACATCATTTGTTACGGAAACTGCAGAGAGAAATAGAAAGGAAGGAATGGACATGCAAGGGATTAAAGTGGTGTTGTGATGTGAGTTGTAAGTCTGGCTGAATCAGTGTGATTCTGAGGATGTAGCAAAGGGAAAATGCACGAGGAAAGCGTGTTGTTATGTGGATAACTCTCTGTCTAACAAACCTGGCTATCATGTGAGTGATTAGTCTTCCAAGGGCCAGACAAAAGGACAGTACAGAAAAGGTGATGAGCCAACAATACTGACAATTAATTTCTTGTGTGGGTTGTGTGAGAAAACTCTCCCTTCCTGTTGCATATTGATAACAGACTGCCATCTGCAGCTGCAGTCCCCCACCGACACATGATTTGAGTAGAAGGGGCCAGAATCTGCTCTCACAGTTACACTGGTGTAAATCCAGATATAAGTGGAGTAACTCTGGATTTACTGGAACACAGTGCATATGTGAGATCAGACTCACATCCAGGAGGGTTTGTTTAAGCTATTTGCTTGTTGTTGTTTAGTTTCCTTTGTTTTTTCTTCAGCTTGAAAGGGAGCAAAACTATGATTTATGATGCTGTATGCAGCATTGTTGGTGCTGTGATGGTCTGTGTTGGCTGAGTTAGTTTCCCAGACCTCAAGAAGATCTCTGTGTAAACTGAAAAGCTTGTCTCTCTCACCAACGGAAGCTGGTCCAAGTTATGATACTGACATTTGAGACTTCTTTAGGGGACCCGTGTTTTGTGTGTTCGCTAACATGAATTCTTCACTGTAACATCTATTATTGAATACATCAGTCCAAATCCTTTTGCCCATTCCACTGGGGTTAATGCAAGGTAACTCCCTGATTCTCGTGGAGTTTCTCTGGATTTACAGGGGTGTGAACTGATAGTAGGATCTGGCCCATTTTAAACACCTTTTGACAAAGTGGTTAGTGTGCAAGCTGAGGGCATGTATACCCTTACAGCCTTGCAGCAACATAGCTGCATCACCACTGTAGCGCTTAGTGAAGACGCTACCTACACTGATGGGAGAGCTTCTCCTGCCGGTGAAGGTACCCCATGTCCCTGATAGGAGGTAACTGTATCGATGGGAGAAACCATCCCACCAACATCGCTCTGTCTCCACCAGGCACTATAACTGCATCACTAAGAGCTGTGGATTTTCTACAGCCCTGAACAACATAGTTGTAAATTAGTACGAGGGCTAAGGGACAAATACCAACCTGGAAACCTATACCAGCTTGGCCATTTGAAGTGTTTTATCTTGTAAACACCAGAACAATGGAGGGTAATGGTTAGGAAAATGCAGCCTTCCAGTCTAACACAATTCAGGGATTTCTGCAATAGGACCTGTACGTACCCTCATTTTCAAAACCAGATGCAGTATGTTGAAGAATATGGTCCTAGGTCCTTGGCTGGTGTAATTCAGCATAGCACCATTGATGTCATGGGGCTGCAGTGCGATAGGCTAGCCAATGATCTGGCCCAATGGGTCTCAGCCTGGAACGCTTCATTTTGATCCAAGCATGAGGGTGCTTGGCTCAGGATGGAGCAACACATACTAGCTGCTAGGATCTGAAATCTCTGCAGGTCGTCCCAGCCTTTTCAAGGTGCAGCCTCCTCCACTGTAGGCAGACTAAGGTTACGTCTGCACTATGAGCTGCGTAATTCCCCTCTTTGTGTACTGGAGCTCCAGTGCGAGTATAAACAGCAGCGTAGTAGTGGTAGCCCAGGCAGTGGCGGTGGAGGCACGATTGAGCTGTACCAACTATATACCTACTAGTTTCAGGCGGCTTCGTACGCAGCACAGCTCAGCCACGCCTCTGCTGCTGCGGCTGCTGCCTTGGCCATCACAGCTCCACTGCTGTTTATACTCGTGCTAGCTCTCATGGCACTGCCACAAGCACGCGTGCACAAGCAGGGGAATCACGCCCCCAAGTTCGTAACGTAGACATAGCCGTGGTGGCCTTTGGGCTGCCTGGCTAGTTGCTAGTGTGGTCCTCCGCCAGGCACAGTGTGGCCCCTACAGCATTCGAGGTTGGCAAGAGAGTTTAGCAAGCTGTTGTTGTTAAGCAAACCTTTTTTTCCAAAACAGGAATGCAAAACAAGCTTTTAAGATGAACAAATTTCATTTCTTTTGGGCTGCCTTTGTGTTAACGGTAACACAAACAACTGCAGCCGTTCTCACACAAACAATGACACTTAGTCTGAGGTTTCCCATGTCAAGTTTCAAAGCACAGCACATGCATGAGTCCATATTATTAGCAGATAGGCAGAATTTGGGCCTACCATACTCCTTGGGTATCTAGGGCTTGCCAAGAAGTGGAACTAATGAGGATCTGCTGAGTGGGGGCCAGGTTGCAGGAGCCCACCCCGAGAGGCTCTAACACCTCGTGGGTGCTGCTGCCGTGTTGTGCTCTGTGTGTGGGCCAGTGAGTGGATCCCCCAGTACACAGATCCACCAGGCAACCCCCCGCCCCCTCCGCCACTGGGGGGAATGGCCACGCAGGCTCTGGGCTGCAGAAATAGCCATAGAGAGCGCCACGCTGCCTGGGGGAGATGCTGCTATCCCCACTGAACACCCCAGCTCAGATCTCATTTATACAGGCTCTGGGGAGGCCCAGATTAGCCTATGTGACCTTGGTGCATTTTGCACAGGCAGGGCCCAAGCATAATTGTTTTCGGGCCCAGTACAAATTTGTAACACAGGACCCCTCCCACACACACATACCACAGTCCCTCATCCCATACATACAGTCTCATGAGCCATTAAATTCTTTTTCCTCATGGTAATGGGGGTTGCAGCCTGGGCCGGGCCCTCCCAGGGCCTCTGGGCCCTGGTAAAGTGTACCCTTCTCCCCCCATGTGGGGCCCCTGTGCACAGGGCTCCAACCTCCAGATGCTCCCCAACCTCCAGAAAAAAAACAGCTACCCCATGTGTCACTTCTCAATGCCACTCACTCACGCTTCTCCGGGTTGCCCCTTAATTGTGATGGAAGGGGGACTGGGTCAAACTTGAGCAGTGCTGCAACCCTGCACACTAGGTTACAATGCCATTCAGATGTTCACCCCCCCCCCACTCCCCCACCCCCAATTTCCATTGTGCACAAGGCCCCAGAATTCTTTAATCCAGCACTGGCAGCAGGGGAGGATTTGTCTCATCATATGAAACTCCTTATAACTGAACCAAGACATGACTTGTTACAAGCCCCCAGTCAGGGCAGATTCATCAAGGTTGCCCATTAAAACCAGCTGGCATTTTTTCATGTAACCTACACAAGAGAGTTACTTAATGGAATGTCTCTGGGCATCTCGCACATAAACAAAGCACAAAGGAGGAAGCATAAGAGCCATAAATAGATACACATTAGAAACTCTCTAAACATCCACGCATTTTGCATAGTTGATGACTTTCCATAATAGATATGGATGATAAACAGCTTTAAATAAAATAAACATTTATCAGTGTCACTTCATTTATCAACATTATGTGAAATTGAAAGGTATGGCAAGAAAACACTGTGCATTCAGTTGAAAACCCTGTGCAAATGTGATGAAAGAAGAATAAACTCAATGGGCCAAATCCTACTCTCATTTATACCTAAGCAACATCGCTAATGGGGATTTATAATAGAAGGTGCCGACAGTAACAAATTAGACACAGACCAAATAAAAAAAAAGTTACTTGTAATATATGCTGCACAAACTTTGTGGGCTCAGTACAGGAGTAACGGAGGGGAATGTAATAGCCTGTGATACACCGGTCTGATAAGATAATCTAACGGTCCCTTCTGGCCTTAAACTCTGAGATTCAGATGTTGTCTATGGGCTTGACTTTACTGCTCTGCAAGCTTGTGAGGTATTCTCGAGTGTTGCCCCACCCAACTGCCCTGCGCAGACAAAAGTCTCTAACTCAAGTGAAGTGGTGCTCAAAAATCAGGCTCCCTGACCCATCCGTGGGTGGGGATTGACGTCTAAGTGCTCCTGATGCCCATGCTAGCAACATACTGGACACTTGGCTAGTCTGTATGACAAATAAAAATACTCCATGCAGCCTGTTGTTTTGCAGCGTGGTTGCTGTCACTTGCGCTAGGGGTGACTCAATAGGCGTTAGCTCGAATATCCATAACTTAAGCTAACACTGCGGGGAAGGCAAGTCCAAACCAAGCAGAGTGGGAGCAACACATCCAAACGACCTGGGCTTTGGAACATTCCGCTTCAGAGTTAATATGGGACCCAAATGTTATCATTGGGATCCGTCTCTGAAAGGTCCCTGACTTGTAATGATTTCTGCTGGGTGGCTGATAAGGGAGAATTTGAATTTAAAGTGATGGGGAGGAGCAGGTAATCGGAGCCAAAAATGTAGGGCTCCCTGCCAAAAGACTCCTCCCTTTCATTCTCTATTCAACACTTAAGGTGATCACTAGTGTCAACAACGTGTCAGTTTTCTAAAGCAGACAGTGCTTTAAATCACTGCATGGCATTTTATGTAAAATGTTACAAAGCTGAAATGATCCTGAGACAAGAGGTAAACAAAATTGCCTCCTTATGATTGCAACAGCATAGCACATAGCTGTGGGATATCTCAGCTACAGCTGGCCTTTTCTATGGCACATGACAATGCATTAAGGAATCTTCTGTATTCTGAAACTTCCTATTCGTCATAGTTTTTCAAAAATAATTGACAGAATTAGGCTGGGTCTACATTGACGGCAGCAAATTTGCCACCGTCAGATCGATTGCTCTGGATCGACTGAGCAGTCTGTGTAGACCCGCTTAGTCGATCCAGCAATTGACGCAGGAAAACCACCTCAGTAAGTGGCGTAGTGCTGTGTGGAAGGGAGCGCTGTTCCCTTCAACACAGCACAGTGTGGACGGTGCGCAGAGCAGATGCCGCGAAGTTGACGGGAGATACGCAAGTGATTTATGTTGACTGCCGCCAAATCCCAAAGGTAAATGTAGACCGGGCCTTAGATAGCTAATTCTCTTGGGATCTTTATCATTACAACATACTTATGTGTGCATCTTTAATGCTTCCAGGTCTTACCTTCCTGGCTTTTTCTCAATACGTATGCTGACCACTTCAATCAGAAGACCAATTTGAAAAAGTAAGAATTCTTTAAAAATATGGGTTTGGGATGCCAGCTGCATTTTAAGCTTATGGTGGAAGTCAGGCTTTTCGTGTGGCTAACTAAATGTGGTGCTCGTGAAACCTAGAGACTGAAGCATCTCTTTATTCAGAGAAGAGGCAGAGCATGAACAGCAGCAGCATGAGCTACGACAGCACGTGCCTTACACCTGTCAATGTGAGTGGGAAGTTCAGTCTCCTGGGCAGATCTTCAGCCGAAGGAAGTTGTCATAACTTTTTTTGACTTCTCTTTTGAGTTCAGTGGAGCTATGGTAATTAATACCACCTGAGCCTCTCCTGGGCCATTCAAACCTTGGCTTCTTTGATGAGGTGGACAGCAAGGTGCCAAAGGAGGGGAGAGTGGAAAGTAATCCTGACAATTACATTTTATCGCTGACAAACTAATGGAATAAATGTGGAGAGGTAACAGGGAATGTTTTTTGTGAAGAGGGGTAATGCCAGAGTGAATGACGAACAACATTGATTTAATAAAGAACAAATCATTTCAGATGCCAGAAAAATAATTTTTAAACCAAATTATAAAACGTGTCCTTGATTCAGCAGTGAGATCTGCTCATATGAACCCCTGGGCTCATATAGAATCCCACTGACATCAGCTGGACTCTACAATATCACGGGGCTGTACTAGCAGATCCTGATGCACGGTTGGCATCTTAATGGGAGAGAGAAAAACAGCAGGTCGGGTATGTCTGGTTTTCAGTAAAGCAGCTGACAGAGTCTTGTGAAACCTTTCCTGAAATTAATTCAGCTTGGCTTGGATTTGAGCATTTGTGCATGGACTGAAAGCTAGACCGAGTACTGTAAACAAAGCAAGACAAAATGAGAAACAGCAACGGCTCGCACTGTGAGGGGCTGACCAGTGGAGCAATCAAGGGATCAGTGCTAGTCTAAGTTTTATTTAACGTTTTTATTAATGTCTGGAGGAAGAGGGTAAGCAGCACACCAGAGGCCCAATCCTGCCACCACTATGGGAGTGGAATTCCTGCTGAATTCAACAGGCATTCTGTGTGAATAACAGCTGCAGGATAAGGCCCTAAACTTGCAGTTAACACTAACCTGGGAGGATCTGTAAGCACCGGAGAGGAGAGGACAAAAATAGTGTAAAGGGACTGGGGGGACAGAAGGTCAAAATATGGCTATAACATTATACCCACCCAGGACAGACGCAAGCTAATACATGGGCGGGAGGGTGGGGGGAAGGAGGTAGAGCAGCTTGTGAAGCAGCAGTGCTGAGAAAGGCATTAGAGGAGAAGACAGCAGATTGGATACGGGCTTTTAACGCAATATATTGGCAAAACAACCTGACATGCTTAATTCCCCAGCATCCTCCAGCTACATTAGCCATGGATGGCATGCTGGTGGTGCAAAGTGGATGCAGTCTTGATTTAAAGGAGCCTAGAATTATTTCCCCATCTAGAATCTCAATCCTGCAGGTGTAGCAGTTCCTACACCAAACCCCTTCCATAACCCCCTATGTAGAGGGTATGGCCAGAGAAAAGGAGATATGGCCAAGGCATCGTAACACCTTGGCAGTCCTTGACTGCTGTTCTGGCAGTCAGGATAATATAGCACAACCTTCAGGCCCCTTTATCTTATGTCAGGCACTAAGGTAGCACCCACTGGACACCGAGTAGGGGAACTGCAAAGTTCAGCATAGCACCAGTTAGACCACACCTGGAGCATTCAGTAAAAGACAGCCAGGAATTGGGAGAATAGCAAACCAAAATGATTAAGGGACTAGATGATGAAGATTAACCTATGAAGAAAGGTTACAAGAGCTAAATCTGTGTAGCTCAGCTAAAGGATGATGGCCAAAGGCGATATAAGTCTACAAGTAATGGATGTGTGTAAAGAGCAAGCACAGAGGGAACTTGTTGAAGCGGAGTATCTGGAAATATTTGTTTCCCATTGGGGGAGGAGAGGGAGAGGATTAGAGAGAGGCATAGTCTCCTAAGGGAAGTGAGAGTGGCTGGAAAATAGACTGAAAAAGAACTGGATGATATCATAGAGGGAATAACTCTTCATCAACAAGAATGAACAAGATGAATTCACAGGTCCTTTCCTTTTCTGTGAATCTATGCATTCACTTTTCTCTGTGCTTGAAAATAGATACATTTTAATCATAAAGTGCCTGATTATGGTGGGGTGAAAGCTCCCGGGGCATAGGGCCTCCCTCAGGCAAAGTTCCCTTTGAAATTCCCAGGAGCAGAAAAGGGGAGCAGCCACTGCATCATCTCTCTATGGAGTGTAGCATGCACTTCTCCTGCGGCGGACCATCTCCACTGACTGGTGTGGAGTGGGTGCTGGGCCATGGTTCCCCTCCTCAACCATTTTGTGGCTAGCACCTATCTCTATGTTAATCTCTGCACGCTGGTCTCACACTCAGTGTATTTGTGGTCAGCTCCTGTGGCTGAGTGTAAGGGAAGGCAGTGTGGGCTAGTGGATTGAGCACGTGACTTAGACTCACGAGTTATGTGTTCCATTCACTGATCTGGTAGGAGACATGGGGCAAGTCACTTCACTCCTTTGAGTTCTAGTTTCCCCATTTGTAAGATAGGAATACTGACCTCCTTTGTAAAGCACTTTGAGATTTCTGAATGAAGAACACGATAACACTATTATTTATATTACTTGCCTCTATTCCCCTTGGGCCCCTATGCAGGGCTAAGCATAATCCAGCCCCAAACCTGGGAAAATATACTGAGGACAAGTCATCATTTACTGCAGGAGAAAAGCTGGGGGTTTCATGGCAATCAGTGACACCATCTAAGGAAACAATAAGGTAAACTTCATTGATATGAGCAATAGGGGGCAGGCACCTTTATCAGTGAGATCACTGATCCATTTATTATTACGATTTAGCTCTTAGGTAGCACTTTTGACATATGGATCACCAGGGACATTACCAAGATGGATTTGTTTTCTGATTTTACAGAGGGGGAAATTGAGGCAATTAGATAAGGTCACACCCTGAGCGAACCACCTTATTCCTAGTGCTATGTTCTGACCACTAGATCACATTGCCTCTCTACAATTATACTCCAGTGGAAACAGGAATGCATCCCCCCACTTCACCCCCCCCCAACTATGCTTTCAAGATCCCCGCATTTAAGGAAATTGCAGGAGTCAGCATACATGGATTGCAATGGATGAACCTCATCCTTCATGACCATGGTATCTCCCCTGCCAGTTAATTACATAATTATGTAGTTGTTATTAATTATTTAAGGCTCTTAATTCTTTGAAAAGGTGCCGTCAATTATTAATGAGTAGGCCCCGACTGGAATGACTGCACCCAGACAGCCTCACTGGTACAAGAGGCATATCATTCATTAAAAAGCCACTGAAGTTTCAGGCCATTGTTTAGTTAACCATTAACAATTCATAAAATTCCAGCTCCTTGCAAAATAAGAAGCATCCTCTGAATGGTATTAGAAAATCCTATTTCTGGTCTGTTATGAAACAGAGGTTTTGATATGCTGCCAGTTTGATGTGGAGCTCTGGAAACAGAACACTTCCTGCACTGTAAGCCTTAAACTGAGTGGCTGTTACATAAAGCTTTCCTACCAACTCAAGTTTAACAGCACATACATTGTATCTGTGTGTGTGTGTTCGTGTGTGAGAGAGAGAAAGAAACTGGTGGAAAAACTGAATGACCAAATACAAAAAAAAAATTTTTTTAATAGAAAAATGGATCAATCAGCTCTTCCTGTTTGTCCAGAGCTAACAAATATTCAGTGATCTTTTTTCAACTCATAAAGTGAAGGCAAACAAAGGAAAAAATCCAATATGCTTAGTTGTCTGCATAAAGTACTATGTATAGAGGACACATACATGGCTACCAATACCTGTGTATATAGAGATGGATAGACTTTTTTTTTGGCCACTGACTAATCTTTAATTTAAAGCACATAAATCCCCTTCAGGCCTCTCACCCTGTCTCCTGTGCTGCAGTGATAAAAAGGAAGTAAACATCACATCATCAGATATGTGCCAAGTGAAATGAACATGGAACAGTAAAGCAGTGTATTTGAAGAAGAGGAGTCCAAACCTTATATTCAAGATATTGGATCCAAAAGTATGTAGATCATTACCCAGTTTTTTTGCTGTGGGAGGGGATGCAGCACTCCAGTGGTTTATTTTATAGTGGCAGGGTCCAAGCATAATTTTTTCAGGCCCAGTACAAACTTGTAACAAGGACCCCCTCCCACACACATACCACAATCCCTCATCCCATACATACAATCTTATGAGCCATGAAAATTTTTTTCCTCATAGTAATGGGGGTTGCAGCCTGGGTCGGGCCCCACAGGCCCTCTGGGCCCCGGTAAAGTGTACCCTTTCCCTCCCCCCCACCCCATGTGAGGGCCCTGTATAGTGGTATAATCCCTTGAAAATGAAGGAGCCATAAAGTTATCTCAACACTTGAGTAGTGAAGCAGTACCATGTAATATAGTTAATAATGCAAACCACAGAAGAATCTATGGAAGAGGAAGGAAATGAATTCACCTAGAAAAGATTGAATATTTAAGTCCAGCACAGAAAGATGTTTGAGTTTGTGGCGGAAGATGGAGAATCCCCTGGTTTCCTCCAGACCTCCGCACATCCCTTCCCCTGATCTCCCATGCCCCGAAGTTGTATACAAGCCTCCCAAATAAAACTATTTTATTAACAGATCACTGTAGGATGACAGTAAAGATGTATTCCAGGCTCTGGATCCAAACCTGTGTGGAGATGTTCAGCTCTGCTCTTCCAGTTCAGAAACAGTTTTAGATTCAGAACCATGGCACTGACTCCTAAATACCCTAACACAAGAAAGAGAATCAGCTAGGCAGGATTTTTTACTGTCAGATAACTCATAATTTGACAGTGATCCTTTATTAAAGTGGGGGAGGTGCAGGCTTTGCGTGATTCAGAACAACTCATTCATCACCTTCTATTCGGCATTTTAGGTCTGAGTTTTCATTATTACAGAAGTGATTCAAAAAAAACCAAACTCTCTTATTTACATATAAAACAAGTAAGCCCTGTCTGACTTCTCTGCACTCAGGAGCCAGTGACATTTCTGCTGCAGGCTATTGTAAGGGACAGAAAAATCAGGGAAAATGCTTGCACCAAGTTGTTTGGTTTTCTCCTCTGTATTTGCGGTGTAATTAAGGTGCATATAAAATCAAAAGAAGATGGGGTGAAGGGGGAGGCTATGCAATGCATGAAAATGTGGGCCTGATCCAAAGCCCATTGAAGTCAATGTGCATTGTGCAATGCCTGCAATGGGCTTTGAATCAGGCCCCCTCTGTATGGTAACCAAGATAGAATAAATTGCAGCAGTGGACACTGTACTGTAGTTTAAAATGAAGCTATCGCAACATTTTTAAGGTAGGGTTTTTTCCTTCCTGCAGGCAGGTGATGGAGGATGCCTGCGGCACCTTGTTTGTCAACTAGCCTCTAGCCTTGTGAACTAGCAGCAGCCAGCATGCTCATCATGAGCCAATTTCTATTGAAATTAGATCAATACTATTTTTTTCTTCCCCTCCCTGGCTCCTAAGTGATTCATGAACCAGAAAACTAGCTCATGAAGCTGGGAGGAAGGGGAGAGAGGAGGCAGCAGAATATCTGCAGTCAGCAAACCTTGACTCTGTTTCATGAATCCAGGCATTAGTTACATAATGTTCTGCTGCCTGCTAGTTGAAACCAGTATTTAGGTTGCCTTTTAAAACTTTTACTTATTCAATGTTTTCCCCGAAGAACTGGGTGGAGCCACACTTCTTTACCCCCCCCCCCAAATCAGAGCCATGTTATACAGCAACTATTTGAGTGTACGTGCTTGTGACGCATCATCTTAGCCACACTTTGTGTGTGTGTATATAGAGCCAGATAAGAATCAGTGCTGCACCAGATAGCACTCCTGGGTGTTGCAAAAAATCAGAGCTACCTTAAGTAGGAATTAGCTGAGTGCATGCATGCTTGTGACAAGGTGTAGAGCTACACTGGGTAAGGTGTGTATATGGAAAGATAGACAAGAATCAGCAACACATTACATAGCATTTGCATGTGTACTTGTATGTGACAGGAATAGTTTAACTGGTTATGGGCCCTTTAAATCTGTACTGCAGCCAAGTCTCTTTCTCTGTGGAGTTTCATAAGGAAGCACATGATGAGAGCAGTTGGAAACCACATCTCTGTGAGTGCTGATTACAGCCTACGGGAGGAAAATGAGATTTTTATCTTGCAGGAATTCAATTATGAAAAAAAATAAAATACACCACGTCTGGGTTTATTCGGCTAAACTCGCGGCACCGCAGTGTTTTTAATTTAACGAAAAGCTGTGCAAGAATTACTTAAAACATTGTGTTTTTTGTAAAGGAGAAAAAAAAAAAGCCAAAGTCACCCTGCTGGCAAATGAATGCAGCAGGGATGATGTCATTGGAACAGTTGGAGGAGAAAAGAGAAAAACAAGTCTGTGTGTGCTAATCCTGTTTGCTGCCCTAAAGGGAATGGAAGGCAGCCAAGACAAGGAGTTCTGGGAAACCATATAAGGGTGCCAAACAAGCTCTGCCGCCAACATTAGGAACTGACATCTTTGTTCTTTGTAACTTGGAAGGCTGCCAAAAGCCTCATTTCAGCTCTGCGGCATGATTACACTGGACATCTGCCAGCTGAGCTCTGTGTGCTCCTTTTCTTCTCTTGAAGCTTTTTGCCAAACATGCAGCAGTTGCCATGGCAGTGGAAAGTAAAGTTAATATATATACACACACACAAACACACACACATATATATATAAAATAAAAACAACAACAAAGCGGAGGCACGCCTTTATCCAGATGTGCCACATGTGCAGATATAAAAAGCAAGCTAACCTATTAATCAACTGTTTCACCAAGATGGAGCAACAGCCTTGAAAGCAGAAAGGTGACACAAGGATAAAACAATAAGCACACACACAAAATGGCCTGGCTGTACAGAGAGGGGTCTATACGATGTTTTATTCCTCTGTGTCTATTTGAAGTTGGAGGACACTCAATTCAAAATAGAAAATGCTAGGATTTTCACTATTTTTAAAGAGGCTTTAAAACATGAAAGAGGTTTATTTATAAACTCTGCTCAGGAACTGAACAACTGAGATTTAGTCAGCTTGCTAGAAGGAAGGGCTCTATGTCAGCGCAGGTGCAGGCCAAACTAGAATTTTCAAATTTTGTTCTGTACAATTAACAAACAATCATCCAGGAGTCTCGTGTTTGTAACAAGAGTTTTATTAAATAGGCAAGCACTGCCAGAACCTGATGGGCAGATTTCTGCACATAATAGAAGAGGTGTGGTCCAAGCTTGCTTTCTTTTTCCATCCAGAGAGACATACAGTAGTTTCAGTTTACAAAGAGGCTATGTATGAAAAGTTCACTGCACAGTGATTTAGATTTCACTCTATGATTTTTTAATCAGCTTCATTTTTTTACCTTGTTAGAAAGTGGAATATCTACTGGGAGGTGGCAAGTAGCTATCAAAGACAGCAGCAGATATAGCTGGCATGTTTCCGAAGTCAAGGTCACAGAGAAGCAGGCCATAGGGTTGCCAGCTCCTGTCCCCTCCCTTCCCCTTCATTGGACACCTCACCTCTCCCAGGAACTCCATGATATCCTCAGATCATCCTCCCCTGAAATTCACTGTCCTGTCTGCCCTGAGAATTAGAATTATTTACAGTATCGTAAGTGTAAGCAACTCACTACAGAGTCTGTAAAAAAGCAAAGGTCCCTTAGGTACAAAGGAATTACCACAGCAAATCAAACCAGGGGATCCAGATAGTCCAGTATCCTGTCCAGAGGCCAGTACCAGATGGTGCCAAGGAAGAAGCCAAGAAACTCTAAAGTAGGCAGATGTGGAACACCTGAAGACCAGCCGAATTCATACAAATACAGCACATTGGACGTTTAAATAGCATCAGAACAGCGAAGTGAACAAATCAGATTAATGATTTTTGAACCAGTGCAGGTCTCATCCATAACACAATCAGATCAGTGCTGGCTCAAAATAGAGGACAAACAATGAATTAAAACCAGCGGAGGGAGGAAGGCTGTTAAAGCACCGGGCTAGGAATCAGGAGAGCTTGGTTCTATCCCTGGCTGTACTGCAGACTTCATGTGTGTCCATAAGTCATTGGACCTCTTGTGCTAGCCTGCTTGCTCGTACCTACCGTCCCCAGGAGGTTTATACAGCCTGTGCTGCTGCAGCTTCATTGCTCTTTTTATTCAGGCTACTTAGATCAAAGCGAGTTCAGGTACATCCACACATGCTGCAGTGTCACCTCTGACTGCAATGTAGAAACATCCTCAGTCCTGTGCTCTTACCTGTAGACCCCCATTGAGTTCAGTGTAATTTACTTGCTTGAATTCGAGAGCAGAACGTAGATCAATGGGAGCTGTCTGAAGATAACAAGCTGATGATAATCTAGGGAAAACATTTGCTGATGTGTTTCTATAAATTACAGCAGACAAACAGCTTTGTTTTAGTTTAAGGAGCTGGGATTTTTTTTCCAGGTAATCTTAATAAATTACTGTCGTTTGTTGTCTGGTTGGCACATTTTCCAGGGACAAACATTATGACCATCATCAGTGCTGGGTTCCTCACAGCTGTTGTGACTACGTCTCAATCCTGCTTCTGTTGAAGTCAAGGACAAAAGGACAGTATAATAATACAACCTACCTCTTCTATGGTGCTTTTCAGCCATGCAGCTCAGCATAAGAGAGCAGAAATCGTTCTCCCCATTGATGTATATAACACTGAGAGGGAAATGAAAACAGAGAGGTTAAACAACTTGCCCAAGGTCACACAGCAAGGCAAGGAATTGAACCCAGAGCCTGACTTTCAGTCCCATGCTGCCAGCATTCCTCCTTGACCTTGCTGAGAACAGTTTGGCCTGCAATGATGGCCATGCTGATTTTCGCTGAAAACGGATCCAATACGTGCCCTTTATGGCTGATGCCCTAAAACCAAACTCATGCAGGAGAAGTCTACATATTCCATCCTTCCACTGATCCAAGGTGACAAGGACCTCATATTCCTCTTTCCAATTCCTGGTTAGCACTGAAAGAACTGCACCAAAGGACAAAAGTATTGTTTTAAATGCTTATCTAGCAAACCTATTAGACTAAGGTGATCTTCATTCCCGGAGATGAGAAACCTCTGGTACCTGAAGTGACCTTATTTTGCACTACACAGACAGCTGCTTTAAAAAGACAGGCATTTCACAATCTCACACAGATGAAGTGAAAGTGACATTTGCAAACTCGTTGCCTTGCCTGTACAAGCTTTCCTGTTGTCCCTAAGATCCTGGGGCCGATTATTTTCCCCCTCATTACATTACCAAGCCCAGTTTAATTCTTTTACCCACCTGCATGGCAGAATTAATTACCTGCAGGCATTAAACTGGCACTAAAAATCAATGTACAGGCAGATTCCTGTTTGCACTCTTAGTCATCATGAGCCTCCAGAGTTTTAAATGGGAAACAGAACTGTTTGCTTTCCAGCTAGGCAAGTGAAACGTTAACCAGTTCTCTAGCTTTAAGCGAAGAGCTTCGAATCATGCACTGGGCTTGGCGCCAAGAGCTGCTCAGCTCTAATCCTAGCCCCACCACTCACTCACTCACCCACTCACTGTGTGGCCTTCAGAAAAACTCTTGGGGCAAACCCAGTTCCTTCCACCTTCATCCAGGGCCCCCACATGGGGGTGCGGGTGGGGAAGGGTACACTTTACCAGGACCCGAGGCCCTGGGGGGCCTGGCCCAGGCTGCAGCCCCCAATACCCCCATTATGGGAAGGGGCCCATGTTAAAAGTTTGTACTGGGCCCAAAAAGATTATGCTTGGGTCCTGCCCTCATCTGTGTAAGCCCCCAAAAGCAGCATAACTCCTGCAATTCTGTGGAGGGAGATGTGGGGCGGGCCAGTGAGAGAGCATACCAGGGTAATACACATCTCCATGCCATCACAAATGGGACTGAGGGAGAGGAAGCACTGTAGCTGCTGGGTCCTTAAGCTATATGACCCACTAGAAGCCCTGGAACAGGGGATGCTATAACTGGGCCATTGCAGTGTTGTTGCAATGCAGCCCCAGGCTGAGAGAGAGAGGATTGTATTTCCTCCAGACCCAAGACAGGTCTCCTGCACAAAACTTCAGCAGGGGCATGGGCAACAACACTCCCCTTCCTACCTCACAAGGGTGCTGTGAAGATTAATGTTTGCACAGCACTTTGAACACGCAAAGGGTGAGATAAGTGCCGTGCATTATCATTATGAAATGTCATTTTCTATCTGTGAATTCCATGAGATTCAGGACAAATCTCTTGAACTAAGAAATGTAGCCCTGTATTGTGCTACTAAAAGCCCAGACTCCTTGGTAAATATAGTACAGTAATATTTACTGTAAGAAGCTTAGGAACATGATTTAATACTGAAGAAAGGACTATTCTTACATGTTAACAGAGCCTACTATAATATAATGTTTCCTAATTTCAGACATGGTAACCTAATAAACCCTATTACCACTGTACTACTACATAAAAAAGTTAGTCCTCATTATAAATAATCCCATACAGCAAAATGGATATAAATAGAGCCCCAGTGTGGCACTGACACGGCTCATATTTCTCTTGGTTCACATTAAATGCGCCACTAAATTACAGTGTCCTCCTTTATAATATCATCCTCCAAAGCCAAGCATTTTGTGTGTTATACAGGGCTGTTATAACAAGGGAAATTAGCATAGGTGGTTTAAAACAGCCTGCCCTGCCATGTGTGTTGCTGGAGAGAGTATAAAAAAGAGGGGAATGTGATCTATCTCACTGTCTTTTCCAAAATCTGTCATTTGGTACATGCAATTTCAGCCAGGATTTGCTGTTCTACTGATACTTGGCTAAGAATAAGGAGGGGATTTGAACATCTCTTAAGAAAATACGCAGTGTCTGAGGGCCTGTCTACACTTAAAACACTAAATGTCAGTGTAGACAGCACCTAAGCCAACAGGAGGGATTCTCCCATCAGCATAGGTAATCCACCTCCCTGAGAGGTAGTAGCTGGGTCAACAGAAGAATGCTTCCATCAACCTAGCACTGACTTAGGTCAGCAGTGGATTTTTCACACCTCTGACTGATATAGTTAACCTCACCTAATTTCATAATGTGGACTGGGCTTGATTGCCCCTTCAGTTACTGTGTGCAGAAGGGAAACGGGTCAGGTGTCTCTGGGGTTGAAGAGAAGGACTGCCCCCTTTCTTCCCCCAATCCTACTAAAGCCTTTTCATGGGCACATGGTGTTTAGTACCCTCAGGTGGGGCTGGAGGGATAGCATATTTCCAGAACTCTTGTTCTCCACCCCATACGTAGCAGCAGTGACTCCTCCTTGTCAGATACCATCAGCATTATCTCATGTGTGGATACCTCTGCCCAGTGGCACCCCCAAGTGGGGGTTTGTGAGCAGCCATCTGCTGAGACCTCATGTGACACAGACCCTATAGGGTCCGTGCTGCCCTGGGAGAAAGGGTTGCCTGTGGAACTGTGCAGATGCCCTGTATATGGAGCCTTCCTCTTTGCCAGCGTCTAATACTGCGGTGGTCAGGATACCCACAAGTTTAGAAGGCCAAACAGCTGCCTGCTCCAAAGAAGGGGGGGAGGAACCCTGAGACCCTTCCCAGGAAGGGCTGGGAGGTACCCCACTGCAATGTTTCCTGCAAGATTTATCCTCTCTTGTGGGCTTAATCGGCAGAAGGGAAGAAGACATTAAGCATTCGCTATCAATCTTAAACCCACATGGCTTCACCTGTTTCGCCAAATATGTCCCATCCTTTTATCTTGTTAAATATAGATTCCCTCGCTCACTCTCCTTCTGCCGCTGTCGCTTACCCTACAATAAAACGAAAGTCAAATTCATCCCAGATGCAACTCCACTGAAATCAAGATCCAGACTCTGCTGATTATCCTAGGGCCGCCCCAGTCATGCCAGGGCGTAATTTGACTCATAGTATTAGACATTATGAACCTGATGTAACTCTCATTGAAATTAACACAGATCTTTCCATTGACCTCAGCAGAAACTGGATTGGATCCCAGAAGAGCTGTACAGGAGGAGTGTACAGTTAGGTTACTAGAAGTTGTGTTGTGAGTTTTGTTTCTGCTTCTGACACAGGTTTTGGGCCCCGTTCTGTTTTGACATTGGTTTCTAACCAGAGTTATTCAATTAACTTTGGTAGAGTTATTCCAGATTTACACTAGCGTAATTACAATTGGACTCAAGACCTGGCTATGTAACATTAGGTAAATTCTTAATCACTCAGTGGCTCAGTTATCACACCTAAAAATGGGAATAATGCTTCCTCATAGAACCAGAGTAAGGCTTAGTGTGCCAATGTTTGTTAAACACTTTGCGCTCTTCCAGTGGAAGATGCTGTAGCAATGCAAAGCATTCTTAGAATTCCAAAATTCAGATATAGTGTTTGGATCTAGGAGTTTGCTTCACATTCAGCTAATTATGGTATCTAGATGAGTAAAAGAAAAATGACTGCATGAAGTTGTACATGCCTAAAGGGACAAAAGTAATTCAGGTAAAAAATTCAGGTTGTTTTATTTAAATTAAAAAAAAATGTGGAGCAGGGGGAAGGAGTGTTGCTATACCTAAACTTGATAAAATGTTTTCATTATTTTTTCCAAATGTAAGTGACTGTTCTGTTTGAATTGCAACATTTCCTTGCAGCGTGTCCTAGGCCCCATCCTAGGTTTTGTGCGGGCCCAGTCAAATTGCCCTAAGCACAAAAATCTGGAGGTTGGCAGGGATGGTTTGACACAGCTGGGGTTAGGGGTTGGGGAAATTCTGGGATGGTTGCCTGGCAAAATAGTCAATCTCCTCCTCCTTCCTGCATTCGGGGCTGGGTTGCTGTGGGGCATGATGCCACAGCTCTTGCTCAGGCCCCCCACCGCTTGCCAAGATGCTGTGAGGGGATCCAGATGCTGAAACCCACATGTCCTTAGCTTGCTGGGGCCATGCAGAGTTCAGGCACTGTCTCTAGTTTTGACCCCTCTAAGTATGTATTACAAGTCAAACCTTATGGCTGACACACCTCCTGGCAGTGGGGCCCTCACATCCCAATTGCGTAGGTTCTGAAATGAGTGCTGTCTCCCCCAAACCTCACCAGCATCCCTTCTGGTTCAGAGGTTACCTCTTTTGGGGCATGTACTATTGAAGGCCAACAGATGAACAAACAGACTTTGCACAGGATTCTAAAACATCTTCACTTTTTACTTAGTAACATGAGAAATAAAAAGATCTATACAAAATAACAAACATCCCTATATGCATTTCCCTGATTTAGGTTCCTCACCACTCTGGAGAGTTCTTTGAACTTGGACAAAATCCTCTGAGGTGACCAGGATCCTTCTCCTGCAATTCATGGTTTCTTTCCTCCTGCAGCTAATTCTCTCTGACCTTGTCTGGTCCTGCAGTTAAACCAGACCTTCCCTTCCCTCCCTCCCCTTCCCCTCCATGAAACCATGCCTGTCTTGTCTTACCTTCTGTCTGAAGCTTCCTGTCCTGTCTCAAAGTTTCAAATTTTTATGTCCCCCTACCAACACCAAGTGGTCCCAAAAAGTCACAGGACCTGCTTGTCAACCTCCTCCTAGCACTGGCCAAACTGGCCATCTACAGGACCAGGGAGAGGAGGTTGGCTGAGGGGGTGCTCTGCGACTGTGAGGCCTATTTCCATTCCTCAGTCTATCCATTCATTTATCCAGGCAGAGTTCCTCTGGGCAGCATCTGCTGACTCCCTAGATACCTTCAAGGAGCAGTGGGTGCTGTCCAGGGTTCTCTGCTCTGTGTGTCCCCTTCCAGTTCCCTCTGTTTGGCCCCTTGACCGCCACACCTGTTCCTGTTTTCTCATTTGTTGTCCCCCGCAATCAGCTGAGTCCCAGACTCCTCACATCCACCCACTTCCCAGAACCCAAATAGGAACACTAGGTTTCTTTGTTCTGCTGCTGGGGATTTTCTGTTCCTCCTCCCTGCAGAGAAGTTGGAGGGACTAGTTTCTCCCATCTTCAGTCAACCCATTGTCCCAAAGCGTTTCCATCCGAATAGGCCACCATTAAGAATCTAGTGACCCAGCCTGGTAGCTTGTCTAGGAGAAATGAGCTACAGCCTTATCAGCAAAGGTGGATTCCACATCCACAGAGAGGCATTCCATGATACAGCAATTTTATAATTCCAGCTTCATAATATCAATATGTACAATAGACTGATTTCCCAAATAGTCACATGGCCTATCTGCAGTGGCTTATGCATGTCTAAGGCAGGTGTAGTGTAGGAATATGCCTCCTGTCAGAATTGGCTGCCTTACTGTTTAAGCATTTTCAGTAATAACCAGTGAAGGCATTTTCTGAAACTGTCAGCTCTGATGGTTTGCATGCCAAACTACAGCACAGGGCTAGTAAGAGAGTAAAAAAGGAATTAACAACAAACCAGTCTAATCTCAGAGGCCAACCTGAGTTAATGCCAAAGAGCAAACAAGCAGCATAAATGGTGAAAAGTGAATGTAATTTAGAGTGGTGTCATTGTTCATTATCTACAGAGTCATGTAATAGGAACACAAGGATATTCTGAACATGGCTTTTGTTATAAAGATGGGTGTCCCTTTAAATGTTCTGGGAGGTTACCTCTGTGCGACCTTTGAGTGTGTCTAGGAAAGCAAACTCTGCCATGATTAATCAGTGAAAACTAAAAGTTCCTATTACCTGCAGCATTTCATAACGGTGTGAGATAACATAAAACTGCAGGCAGCATCCTGGAAATGAAACAAAACTCCTACAGTTCAGCCCTTGGCAACGTAACCCTCTAGTGAAATGCTTAAGCAAATTAGGATTGTGCAAACTGTGAAATATCTTTCAAATGTATCCAGCTCCTCTTGGCAGACAGGTTGGAAATCTGCTGATGTTTAACATGTAGAGACCCCAGTAGCAAGCAAGTAAAAGGAATAAAAATGAATCACAAAGCTGGAGCCGCCTTCCTTGGTAGCTGCTGCTGTGTGCATCAGGCATTGTTCTTGCAAAATCTAAACCAAGCATGATCCCCTCCTTTCACCCCTTTTTTTCCACAGAAAGGAACCTAAAATGGAGCACGGCACTTGAAAAATAACTCTGTTAAATATGCTGTCACAGGTATGAGTCTCTCCCTTCAGCCACCCCCATCCTAGCAGAGAACCACTTTAATTTATGTAGCCATTGTTGACCTAATGTTCTGAGAGGCTGGCAGGAGAAGTGAAAGATCAGCAGACTGGTGACAGCAGGCAAGATGAAAGTCTGGGGGAGGTGGAGTGGGAAGGGAGAGAATGCCAGTGAAAGACTGTAGGGTCTAAAGGAAGAGGTCATATCAAGTTTTTTCTCTTTCATTCAGACTTATAGCAGGTTAGTACCTGACTGTAAATCCTTTAGAATTACTGAGACCCTGATCTTAAATAGAATAATGCAGTTGATCTGTGAGGCTGCAAAGCATGCACATGCACACGCACAAGCGTGCCCCCAAACCAACTACCATGTGAATTATAAGGATGTTGTCAGAGGGAGTTCCTTGTTAAATATATATTTGCAGAGCAAGGCCCAACAGGGGAGAAAGTTTGGCACACTGCCATGCCCAGCTCCTTAGAGATTTTTTGATGATTTTTCTAATAGATTTTCTCCAACTACCAGGCTCATGAATTTTGAGATCTCGTCTCAAATTGCTCCTGCAGAATGGACATAAAGCAAGACACGCAGCTCGTAATCAGCTCCTAAATGGAACACTGAAACCTGGTGTGGCTACTATCCTCTTCAGAAAGTGCCACATGAGTTACACAATTCCTTAAAGTTTACAGGGCTTTGGATCCCAGTTTTGGGTTGGCCTATGACAGAGCAAGGGGCAGCCAGAAAAACCCCAGGGTATTTTGAACTGGGGGTTTTCAGGCCCACTTCTGTCATTTAACAAACATTTATAAAAAGGAAAGGCGGTGCTGTTGGATTTATCTCAAGAAGGCAGCGATAGGCAGTGATTATTACTGTACAAAGGTTGTTTATAGATTCTACTATTTCAGTTAAGGTGGTGACTCAGCATCTGTAGTCAGCCCAATTTTTGCCTTTTCTCCTTGAAAAATCCATACAAAAATGGAATGACAACCTCAACATTAATAAAGGAGGTCTGTTCCAAAGGTAGAGTTTTTGGTCAGATTTGAAATAAATTGGATAGTATGAAATCCTAAAAATAGCCTTGATCAACAGAACCCAAGTCACAAATTTTATTTTATTTTGCCACTTGGTAGCCTGAAAAGGCAGGCAGGATGCAAGAGATTAAAATAGTTTGCACACCACCCACAATTAGTCCATTTAAAATGTGTATAATTTAAAAGTTATTAAACTAACAGCCTCAGAAGTTCCAGGGCATTTCCTCCCTCCCTCATGCCCATCCCCCTAATTTCACCCACTCCTGGTTGTGACAAAATGCACCATATTAGCTCTCCAAAGCTACAAAAATAACAACCATCCTTCAGACAACAAAAAGCAACACAAAGGAAGCCACCTCCCCAATGCAGTGCTGCCAATAGGCTTTGACTTCAGAAAGAATCCCCATTAGATATCTCAAAAGATTCCAGTTCACCTCTGAAGCGGAGGGAATGCTTCATGGGGTGGGAATGGGTATCTTTAGGTAACCGAGCAGGTGACTTTCTTGCCTGCTATATAAACCAGTCAACACTCCTCACAGAGAGTCAAAGGTCACCAACTTCCTGGGATTTGACTTTATGAACAAACAAATGCAAAGTTAGACAACATAAAATCCAGCCCAAACTGCCTTCCTAGGCTTAATTGCTCAGCACACTAACTAGGTAATCCAGGCTCTCTTATCTCCAAGCAGCCCAAAACTGATGCCAGGTTTCTCCTTTATTTCACTCCCTCCAGCTGGAGTCTTGACATTGCTGACAGGTGTTGCGAGGTGAGGCTGGCTTCAGCTCCCCTACTCAGGGCTGAGCATTAACTCCTCACTGGCGCAGTGTGGGGTTTGACCACCTCGTCACAGTAACCATTTAAAAAAACAAACAAACAACCAAACACCAAACCAGCTCATTTTAGAGCAAGACGCTGAAGCAAATTGGAATCTTAATGAGAGTGCATCACTAGGATTGTGCAATCTGCTTCCTGCTAGAACTAAGAGCCTGGATACAGCATTGCTCACCTGTTTCAGAGCAAGGAGATGCTCAAACACAGCTAGATAGGTTGGGTATTTTCAGAAGAGGAACCCTACTGAGGCTTTGTGATTCTGTTGCCATGGGAATATTCGTTGCTTCCAGAGGAGTTGGGGGAGCCCAGAAGTTCAGGAAAATGATATAGAAAAACACGGTGATGTGGTGCATTGCTGCTGCTCCAGTCACAAACAAGGCAGCATTGCAAACGGAAGAGATGTGATTTATTGTGATGGTTCTGGCTCTGGGTTTCTGGGACCCATGTCTCCTAGTCCCCTACCGTTGCATCCGAGATCACATCCCCATGGCCACATTCAATGGGTGGCTACTACACTGCTGCAGAGGGCAGGGTTCCTGTCTGGGGGTTTTAAAAATGAATTAAGGAAAATTGCAATGTATTTGCAAAACCTTTGCAGTAATCTTTCTGAAGTTAAATTTTTCCCTACAGTGGAAGATCAATCAAAAGAGTTAGCTGTGTGTTAGCCCTGTATCCTTGATCATGCTCTGTCCTCTTGCCCTCGTAAAGCTTCCTAGCCTCTTTGTGGAACCCACAGAACCTCTTTTTTTCCCTTACTTTGACTTTTGCAAAGACTTTGCACTTATACCGTTCAAGAATATTTTGTGCAGATACAGAGTCAGAAGATTTCTCAGCAATGTACACATAGCTATTCACTCTCCTATGTGGAAGGTGAATGTAAAAAAACCAACAGTCATCTAACACCTCCTCCAGTGCCACTATCCGGTACTCCAGGGCCATTCAGAACTTCCTGTTTGAGGGAAAGAAGAATCACGGCTATAAGAGTATAGGGCTTGACACACATTTGAGCAGTTCTGACTCTATCCAGTACGATACACATACACTTGAGCTTGTTACACTATTCATATGCCCATTTTAGAGTTTGGTACATTGAGGTACAGAGAGGTTAACTGGCTTGGCCAAGGCCATAGTCAGCAATGACCAAAAAAAACCTAGGAAGCTTGACTCTGAAGGCTTTGTTCTAGTCATTAAAGCCATTGAGTCAAATTCATCCCTGCAACAGAGCTGAGCCTGGCCTCAATAAGGAGATGGGGGCAAAACTGGCCTTATGTCACCTTATAGCTCCCTTATCCTGGGCTGACCAAGGTCTGCTTCAGCACCCAAAGCAGTTAAAGCAGCCAGACATCTGCCCCTCCTTACATTACCCATGGTCCCAAAAGGCCATTAGGTGGTTGGGAACAGCTGGAGCACAGCAGCACTCCAGCCATGTCTGCATTCCTCCAAAAATGCCCCCAGAATCCCTGCGTGTACCAGGGCTCCTTCTAGGAGTGACATAAAGCCAATACACTAGCTAGGGGAGAAGGGAGATCAAGGCTCAATTCCTAGCTCTGCCACAAACTTCCTGTATGACCCTGGGTGTTTCAGTTAACATCTGTGTGTATCAGTTTCCATCTGTAAAACGCGGATGCTCGCCCTCCCGTTCCCTTTCTTATCTATTTAGACCATGAGCTCTTTTGAGCAGGGACTATTTCTTTCTACATGTATACACAACTCCTATCACACCAAGGTCTTAATCTCAGTTGGGACCTCTAGGAGCTACGGGAATATAAATATTAAACAACAACAATAATAATCTCTGGGGCCAGATCCACTGGCAAAAAAGGGCCACAGGGCATGGTAAATTGGGGAGACAGACTTTTGTTTTGTCCCAAACCTTCCTGGAAGGTTCTAAAACTTATTGGAAGTCAGGCGTTGATGGTCTTGCAGATAGTCTTGCTTGTTTTGTTTGTCTGAAAGCACTGGAGAAGATGTTGGAGAAATACATATTGTCGGAAATAAAATCTGTTCTTTCTGCCTGAATCTAACTAATTTGGGGCAGGCACTGCCCCAACACAGCACCTAACACAGTAGGGTCTTGATCCATGATGAGGACTCCTAGGTGTGATGGTAATAGAAATAAATAATATTAATTTACTTCTTCAGTGTAATTTTTGCCTTCAGGTTATACCTATACACACAAATATAACAATACACGGTGCCACATCATTACATCTCAGATGCCCTGCATTAGAGCGTTTCCTCCTGCAGGGACAAACAGCTGGGATTCTCTCAAAAGCTCAGTTTATTATAATAATTAATAACCAGACTGAGAAATTATGTACAATATAATATTCAATTTACCCATCACTGGCATGGGCTGGAAAGTGCCAGCCTTTGAATGGTGCTCGGCACTCTACAAAACAGTTCAGAGTATCGTACCGACATAAAACAACAGGGGGATTTTAAGTAGATGGAATGTGTAATCATCTTAAGGGAACCTGTCCAGAACAGAATACTAGAGCTAACAGTCCTCCTAACTGTGAAAGAGGCCGCAAGGTCTTTAATTACCACAGGTGGTTCAGATTTTCGTTTTAAGTCTCATTGGAAAGCCAGTACCTCCAGCGACATACTTCTCCACTACCTATCTGAGGGACTGGTACAGCAGTGGGTTAGAGGGAACAGTGTCACATTTACTACCCCCATTTTATATTCTATCTGGTTTATGACACAGTTCTACTATTCATGCACAGACATAGAAGGCCAGGATTGTGTCATGAAGCCGGCCGTCCTGATTGTTGCCTAGAGAAGTCCTACCTGCCTTCCCTGTATGTGAAATGAAAACAAAGTTGCTGGGAAGATGGAAGTGACATTCTAAATAAAGTTAGCAAGGAGGAAGCAGGTAAAATGAGAATTAAGTGGGCATCGAAGGATTAGAATTCTATCAGTAAATGTCACACAAGAGTGTAATTTTAAATGGGTAAAAACAGAAAATAATGCTTACTAATAAATATTGATATTATCTGTCAAAACTAAGAAATAATAAAAATCAAATTCTTCCATGTCTAGACATAAGGAATATTGAAGGCTCCTAGAACGCTGTAACTAGGAGATCCACAACTAAATTCATAGGGACTGAAAATCTATTTAGTTTATTATTGAGATTACACAACTCCTTTATGGTTAACATTGGATTCTGTGGATGTGGAAATGTGACTGAGAGGGGAAACAGGGTGAATATTACTTCTGACAACTAAGGGCAGAATTTTCACTTAATCTTGCTGCATAAAATTTACTCCTCAGTCATAACTGCCAAATTAACATAGGCAGGATTCAGGGAAGGAAATTAAATAAGAAAACTTGAGAGAGTGGGTCTGAGTTGTTTCTCATCAGAAAAATCAGGCTTACATTTTCAATAAGTCACAAGGTATAGCCTAAAGGCTCTTGCCTCCCAGGTAATCACATCATAACCGAGGCTGCCCTATTGATCATCTGATAGGTCTTTCTAATATGCAAATTAGCTTAATCAGTTCTGATCTTGGGAAATTACCAGTGTTATAATGTTTTGAGAGTAAGATAGTCACAAAGAATTATCCGAGCCTCCATCCCTAATCTTGTGGGCCAACCAACCACCCTCTCTTCATTCCCATCCCTCCTTAAAACCAGGGCCTGGTGTACTCCACTATCTCTGACTGGAATTTGCTGCAAAAGCCACCCCTTGCCTCAGACTTCTGCTCCAAAATCTAAGCTTTTTATTATCATCATGGCTTGTCACTCTAAAACCACAGCTAGAACCTCGTGTTGTCACTTATCTCAAATAGCTCCTTGAGAGCAGAGGATGTGTAGACAGAGGGCACTGCAACAGAGTTCAAGTGTTTGCCTAGGTTCTCCACGTTCATATTTTCAGGTCGCTCCTTAGCTTCCACTTGGTCATATTGTCACCAGTCTTTGCAACCCCAGCTCTCCCTTGATTTAAAGTACACCAGCATTTTCAGTGGAGGTCAGTGCCCAGAGGGAGTTGTTCTAATGGAAGTTAGTTCTCCCAGGTTTTCATGTAGCAGGGGGATGGAATTAAGTTTCTAATGCTTGTGGCTATGAAAAAAAATCACTGAAGTGTGATGATGTCTGCCTAAGGCCTGGTTCTGCGCTGAAGATATGCTCCAGTATCCTGAAACAGTGCAAAACCCTGCTATGGATAGAGAAAGCACTAAAGCCACCATTTTCCCCAGTGGAGCTTACTGCAGTTTGAAGCATTTGTAAGCTTCATTGGTACAAACAGTGGCTTGGTTTGCCTGCACTAGGGATTTTCCCTAGTAAAGTTTCATTGACAGTTGACATCAGGGCACAGCCGCAGTGTCAACAAGGCCCCATTCTGCAAACAACCTGAAGCAGTAGCTCCGTGGGTGGGGTGACTTGCCCCATTCATCTCAATGGTGTCTTAACTTTGGAATGATGCACATTTCATTGACAACATCCTTGACTATTTCCCCACTGATGATTTTGGCATTCAGCTACTGTGCTTATCCCACAAACCCATACGGCTTCCCACACCTCCTGAGTGGGGAAAAGCCCCCACAATACCCTTCTCAACTGCCAAAAACCTGTAACAGCCTCCTACTCACACCTATGATATGCTCATGTATTTTCAAGACAAAATTCTGCAACACACGGAACATGAAAAAGGGCAGCATAAAATAAACTAATAGCAAGAGTACAGGGGATACTGCAGTGAGTGCATCATTCCTTTTCTGATTTAATTTAATGAAAGCAGATATCCTTTAATCCAAAGCTGCTGTGCAATGAAATGCCACACTGGAGAACAGCAGAATTTCTTTGATTCATGGGTTTTAAGGTCAGAAAGGACCACTGTAATCATCTAATCTGACCTTATGTATGACACAGGCCGTAGAATCCCATCCGATAATTCCTGCATCAAGCTCATTTTTTCTTTCTTTCTTTCTTTCTTTCTTTCTTTCTTTCTTTCTTTCTTTCTTTCTTTCTTTCTTTCTATTTGAGCTATGGCATATCTTTTAGGAAGACCTCCAGTCTTGACTTAAAGACTTCAAGTTATGAAGAATCCAGAAGTAAATTGTTATACTAGTTAATTACCCTCACTTTAAATGTTGCATCTTATTTTTAGTATGACTTTATCTAGCTTCAGCTTCCAACCACTGGATCTCATTATGCCATTTGCTCTTAGATGAAAGAGCCATCTACTATTAGAAATCTCTTCCCCTTACAGGTACTTATAGACCACAATCAAGTCACCCCTTAACTTTCTCTTGGAGAAATTAAACAGATTGAGTTTTTGGTTTGTTTTTTTTTAGTCTTTCACTATAATGCATGTTTTCCAGACCTCAAACTATTTTTGTAGCTCTTTTCTGAAACTTTTCCATTTACGTCAAATTTGCCACAGAGTGCTTGGGGCCTTGTTTAAGACATGGGTCTTCCTCAAATCCCATCAAGCCATCAAAGGAAGTTACTTTACATAGCATGGGCCTAACAAGAATTATATTTTACTCTTAGTTTTTATTTATCTAAACACAAAAGCAGTGTTGATGCCATGTGCCAATATAATCATCATCTAGCTAACTTTGCCTAAACTGTTCAGTCTGGGAATGATAAATGCACAGATGACTGTGACCAGGGGACTGTCTGAGAGAAATGGAGAGCGTCTTCTTGCAGGCCAGAGCTGGAACAAGGTTTTTTGGTGACAGCGCCTGCCTGATTTTCAAGTATTAGTCATGAATCTAGTATGACCCCCCAGGGCTACCCCATTACCTTCACTGCCAGAGGGCAGGTACCTTTGATTGACAGTTAGGTGCGGCTTCTTACCAGATCCACAACATATTTCCCACTTCCAACTACCATCACTAGTCTACCCAAGAGCAGACAGCCTGATGCAATTCCCAATATTTCTGTCAGGCAGGAAAAGCCACAGGAATGGACTTTTTTGCATTTTTTTCAGCAGGTCCAATTCCAGACTTACTCAGAGGCAGGAGAGGGCTGCAAAAAGGAGGGAAATAACAGTTCAGTTGAACCAAACATTTCAGAATGGCTATAAAGGTTCGGTTCTGTTTGGATTCAGAGATGGATGGAGGTTTGGGAATAGTCTTACATTTTCCAAACCTGTTCGCCCATCCCTAATTTGTATACATTTTGTTTTCCACATACAGTAATGTAGCCTTTCCTCTAGTCAGAATCTGAAAGCATAGCCTGGATTCCATATGCAACCGCCATGGATAAACATCATAACACACCATGTGAAATATTGCTGCATCAGCCTCTCTCTTTATTATGCTCATTCTGCTAGGAGATGTAATCATAATCTATCTTTCATTTTTTGTTTTAATCACTTTTAACCTTTTCCTTCCTAGAACGGTGTTTACATTCATTTTGGCTCCTTCAGTTTATTGATTTGGATGCACTAAGCATTTGTCCTTACTCTCAGTAAAGTGAGTCTCTTTAATTCTTTCCAGCACTCCCTTCTGTGGAGCTATTTCCTCTTGGAATGATCTGTTTTTTGTGGGTAGGGGATTTATGGGGCCAGATTCAGTTCTCTTTGTCATCAGTGTAAACCTGAAACAACTCTAGTGATTTTCTGGTTACAAACACTGGTGTCACTGCAGTCAGAATCTGGCTCAGCATGTTTGATTTTTGCTAGGAATTGGAGAGATTATTGAGAACAAGAAATCTGTGAAGGTATACATTTTTATTGCTCAAGCATGGAATTTCTATCCATAGAGATTCTATGGTACAGTTTGATTCATTTAAGATCTTTTTACTTTATTTGACTCTGTGCTTTCTTCCACATATAGTGCCACTCCTCCAGTAGCATGACCTACTCTGTCATTTCTATATATTTTGTACACTGCTATTACCATGTCCCATTGATTTTTCTCATCCCATCAAGTTTCCATGATGCCTATTATATCAATAGCCTCATTTAATGCCAGGCATTCTAGTTCACCCATCTTAGTATTTAGACTTTTAGCAATTGTATACAAGCCCTTGTGCATTTTGTCAGTATTCAGTTGCTCGCCTTCACGTATTATATTTAAGTGCAATTCTCCTATGATTTGACTGTTCCTCACTAGGCTCCTACGTGTACTTTACCAACTTCTTTCCTATCTTCTTTACTAGGATATAAAGTTCTCCCTTTGACAAACTCATCCATAAGGGGGTACCCAATAGGCTGCCCAAACCATTTGTTCCTCCATACTTGTTGGCTTTCTCCTAGCCTTTAGTTTAAAAAATCCTCAACAACCTTTATAATTTTACATACCGGCAATCTGGCTCTGTTTTGGTTTAGGTGGAGCGGAGCCCATCCTTCCTGTATAGGTTCCTCTTTTTCCCAAAGATCCCCAGTTCCTAATAAACCTAAAACCCACCTTCTTTACTATCCTCTCATCCACACAGTGAGAGCCTGCAGTTTAGTCTGTCTTTCTGGCCCTGCATGTGGAACCAGAAGCATTTTAGAAAATGCAATCATGAAGGTCCTGGTCTTTAATCTCTTACTTAGAAGCCTAAATTTGGCCTCCAGTATCTCTCTCTTATCTTTTCCTATTCACTGGTACCTACATGTACCACAACCACCAGCACCTCCCCAGCCCTGTACATAAGCCTGTCTAGATGCTTGTGAGATCTGCAACCTTCACATAATGATAAACAGCAAAGTGTTAAATTGCAGGTTGGTAGCCCAAGAATTGATGCTAGCTCAGGTTTTATTTATCACATTCACTAATGAACTAGAAAATGAAACAGGCAGCATGTTTATTAAATTTTCTAAATGATACTCAATAGGAAGGAGATACAAAAACCACCAAGGACAGAGACATGGGGAGAACAAAATGAGACTCAATTTGAAAAATGCAGACTATTAAACCTGGGAGAAAATAATCCCAAATAAAGATATTCAGTGAGTGAACGAAACCAGGAATGCAGCAGTGCTGAAAGGGACTTTGCAGGGTTAGCATATAGGAAATTAGACGTGAGTTTGCAATTTGTCAGCGCAATGAAAAATGGCCCACAGGTTGGGGCTGTGCATCATATCTCAAAGCAGGAAGATGAGACGTTCTCTATGGATCTGGGGTGATTAGACCTGGAATATTGTATTCATTTCTGAATACCTCATTATCAGAGTTCAGAGAATGAGTGAGGGCTGGAAATATTGACTTACACGGAAAGATAAAAGAAACTGAATATGTACAAATTGTCTAAGAGAAGACTAAAGCTTGGTCTACACTTAAAAAGTTTTAATTGTATAGTTATTTCAGTAAGGAGTGTGATTTTTTTTTTTAAACTGACATAGTTATGCTGGAAAAAGGCATAATGTAGAGGCAGTCAAGGAGCTTTATACCACTATATCTTTTTTCACTTCACCAAACCAGAGTTACCTATGTTACTGTAAGCACCTTTGTACAACTCTAAATATGTCCATAGCAGGGGAGAGGGTTGCCATCTTAATTATTTTGGCATAGTTCAAGTGGCAAAACTTTTAAGTGTACACAATTCCTAAAGTTTAAATAATAGGGTGAAATTAGGAAAAGGAAAATGTAGGCTAATAATGTCAGGACAGTGAAAAATGGAATAATCTCCCAAGGAAGCAGTAGCAGTCTCAAAGTGACTGTAAGAGATTTAAAGCTAGAATAGACAAAACATTAGGAAATGTACCATAGAGAACAATCCTGCACTGAGGCAGGGAAAGGATCAAGACGGCCTGCTAGGCCTTTGCCATCTTTAACGTCTATGGTACACTAAACAGACAAGCCAAGACATTCTACCCCCACCCAAATGACTTAAAATGTAGTTGAAGTCCTTGGTTTATAAGCGAATAAATGCACTAGTTATTTGTTTAAATTTACAACCTAATGTTCCTTAAAACGGTTACAATCTGATGATGGAGAGTCCTATTTTCTACCACTCAGTTGCAGAGAAATCAGAAACAGACTAGACTAGTTTTTGTGACCTCTCCAAAAAGGAATATTGTGTTACCCTGAGCTCCCCTTATTGATTTTGCAGCAGCAGTTAACTAGCAAGTTTGGTTTTCAGAGCTGTGCTGACATTAATCAATGCTGCAGATATTTAAACTTGCCAACAAAACAAGCCATATCATTTTAGCTGTATTCAAAACACAGAGCAAGAGGTATCATTGTTTATCCGATGGAAGGCTACAAGTTAGTAGGAAAAGCAGTGCCATTTTCAGGTGCTGAAAAGGGTATTATTAACAAAAAGAAAGAACAGCTCTAAAACTGTACTTGAATGAGTCCTTTAGAGATGAGATAAACGTGGTTTTTTCCTCAGTTGTGGTTTCAAACCTTTTCACTCAGTCTTTGTCCAGCTAGGTTGGGAGATTGAGATCTGGGAGTACGATTGTGTGTTTGTTTCAGCTGATATTGGAGTGTTTGCTTCGAACAATATAGCTTTGTTCTTTTGTTGAATACGGAGGTGCTGGAGCTGGTGCTTCGAAAAAGGAACAAACATATTAGGAAGTTATGAAAGATGAAATTCTCATTTGTTTGAGGGAACAGAGTGGAATGATGTTTGCAGGGGTCGTGAAGTTTGCTAACTGAGCTTAAAGAAGGCCACCAAGCTAATAGTTTGAGAACAGATATTTAGAGAGTGACACCCTTATGTTCCCCCCACATTCAGATACACATAACAGCTTCTTCTCAGATATGCCTGTAGAATCTTTTACAGTATTCCCTGCAGTGCTTCATAGGAAGCGCTAGTTCCCACATCTCATCAAAGGAGGTTCCAGTGGTTGCTGGCCAAATATCTGGAGGTGGCGGGGGCACTCCTAGTATCTAAGAACCAACCTACAAAGTGACTCTGCTTAATCTTTATGAGCAGAAGACTTGAAATGAGGAACCAGAGCAGGCTTGTGACCCCTTCAGCCTACTGCTGAGTGACCCATTAGGAAAGGGAAATTCTATGTAGCATTTATACAAACAACATCTATGTATGGGGCGGATCTATGTGGATAAAACGTAAACTCATTGGTTGCTGAATGGAAAAGGTTGAACCTTTACAGCTGAACTCTGCAATGTTCAGTCCCTTCATGAAAAGAAAGGAGCCAGGAAGAACTAATTCATCAGTACATGTGAGGAAAAATTAAGACATTGAATAGGCAGGGTGGGCAGGAAAGATGAACTTATTGAGCTGGATTCTGCTCTCATTTACACCATTAACTTTAATTGGCTTGCTCTTAATTCACATCAGTGTAATAATAGAAGCAGGCCTATGGAATAAGTTACTGCCCACAACATACAAGACCCTCACAAACAGGTTGTTCTTATTTACACAAAACTGAGAATACTGAGAACTGCAGCATGAACAAAGCTAAAAAGAAACAGAGCAGACTGTTTCCTTAAACTCTTTCTCAGCACACAGGGGAATTAAGTGATATGAAACTGCAGGAGGAGCCCAGGTGAGGAAAATTACTTCGTTATTGTACAAACCCTTACTGGACACAGGGGAAGAGTGGGTAGTTATATTTTACATGCTGGAATCAATTATATTGGAAAACAGAGAATGAAGGGCACCTAGAAATTTTTTGGGAGGAAAAGTATATTAAACATACACAGATGAGTTGGATAATATCTGATCAAACAAGGGGCTTCTACGGAGAGACAGAGAGAAGAGTTTTACAAAATGATTGATACATGTTTGGAGAGGTTTGGTCCAGAACTCATCTGAAGAAATTCAAATTAGTCTCATGCCAAAAATTGTCTGGCAATAACTATGTCTATGAACTCAGAACTAGCAGCAGGAACAAAGGATGTTTTTAAACTCTAACTGTCTTTCCAAATTTTGTGCATACTGCAATGGTAAATGATGTCTGAAGTAAAAAATTGTTTCCCAACTATGCATAGAGGATGCAGAATGTACTTGGATGCTTCCATGCAGTAGTATTTATTTGCATTATATGTTTAGTTCAGAGGAAGCTAGAAATACACTGAATGTAAAAAATAAAATAAAAAAAAAAAACAGAAAAAGAGAATGGGTGGAGAATGGATACAAAGCTCTATTCCGCTAGATTGCCAGACTGATTTGAGACTCGATCATCAGTGAGTGTGAGGCACATGCCTGGTATCGAAAGAGGACCAATTGCAAGTAAATGAGTAAATCCATTTAGCTGAAAGGCCAGAGAGAAGTAACAGAAGTGGTTACCCACAGAAATGATCAGTGGCCTGTGTGAAATAAGTTGGTAGCTCCAGTCCAGTTCCTAGTGAAAAGGTCATAAAACCCACCACCACAATTAGCTCTCTTATGGACAGCTCAGTGAGGGCTCCTAGGCTTGACCAGATATGGAGGCAGGGATTCATTTGACTCTTCAGATGCTCCTCCAGGTGAGGGTTGACCCACTGAGGCATTTTAGCAAGGCCGTGTGGAGAAGCCTGTGCAGCTGATGCCCATGCTGTGTTCTGTGTCTAATTAGAGGACTTCAGCTTCCAACATGTTGGAAAAGACCCATGGAGCTTAATAGAAAACAATAACCTTTCCTAGAGGGATTTTTTAAAATCATTCTATTGAATCTAATAGGAAACCATATCCTTTCTATAGATTTATGTAGGATAGTCCAAAAATCCTGTTGAAAAGATCTCATTTTCTATTAAATTCTGCAGGCTTTTATAGTAATTTCTGTAGAGCCCTATTGATTTCATTCCTATTATTCTCATACAAGTACAGTTCTGTAAGAGTAGGGTTGTGAGTCCAGGAAAGAGGGATCTCATACACATACAGAACTCTTTTCCACAGGAGTTGTTTCAAACCAAGAGAGGAAATTCTTTGTAAGTAGCCAGACTTCCCCCCTTTTTTGTTAGGCTAGTGTTTATTGGTGTATTCTGGAGCTTTTCTACCCAATTCTGCAGATTATATGTTGTGTGTCTCTCATTCAGATATGAAAGTGGCTGACTGCAGAGCCAAAACACAGACAGACAGATAAGGACATAGAGAGATGGATCACAATGCGTAGCAGTTTGGAGTGGGACCTGAGCAGAGCTGTGAGACACTTCGGTATTCTCTTTTTCCATACACAAAGAGCAACCATACAGAGTGAATGAACCTCTTAGACTGAGAACAATAAAATAATGAGGAAAATCATGTCTCCACAAGAGTTCACAGTGTGTCTCTCCTGTGTAACAAACTGCATTGAACTGAGCAAAAAGACTGCAAAGTCCTTCAGTATTTACAAGTGCAGAACAAAGAAAATAAAAGCGTAAGTTACAGAGCTGAAAATATCACACTTGGCAGTTTTGGTTTGCAAGGAGTTTGATAGGATCCCACCCAGGAAGAGCTTGTAGGATCTGTACCATTAGCTGGGAAGCAGGAATCTGAGGAATTCAGCATGTGGACTCTCAGAGGGAGAGCCCTCCATTGTCTCTCTCTTCCCCATGGAGATACTTTATTCATATATGTTTTCTTTGTTGTTTTCCTTAATCTAAAATAAGTCATCTGCACTGAAAATGCATTCTCCCCTCTTCATGTATGGAAAATACTACAGTAAGAAACACAATCACATCACTATATATAATCAAAAAGAACGAACTGGCAACACTTTCTCACAGATCAATCCTTCAGCCATCCAAGGGATTTTGTATTAAATTGTCTTGCCTAACTATTTATTTTGTTATCTCTATGGGGCAGGAGTGTGTCTTCCTTCATTTCATATGGCCCTGGTCAAGCACAGTGCTGCTGCTTAACAAATAAATAATAAGTAATAAAAATAAACACTCATGTGTTAGCCTTTGGTAAGTGGCAGGAAAATCATTCTGAAATTGTGTAGAGCAATGTGGATTTTGCTGGCTGGGTGACTTTTTTCAGACCCCAATGTGTTTGCAGAGAATGGGGTATGTTATGGAACAAACTTGCCAAAGTTATCACCAGCATACATCAATTCCAGGAGAAAGTGGATACAATTTTAGCAAAAGGGTATATTGTAGGGGTCAACCCTGTGGATAGTAAGATGATGTATTCCTTAAGCTAATAACGCTGCAGCCCAATCAATCAGGCCACTGTATACTAGCTCCTGATGTTATTTTGTGCCTGTTACACTGCATTTTTAATGCCCAGTTGCCCTATCAGAGCAATCGCAGCTGCTGATTATTTTAATTACTCCTGTTGGTCTAAAATTTTCAGGAGTAGTTATCTAGTTTGCTTTGCAGAAGATTGTGGGCCAGACTTGGCCTTCAGATACATAGGATTCAAGACAAACTGCGCACATTCATCCAAGGACAGGTTTTGGCCCCGTGCCTAGAGTCTGAAACTCTTTATATTGTCTCTGAATGATAACATGCTTACACACCACAAAAAGACACTTTAGGCTAACACTGAAGACAATCCACAAGAGATGAAATGTGTCTAAAATGTTTAGTGGAAGGTCCTGGAAAAATCCTGCTTTTCTGACCAGGACTTTGGAACAAGTAGAGACTTTCCCCAAAATAATCCCTTCTAAGGTTTACTCAAGCCCCAGTGCATGTTGGGACAGGACATTGAAAGCGTTGGTTAGTCCTATGTAACTGCCCAGACAGAGTGGATATGTTTCACAAAGCTGATAGTCTGTGATAATAATATTGAATTTTAGTTTGTTCATTCCAAGCTCCCATTGTTCTGGGACACAATATTGACTGTATGCTAACTCTTGCAGCCAATTTTGTGCTCTCACAGGAATTCCACTAACTGACAAATTGCTACGTTATGTACACATTGTATTCGTTACTGCATCTTAAACAAAAAGGGAATTTTAAAGGATTCTCCTTATGCATCTCTATTCTCCAGATCATGTGCATGGAAAATACAAGATCTGGCATAAGTGTTGAAAAGACGGTATTTGTTGTCAAGCTTTCCATACATATTGTTAACTATGTAAAGGTGCTATGTTTTTAAGAGACCCAAACAAATTCTAGGAAGCAATGGAAATTATATTTTAACAAAATCAGCGTAGAAGATAATTGCTGTGTTACTTTCAAAATATCATCACCTAAAATCACTTGGAAAGATGCGAGTTACTATACCTTAGAACCAGAAAACTATTGATTAGGTAAATGTGACTGGATGGCTTAAGGAATTGGTTACAAGTCTTTCATCTGTTGGTTTGATTCTGTCCTAGGTCAGTAATGATCAAAAGCTCTTACTGTCTTATTAGCGAGACAAGGTGGGTGATGTACTATTACTTGTCTTACTAATATCCTGGGACCAATGCAGCTTCAACAACACTGCATATTTACCATCTTATGTTTGATGACAAAGCGAGTTGATGATCTCAGTCCAGGTCCTAGCAGACAGGTATCCACATCACAAAAAATATCTACACAATTGTTTTTAGTGCTGTAGCACAAGCCCCATGAGCCCGAGTCTGTAGACTCCCTGCTGTGGGTTTTAAAATGCAGTTAAATGTACTCTTAGACACTGAGGAACCTAAGTCTCATTAAAAATCAGTGGCCTTCAAGACCCTATCTTTCAATGAGACTTAAGGTCCTAAGTGCATAAGTCACTTCTGAAAACATGGGGCTTAGGACATGTCTTCACAGAGATTTAAAGCAGTAGGTCACAGTGCACTATGGAACTTTTAGCATATGGTAGCAGGGTCCACATGGCAACTTAGTGTGTGGCACACTGGAGCGCTGTAGATTTACGCCCCAGCTTGATGCACACTAACTCACTATGTAGATAAGCCCAGATGCTCTTAAGTCACTTAGGTGCTTTTGAAAAATATATCCAAATCCTGTTTTGCAAAAATTAGTTCTGAATGAAGTGAGTTTACTTTTCTCTTGTAAGTTGGTGACTATTATAGCAGCTGCCCTGAATACTTCTTCACACTTTTTCTACAAACCCCTCCCTTCAAACTTTCTCCTCTGTGAATGTTTTTATTTAAACATAAAGAGTAAACAATTTTCACAGATTCCATAAATACTAGAACCTATTCCAAAAAATAAGACTTAAAAAAAACCAAACAAACACTGGATCTCTTTGAATGGACAGCGTGTTTGAAAAAGCTGGAAAATAAAATATTACTGCTTAATTCAGTCTTTGGCCTTCTGAAGGTTTCTAAATTATTCTTAGTCCAATATTTTCCTTGCCAGTTTCATGTGACATGATTTGGACATATTTCAGTTCAGACTGAGAGAATACCACATTTGGCTAAACCTTTCAGTGTGGTACTGAATTTTGGCTCCGAACTGAATCTTTGAAAGAAGCCTGAATTCTATGTATGTACCCTCTGTGAAACAAGGGAGGGCCCTAGAGTGGTACTTATCCATGTGTAACCTTTGAGTGCTATCACTATCCAATGGTAATGCTACATTCAGAGTGCTACCTGTCAGGAATCACAGAGTCTACATTACACTGCTCTGTGCCAGCAGCATTAGAAGGTAGCACATTCACGGAAAGTGTTGGTTGGTATTTATATGTTAATATCATCATCAATATATTTTAATTAATAGGCTTTCCTGTGCCCAAAGGCCTTTTGGCTTCTAAAAAAATATAATTAAACACACATTTATTTACAAAACAAAACAAAAACAAAGAGACAGCATGGCCTAATAGACCAAAAAACACCAGAGCCTTGACAGCAATAAGAAAGTGGGAGTTTTGGAAAGAGCTGTGATTCCAGGAGTCAAGAGAAGCAGAGAACAGCCTAGGAGCTTTTAAAAAGATGGAAGAGGAAAGTGATGGGTGCTTTGGAACATAGAGCTAGAGAAAGAAGGCCCCATGTTCCCCTATGCGTCTGTACACAAAGGGGAACTTTACTAATGGGAAAGAGAAGTTCTGCTTCTGCAAAACTGTTCCTCCCATACTATTCTAGCCTTGGGAACAGGAAGGATGTCATCCCAACTCCATGGAGTTAGAGAGAAGGTTCTCCTACTACTTCTTATAACATTCCATAGAATTTACTAGGGAGAAAACCAATAAGGTCCCATAGTTACAATAACTACAATCCCATAGAATTGTATCGAGAACGATAGCCTTTCTATAGGTAGCAGGGATAGAATTCTCTCTTACTTTCCATAGATTAGTTCAAAAACCCATGGAAATAATTTTATAGGGAATTTTATAAGCAACTTTCTTTAGCTTTTTGAACTACCCTGTCGAATGTAATAGAAAATTCTGCCTATAGAGAGGTTTTTAATTAGAGCTGATTGGAAAATAGAAGGTCTGCCTTCCTTCTTCCCCCCTCCACCCATCTTGGAAAATGATGACTTTTTGGCAAAATACATCAGCCAAAAACTGAAATATTTTGGCCATAAGTCACCACACTTAAAAAAAACCCAAACAAATATTGATATTCACCAGGGAAAGCAGACACTTTTCATGAAAAAATTCATATAATTGAGAACCCAATTCTTCACCAATAAACAGCTGAGGGAAAACTTTCAAACAGTTCTGGTTCTTGTTCCCTATAAAAATCAATAGGACTTTTCCCTGACGGCAGGATCTTCAGGTTACAAGGTTAGAATCCATGGTGTTTCCTATGAAATCCCAATCCCATCCCCAAGGGAGAATGAATAGGAAACTCTATTCCTGCAGAAGGGCCATTGAGGCCCTAAAACAGAAAAGCAGCCTCAAAGACTGAGAAAGGCCTGGCTGATTTCCTGGAAAGTGAGAGGCAGAGAACAGAAGAACAAACAGGGAAGAAATAAAAACCTGCAGGAATACCCAGCCAAGGGAAAGACTTGTCCTGCTGCTAAGGCAGAAAATGAAAATCAGCTCAGAGGTGTCTAGCGAAAGCACTGCAAGCTTGAGGCTTGTTTCTGGGGCACAAAATGGATTTTTTTTTTGACAAAGAGGATTTAAAGCTCTGAAATTACTCAGCACTTATAGGGCCCAATCCTACCATGTGCAGCGTGCTTCAGCTCCCACTAGAATCACTGGGAGATGAGGGACTAAGCATATCTCAGGATTGGGCCTAACCGTCAACTAACTAATCCTTTCCAACCCCTTGGGATGTAGGTAAATATTGCATCCTGGTTCTACAAATGGGGAACATGGGACACACACAAGTTAAAGTTCACATTCAGCTAACAAAAAATCTCTCACTTCTGTCATTAGTAACACTTTAGATCCTTAGAAGGGGAAGAGGATTCAAAGTCTAATTTACTTTCTGTGATTGTTTCTCTCTTGCATTTCACTCAGCTTGGTCAATGAAAATAAGTGAATGAAAGTGATTAAAAATCAAGTTATTCTTTCACTGTTGCTTCTTACTGCACATAAAGAATCTGTGGAAGGAAACAATTGCAGGCTGTGGTACCAGATGACGGTGCATGGGCTACAGATGTTTCAGCCCCATCCAGGTTCACTTGGGGCATTATTACCTTCTTATTTAATTTGCCATTTTCTCTGACAGGCTGCAGGTGGAAGAAATTTCTGCCCAGCAATATTTGGGAAGGGGAGGTGTTCCCCCTTGCTTCAGCAGCTCAAGAAAGTTCAGAGCTCATTTTCCTGAGAGAGTCTTTAATGTGTGCAATCGGGGAGGGAGCTGGTGCAGACAGACTGCTAGCAGAAGCTGGGCTGCTCTCACAGGTGGTTCAGATAGCAAGCATGCGCGTACAGCTAAATCCAGTGTTCCAAACCCAACATACTGAAGCACCATGCGATCTCAAATTTGTTTTCAATCCTAACATTGTTTTTATGAAAACCCAGTTTTAGGAACGTCCGAATGTCCCCCAAGTCCTCATAACACCCTCCCCTCTTCCCCCAGGAATTACACAAACTATGGAAGTTGCTGCTAACGTGGTTCAACTGTGAAATCAGATACAGACTTTTGTTTATTCCATTTCACTTGTTGCTTCTCATGCACTGACACTGTACTGCAACATTTGGCTTGGAAGGCGGGGGAAACATTGAAATCCAAACTTTTTTCTCTACTGGAATTAAAAATAACCATGGGAATATTTTTATTGACCTTAACATTTGTAAAACCTTCTGTTTACAAAACCTGAATTAAAGTCTAGATTGTCCTGGGAACATGCCTTTACGCAATTTGCAAAAGGCAACACAGCAAAGTAGTTGCAAAGTCAGGACTAGAATCCAGGAGTTCCTAACTCCCGGTTCTGTGCTCAGCCCACTAGCCCACACTTTGTTTTGACTAACCAAATCCCCATAAAGAGATTGTGTGTTCTTTTTTTAAGCTGTCTTTTGTTGCATAAAATGCTATGTGTTCAGACTATCTTAAATGCTGCGGTATGAAAGAGTCTCTCCTTATCCTGTATTTAATGGCCAAGAGATCCATTAAAAAAGCAACTAGTGAATTAAGTGTTTCTGAATAGCTGAATTGACAGCTCTGGTGAAGTTCTCCAGTTATTCATAGAGCAAGTCTAGCCCAGGCAACATCTTTGCAAGTTTTCCTGCCTCACCCCGCCAACACGCTTCAAGCCTGACCTGGAGAGGCCACCGTGGAGGGAGTTCTCATTCATTCAATTCCGTGGCAGCTCAGCAGAGACTGCCAGGTAGGGTGCCAATTGTGGTGGTGGTTTCTGTGATGTGGTGCCATTGTATAGCTGATGTAGTTGGTGGTGGATGCTGCTGAATGGCACAGGAGATTGGGAGGTAGGTGAGACTGACACAAATCATGATCTTCTGAAAACATTTCCAGGCTTATGCAGCACGCAGCTCTGAGTATGTGGGGACGGGTTTGAGCTTTTCATTACTGAAATCTTAGATTCCTGTTTACCAAACATTTTTTCACTCTTTATACAGAAGGGGAATAGAAACATGAACCACAATGCTGGGTGCCAAAACTCTGCCCTATGTATGTAAATCACTCTCATGCAACTTTCTCTGCCAACTTCAAAGTTGAAAAACCAATCTGTCTGCCACAAGCTCATTGTTTCTCCTGAGATTTCTGCTGCTTCTTGGTTCAAGGCAGAAACAGCATGAGAACAACCATTTATTCTGGAGGGTACAGTGGTCCCAGGAAAATCTTCACAAATGCCAAGACAAGCGGTTAACCTTACACTGCTGTTATTTCAGCGTTTCCACTGTCATCATATATTATATGTAACGCACACTCTTATCAGAGAATAGATAGAGAAGACCAATTAAATCATTTAATCTCCCTGACAGTGCTGGAATTTTTCTCATTTTCTAAATTTTGCCCACTACAGTGTTAAGTGTCCCAAGCACTGAGGTTTCCACCCTTTCCTGTGGAGAGACTGTCTCACAGCTTTGGTAATTGTTTAAAATCCCACCCTTGAATTCTTTCAATCTCTGTTGAACCCAATTTTCTCCTCTCTCATCTCTGCACAACCTCCAGTTCGACAGTATTTCTTTGGTAATGAAGTGTCCAGAAATGAGTGCAATCATATAGCTGCACCTTCACCAAAGACAAGCAGAGAGGTATAGGTACCATCTGGACTAAGCAGGGGATGACGCATTGTAATTCTGATGCAAAAGAGAACAAGTGAGTATTGAGAGCTGTGAATATTTTGCCACTGCATCTGAGTCAATGTATTACCAGGAATTCCACATTTTGTGGCAGACTTCACCACCGTCCAGCATAGTGCTTGTTCACCTGCCAAATAGTTCATATAAACCTGCTTTTCCTTATTGCTTTTTTAAATAGTTCCTTTTAAGACAGTCAAAAGAAAGAGGGCCCAATTCTGATTTCATTTACATCAGTGAGCATCAAGAGTAACTCCCCTGAAGTCAGTGGAAATTGCACCAGTGTTAGTGAGAGATGAATCAGGCCCAGGCAGGCCGTATACACTGTTTCTGAAAGATGAGAAATACCTGTTAGTGAAGTCTGAGAACTGAGGCCACCACCTTCCTGTCCACCCCACAGTCCCCCCAGATTTTATTCTCTCTTCCACATATCACAGTACAAAGGATATGGGGCAGGTAGAGGGCACACGGCAGGTGCAGAGCTAGCATGCTGTTCCATACCAGATGTGACTCCTCAGAGCATATCCAGACTAAGGACATTTGTGAGATACACAGGGAGGCTATTTTCTCAAGCCCGGCGCTGAAGAGGAAGAGGAGGAGGAAGGAGTACATTCATTTTGTCTCTAGTGATTCTCTTCTCTAACAGGCCATGATTTTCCTTTTTTTAAAAATGGTCTCATCTTACGCACTCAGGAGTGTTTCAACTCTCTCTGCCTGCCATTTTCCCCTCTCTCTCCACTTCTGGGAAAGCCTCTCTCTTCGTAGAGCGCCTGCATCTGAGCTCAGACCATGGGGAAACAAAGCTGAGGAAAAGGCATGGGAGGAAGGGTGTTGGGGACTACCTATCTCCAAGTGGAGAAGCCAGCAAGAAAGAAACTGAGCAGTAGCAGCTCATGATCTTCAGAGCACAAGGTGAAAATCTGCCCTTTTTATTTTATTGTTTTTTTAAACATAGAGGTTCAATATTTAGAGAGGGTCTAACTCAGAAGTGGCAGTTGCAGGATATACGGGCCAGCGATATGAAAGGGGGTGTGGAGGGGCATGGTCTGGGAATTGTCTGCTTAGCCAAAGGTTTTTACTAAGATACTTTCTAGTAATTCTGTTTGGTACAGGAGTCATTTGCTAGTGGGCGCCTCCACTCATCCCTAGGGCTAATACACTTGTGGTGTGCTGCATTTGTCTCTAAGTTGCTTCTCCTGGTTGCGTAGGCCTGCACGTTTCTCTCTCCACCCCCCTTATTTCACACTGTACCTGCAAACATAAAGGGTCAGCTACCTGAGAAAATGACACCAGTTTAGCTAAAGGTGTGATTTTACACCAGTTTAATAAAATCAGTGCAGAAGGGTGAGTGGGTTATTTCAGTTTAAGCCAGGCTTTTTTGTGTGTGTTTAACTTAAGCTGATTAGGAATCAGTTTAAGATAAACCAAAACAGGAATGTCCATGCAGACATTTACACCAGTTTAACTAAATGGATTTAAAAACCAGTTTAAGTTAAACCAGTGAAAAGGCGTAAGGGGCCAGACTTTTCTATCACTTGCTACCGTACAACTCCATTGAAGTCAATGGGCTAAAGTCTGCAGTCCACTGCTCTTTGGCATTCCCATTGAATTAATTCACTGGTTTGTTTTTTCATTTTGTTTTGTTTTTTCAAATATTAGAACAAAATTTGGCCCATAATGTTTGCAATGGGCAGGATGAGGGCCAAATTTGGCCCTGTACTTCTGTGGGGGTTTAGTCATTGCAGCTGTAGACACTGCTGTCCTTTGGTCTCACTGGATTGTTTTGAAGTAGAGTACATAAGGCTTTAACAGGTCTCAGTAATAGTAGAGGCCAGTGTGAGACTACAGCGTAACCATCATTAAAACTCCTCCATGTAACTGGGGAGGTTGACCTTTGCCTCGCATTCTGCTGAAGCAGGTTTGCAACTCTATCGCTAGGTGAGCCAGGGGTTTGGAATGCTGGCACTTCAGAGCCAAAGAGTTGTTTGTTTAAAGTGTAAATGAGATGCACACAGGCTGGATTCCTCCTGCCTTGACGTGGATGCAGGCAGCAGGCTGTTACCTCCACCTAGTATGCTGCACATGCGCAACAACACTGCAGCAGAAGAAAACACACAAGGCCCTCCTTGCCTGCTGCAAAGAGAGAGTGAGAGCAGAAGGTATTATTAACATCCTTGTGCGCTGGGCTTCCACTACAAATGCCAGAAGGTCTTCTGACTTGTCAGTTATAGAAGCAAGCTTCTGAAAAACCAGGAATATTTCTTGTCAGCTTAAACTTCCTTTGGTAGGAGTTTCATTACAAAAATTCATTTTGGATCTAACCCTTAGGAATCTGATACTTGCTAGGACACTCGTACTTTTTATTTCCTCTTTGGAGAAAGTGATTAACCTCCCCATAACTCTACCTCACCCCAGAGCACCATTCATGTGTACGCGCGCGCGCGCACGTACACACACAGTCTCTTACTTATACTTTATACAGGCCCAAATATTCAGAAGTGGAAAGTGAGTTCGCATGCCCCGCTTGGCACAACTTAAAGGAGCTGGATATTCGGAGAGTGCTTAACACTTTCTGAAGACCAGGCCTCTTTCAGGTATCTCAAGCTGAGTTCCCTAAAATTGAACCACTGTAAAATCACTAGACACTTGAAAAATTAGGCCATCTACTTAAATGCACACATGCTATATATCCGTAGATCAATAAAAATATCCAGAATGCGTTTATAGACAGATGATCTTCAAAAGGCTACCTATGCATTGTGTGTGGTAAACCTTTCCACCCCTACTCCTCCTATAAAGGGTATTGATAGAGATGCATTTCAAACTCAGTTTTTCCTTTTGCAAATTGACCTACTGGTTAACCTGATCTATGGTTGAAACTGAATCTGGTTGCTTGTACTTGACAGTATACTGGACAGTGTAGTTTTGGCAGTTGGTTTCATTATTCTTTTCCCCAAGTCATAAGTACATTCTACAGCTGCTATAGCATAACACACCTGCATCTTGTTTAGGAGACCCAAGTGAAACAGCACAACTTCCATCACATTATGTACCCAATAACACCTGGAAGTTATTTGCTTAAAACTCATTCACTCATATATTTATGTTGCTCATCTTAATCATGCGGGGAGTCTGTTATCATTAGTATTGGTGCAGTGGAAAACAGTGTTTGGTCATTCACATGGGTCCTGAATCTGCAAGCCTTTACTCATACAAGTAGTCCTAATTTATCCGACAGTCCTACTGGCACAACAGAGCTACTCATGAGAGCAAGGGCGTCCAGGTTTGGGCCTTTGATGGTCATACAGAAAAGTCATTCAAAGGGCATAAATTTCCTACCAGTTCCTTTCATATGCTGCATGGCTGTAACTGAGAGAATTTGGTTCAAAGAATAAAACATACTGTTATGTACTCATTTATTACAGCTGTGAATCTGGGTTCTGCAGCGATGCAAAAATTTTCCTACTACTTTTAATAATTTGTATGATGGTAGTTTCTAGAGGTCCCAGTCAAGGATCAGGACTCTACAGGGCTAGGCCCCGTACAAATAGGAAGTAAAAAGACAGTCCATGCCAAGTGGCTCAAATATATCTTTTAGACAATATGTGACATGTGACTGACCAGACAACTGGGGGATGCTGAGTGGGAGAACAAAGAAACAGTGAACAAATGCTTTGTGCACAGCTGTCAGCATTCGATTCAGGACCTGCCTATCATCAGATTGGGATAAACCCAAAGAAATCAGAATATCTTGGAATGTGTATGGTATGTGTGCGTTAGCTAGATATTTTGTTCTTTGCCTCATGGAGACATCCTGGGGGACAAATTCACACAAAACCTAATCTTCTCATAGTATTACCATCCTCTGGAATTTAAATATCATGCAAAGCCCAGAACCAATGTACTTCTGCCCCATAAATGGGTCCCTTGAGGCAGTAAAAAGTGTAAGAAGAAATACAAATAATGTCCAGTACTTCCAATGCAGACACTAGCCTCCTTCACACAGGGCCAGCTCAGCTACCAACACACACATCTTTCTTCCCTGTCCATTGTTTTGGAGCAGGATTCGAGAGCTGTCACGTGTCCCCGCTGATCCGGAGGGAAGAGATGGAGCACTGTATAATCATAATTAAGAAATTGTACTGACACCTTTTAATTGGGAGAGTGTGTGTACATAGTAACTACCCAGGGGAAAACACATACGACAATCCATCCCTTACCACCTTAGGGGACAGCAACTTAGCTGCAATAACAACTATGCAGAATGGATGAGTCATTCAGCCCCCACTATGAGTAGTCTGTTTTTGTGGGTGGGATCACTCAGACAGTGCTTGGCAACACTTGTATTATGCTTATTTGGGTTGTTCTGGAGTGTGACTAAGGCTCAGCTTTAGTAGCCCACATCTTCTGTCCCAGTCACCACCAAAGGCATATATGAATGTCCCTCCCCCTGCCAAAAAAAATCATCTACTCCTGGGCTGCAAGCACTTTCCTTATCTTGGTTGTATGTTCTCCATAGGCTAACATAAGCCTGATGCCGCTGAGTGCTAAGTACACGCTGTTCTGACTTGGTATTTTGTAGGATTGGGGACAGAGTTTCTGTCATGGCAACTTCCCTAACCCAGCCCAGTAAATCCCTGTTTTAAAAAGAAAAAGAAAGTCCAAGTCGCATAGGAGACACTGCAATCCACTGTGTTAATTCAGACTAAATAATTTCCACAATAATTTGTGTTAAAGTCCTTTAAAGGCATTAATATCAATGAAAACAATTACTGCTCCTTGGTAAAATCTTATTTGGTCTTGGACCTTGCTCCTCTCTCTGTAGGATTGAATGGCTTTATAAGATATATAAATAAGAGGTCATTTGACTAAGCAGGCCAAACCCACTATCAAATGGTCTCCCCTTTATATACTGTAGTTTATAAAGCTATTTAACTACACAGACAGTATGTATATTCTGTCTATATATAAATAAAATAACCTCAAAATGTCTAAGACCAAACAAGATTATGGGGCTAAAAATGGGGGACAGTCTGATGCAATCCTGGCTTGCAAAGCACACAGAAAAGAACTTGGAGCATCCACAAACCATCTTAGAAGGATAGTCCAAGGCCTAGCCTAGAACATGACAGCATGGGGTTCAAGTCATTATTCTGCCCCAGACATACCTGTATGACCTTGGATAAGTCACATCACCTCTCTGTGCCTCAGTTCCCCAGCTGTAAAACTGAGACTAATAGCACCGCCCTCCCTCACAGGGGTGTTGTGAGGATAAATACGTCAAAGACTGCAAGTGTTTTGAAATCTACTAATGAAAAGTGTCTAGAAGGGCGAGGTGATTATTATTATTGGTCAGGCCCAAGACCTTAGCCCCCGGCACCATTATGAAATAGCTGTGTATAAGCATTCTGGGCATTAGTATACAAAAAAAGGACATCGCATGTTGCTTCAAGAATGCCCATGTTTGTGCAGCGCAGACAGACCTGTTCCTGTGGCAGAATACCCAGATCCCAACTTCCTATCCACAAAGTATGTAGTGGCAAAATTGTGAAGATTTCCCCTTTGATTAGCCCTCATTTCTTTATTACTGTAGGGGGTTAGGCCATGCCGCTGGATTTGTTAATGATGAGCCTCCATTGGGTGCAACTTTAGTGGCACACCTTGTCTGGGAAATCACTGATCTAATTTGAGAAGCCTCTTTTGCCCTATGCACATGGGATCAGTACTAGCCACAACCATGAGGAAATACAGATGTTGCTAACAGGACTGTAGCATGAACTTTGCTAACTGACCCGTCCTATAACCTGCATGCCCCTCCACTCATGTCGTCTGTAGCATGATTCCATACCACTGTTATAACACGGTTCCGAGACAGACACAAGAAACAGACTATTCTGATCCAAGACACCATGCTACAACCCTGCAAGCAGCACTTGTGCTTAAACAAGATTGTAGGTGTCACGGTACTGATTCTGCTGAGAAGAGGGCCTTCATGTGGAGCAATGAAACCTGTGAACTGCAGCTTCTCTCCCATCTATTTCCTTGAATTTTACTCAACTGAAGCAAACAACTTGGTTCCAGGCTAGATTAACAAAAAGGTTTGATTCAGAAACTGTTCTTCACAGACAAGCATCACTTCACCACGGGGGAAATATACTGGTTACTAATGTATTTTTATTCACAGGTTCTCATCTATAAGAGGAGAGGGAGAAGCTCCATTGTCATCCCCCTCCACTACTCTCATTTAACCATTAACTGTTCTCACTTCCCTTCCTCAAAGCAGATCAATGTGTAGGGTTTGGATATTTAAAGATACAGTTGCATCAATTAAGAAGGGCAACTTTGTCACAGCAGAATCACTAGATAGTCAAGAAGCACTGTGGAATGCTTGCTGCTGCATTTATTTGCAAAGCAAATCCCAGAATGCAGTTCCTGCTCAGTGTTAGCTTACAGCTGAGCTCCAGAAGCAAAGCAAAGGTTTTGGTTCTCTTGTATGCACGGCAAGTCCTTTCTGAGAGGACACTTTACTAATTAGGCCAAAAACATTTCTTAAAGCATTAGCTTTAAAGGAGATGTTGGTAATGCGAGACATACAAGAATGAGGTGATCAGCTGTTCTACTTTCAATAGGTTTGTCCTACTTTCAGAAAGCCAGACTATTTTGTGCATCTCTAAGGGAAAGTGGCCAAATGCCCTTTATATATATATAAATATATGCACACACACACACTCCAATTAATGTCCTACATGTCTTACCATGGGGAAGAAAGATATGTGGCTATCGACAATAGAAAGGCAGGAAACTCTCCCCCACTGTGACACTGCAGAAGAAAGCTAGTACTCACATACAAGGTCTATAATATGTTTCCAATTTACATCTTACAATTCATACCATTTGTCATCTGTTAACTTACACCTTTGTGATAGACATACCCCCCAGCATAGTAACTTTTTTATTTTAACTGTTGCCATATTATTTGGCTTTGTTTATACACTGATGTAACATCAGTTCCAAAATCCCACCTCACTAGAACAGGCATTCCACTCTGTGGGTTTCAGACATCTGGTCACCTTATGCAAGAATTGCCTGAGCATGTCTTCACATTGGCCCCAATTCAGCAATGCACTTAGGTCTTTCCTGAAGCCCACCCCATTCAGCAAAGCACTTAATCATGTGCTTGAAGTTGACTTCAATGATACTTAAGAATACGCTTATACTTAAGTGCATATCTAAGTGCTTTGCTAAATTAGGGGCATTCTGCACATACTGGTACGTCTGTGCAGTAGACCTTGTAACTGAAATGGTTGGCCAATTTGGAGGTCATAAATGTCTCTGAACATAAAGGATTTGTCAGGAATAAGACTTGCAGCAGAGCCAGTCCAGGCAACCTAGCAAGTGCAGCTGGCCTGTTATTAAGTTTTTATGAAAATGATCAAATCAAGTTAAAAAAAAATCTTCAAATAAGCTCCCACCCACATCCACTTCTTGCCTTTTCTCCAGCAGAGCTTAGTTTTAGCCTGTATCTTTGCCTTCTCCTGCATCTCAAAAATTAATTTTAAATATTGCATCTGAAGTACAAACTATTGTGTCAGTTATTTGTAAGCTTTATATTTATGTGAATTATTTTAATGCTGGTAGAAGGCCTGGAGGATCAGCCCTGAACAATGCAACACTAGGAATTAGCATGAGACCACATTGTCCTCCAAAGAGCTCTAGAAACCAATGCGAGCCCTGGGAATAACTCAGTTCAGAGTTTGGGCCTTTCAGCCATTATTCACCTACGTTGCCTTTCAACCAGTGACCTTGAGAGGTCGCAAGTATTATATAGTCAATGCAAATCGTCGAGACACTCAGGCCCAGATCAGTAAAATCAATGGTAGTTAGGCACCTAAGTCCTTTTGAGGATCTGGGCCTCAGTTTCCGAACTACTGGTAAGTTTATGTACATTCATGTCTTTTAATATGTCAGAATTCCAAATACTATACTGGCAGAGTTTCTTGATCATATGTAAATTACACTGAACGGATGCATAGGACTGTTGTTGCACATCAGGTTCCATATTTCACACCCTGTCCATTCACAGGCTATCTTGTGTTTCTCTTTCTTTAATGCTCCCATTACTGACTTCATAAACCACATTCAGAAGTTTGAACATAGGGGGTTTTTGTGTGTATTTGTTTTGGGGACTTTTTGCTTCCCCTCTTCAAAGCTATAGCTACACTGCCAATAGCAATTACTGGCTTTTATATAAGACGGGTAATGCATTTTCAAAGCAGATGTATTGCCCCTCCTCCATGTTTTGACAGTTTGGCTTTAGTTAAAGCATATTTAAATGTCTCCCCCTCCAAAAAAAAAGGGGGGGGGGAGGGATAGGAAATTCAATCTCCTCACTGTTTACACTTTGAAGAAAGAACCGTTCTGTTCTTACTTGCAGAAGTAGAATTCATTGTCCTTCACTTTCTGAACTGAAAATAAATAGTATGCTTAAGCAGCCACTATTATGGCAGGTCACAGCCGAGAGTGGAAAACAGAACATCTGAAACAGGATGAGCATTTGATGCTACCGCCGTATGACAAATTTTATTTAAAAAAAAACTACCCCAGGAGAGTCACTAGCATTCTGTTCATGCCCCCTCCCCTCACAAGAGCAGGAAGTGTGGGCATATGTTGTATATAAAGTCCTCAGGAAACAAGAAGTTTTCAAATAAGTTTAAATAGCATTCCTCCTAAACATACTACATCCCATTCTAATTGTGGTTTTTAGCACATCTGTAAGCTCTGAGTGATGCATCTACAAAATATTTGGTTGCTCTGCAGTAAAAACGTCCGTTTTTCCTAGTTACTTGGGATTTCCTTGAATACTAAGAACACTACTTTCAACAAGTACAGAGTGAACACACTTAAAGCAGCTGAGGGAACATGCAGACTGTGACAAAACGTCAGGGTCAATTAATCTAGTGTTCAGCAGACTTGTGGTTTTGTGGGAAGAATATGGTTATTAGACTTTTGATTACAGAGATAGTTGTAAACTGACAGGTACGTGCAGGATGTAGGGGATGGATATCCTGGGCTCCTTTGTTGATATTTAAAAAAAAAAGAGAGAAACTGAAATTCAGACTTTGCAACAAAAAGACAAAAGCCATTTTGTGAAACAAGCCAGATGTGGTCAGGAAAGAAGCTCATAACCCCCCCTAACCTTGTTTGGTTATAAACTGAAGCAGGAATGTTCTATTGTACTCGGTGCATCTGAAGTTTACATGAGGAGCAGAAGGGGGAGGGGCTTTGACCTAGCCAACCAAAATAGCAAAGCTGCACAGCCCATGAGAGACAAACAAGAGATAATGAGCTTACTCCTGTTTTCCTTTGCAGCCAGAGCAACCTCAGCAACTGCAGTGGGCTGAGCGGCAGCTTGCCTTGCCTTGCCTGTTATCACACTGTAACCACAATTCCCTCAGATCATGGCCATTTTCCTCCAGTGCCGCAAGATACCTTTTAAAACACATAGAACACAATACACAGCTGCTGCTACCACTTGTAACCATTTTGCAATCTCCTCATTCCCTTTTCAGGCCCTTGTTCCAATTTCCAAGCCCTAGACAAGAAGAATTTGTATTCCTGGAGTAGGAGAGAAATGAGTGGACGCAGACTCAGGAAATTCTTCCCTAGTCTCTTTCTATTGACAGTTCAGTTCCTTGTATTACCTTGAACAAAGATAGATTGCCAGCAAAAGCTGCAGCAAAGTGTGCTTTTCTTTACTTCAGGGCTCCACCAAAAGACAGATCAGCGTTCAAGATCTCTAGCAAAACTGCTGCTCCGTCTGTTGCTTCTTCCAGCCTCTGCCGCTGACTGCTGTATCTCAACGGCTCTGCCTACATTTTCCATGGCCTCGGCCATTATTTTAAACACTGCACTGATGAGCACCATTTTGAGCAGGGCTGGATGAAACAATGCTTAAAACTGTATCAGCAGGTGGTAGCCCAGCTATACTTAGGGCTTCCTTCCATTGTTGCCAGTATCAGTGGATCTGAATCAGTGTTGTCACTGGTAGAATATTTTTGATAGGGCCATGCTAACCATGCTGTCCCCATTCTGTGGTGTTGCGTTAATTTCTACTCTGGGTTAAAATGATCCAGGTCAGGTGAAGGATGACCAAATGCCTTTTAACAGTAAACCATACTATGTAAAATTGGTGCTGAAAGAAATCAGTCAGAAGACAAACACTTTGTTTCGACTAAAGGAATCATTAATTAAGGAAATTCAAGGTTTCCGATGAAATTACATGATTGATATAGCAATAGACCAGAATAATTTTAAAATGAGAGGAAGTGTCAATATTTGGATCATCAGAAACTTGTTTTGATTGAACCACTTTTGATCTGACAAGGTTGCTGCCCATTTTGGACATTTCTCATCTGAAAAGCACTTGGCACGTTTGCCATCTGACAGGGAGATTTGGGCATCATCTCCATCATTGCCACCTGCACATTTTAGGATCAGGCTAGTTACTGCCAACCCATTGGGTTTTCTTTTTCATGAACTTAAAAGATGTTCTGAGTAGACCAGATGAAGAGAGGGAGCTTGATGACATCACCATGTCATGGCTGTGTCAATTCATGGGATGTTAACCTAAGACACTGCTAGTAGATCAGTTTCCTTCTTGCATCTTGCCTCCTGCCACTTTTTTCTCTTTCCCCTCTTCTTCCTCACCCCACCCCTTCCCTCTTTCTGTAAAGTCCAGCTTAGACAGCTAGGACAAATCTAAACCTGCAGCACTTTTCTGGGAGCATAGCAAGGTAGAAATGACTCTCAACACTGAGCCAACAGCCCCATTATGCCACACGTTGTGCAAACAAGTAACAATGAAATCAGCCCCTGCTGATCACAGTCTAGGTGAGAGCTTACATAACTACTTTAGACATGTAAACAATTGTACATTTTGTCCTGACCTCAATGGGATCAAGATTGGGCCTTTGTTATCTGATGAAAACTTGCAAAAATAGCACATCAAATAGGAAGGTTATTTGTAATTTTGGAATACTATCCTCACACACCTCTCCTCCCCAAAAATCTGCTAGTCTCACATCATGTACAAGATGTTTTCCACATAATGGGAGCAGTAAGTGGAATCTGAGACTTTTCAAACTGCTATCATAGGCTGTACCTCCCGACTTCTGGGTCAGCCTTTAAGCAGTCTCTTTGAAATAGAACCTTTTACTTCTCTGTCCCCGGCCTCCTGGGGATTCAGTTGCAGTCCACATGCAACAGAGCCAGCTTTTATTTATCCTATATGTGAGGAGAAAAAGTATATAAGAGAGCTTTAAAGAAAGCATAGATTAGCATGCACTGCTGCTTGTTCTACTGTGTTTTATTAGCATGACGAACTTATTTATTGTAGGAGTAACTGAGCTTCCACTGTTTCGTGCCATGGATCCAATTCATCCCAAAGCATGATGAGATGTAAGCTTCCATTAGTTGATGTGGGCTACTGTCATGCCACCATTACTCATTAAAGTACTCCTTACTCACCTAAGAAATTCCATTGAAGTCAACAGAACTTTTGAAGTAATTATATTCTACTTATGCATTTGTACAACGGGGACTGTACAGATCAGAAGAAAAACAGTAAGCCAGACATGAGGTAAAAGAGAACACTGACCAGCACATATTTGTAGATGTCATGAAGGGGCATATTGTCTGTGCCTGATACAATTTTGTTAAGTGTAACATCTTTCAGAAGGAATTAGAGCTGGCCGCCATTTTTCAAATGTCTTCGTTTTTTATTTTGTTTTTTTGTTAGTGGGTTTTTTAGAAAACAATTTTTTTTCCACAAAGTTACTGACAATCAAAATTTTTCCTTTTTTCCATGAAAAATGTCAGGCTTTTTTGTGTCCTTTTAAAACGTTAGTGAAATAATTATGGTTTTGGTAACAAAAGATTTCAATTATGTTTTCTATCATGAATTTTTTTAATTGAAAAACATTTCTAAAAATAAATAAATAAATTGAAAAATGGGTCCATGTCAAGATGAAAACAACTTCACCATTTCCCCACAAAAATAGGTTTTCATTTTTCAACTGTTTCTGTTCAAAACAGATTATCTGGATTCAAACTTTCCAAAAGTTTGGGATTGTCTGGGCCTAGGCTTTTAATTTGGGCCCAGTCTGCATCCAAGAATACTTAGAGTTCAAAAACAAAGCAGCAGATAATATATGGCATAAATTACTGAACCTAGTGGTGTAAAGAGGTTGTGTCTGATTCTGTGGACATTACATAGAAAAAACTAACCTTGGCTTCCAAGAATGTAAGGTCCTAGTGTCAGAAACAAACTAAGGCATGGACTCATAATACCAATAACTGAAAGTGAGAGACAGTAATGGAGGAGCACAAAGAAGAGGTATACATTATAATGATTTTTGAGAAGAGATGAACACATGAAAGTTGCTTTAAATAACGAATGAGATTGCAGGAAAAAAGGTGAGAAAAGGCACTGGAAGAGCTAGGAAGGAAGGAGAGGAGAATTCTGGTCTCACTTATACCAGTGTAATTCCACTGACTTCAGTGCAATTACTCCCTGTTTACACTAGCGTAAGTCAGAGCAGAACCAGGCTCATAAGGTCAGAAGACTCAAAATTCAAAATTTCAAAATTATAGGCCCTGTTTTCCAATCCATTACACCAGTTATACTCCAGTATTACACCACTAGAATTCAGTGGGGACATGCTGGTGTAAAGAGTGGAGAATCAGCCTCAGGGGTCAGATTTTAATTGATTCCAGAAATGAATGGGAAGCCAGAGGAGGCAAGAAGGGGTGGAGAGAGGCATGAAGATTTTAGAATAAGTGAAAAAGAGGCAGTGGCGTCCCCAGAATTGGTTGTGTAGAAACATAGGGTTAAGAAGGGATACCTGCAGTCAGTTCTAAAGGGTGTAGATGGAGATGTGGGAAGAGAAAAAGCCCAAGAAAACAAACTACAATGATACAGTGTGACTATAGTAAAGGACTAGTTTAAACAGCTTAGTAACGTAAGTGTTATTGTGGCATTATTATGGCACACTGGTTGCATCTATCATGTATTGACAGAGATTTGCTGATTCAGCTGCGGCAGCTTTTGAAATGCAGGCAGCCAAATTTGCACTAAGCCGTCTTCTGTCAATTTTAACCTAATAGCTACAATTTCTTAACAAGCCGTCACTTCATAAACCTGATGTCTGATTTTCAGAACATCACTTCTCTTGCAGCTAACTGCTTGTCACTTGCTCTCGCTCGTCAGCTGTGGACATTTTTCCAGGAAAGTGCTCCCTCTTCCTAGATACACAGTGCTGTGCTACTGAAACTTCTATGCAGCATCAAAAAATGAGCTTTTTACCGCTACAGAAGGACAATGTTCTAATAATACTTCACCGCAGGCCATACTCTGGTAAAAAGCTGTTTGAACGGCACCTTTAAAATTCAGGCAAATCTTACATGACAAATCCCCAATTGTCATTTTCCATCAATAAAATGTTAACATACTATATTCCGGGTATTGCACAGACTAGAAAGATAGAAAAAAAGTGCTATGGACATTATTTGAATGAGAAAAGCTTGAATTATAATCAGTGTAGTAAAAACCTGTAAGGATCAGATTCTAGAATTTTGAAAGGGGTTGGACAGTTAAATGGATATCAAGAATATCCAGAGTTATCACCATTCATGATAACAAAAAGGTTTAGGAAGGGATTTTAAACCTCATGTTTCAGGGCTTAAGCCAATCTCTAACTATTAGAGGTCACAATGAGACCAAGTTGGGAGCAGATCATCCCACATCTGCCTGTTGCAGGGTTCTTACCCCTTCCTCTGAAACATCTGGCACTGGCCACTGCCACCCTAACCAAAGTTCAGGAGTTTGTATTGAAGTGCAATGCTCATTCAGAAGGATTGTTACTCTTCTATTAGTACTACACCATGGTTGTGGCAAATCATAGTTTCACCCTGGGATAGGGGAGCTAGTTTAGATCAATTAAAATTCAGTGTGACTCTGCCGTCAGCAAAAACCAAGACTTTGTTGAGGTTTTGTAAAGCTTAGCTGTTTCAAGTCCCCAACAACCTTCTTTCATGTCTTTACTCTGCGCTTCCTGGTTTGGCTGGGACCTGAAATACCATCAGAACAGACTCTCAGAGCATTTCCAATCTTGCTGGGTCCAGAAAGTACCAAAGACGTTAGAACAAACCATATTCTGGTGAAATTTCCAACCCAGTTTCTAAACTGAAGAAGTTCACTTTGAAAGTTCACAGAGATAGGTATAGGCCAAATCCCAGATTCAACTTACCCCCAAACTTTGGTGGGGGGGGGTTCCAAAATATGAATCTAAATTTAGTGACTTGAGCCTATCTCTAGTCAAGATTTTGGACTGTCATCTGAATTGAACCTCTGAACTTTCTGAGGTTCGCCCACCACTAATTTTAGAAACTTTACTCTTAAAGCCAGATTTGTCCTTGGGTGCCCACCTTTAGCTCCCATTGACTTCACTGTATCTAGGAACAGAATTCCCAGCCAAGGAAACACTTAGGAAAACATGCTAGAGTAAAAACTAGGGTAATGGCTCTACCATTCTATTTGGGTTCTTTAGTTTTATAATAAAGGCTCAAATCTGACTGTGGTATTTTTCCTCAGCTCTGAGTCACTGGGCCCATTTTCAATACCCCATGTGTTACTGTTCTTGAAGACGGCAGTGTTTCAACTTCTGCTGGCTGGCAGGATGGGAGCAACATAGCAACTGTAGTAAAGGAGAATGACAGCTTGCCCAGTGCTGAAACAGCCCCCTACGCATTCTTTTTAGGGGCTCTGCCATCACTGCAAATATTACGGAGCTGCCTTATGCCAGCAAATAATTATAGTGATTCAACCCAGCCAACTGACCCTGGTGTATGGCACTCCATGCTCAGAGAGTACGGTGATAAGGGTGCATCATAAAACAGAGTAGACAGAGTCTTATAAAAATGGTCCCTGAAACATCTATAATAGAAAAGACCCTGGATTTAAATATTTCTGAGCTCATCCCAAGGATGTCATAAAGCTGAAAAGAAATAGGCTCTTGTATAAAAAACTGGCTCGGACTAAACCCAGGCAAGAATGAGATGGTGCTGGTCAGAAAGAGAAATGCTTTCAAGGCCTACCTGAGGTATCGTCCTCCCTTTCCATCAAAGGCAGTAGTGCTCCCACTTGTCAAAGTGGTGCAAAGTCACAGGGTCCTGTCCAACTCATCGCTAAGTCTAGACGATCTGGCAAATCTGTGGCCAAAAAAAAAAAAAAGCCTTTGTCCCCCTGCAACTTTCTAGGAAACTTTACCCTTTCCTCCAGGATGAGGATTTGGCCCCAGTGAACTCTCATCTCCAGAATGAATTACCATAATTGGTACAGGATTCAGACAAAGTAGAGGTTCAACTTCAGGATGGGTCTCTATGAACTCAACAACCCTGAACTGTGATCCCTCCACAGGCTCCCCAATCTATTTCCATTGCCAATTCAAACTTTTGGCTCAAAGTATCAAGCCATAAATGGTCCACATCTCCATCCATATCCCATCAGGACAAATGCTGTCTCTGGGCAGATGAAGCAAGGTGAGAATCAGAGACAACACATTCTTGGTCGCGAGGGTCCCAGCTGTGGAACAAACTTCCAGAGGAGATTAAACTAGTTTCCAGAGGAAACTAAACAAACTTTCCAGAGGAGATTAAACTAATCCAGAATCTGACCAGTTTCAGGGCATGCTGAAAACCCTTTTCTTTGTCAAGTCATTTCCACCAACGATGACATAACGATGATTTAAAAATACATAAATTAAAGTATCTCTCAAATAGGCAACCTATTTCAAGGAGGGAAAAAGAAAACTCCTTGAAGTCCTCTAGGAACCTCAGTATGCAGATTTCATTCACTTGGGAAGTACTTAAATACTGCAGTGATAGCTGATGTAGAAAATCCTAGCACAGAGAGATTTCCTTACTAGATAAGTGAGAGGTTTTATTATTTGCAGACATTGGGGTATAAGGAAAAGGCAGCTTCTTCAAATGACCTATTTACTTTTTCTCTTTACAGTTGTACCTTTCTCATTTAGTAGATCAGTTTGCTTTTGCCAGATGGATTCAAAGTCACCACTGTGAATTCAGTTTTTTCCTTGTTTCTTGGAAAGCACCACGCAATACCATGTCAAGAAAAACAAACAAAAAGGTTTGCTTAGGATCTATTTAAAGCAAATCATCAGTGGTAGTTCCAATAACAAACCAGGGGCCAGCATCTGTACTTGTGACAAGACTGGGGCCACTGTGCATAAAAAGGGGTAGCATCGTTGCAGAATTACAGCGAGCATGTTGCCTAATGTGGTTCCTTGTTAATTTAGCTTTTACATTTGCTATTTTCACTTGCAAATTAAAATAAAGGTAGAAATCTTGGAGTAGCCTAAAAACTTTAAAGGGACAATGTCAAGCTGATTAGGCCCAAAATTTAGGCTGTGTACACAAAGCTAGAAAAACTCAACATAAATGAATTAAAATACTAGACAAACTTCCACAGACCACCTTTTTTAAAAACGTTCCCCTGAAGTGGTGGAAACTCCCTAGCGTGCTAGTACATTAGAGCCAGGAAAGTAACAACTGCCTATCAATGCAAAGTGAAACTGACTTTTGAACAGAGCAGTCTGGTTTTACTTTCTTAGCTGAATGAAGCTCACTAGGGAAATGAGCATAAATGAACAGGACTGATGCGGGGAGGTGGTCAGATTTTCGTATTGCATAACCAGAACTAGGATATTTGGATCTAGCATCCATTTGATCTAAAACACCAACATTTGGGGACATTGGTCAGGTAAGAAAAGATTTGGGGCTAGATTTTCAGCTCGTGTAAACTGACATAGCTCCATTTAAGTCAATGGAGATAGCCTGATTTACATCCACTGAGGACCTGGTTCTTTATTTTCGACCAATCTTGTCTTGGGCTTTCTAAAATGCATTGTCTCAGAGGAGTGCAGTCCTGGTAATAGGGGAATCCGTATAGCCAAGTCCTGGCTCGCCCAGAACTTTGAAGAAGAGGAGCAAGGCTTTGAAGTGGCAACGGCAGCAGACTGGGAGCTAGGGGGAAGTTCAGACAGAGTATCTGGGCAATAGGCTCACAGCCCCTCAGCCTGTTGAGCCTGCAGGCAGCTGGTTTCTGCACTGCAGCAGCATTCAGTCCCAGAAAGGGAGATAATAATGCTTACCTACCTCACAGGAGTGTGTGGCGCTGATTTCATTAGTGTTTGCAAAGTACTTTGACATTCTCTGCCTAGAGTGCGAAGTATTATTAAACAGTTCCAGCTGAAAGCATAACAAAGCTATGCACAGCACATCCAGTAATACTCCCTTCTGTTTACATAGGGCATTCTGTGGATATTGTACCCTGGGGCCATGGTTAAGACAGGCTATTTACTATTCTCTCCACTAACTGAAATGAAATGATATTGACTGTGCCTTTAAAAGCAATAGCACGGACATGGCGATTCCAGTGTGATTCCCACTCTGGCCCTACTAACAAGCATGGACCTCCCTGGTTCTTGCTGGTGTTTTGGTTTGGTTTGGGGGGCTCCTCCTACCCCCCACCCCGCAGCTCCCAATCTTTGTAAAGGAGAGATTCACATCTGTGAATTTCTTAGCAATGAACCTAATGCAGCAACTATCCAAGCCATTCAGGAACACAGAATTTCATAGGCCTGGAATTTTTCCATTGCCAGCACCTTTTCATCCTGAAGATAAATGGCTTTTACTTACAGGGCTAAAGGCTCACTTATTTTCAAAATACTTCTCAGCTTCAAAGCAGCCATGGAAATTGGCTCTGCACCTGGCCAGCTGATCCAACCTGCAAAGGCATCTTTTTCTTTCCTGAAGCAGCCAGTGGCAGTTTGGTGTGCAATAGACCAGCAGGCTGGAGAGCTGATGAAAACAGATTAAAACTTAAATCATCAGAATTCATTCAGTTGTCACCCATCCAGCTCTGTGCACTGAATTTCAAAACAGGATAGGTTGATTATCCCTGACACACACACACACACACTTCTAAGATGCTTGCCTCTTCAAACAGTGGATAAAGGTTGACTATTATTTATTACTTGTGCCTAAAGCCTCCAACTGATATCAGGGCCCCATCGTGCTAGAAGCTTTACGTACACATTGTAAGAGACAGTCCCTGCCCCAAAAAGCTTTCAATCTAAGTAGACAGGACAGTAAAGGGGGAGGAGGGGGAACAAAAAGCACAGAGAGATGAACTGACTTGCCCAAGAGCACTCAGCAGGTTAGTGACAGAGACTGGGGGTAGAACCAAAGTCCATCAACTCTCTGTCCAGTGACCAACTCACTAGACCAGAGGTCCCCAAACTGGGGCACATGGAGAAACACTCAGGGGGCATTGCCAGGCCCAGGCGAGCCCCAATGGTCCCCAGCCCTGACCGCAGCCCCCCAACAATGTCCCCGCTCCCAGCTGCAGGCCCCCGGCCCTGACCATGTCCCCGCTCCTAGCCCAGCTGAGGGGGTGGAGGGATGCAGGCGGGTACGGGGGGCATGGGATAAAAAGTTTGAGGACCATTGCACTGGACCTTGCTGCCCCCATTATGGGTCCAGACAAATTCTGGGACAGCTGCATATCTCCTCGTCTAGAACATTATCTCTGTCTTGCCTCATTTGAGATAAACGACAGCCAGGTGACTAAGACGGATAGCAAAGTGAGCCTGCTTGGGTAGTCATGTGGCCCTAACACATGGGCAGTTTTCACTGACTGAATGCATAAGGAAGCCAAGCAGTGTCCTGATCCATGCCTGCAGCTCCCATTGAGGACAATAAGGAATGCGCAGGCAGAAGGAGGGCATGACATGGCACTATGGGACTCAAAGCACAAAGATGAAATTCATACTCCTCATGCGATACACCACAGGTCTTATCAAACCCAGAAAAAAGTCTATGTATTAGAGATGTTACTTTTCCTCCTAAATAAGCATATCCCAGAGAGATAGGTAGTAGGAAAGGTGCTGCCAACCTCTCTCTGACTGGCACCCTGTAGGTAATTTAATGAGCAGGCCCTTCACATCTGGAGACTTGGCTTCAGAGCCAGGTGTAAATGCGCCATCTTACTGAGGCGCCCATTTCTAAACCACTACACATTTAGCACCTTCCAGCCAGTCTCTTCTCAAGAGATGCCCACGTCTGGAATAGCAGAGGTGTCGGACGTAGGGCTGGGGATGCTCTGCAGAAGCTTATGCAGTGATTGTCCACATTAAACTTGACCGGACTTTTGCTATTTCTTCCTTGCTTTCAGAATGGGAAGCATGAAACAGACTGCTCTCCCAAGGGAGAAACCAGCCCTGCATTGCAACTGCACAGGGACTCAGGGAGCAGATTCAGTGGAGACCTCCTGAGGGCAATGACAGGGGAGGGCACAGAATGCCTAATGTGGAAATGTTTGCATTTGGAGCTATATGAAGTTACATTTAGCTTTTAACAGCTGCAGAGACTGTTTATTGTAGCACGGAATCCTGGAGCTATTAGCTCCCTTCTTGACAGTGACCAGATTCAGAGTGGAACGACTGCAAGTCTGCAGTAATATTTATGTGTTCACCAAGGTCCCAACAATACCTTTCCTAATAAGTCTGACATATAAATAATCATTTCTGTCGCTGAAAAACCTACCTCCCCAGCCCATCAGACTGCCCGAAAGGCTGTGAGGATTTTATTTTAATCCATCGTATAGTCCTTTTCCTTTGCACGTCACAAATAGTGAACGATTGGCTGGATATAAATGTTTTGTATATAATTATTTAACAAGAAATCTGAAACTCCAGAGCTGAATTCTGCAGTTTGCTACATCTGCGTAAGACCACGAGGCTGTACTGGGGTAGTAGGAAGAAGGTGCCCCTTCTCTGAGTTATATTGAGGTGCAGCAGGAAGAGTTGTGCTGCACGTGGTAACACTTGATTCAGGATTGTTTGTACATGGAGGAGAGTGTTTCATAAGAGGCTGTTCTCCCCCACACGTATCATTGTGTTACTGACTGCATTTGACTACTTGAAAAGAACTTTTCCTTGTTTAGAGTGCTAGCATTACACAAAGGAAATATAACCTTGCAGCTGAACTGCAAATGCATGTATGTTTTGTTCTGGAGCGCATTTGAACTGTAGTTCTGAAAGAAGAACAGACTGTACTGCCACAGAATGTTTCCCAGCAACCCACCATAGATTAGCCCTGACTTGCAAACTTAAAAAAAAAAATCACGCTCATTAGTTATGTTTTCTGAGGACCCAGAGAACCATATCTTTGTTGGAACGGGAACTGGATGTTGGAACAACATCAACGCTATGAAACATAAGATACACTCCACTGGTTCACACAGTTTATGACCTTGGATAGCTGATAAGCCACTATAATATGATTTTTGAGCCCTCTGTTTTGCAAGCTTCAGGTACCAGGTGTTATTGAAGGTCAATACTAAGAAAAAGGGCTCTCCCACAGCTGGGAGAAGGTTACAGAGAATGGTTTTTATGCAACATAAGCTTGTAGATGATTAACAATTTTCTTTCGGTTAACCACTAAGTTAATAGTTATTCAAAGCACTCACTTGTAATGGGAGTGGAGATGGGAAGATGTACTATATTAACCATTAATCTTGGATTGTGTAATAAAAATTAAAAACAGAATATGGCACATAAGTGTGATTAATTAAGCTCAAGAAGAAAGAGCATATGGCTACTGGGTTGGGATATTTTTGTTCTGATGTTGGGAGTGCTGGTGAGGAGCAGGTAAGGATCTGTTGCTTGTAATGCTGCATTCTTCACGTTTGGCACTGTGATATTTGAACTAAAATGAGTAATACAAACTGCCTATTTCAAAAGGTGCCTTGCAAATTCAGAGCCTCCCCAAAATCCCCCTGAATTTTCTTTTTAATTGCAGAGGAAAGAAGGGGGAGTGACGGACTGAATTTGAAGATTTAATAGGATTAAGGAAAGAAAGGCTATATAGCAATAGCTGGAGTCAGACAGCATGAGCAGCCACAGTGCAGTCTTTACTCACATAGCACTTGCCAACGCATCTAACTCCCTGACCTGCAGCACCCTAGCTCTTCCAGAGAGCTGCAGTCATGCTGATTCCTATAAGATTGTTGTATGCTTTTGTGTTGTGAAGAGAGATCTGCTAAGGAGCAGGCAATGGCCATCAAGCTCATTTCCCCTTGCCATCTAAATTGGATTTAAAAATAGGCCTTCGGAGGAAAAGGCTAATATTAGAGATGGTCCTGAGTTGCAAACTTTGGACCCATATTTCCCCAAAGCTCAGGGATGTTTGGATTCAGGGGTTTGATTTGACCTATGATAGAAACAGGAACCAACTGCAAAATCTGGGTCCAGATCTAAACTCTCCCTGCAAAGAGTCTGGGAGTTCTGACCGGGGATTTTGGTTTGGGCCCACCTGTAGATGACATTAACGATGAATGAACTGATTCAGGTACAATAAGAACTAACAGAATCCAAATCTGAACCAAATTACTTTTAAAGCTCAAGAATGTTTGACCCGCTGTTTACACTTGTTTTCCATAGGACTCTGCTTGTCCTGATTCTAGCCAGAAGTGGAAGTTGGAGATGCTGTAAGAGATTCAGATACAGAATGGTGCCTTTCTGAACATTTGGATATTTCATGAATCATACCAAATCATCAGTCTGCCTACCGGCAACTTATCTATAAGTCAATTCACATTACACAGTCCTCTCTGCACTCATTATTTCAGATAATAGTGCCAATTGTAATATGGGCATTAAAAAGAGTGGCAGCAAAACAAGAGATCACTGAAAGGATGTTCTTATAAGAAAATAACTATATTCATTGTTCTGCTTTTCTTCCTTACTCTCCCGTTGGCCACTTTAAAAATGGATTGATTGATTAAACCGCATTGGGATATATTACATGAAAGATGCTGTAGATTTTATAGCCTCAGCACTCTCTCCAGACTAGATCAATGCAATGAACCAAACCGTGAAAGAGTCCCTCAAACAACTGTACAAAAGATACTAAGGAAACAGAAACAGCCACAATAGCTCTATTACCTTCAACAGCAAAGCATGGGTTTGATCTGCTAAAACTGAAGTCAATAGCAAAACTCTCATTCATTATAAGGGGCTCGGAAATTGCATGGCCTCAGTATAGGCTTGATGCAAAGACCACTGAAGTCAAAGGGAGTTCCTTTGGATTAAATGCTACCTGTGAGTATGCTTGAGAAAAGGTTTAGTTTATTAGCCTGGATGTTTTTACACCAGCCCAGAGTATAGCAGCCCTGATAAAGCAATTTAGTCTTTGTATCCATCAGTGGAAGGATGCTTTCACAGAGAAGACTCTAGATCCTGTTATGAAAGCTGGCTATTGCCAAGTCTTGCAACAACCATCTGAGAGTCACGTGATCCAGCATGTATTCCAACAGCATCTTCAGGAACATGACAGGGAGTTGCGGTTGCAGGTCCTGCCTAGTGCAGACAATCATGAATACTGGAAGACTTCCTTGCTCACACTGGTCCACCTGCCTGTGAATCACACCTGCAGAAGAAAGAGGCAGAATAAGGAGAAAAGGGAGTAAAATAAGGCAATTACTATCCTTATCTGTACAACCAGCGCTGCCAAGCACACAAGCACAAAATCTGACTGCTGCCAGCTTGCAGGCAAACAAGAAATCAAACGCTTTTGTGCCACGATAGCTAAGCCATCTGTATTGCCTTTCATATGCCCATTGTTTGTGGCTCTATTAGAGAGGAAAGTACAAATCACAGTTAAGCAACGTGTTTTTTTCTTCTCACTGTTCTCCTTTCATCCCTTCTCCCTCGTCTGTCTGATTCTGTGTTTTATTACTCTTGTGTTTCCTGTTGGCAACGGTGCTGGGTAGTTATGGTTAATATTTGATCCAAGGCCAGGCAGGCACTTTGAGGAGATTTATAATTAGTTCAGGTACCAAAGCAGCTCCATTACTGGGCATTTTCACAGGCTGGGTTATTATATTATTTGGGCTACATTATAGCTCCTTCAACGACCCTGCCTGCATTGGGGCTCACTGTGGTTTTGGAAAGAGGCTGCACATCAGGGGGAGTCAAATCCTCACAGCCATGCTGGCAGAGCCAGCCAGAATGCCTCTGTGGGCCCCAGGGAAGCACATGTCAGAATGAGGATTTACTTTAACTCAACAGATGCCAGCTCGGCTCTGTGGGTTGGTGCAGAATGGGCAACCTTATGGCCCTGCCCAGGGAATCACGTTCTGCTAGGCGCATGCAGTTCTTGAACTCAGGGAGTGCAATGCCTTAGAGGTTGTGGCATAGGGGCCAACTGGTGGGAAGGCTTTTTGTGTTCCCACCTTGCACATCTGTAGAGAGCCACCTACTCTCGATTCCTTTTGTGACTGTTTGGTGGCAAGGACTGATACTCACAATAAGTGTTTCAATTCTGTGTCTCGTCTACTTGTTTTCATATAGTTGCATATTTGGGCCCCATCTTCCTACATTTCCTCGGGCAAAATCCCCATTCCAATCAAGGAACGTTTTGCCTGAGTAGGAGCTACAGGATCTTGCTCATTATACACTAATATGCTATATTTTAAATGGACTGGATACATTCCAGTAAACTATGTGCATTTAGGAGTATACAGAACTATGGAATTCCTGCAGAACGGTGTCTTTACCAGAATACTAGCACCTAGATCCCATGATGATGGAGTGGTGGAAATAATGCCAGGATAAGTGAGGCAGATGTAATCCTTAATGCTAGGATTGACTGTGGTACCAGTTTCTAGCAGGATCATGTAAGTTGTTTATCTCTGTATCTGGAATCATTTCCAATTAGAATCAAGAAAGCAGGTGAAAGCGCAGTTCAAAACAGACACTTCAGGAATACAGGACTTGATTCTGATCCAGCTAAAAGTATAAGTAATACTGTCTGTTAACATGCACCAATACTATCACAGAATCATAAGGTAAAAGTTCCCCTGAGCCAATGGCTCATCGGGATGATGCCATTAAAGCGTATCTGTTTCATAGCCAATGATACACCAGTGTGTGATGTGGCCAACATCATGTCCAACTGCCTTGGACAGCCTGATGGATCAGGTACCCATTTTTCAGCTGGGTAACTGTAGGCGGGCTTTCAATATGAGATCAAGTGAGATTCAAACCTACAACCATCAGGTACCTATCAGTTTAACCAGGACTATATTTCAATTACCAACTCCCCTGGACCCAAACAGTTAGGCTTTTGTAGACATTTGTTGTGAGATCCTGTGCCATCTCAGAGAAGGGGACTGGTTACCAGTAGACATGGGGTTTCCATTTCCATTTCTCTCTCTGGTTGACCTGGAGAAAGATACAACCTCTCCGCTCTTCAGTTTCCCTAAGGTTCACACCATGTTTGCTGGTTAGCTACTAAACACAAACTAATACTATTAATGTTAGCTACTAAACACAAATGTTCAAAACACAGCAGACACAGTCTACCAGTTTTGGTATTGCACAAATGGAAGAAATTAGTAAAGCACCCATTGGCACTTAACCAAGTCAATGATGGAGGTAAATTAAGCAATACACACACCTGCTGTCAGAAGTGTAAGATACTCTTTCTTTAGTAATTAGACAGCAATTATGAAGTTAACAACAATTCTAGTAAGGATACGTATTTCACAATACAATTGTATTTTCAATCTGTCAGGAACAGCCACACCAATATGAGATACAGCTCTGAAACTGAATTGTCGCCTCCCCTCCAGGCACAATTGCTCAAATACCTAGCCTACCCTTGGTTGGGCGGGATCTTTCACTCTAAGTCATAATTAAATGAGTACTTATTAGCAGAGTGTAATTGAAGCTGGTACTTTAATGTGACTAGCTAGCTTACAGACATTTAGAATGAAAGCCAAGATGAGGTGAGGTGTTTTGATATTGGATTACTGAAAACAGAGTTTTGCAAATCGAGAGGCAGTTCAGAGCCAGGTTTCAGTGTATCCAAACCAACAAAGTTAGGAGCTGGATGGTTTGGATTAGAAGGTTCTGATTTTGTCATATCCATAGTGGTCATCCCAGGGTGATTTAGGTTCCAATTCCATTTTATCCAAACCACTGAAGTATGAGGGAGGAAGGAAGGGGGAAATATAAAAGGGTCCAGTTTGGACCTATCACTAAATATAAGATAAACAAAATTCAGACCTGACGTGAGCAGGCACAACCCCTTCTGACGTTAATGGGAGATGTGACTGTGTACGTTAAGGCTGATTTTGGCCCAAAATATATTTTTTTTAATTTCTCGCATGCTCTGAAGGAGAAAGTAGCCTGCTTTGCTCTATGTACACGTTGTGCATCAGTGCTAAACTAATCCTCAGGTCTTTATTTCCATTGCTTACAAGTGGCAATAAGGACTAAGATGAATACACAGATGATTTTAAAGTCAGAAATAGCTGTCATCAACTGATCTGCCCTCCTGCATAAAAGAGGCCATAAAATTTCACACAGACTCCTGCAGCAAGCCCATTATTAAGCTCCATTTCACTGTCTCTTTCTCATGGCTCCTCTGAGCCATCATTTCATTTGAGTAGTGAAACCTGTTGTGGTTTACTCTGATAAAGGTAAAGTAAGTCGTTCAGTGTGTTCAGGCAGGAAGGTAGTTTTGTTATCTCTTGCCGCATCACTGGCAATGCTGAAAAGGTGACATTGTGATTTGATGGCTAAGATATTAGACTACCTCTTGGTAGAATGACTTATTACCTATTGCTTCATAAAGATGATTAATTCTCATAATTGCCCTGTGGGATTGAAAATCAAATATTATTCTCATTTTCCAGATAGGGAAAATAAGACCTGATACAGCTGGGTGAGCTGTCCAAGGCCATAGAGTGATTCAATGAAAACAAGTATCTACACTACCAAAGCCAAAGATTTACACATCTTAAGCACTGCTCTCATCACAAGGTCCAATGCCTAATGAAAGATAAATTTGTGGAGGCATGGCCCCAGATTTAGAGAAGACAAGACGCCCTCTGGCCCAACAGAGTGAACAACTGAGAAACATGTACTGGGCACCGAAGGGGAGAGAAAGCGTAAAAAGAAGTATCATTGCTCTTCGTTGCTCTCTTTCTATCCTCCCCCATCTTCCTTTTCCCTTTTTTCTGCTTCTACATCCTCAGCCCCTCTCTGCCATCTCACATATGAGTTTTCCACACACACCTGCAAATAATTTTTCAAAAGAAAATTAACTAAAATAGCTGTATATGTATGTATGTCTAGTGTTAGTGTCCACAACTCAGGAAGGATGTTGATAAATTGGAGAGGATCCAGAGAAGAGCCACGAGAATGATTAAGGGATTAGAAAACATGCTTGATAGACTCAGGGAGCTCAGCCTATCACTATTTATCTTAACAGGAGAGATTGAGAGAGACCTGCCCCAGTATATCCCATAGCAGGGTTCTCACTTCCAGTGTAGGAGACCCTAGTTCAAGTCCCTGCTCTGAATGAGATGCAGTGGGGACTTGAATCCAGTAGACCACGTCCAGGTGAGTGGTTTATCCTCAGGACTATAGAGTATAAGGGGGGCATCCCCTCCTCTGGTGATTCTGTGGATGACATTTCCAAACATTCTTTGCTTTTAATAGAAAATCAGTTAAAAATGACCCAAATGGAAACTGAAATATTTTGTTTTGGGTTGAAATAACACCCCCCCATTTTTTGTTTTGCTAAAAAAATGAAAAATTTGCATTTCAGGTCAGTCTGAGATGATGCCCCTTCTCCCCCACCCCCTCCAATGCCCCAGCGGGCCAACAAACCAAATTATTATTCATACAGCTCTGCTTATCACTGATAAGTTCCAAGCAATAATCATTCACTGTCCTTTACTTTGCCTTATAACATTTAAATACAAGAAAGTTGGTTCTTGTCAGATCTTGCTGCAGTTGCTAAATGGCAGGGTGCCAAAGGTGGTTGCTGGGATTTTTTTTTCCGTTTAGCTAAAATGGATGACAGGTTTTTGGATGTGCTTACCATGTTTGTAGAAGCCAATCATAATGCAAGATGGGTAGAGAAAGTTGGCCCAACGCAACAGAAATGAGATGTGGGCCAAATTCATTCCTGAAGTAGCTCAACTGAACTCAATGGAGTTGCACCAATGAAGAATTTGCCCCACTATGTGGGTAAGACTCCCATCATCAATAGCTTTGACAATATTAGTTCCCTCATCAGAAATACCAAATCTATCTCCAGAATACGTGCACACAGTTGACTGGAAATCTCTTCCCAGGTTCTGATGCAAACTGTCGGAAGTGGGTTGGGTGGGGTTTTTTGTTTCTTTGGTTTTTTTTTTTAAATCAAAGCACTTCTTGAATAAATGTTCTGTTATTTTTAGGGAACTTGAGTGCCTGTCATTAAAAGAAGAGAGATCTCTCCAGTTACACTGATACCAACCAGTTTAGAACAAGCACACATCAGCCAAGAGATTTGTTTCTCCTATAACAGTGTGTCTGAGTCAAGCGGAAGAAATAACTTATTTCCAATGAAGTGTGGAAATGTGACTTCTTCAGATGCTTCCATGCTCCAAATAAAGATTTATGCAGCCTCAACATCACACCTGCATTTGCCCCAAAAGAAGAATTGGTATGGCCCAAAAAGTGCACTTTGTAGCCCATTGCATCACACCCTTTGCTGTTTTAAAAACTGGTTAAAGTCAGGGGCGTAGTAGGTAAAACAGATTAACCCACCTCTGTGTCATACATAGCAACCACCTCAGATGGAGGATCAGAATAAGGGAACTTGGGAAATGGAGAAACAAAGGTATCTGCCAAACCAAAACCCCAGATGGATCCAAACAGCCCAGAACATGGCTGAGGAGGGGACTCAGAATGTGAACTCATATCTCAGTTTAGCACCTGGTCCATCTCTCGGTCTATAATGGGCAATGCTGAAACCACAGATCCAAACACATAAAAAGTAGGGGAAATTTATTATTAGTTATTTGTGGTTGAAATCTGGATCTGAATTGTGCAACTGGGGCCTGATATAAACAATGAGAGACAAGGTGGGTGAGATAATATCTTTTATTGGACCAACTTCTGTTGGTGAGAAAGACAAGCTTCCCTGAAGAAGAGCTTTGTGTAAGCTCAAAAGCTTGTCTCTCTTGCCAGCAGAAGTTGGTGCCATAAAAGGTAATACCTCACCCAGCTTGTCACTAATACTCTGGGACCAGCATGGCTACAACAACGCTGTATAATGCAAACATTAGTGTTTCAGAACTACAAGCCAGTTGTGGGCACTCCCTGGAGAACATGTTTCCCAAGATAGCAAGTAACCAGGCTGGCAGTTTATGAAAGATGTAAGCCTGCTCTCACATGCCTCAGGCCAAATCAAAGGAGGCCTTACTGTGTGCTCTCACATGTCCTCATGCCAGTACTGAGAAATGAGCAAGTGACCTCATTTACCTCACACCATGAAGAAACGCAGAAGCAAGTTATTTGTTGCTATTATCCATTTAGAAATGCAGACCTCATCCAGGGTGAATGGTGACACTGGTCTGTTAACCAGTAGCAAAGAGCACTTGGCTTTTGCTTGTGGCAGTTTCCGCAGTTATCAGTATAAATATTACTGTAGCACCAATCAGCCCTCACAAAGATCATACAGCTCACCTAGCAGAATGGGGCCCTTAAACTTAATAAGAGGCAGGCACTGCCTGTAAGAACTTACAGTTTAAGAAGACAAGACACACAAGGAGCAGGGTAAGAAATACTATTAACCCCATTTTACAGATGGGGAACTGAGGTACAGAGAGGTTCAGTTACTTGCCCAAGATCAGACAAGAATTCTGTTGCAAACCTGTAAACTGAACCCCATTCTCAAGTCCCAAATCACAAGGCCCTAACCACAAGGCCACCCTTTCTGTGCTAAATGCATGCAAACACAGAAGGCACAGTCCCTGCCTCAAACAGCTTACAATCTCAAAACCACCAAGAGCTTGAAATCTAAAAATACGAGAGGAAAAACACCTAATTCTAAACTCCAACCACATGATGACTGTTTCCTGCCATGCTTTTGGTAAATGTGGCATGTGTATCTGTGATGATAAGACAGCATGATACATCTGATTTGAGGCTGCCCCTTGTGACTAAGTCTAGCTCTGCCATACCACTTCTTTCTGTCATATCACAGCTAATTTGAGGCCTGGGGTGGCTATGTCATATTATTTTCTTCATTGACAGTGCAGACAGTGCTGCAGCACCCATTGCTTTTGTTTTGAACCCAGCCTCTTTCGGCCTGTCTTCTCTCTCTCTCTCTCATTAGAAAACAGAATCAGAAATGTATGGCTGCAAGGGACCTCAAGTGGTCATCTAGTCCATCCCCCACACCCTTTAGGTATACCTAGACCATCCCTCACAGGTTTTTATATAATCAGTTCTTAAAAACCTCCTGTGACAAGGATTCTACAGCCTCCCTAGCTAACCTATTTCTGTGCTTAAATAGCCTTAGAGATAGAAAGTTTTTCCTAATACCTAACCCGAATCTTCCTTGCCACAAACTAACCTGATTATTTCTTGTTCTCCCTTTGGCGGGCACGGAGAACAATTGATCATCTTTAAAGGCCAAGAATCTGTCATGGAGGTCATGGAAGTCACAGATTCTGTAACTTTCCACAACCTCTGTGGCTTCTGCAGCTGCAGTGGCCATTGTGGCTGACCTCAGGGCTGCTGAAGTGGCTGGCCCCAGAACCAGGCAGCCCAGGGGCCAGTCATACCAGCCACTGCTGCAGCGGCCCAGAGGCCAGTCGCACTGGTTGCTCCATCAGCAACTGGTGCAGCTGGCCTCTGGGGCTGCTGGGGCAGCAGCAGTCCCGGAAGCAGCCCTCAAAGCCATCAGAGAGCAGACCTCAGGTCCCCCAGAGCATCAGCACCCCAGGAGCAGCTAAGATTTAGTCATGGGTTTTTATAGTGAAAGTTATGGATACGTCACAGGCTGTGAATATTTGTTTATTGCCCATGACCTGTCTATGGCTTTTACTAAAAATATGCATGACTAAATCTTAGACTTAATCACTGTGTCCTTTATAGACAACCTTTTACATATTTGGAGACTGTTATCATGTCCCCTCCTCAGATGTAATTTCCAACTTTCTGATAAAGCAAATGTGCAAAAAAAAAATAAGAGGTATAGCCCACGGAGCACAAGCGGCCACATGGGCTAGCCTCCTGAGCACAGTCCCATCTGAAATCCTAGGTATGTGCTTGAGTGGCTAGCCCTCCTGGTCCACTTGTTCTGCTGTTGCTACACTGCAGTTTTTAGTGCATTAGCTCAATCAGAGCTAGCACTGGTAAGTCTACCCACGCTGGCAATTACGCCTCCAGTTCCAGTATGACTACACCCTCAGTCTTGTCTAGCCCAATGTCCAGTTCTTTCAAACTAGCCTCATAGGTCCTGTTTTCTGAACCTCTTATCATTGTTCTTGTTCTCTGCACTCTCTCCAGTTTCCTCACATCTTTCCTAAAAGGTGGCACCCAGAATTGGACACGGTACTTCAGCTGAGGCCACACAAGGGCCCAGCAGAATGGAACGATTACCTCTGGTTTCTTATACTTGACGTTCTTGCTAGTACATCCCAGAATGACATTTGCCTTTTTTTCCACTTGCATCACTTTGTTGACTCATATTCAATTTGTGATTCACCCTAACCCCCAGATGTTTTTCAGCAGTTGCAGAAAGAAGGGGGGAAAGGAAAAGGTAACAAAGATTGCAGAAATCTCACCAAAAAATAAAAAGGATTGTTTTTAATATGCAGGAGAGGGAGGGCAAAGAGCATAATAAAAATACAGTTGCTTTTTTAAAAGTTCAATATTTTACCCAAAATATTTTTTGTCATAAAAATAATTAAAAACAGTAAAATCTGTAATTGCTTCATCAGTGGTGTCCTACTTATTGTTTGTGTGTTGGTTGAAAACAGTGGAGGTGGACAACAAGAGGGGAAAAGTACTGTAGGATGAAGCTGAAAGGACTGTCTGGAGCAGTACAGCTACAACAACCAGTTGTGGAGAAGCATTTCAAGTCTTGCCCAGAGCTTACGCAATCACTGAGGGGGGTTTTCAAAAGCACTCAGCACTGACATAACTGATCCCACAGAAGTCAGTAATAAGACTTCTTTTGACTTCAATGGGCACAGAGCTAGGCCAGTGCTGAGCGCTTTTGAAAAATCCCACCCAGAGTGGTTAATGAGAACACATGGAAACATTCAAGCCTCTTTGGTATGTGGATGCAAACATCCAGATTCCTTGTTGCAAAGAGCCTTCTGCAGGTACTGACACCCTTACAAAGTGAGGGCAAGGTGCGTGTAAAGGGTTACCTTTTGGTTTTGTTGTATTTACACACACTTTACACTGGTGTTAATGACTACACAAAGCGTAGAGCAACAGAGAACCAGAACCAGTGTTTTTTTAATATAAGAATTCCACGTGCTTTGACAGATACTGAAAGCACCAACATTCTCCAGTATAGGTGGGATTACAGTGCACTTGACCTGAAAGAAGGTCCAGCGGAGGCATTATGGCTGATAAGTGGTGGTCACAGTCCTTCAGTCTTCGTGAGGTATATAATAATCAGGGTGGGGAAAATTGTCTGGGATAAACCATTCTGAAACAACCTTTTGCTGTATCCGTTATGAACCTGGTTTTCCAGAAGAAATAAATGTGCTTCATAAAATGAGAGTCCAGTTTTTGGTTAATAATCGGTGTGCATTCTGTTGAAGGGAAACTAAGGAGAGAGGTCTGAGTTTCCAAGCCAGAGCAGGTGACCAATTAAAAATGGTGCTTAAATCTATCAGCTCTTTAGGACAAGCTCCAAAAGGAACATGGGCCATGTGCTGGGACAATGCAGGTCTGGTACTCCCCTCCCACCACTATAGATACAACCCCCAGAACTGAGTATCAGGCAGTGGAAGATATGAAATGGGATTGAACTATTATGCTTGTGCACAGAGAGCCACACACAACGGTGTAATCCAGTCACCGAGTGTCTTTGGCCCGTGGCCTTTCTTTTAAAGTACTTTATATATTTGAAGCAGTGATAGTGAGGAGAATTCAATAGCCAGATGTGGCTGTGTGACTCCAGAGTGCTAAAATGTTTAATACGTCGGTACAGTCTCTGTGCCCCATCATGCACTGGTTTATCTTGACAAGAGTGATCATTAACACCGTTGTAATGATACACCAAGGTCATGCATTAAGATTTACCCAGTGGAGAAGGCTCTGACTGCACCACTTAGGTATTCAGTTTGCTCTTCTTGGACACAAAGGGGTGGCCCTGGTGCCTTGACCGGTTGCCAGAATGGCCCCTTGGGCTAATTTTGAGAACCTCTGCTCAAGCATGCTACAAATTTACTCTCCTTAGGAATGGCAAAAAGGAGTGAATCAGGTCACAACCATTTTCACAGTATGCTGACTTAGGTATAGTGCCTTTGGGCACTTTACAGTAAATTCACTTAACTTCTCAAATACCATTTCCTTAAGGGCAATGAATTGTCTGCAGAGAATTGCTGACAGTTCCTCTTCCTTTGCTTTATCATACCAACCACTTCTCATCCTGCGAGGGGTGAGATACTGAGAATCGAAAATTAGCTCCATTATCTATATTGTGGTAGCACCTAGAAGGCTCAACCAGTTTGGAACGCTATTGTTGCAGCGACTCTACAAACACACAGTAAGATACTGTTCCTGCCCCCAAAAGTGTACACAGGGAGATGAAAGTGCACTATCAGTGGTTGGGGCAGAACTTGTAGTTTTGAAACAACACAAGAGAGCTTTCAAATGAGAAATTAAAGAATCGTGACCACCCTCTGTCACCTATTAAGCAAGGCCAGTGTTGCTGTCATCATTCACCCCTTACGAACTACATTTTCACACACTTCACCAAAGGTAGGTAAAATAGTGTATCTGAAGCCCAAGGCTTTGCTACTACTACATGCCTTAAAAGGCTTGTAGTGCTGTGTTAAAACTGATATCCCCTACACTTGATTGCAACTCTTCCTCTTGTCATTGGTTACTTTTTCCTTGGGTGTAGCATGGCATGGATTCTTGGCACTGATATGCTGATGGTCAACACAAGTCAAGGACTGTCTGGTTCTGAGAAAGGTTATGGTCTAGCGAGAATGGGAGACGTGGGAGACTTCCTGTTTCCTGAAGACAATGCAATTTGTTCTTCCTAAGCAGAAGCTGAGTGGGCAGTCCTTGTGTGATGGAGCGGATAGGGTCAGCTGAAAAATCATATGGGATATGAATGGGATTTTTGAAAATTCAGAAGTGTCAGCAAAAGGAGAATGACCTATTGTTTAACGATTATGCAAGGGAAGGCAAAGATGTCCTGGGGGAGAGAAAGAGTCTAACTTCATTTGAAACTGAGATACATCTGTTTACTAACGAATCAGCACCAGCAAGAAAGAAAGCCATTGCTTGTAGAGAAGGCAGGCACATCCATGCAAGCTAAAGAAAATTTTGCACTAATGCTTCTTAAGAGATGGGAGGTGGAAATCCGCCCCGTTTTCCAAGAAAAATTGAGATGAACCCACTTCTCAGGACAGTACACTTGCACAGACATTGGAGTCTCATATTTTATTCAAATAGGGGCAGGATAGTTAGTCTGACAACACTGGTTAAAACCTGACCTCTTCAAAGAGATCAAGGACATAATTTGCAGGCCTACATGGACAATAGGAGAGATTCCTGAGAGAGAAGGAAGTGGGGTCTCTCTGCAAGACTGAAGCTCATTGGCACAAGGGGCTGGAACTCAGACATGGAGATGACTCAAGACAGGGCCTGAGACTCTTGGCTGACAGTGAGCACCTTATATGCAATAATGTGAAAGGTTTGGGTCTACCTAGGCAAGGCTTAGGCACCGTAAGCTTGCATATGTTTTCTGTGCCATTCATCTTTGATTTGGAATGGTTTGTATTTGAGAACGTTTTGGATCTTAGACTATATCTGGCACAATACACCACAGTCTGTCCAGAGGGGAGGTCAGCAATCCTTCAGCATCTGAGAAGACAGATTCTATGCCTCAGCCACACTCAGATCCTCCGTGAAAGGCTCCGAAAAAGGGGTCCTGTCTGTAGGTGTATAGACTTGGTTCTTCTTAATGTTCTTCCACAAATAAAGAGCAATCATCTAAGCTAGCAAGCCATTCAGACTGAAAGTAAGGAAAACAACCCAAAAAAGAACTAATGTAAAATCTCCGTACAAGAGCATCATGTGGTTGCCGAATTTTATATCAACAGCCATCTAGAAAGTGAAAATGATCTCCAAAACGGAGGGGCCTCACAGCTTTCACTTAAAGGTGCAGAACACAGGAAACTGAAAGATAGTATTTTTACAAGCATACAGACCCCATTGCCTCCTGAAGCATGCAATGGGCAAAGACGACAGACAACAAACCAACTCAAGGGGCAAAGTGATGCCTTGTGACAGTGGGTCTTTCCATACAGCCTGATATATTCAAATATGGCTTCTCAGCCACTGAAATGCAGCTTTCTCTGAGGTAGAACCCAGCAGCAATTTATAGAGCCTAGCATAATGGGGTCCCATCCTTGCTGGTCGTGAGGCACTACCATGATAAACATTAATAAATATAAATACAACAAATAAAAATGGTGCACAATAGTTTAAAAGGAACAAAAGGAACAACCATACTCCAGCACCTCAAATGGTGAAGGGGAAGTTTCTCCTCTTGGAAGCAATGTTTTCAGAAAGCTGTCTACTAATAACATCAGTGTTACCACTGCTACTTGAGGCTCTGAAACATAATCATCCTGCTGTCATCTGGTCAGAAGAATGATCTGCCTCCGCTGTATGAGGTCAAATTCATATTACGTACTAATGCCATATGTTGCACTTTCTTCCTCTTTTTACACTCTGACTGTGTGTTGAGCAAACACCAAAACCCCCTCACTGCATCTGTTTCAGCTCATCCTAATTCTATACATCCTTTAAAAAAAGTAGAAAGAAGAACTGGTTTCTGAGATTTTCCTGTTGCAAGAAACTTTGACAACTATTGTCTTTTTGTGTGTTACAGTTGCTGTTTCTGAAACTGGAGGGCAGTTCCTCATTGACTAAATGATTTGATTCAGGGCCAGGCTTTCTTACTGGCATTCAAGATTACTAATTTTTACAAGTAATTGCATATAGAAATTAGGCACACAATTGCATGTGTATTTTTATATGCTTCCCTAGGCTCCTGGAATTTTAAAAATCACGTTGGCAATTTTCAGTGAAGAGAAAAGTAATTACAGATGTGATGTACAGTATTGACAAAAAAAAACTAGTGTTCACATACCATAGGTTTAGATACCACAGAGGCACCTAAGCCATCCCTTGTAGATGTATGCCTAATTTAGCCTTAAACATGTCCAGGGAAGATGATTTCACAACCTTCCTTGACACTTTTTTTCCATATAACTTTTCTGTATAACTTTCCATATAATTTTTCCATATGACTCTTCTTGCAAATCTCCCTTTCACCAATTCTTTAGTCCTGGGGTCAGCTACATGACTGTAAGGATGTATTTGTTCCAGAGGCAATCAGTTGCTTGTGATAACATGATATTTCAGATTATTATAGCAATGTATAGGTCTAGCTCTTAGTTCATTTTCAAAACATTAATGAACATTTAGCCCCATGTTACAGAGATGAAATCAAAAGAAATTAATTAAGTGACTTGACCAAGATCATGCAGCAAGTCTGTGTCAGAGCCAGGAATAAATAGTAGTAAATTTTGAATTCCTTTGTCTTGCAAGTAAGAACTTTGCACATAAACCTGAGATTTCTTTGTGCTCAAGTGACACCTATCCGTATCAGAAAAAAGATGTGCTTTTTTAAAAATTCTGCTTTGATAATATAATAATTTATACTTTCCCTTTATAATTAAAAAAAGTACTGCAGGATGCCATAGCAAAGATCCCAAATGCTGCACTAACATTACTGTAAATAACAGCATTTTGGACTATTATTACAGAATACACTAATACAGTTTAGTAAGATAACTGTACTTTTCATGCACAGATCTCAAAGCACTCCACAGAATTAATTAACATTGCTTTACCTCCCATGCAAAATTTTGATTTTTGATAAACCCTAATTATGTGAGAGCATTTTTGTTTATCAATATCATAGTTTAATTGTAATCGTATTAGTCATTTCCTATCCCCTGAATTTGCTTCTTATTCAAATATGCTTATGCTACCTTATAAGGATACAGAGTAGCCTGTATGCTGGCACAGAGGGATTGTATGTGTGTTTTCTTAACATATTGTAAGAGGCTGGTCCTGAAAGATAGCACATAGTTTTGCCTTTGGTTAACAATAGACCTTCCCCCCATTCCCAATCTCCTGCTGACACTGCGGCACACCTAATATCTTTGGTGCTTGATAAATAATATTGCCAGTATGCTCCAAACATCTTTTGGTCATCCAGAAATAATAATACTTAGCATTTAGATAGTTTCTCTCCTACTAGATCTGAGAGCATTTTACAAAGATGCATAATCTTTATTATTCATTTTACAAATGGAGAAACTGAGGAACAAAGAGATTATGTGATTAGCCATAGGTCATAGAGCAAGGAATAGAATTTAGGTCTAACTTTCAGGGTCCTATCCACTGGATCACATGGTCAGCAATAATATTGATGGACCCTAAGACTCAGCATTCTATACACAAGGTACAGGTGGGTGTCAGGGAGCTCTCAACCAGAGGGGAAAGGGTGAGAGGGAGTCGAGGATTCCGACACTATTCCAAAAGTATAATACAATGCTTTTTCATCCATTAAGCACAAAGGCAGAGACGAATGTTCCTCCCACTATCGGGGAAATCTGTCCTGTTTCATTCTTCAGCTATGTCCTTTTGAACATCACTAAAATGTGTTGACTACGAAATATTATTTAGAATGAAAATGAGCTGCACCAGGGATGACCCGTGCCTGCTGATAGTGGGGGTAGGGTGGACTGAGTGAGGGCAGCTAGCTTCAGCAATGGTTCTGAGCATTCTCAATCTGGGAGAGCATGCTACAAACCAAGTAGCAAATCTGAGGGATGGGGGGGAGCCACGTGACCCTGCTTATTCCCAAACCCCACACAGAGCATCTCTGAGCTGCATCATGTCACTGCTTCTGGATCCTGGATACCCGAAGTGCTTAGGACAAACTTTAATCTATAGTCCACCCAGAAAGATAAAGATAGAGGGACTCAATCCTCAGCGGCTGTAAATCATGCATTGACTTTAACGTAGCTACCCAGATTTACACTGGCATGGTTCTGACCTCCTAAGGTGATCTGTCCAGCTCCCTGAGGAGAAGTGAGTAAAGGTAGACTAGAAATAGACAACTCCACTACCAACACCTGTGACCTGACTGTTGGTTTTGTTTATACCTGCCAGCATGTTTCTTGTGGATCTTGGTTGAACTGCAGGGCAGTAGCTGGACTGTAGGTGCGTGCACACGCAGTACACGCAGTCAACTACTTGACACTCCATCTGGGCCTCAACTCTGAGGAGAGGCCCCTGCATTCATAAGCACCATACACTGTAAAACAGAACAGTGAATTAAATGCAGCAGGCAGGGAGATTTATTCCACAAAACTAAAAAATCATCTAGTTCATTTTTCAAGTCATTTGTCTTCTATAATTCTTGCCCCTGGGAATCTCCACTTCAAAGACTTTGATCTAGGACGGCATATGACATGTACACCTCTGCATGCATTTCCTGGGGGCAACATTACTTAATGTGGTTGACATTTTTACATGCGTTTCATCAGGCCTTTTCTTAACAAACTGCTGATCTCTCCCTCTAACTTCATCCACTACGATCATGTTACTGAGCAAACTGTATGTTTCAGCAGGTATTTGTGAGAAGATTATAGGTATATAGGAGGTAGAGTCAGTGCCACAGCTCAATCAATTTGTAAGCGCATTTCAAACTGCTAATCCACGACTAGTTGTTTGCAAGCAAGAGTGCAGGTCCTTTTGCCTCTGCTCTCTTTAGAAATGTCAGGTGGCAACTCAATGCAGATTACAGCTTCAGTTCCAGAGGAGAACAACACATGCTGCCTTACTTTTCTACCATTTATAGCCCTCCTGGTCCTCCAGGTGTTTTTGAAAGTTTTACTTTGCCTTTCCGGTGCTATTTGCTTTGTCCCATCAATATTTATGATAGGCAGACTGTGGGGAAAGTTACCTTAGACAAAGAGAATCCATTCTAGTTTTTGTCTATAACTGAGTTAGCAATCTCAGAATTCATACATATTTTTACTGCTCTTCTCAATAACGCCTTAATTCTCTCTCCATCCCCACTGGTTACATCTTCACCTACATCTCCCCTGAGCTTTCTGAGGTGTAGGGGTGTGTGTGTATATATATATATATGTATATATATATATCCCTGTGTTATGCATGAAAATGACGACTGTGGAATTAAAACTACTTTGCAAAAAATCTGTCCCCTCTCCGCTAAACACCTGGGTGGGGATCTTTTTTAACACATGTGAAGTATTAGGTTTCTTCAATCATCATGGTGAGGTAGGTGAGCCTGCAGCTTCTGTTTGCCCACTCATTCCATTTTCAAAGGGAGTACATAACAGCAAAGAAAATGTTAAGTTTAGAGTATGGGAAAATTCAATCTATGATACCATAAAATGATCTGGGTGATTTTTTTCAGTCATTGGAGGTGCTTTAATAGTTACTCTTTGGCCATGCCACACCCATCCTATAGCATGTTTTGTGATACTGACATTGCAGTATTTTCTGTGATATAGAGAGATGGACCTGTATATGTACCCTAAATCCAAACACTCCTGAACTTCGAGAAGAATCAGAGATTTCACTTTTGCAGAAACCCCATTTCTCTGACTTGAGGGTTTGAAAATCTGCCTGTAGAACTGATTTTTGCAACTCAGGTCTGATGTCTTACAGGATTCCCTTCTATACAGATGTACAGAGCTTCTTTTATCTCTCATCTCCATCCTTCATGGAGCTAGAAGTATTCTTTCCATACCATTTTCTCTTCCACTCCCTCCCACTTAGCCTCCCTTGAGGCCCTGTATCACAGATATACTTAATCTGTTTTTGAAGGAAAGAGGGAGAGCTGAAGGAGCCTACAGTAGCTGAAAGAAAAGATGGACATAATCAAGCACATGCCAAGAAAATAAACATGAAATCTCAATGTTGCCTGATTCCCAGGAATTCTGAGAATCTTGCCACTTTCTCACTTTGATTTGCTTATTTTACAAGCTCAAAGAATAGAGTATTGGATGTTACACAGCAGCAGCCCCAGGAAATAATTCACTCATTCCACCACTGCAGACTTCAAGGAAAAATCAGTGAAGGGGGAAAAAAGCCAATTTTGCTGCAAAATATCCAGTTTCTCAGCAGCTTTAACAGTCTCTACGTGAAAAGAATGTTTTGGTTTGGTGTCCCTCCAATTCTCGTGGTTTAGTTGAGGATTTTGGAGAATGTATTTGCTCCATAGCTAACTGCTAGAACAGATTTATCCTACAGTTTGTGCTTTGCCATTTGCTGAATGATTATACAGGCCTGGAGGGAGAATGAAAGCATAAACATTTACTTCATAAAAGAGATTCTGCAGACAGGAGGCCAGAGACAGTTGACTCTGGGTAATCATTTGTGCTTCATTTAAAAAAAAAATCCTCAGTTGCCAGAAGCCATAGTGGAGATGTGCACAAACTTCAGGAACACAGGCCTTTTCCATAATGGGCAGTAAATAAATCAGGACCGGTCTAGTAATAAAGCTGCTGGTTTTCTGAATGCTATTCACAGAGTTCTACAATCTAACCACCCTCCTCATGTTTAATAGAGAGGTAAACCCAATAAAGATTACAGATCCCAGCATGCAATGCTTTGTCTTGGGTAGACAAATTAATGAAAAAAATATGCTTTTGGACCTTGTTGAACGGTGGGGTGATTCATCATCATTTTGCTCTTCTCCTATGAGCTCAGAAGAGTTTTTATAGGTTCTCATTCCAGTACAGACTAAGTAAAAATATCTCCACTATCAAATATACAGTATTGTGCTCAGATACCACAGTAATAGGTGCCTTTAGAATATATAGGCAGATTTCCCGTAAACTCATACTTTCCACTGTCGCACAGAGAGGAATTCCCGTGGATATCAAATGCAGAAAGTGAATATGAGCTTAATCATCATCCGCTGGTAGTTTCACCCCCTTCATCATTCGCCTCCAGTGTATTCTTTCCCCAAGTTTGTATCCCTTGCTCCTATAGATACCTGGCATTTTTCTGTCCTCCTCCAGAGTGCAAGATACTCCCCCAGTTCTCTGCTTCTCACTGACCCCCAATTCCCCTCAAATAACTAAGGAGTAGAAGTTGAGAAAATCCAGCATTTCTCACACTAAAAAACACATACGCACGCAAAATGCCATAACAAATGGTGAAATGTTGCACCTGTGATCCAATGAGGCTTGCCAGCCATCCTGAAATTTGTGGAACAGCCCCAATTTTCAAGCAGATGATCTACATCTCACTGCCTTGCCTGACTTGCGGAGCTTGCAGGACAATTGAAGACGGTGACTTTACGTTGTAGCTGCAGATCACCACAGTGTGATGTGTTGGAGCAACAAGATCACATGTGAAGTGAAAGTGTGATGACCCAACCTTGCTGTTCTAGGCACGGCCTATTGCTTAGCTTCTAGGAGAAGCATTAGAGAGTTTGTGCTTGTAAAACATTTTGAAAATTCAAAGCACTATATAGGTGTAAAGTATTATTCGAAGCCTTTATTGGTCTCGGTCACAACTATCCCTCTGTCTCATCACAACTATTATGATCTTCTTCTGGATTGTTCTTGCTATCAATTTCTGGTGTTCAGTTCTCCAGGATCAGTGGCTCCACGGTTATAGACAAAGGAATTATTCACCTGCAGAGTCTGCTCTCTCTCCAAGTCCACCAGGATCTGGTATGGTAAGCTCTGGGCCACAGTGTAAACAAGTTACCTCTTATAATTGCCCTCTCGGCTATTTTTCCTTTTAGGTATGTAGGTGGGTTTAATAGACTTTTTCAGACCTTAACTTAAATAATTTTGTATTTGTAGTAGAATATGCCCATGTGCAAAGGCACTGGGTGCTGTTTTTTATTATACTGTGATTCAATAAACAAACACTAACCATCAATCTTGCCTGCTGCCTCAATCAGCTTTGTTTAAACAAAGTCCACTATCTTGGATAATGACTGAAAGGGTGCCATATGGCCATCAGTGATTTGAGAACTAAAAAACAGGCAAGAACATTTAGGACTATAGGATCTCAGAAGCAGCTAACAGTCTTCTTGAGACTGTTACTTCTGCCCTTCCATCCGCCCAACAGTGAACTTTTCAAATTATTTATTTTCAGGCCAAGAGTCCAAGTTTACCACGTTAAGCTTTGTGTTTTTTCGGCAATCCCTGAAACAAAAAGCAGTTTCCACGTGCATACCTTCTCTCATACTCCACCCCATATCTGCACACCCAACATTTTATATCAAGAAAGCCATGATTTATATTCATCTGGCAAGAACATTATTTTTCATCAGTGGCAAGTTTTCCCCACATAGCTCTATTCAAAGCTAATTTTATTTCACGGGTCTAGGACTTCCAAGTAAAGAAACAAACCCCAATTCCAAGTCTCTCCGTTTGTACCATTCTGAATAATCTGATGCCTAACCATAGACCTTTGTATTCCTCTTTAATAATTGTGGATGCTGCTGCCCACATGAAATGTTTTGCACATGGTTGAACCATGAAAAGCTACGCACATTTCTTTCTTTGAAAATGCACTGGTGTACACGTATACAAGTTGTGAATGATGCCCTACTGTCATTTTGCACAAATCGAAGTCAACAGAGAGATGCCAAGGTTTGACCCTAAGATTGGAATATTTTGTGTGATGCATTTCCTTTTTTCTTTTTGCCACATATACGTGTAAACAGATGTGCATTAAGAGAATCACTGTATGCCTAGAAAATAAACAGCCATTTATATTAAATTTTAAAAAACAGTGTTAATCAGATACCACTGCTTTTACTTTAATGAATTAGCATTTCAACTTATTTTATTGACATTGCATCATTTACCAATTGGTCTGCCACTTGTGTGTGTTAAGGTCGTCACTAATTTATGGAGAAAATCTTTTTTCCCTTTCCTTTTAATATTTTGTTATCTAGATTTTCTGGAAATACACAAACAAGCAATACTCAGACATAACTGAATGCAAGATCCAAAGTCCTTATTAGGTCCATGGGGCCACTGGGTTCACAACCAGATGCGTTACATTATAGATGAAGTCATTCCCTAGAAGGACTATCGGAAAGGATATAATTACATTGTACAATCTGTTTCATAGGGCCAGACACAGCAAAACTATAACGCCGATAAGATTGACATTTTGATGTAATCACGCTCCATTGGGCAACAGAGTCACAGGAACAGAGTCAAAGCTGTCAAAGAGCAACAGAATGCAAGTGGCATGATAGAGGATGAATATTAACCCTGTAACCTCAGCTACCCCTGATTTTTCTCCAGTGTTGCCTGGTCAATGAATGACCTTTACATTGTGCTTGAGTTCACCCACTGGAAAGAGTAATGCAACAATATCAGTGAGCTACATTATGATGGACACAGGGGAAAGTGTCTTGAGACAAAGTATTAGAAAAATGATGGTACAAGAAACAGTACAAAGCAAAGAACACGGGATTTGGGCCAACCGACCCCTGCAATCTATACTCCTGAATGATGGAGGAAGGCACTTGTGGAGGATACCATGCATACTTAATTCGCTCACGGGCACACAGTGTTTGCAATGTCTAGTTCTTACTGATTCACGTCCATCCAAAGGGAGTCATAGTCTGGAATTTTATCACTTAGCTTATGTATCAAATATTCATAAAAAGTGACCTTCTGCCACACTCGATTCTGAGTTCCTAATAACAGTGGTATCCCCCAGCTAGCACCCAGCTGGGTTGGCCCGGGAGAGAACAAAAAACTAGTAATGAGGGAATACTATATTTTAATTGTATTTGGTATCACAGAAAACTCCTGGACAAAATATTAACTGTGGCAAGTGAGGTAATCTGGGGACTTTTAAACATTTTTATTTTGAATTTTATGATACTCAGATATGTGGCTTGTGCGTGCTCCACTTGAAATTCATGGCAAAACTCCCACTGACTTCAGCAGGAGCAGGTTCATTATGCTGTATTGAAATTGGGATTAGAACACAAAAATCACTGACTCTCCTCTCACTTACCTCTATGTAAATCAGGAGTAACTCCACTAATGTTACATCATTATTGAACCAGCGTAAATGAGAAAATGTTGGGGCCCCAATTCCATTAGCAAAGCACATTAGAAGTGTGTCTGAACAGGAACCTCAGATCCAACTCCGCCCTACCTATTCCCCTGAATTATGGAGAAATTCAGATCCATATCTAATCTGGATTCAAATATCCTGGCTTGAGTGGGTTCATCTATAAAACTTGACCCCATGTTCCTGAAACAGAGGCTAAACCCACCCTCCATTACCCATCTTATTCACAGGACAATTTGTAAGATCAAATTTTGTTCATTCCTCTCAGTTTTCTTCCAGAAGTTTAAATTGCATTCAGAAGAGGGCATAGTCAGTATTGCTTCTCACCTGCTTATCTCTTCAGCAGGGCACTGCCAGTACAAGTGAAACTGTGCTGTTGAGATGGGCTGTTGCAAGTTCTTTTCAGAATTTGGAATCAGATAAGTTTGCTTTTTTCTCATCCCACGTGGTTAACTAGTAGGTATTTTGTACTTTTACAATAATGTGTATGTCAAACGTTAAGGATCACATGCTACTAGAAGTTGAAGTTTGTATCACATGTAAAAGAAAAAGCAATTTGCCATAAGGTACCTCGATCATAATGTTAATAGGTTTGGTAGTAGCACATTATTCCTAGAATTTATTGCATCTACAATGCCCATACCAATTTCTTGGACGTGTAGTTATGTTAGTATTGGGAGGAGAAAGGTGTGGGGTAAGAGAATATTAGTGTTTGACTGAACAGTACTGTTAGTTTTTTCATTATTTGAGCAACTAAGCCTCCACATCCAAAGAAAGAACAAAAACCAGAACCTTAAATTCAAACGTCTCTCAATTTCAGGTGGGTTCAAGTTTAGATTCCTAGCCCATGACCTGCCCTTACAGCTGGGTACTGGGTTAAATCTGTGAGAGCTGCCATTCTCATGTCCCACCCAGGATGGTGGAAATTGTGTTAGAACAGGTGACAACATCAGATCCCCACCATTCAAGACAGCAGGAATCTCATGATATCTACTATTTGGAGCCAACCCTTACAAGAACAATTTACATGGTTTTAGCCCCGTTTTCTGAACCCAAGTCCTATCCTCAAACCTGAACATTAGCCTAAACTTGGATCCAGATCCTGATCCAAGCAGAACCTCCTCAGACTACCTTTATTTACAGCCATAAAATGGACAGGTTTTGCATTCCCTGTTAACTTGGGCAACTGTCCTTTCTTCCTCTCAAATGACAAACTACTCCTAGCCCTATCTCTAGGCATTTATTTAAATTCTGATATGAGGAAAGGACACTGTTCTCCCCGTCCAGAGTCCAGAATTTTGTACCATTAAAAATTTAAAAATATATAAATAAAAGTATGACCAGCTGTAAAAATATATGTGGAAGAAGTTGCAGATGTTCCTAGGATTGCTACTGAATATTTTGGCACCTTTGCTCAGTCACTGAAAATAAAACATGATATTAAATTAAAGCTGTTGTGTGATTTTATAAAGTTTAAGGGGGTAGAGAAAAATAGAAAGGTACTAGATAGAGTCACAGGGCAACATGGAGTAGACAGGCCAAATTGGTTAAGGTTTTCAAAAGTATCTAAGAGACTTAGGAGCCTAAGTCAGTGGGTGAAATTCTAGGCCCACTAAAGTGAATAGCAAAACTCCCAGTGACTTCAATGAGGCCAGGATTTCACCTTTTGACTTTCAATGAAACTTAGGCTCTCAAGTGTCTAAGACACTTTGTAAAATGGGACTTAGGATCCTAAGTCACTTATGTACTTTACATTTTATTTTTTACCTATTAAGACTAGAGATCAGATCCACACTGTGTGATGCAAGAAGGTGTAAATTATTCCGCCCTATTCCACTGAGTAATTGGATACTAGAATGAAAAATCACCCTGAGAGAGCAAGCTGACCTTTTGGTTTCCATCAGAAATGCCATTCAAGCCCAGCTAGTGGGTGTCAGTGAGGGAATGTTCTAAATCAGTACACGCCACAGCAGTCCTAGCCAAACTCCTTGTTGAGATCAAGGCAGGTTGTGGTTAGTTTGTGTTGCCTCTACTTCCCTCTATAGTGGGCTTACCCAATTTCAGACACCTCCAAAAAACATCATGCCCACCCCCAAATGCCTTGATCTTCCTCTCCCAGACTCCTCAGAAGGGACATCCTATCTCTGGCTTTCTCTTTCTTCCAAACACGTCATTTTCCTCTGACCACAAGGCTGAGATCACAAGGATCCAAGGATGCTGCCTTAATCCACCCTAAAGACAAGAGACATAACACCTAGCCAAGTCTAGAAAGAGAAGGAAGTGATACTGCATATAGATAGTGGAATAAATCTATCACTTATGAGGAAGAAGGCAACACGTATACAATCTCAGATTTCTCAAAAAGACATTGGAAAGAGAATGCCTATTCACAAAACACTGCCAACAAGAAGAATGTAAGTAGCTTGTCTAGTAATTTTTAGAGCATAGACTGGGAATCAGGAATAAGAGTTCTAGTCCTAGATCTTTCATTGAAACACAGTGTAACTTTTTGGTGTCTCAGCTTCCCCAACTATGAAGTGGAAATAATTGAAAATACTTTCAAAAAGTGGGCAGGAGCTTCAGATGAAAATACTATCTAATGTGTATATATTACTGTTACTATAGGGGAAAATCACATCAGTGGTGACTGAACACTCTACATTTTTGCTTGTTTAGGATTCCGAGAAACATTCGACAGGTCAAAGTCTGATCTGAAACTGACCCAGAATATCTGAGGCTGATGAATCTAAAAAATTGAGCTGGGAGTCTCAGCTCTCTCACAAGTTTACTAGCATAGCCTTTCCCACAGTATATCAATCCCAGTCAAGAATCAGGAACTGAAGACATGCACAAGAATGAAATATTATTAAAATAACCATGCATTTTTTCAACATCAAAGGAAGGTTAGTACACATTCAGCTTCAGGGCTGGGCAAAGTTTTGAATCTGTGTCTATAGACGGTTAGCTCACTGGAGCAGGGACCATCATTTACTCTATGTTTGTGCAGCATAATGGGGTCCTGACCTGGTTGAATCCTACAGGTGCCATTGCAATATCAATGTTCAGCAACGTTGTCTTAGCCCTACCATTGATGCTCCCCATGTCAACTGCTGTGATGACATTTATTAGCAACATAGATATCAGAGGTGGAAAACATTTATTAGGTCATCTAATCCATCCCAAAGAAGTACAGCATTTCTCCCTAAAGTATACTGTAAAATTTCCTCTCCAGGAGACATTTAGTTTTCAAGTAGAAGTGGTTGGTCTAACAGACATCACAAAGCTGAAATTTTCCTCAGTGTTCAGTTCTGCCCAGACAACTAAACAGCATACTGTATATTCTTGGCAAACAAAATGTCCATCCAAGGAAAAGACATTGTTGCATTCAGCAAAGTATTTAAATCTTGATATGCCACCAACTATGGAAGACAAATACTGGATGGGAATAATGTCTACAGAAAGAGAAGAATGTGTGTGTCTTGGAGCTGTAAAGGAGGCCCACGCCATGAAGTTCAAATCCAGCTCCAAACTTTCCCAAAGTTCATGCCTGTTTGGGTGTGAGATTTTGGTTTGAGCAAATCTATAAAGAAGGAGAGGAAGAAACCTATTTATACGAGATTCCCCCTCTCCCCTCAAATAGCATCTCAGCCCTCCTCAAACTTACCCTTGTAATGTCTGATAAGCAAAGACAAACAAGATTTCAGCTCCACAATACTTGAGTTTGATTGAACGATGACAATTTCACATTAAAGAAGAACATCAGCGCCTTCCACAGCTGCATCAACACCATCTATAAAAAAGCATGACACTACACAAAGCTTTGGCTATGAAAGCCAAGAGCCTAAATCAGCCCAGGTTTGGAAAGAGGCCATTTTTGAATTCTCGTGTAAAATGATGCTGCCATATTGCTTACTTTCCACTGAGGTTTTCCACAAATTAACAGCTGTAGCAGACTCTCAAGAAAACATGGGCTCCATCCAAGTCTTTATTCCTTGAAAATGTTGTTTCTTAACTTTATTCTGTTCCATATGGAGAGGATGAAGGGGGGAAAAAACAACAGCCTAAAACCAAAATCTGAGAAAGAGATTGGGCTCAAATCTAGCATATTATGCAATGGAAAGAAAGTGAGTAACTAAAATAACGAATGTGGTGGATCTGAATCCCCACTCCATTACACCAGTGTGACAGCGTGGAGAATCAGATCCAGTAACTATATTTTTGAGACAATCTGTGACTATCCTAATCAGTTGGAAAAGATCAGACAAATTCTGTATTCTTCCAGTCAAAAACCACTAAGGGCCAACTTATTCCAATTTAAATCAAAGATAAAACACCCAGGGACTTGAGTGAGAATACAGTTTGGCAGCAAGTACCAAGAAATTGCATATTTTTGTTGCTTTGTTGAGGTGCAACTAGGAAGGAGATATCAGGCTGCTATTGCTGGTTTCACATCATGGTCTTTTCTTTAGCTTTGAACTTGAACATCAGCTGTTTTCATCAAGCACCACACTGACTAATGTAGAGGGATTTATTCTGAGTGACAACACCACCCCACTTAAACCAGAAAGTACTTTGATTTTCAACATGTGCAGATGGCTTTTAGAGTCACTTGAGACAGCGAGAACTACCAAACTGGCAATAAGATAAGAATTCTTAGAATTTGAAGATACTGATTCAAACATTGTGTTGCCTTCTAGAAATGTGTGACTGACATTCTAATTAAGGTTGGAAGGATTAGATTTTTTACTGGTAAATGTCTATTTTACCATACAGACACAAACTGACAAAAATGTCTATGGATGATCATCTAAATTTACAGATTAGGCAAAATAGGAAAGACGCTGCTTAAGAAATTATTAGTTTGATTTAAGGATATTTACTTTGTATATTTTTATGCAGTGTTGACAATGTGTGTTTTAACAGTTATAAAGCTTTAACTTTTTGAATCTCAGTGTCTATTGTCATTAAATAATTGTCTGACCCACCTATTATTTGATCCACCATAATTTCACATAACTATGAAAATTTAAATAGATAAAAATCTTTAAAAGTACTTTAAAATAAGCATTGATATCCATGAAAATTATCAAAAAATAAAAATGGAATTTTGCAAAGCCTACTTATTAGAATAATATTTTGCCGGTAGATAGGGCTTTTCGGCTGGTGGACTGAGATTTTACTTAGCTTCACTGCCAATGTAATCCAGGTATACAGTCCATTATGGGTACGAATGTGTAAAACCTAACAGTATCACAATTACATAGTCTATATCTGCTTATGCTTAGCCAGGAAGATGCTAAAAATCTATTTTACAATATGAGCCTCAAGGAGATGCCTTTGCAAATAAATCTCTTCTCTCAAGGGGATGCCCAAAACAAGAAATGGAAAACAGCATCACTGATAAAATTAAGTAAGATCTGCCTGACTTTGCAAACCATCTATAGTGGATCTGAACTCTAGTCTTTGAAGCAATGCTGTCCAGTGGATAGGGCATTAGACAAGGAGACCTGCATTCTATTCCTAGTTCAGCCACTGACCTTCAGGGTGACCTTGGGCAATTCTCTTCACCTATGTATCTCATTCCCCTCTGCTTTGTCTATTTAGATTATAAACTCTCTGGGTAAGGATGATCTTACTCTGTGTCTGTACTGTGCTTAGCACCATGGGGACCAGATCTCTTCTGGGACCCTCAGGTGCTACTGTAATGCACACAGTAGTAATAAAATGCAGTATGATGTGTTTCAAAGATTTTTATCAGTTACAAGCAGGAAAATCGGCTATGTGACATTCAAATAAACAAATAGTGCATGGAGCTTGAAATGTCAAATTCCCAAGTAGGAACTGCAGACTTGTATTTCTTTCAGATCACTTCTGTCACCATTGCAATTCAATAATGTCTTGTCTTATCTTGTGGGAAGGGTTGTCTCTCTTTCAAGGCACATCTATAACATTTGTGAACCATTTAAACACCAAAGTATCAGGATACCTAAAAGTAACCAAAAACACTTTACAGGATCTTTAAGAAAACCTAAATAACATGCTCCTAAACTTTTCCACTGCTGTACGGATGAGCTAAGACAAATGACTCCCAGGTCTTTTCAGCTGTGAACTGAGCAAGTTAAAAACAATTGTGGGTTTCTTTGAACTAGGCTCCTTGTAATGTGGACCTAGCTAGTAATCAGGGGCGTCAGGGCAGGACAATTCTTAATGAAAAATGATAATACTTAATTATATAGTTCTTTTCCTTGGTAAATCTCCATGCAATTTACAAAAGAAGAAAGGCATCATTTACCCACATTTTACAAATGCAGAAATAGACACACAGAGAGATGAAAAGTAAAATTTTCAAAAGTGACTAATGGCCAGATTTTTAAAAAGAGGCATCTACACTCCCTTTGATTTCAGTGGGAGTTAGGGCTCTAAACACTTTTCAAAATCTGGTCCTAAATGACTTAAGAGCCTAAATCCCATTGAAAGTCAGTAGAAATGGGGGTCCTAGATCAATCATTTTGATTAAAATTTTTAAAATCTCTTAAGTGACTTGCCCAAGGTCACAGACCCGTTAGTGATAGAGACAGGGATAAAACAACTGTTCTGGAGCCCAGTTCACGCACTATTCACTGGACCATGCTGGCTTCCTTGATGCTACTTTCACACCATCTACCAACAGAGAGTTTGTTGCAGGCAAGCTGGCCTACACCTATAAAGGTACTTAGACACCTAAACCCCAGACATAGGCAACTAAATTTGGGTTTAGGCACCTAAGTCCCAGTTTTAGGCTCCACTATGACCAGCAAAATTCCCACTGAACTCTGCAGGTGTCTAAACTCACTTAATGCCTCAATTTTTAGGGTAAAAATTCCTTTTAGGCCTATATTCCAACCATGGAAAATGTGAATCTTAAAGAAGGATCTGAATGAAGCAACCAGTGGGTTGACAGACCAGAACTGGGGGGCCACGCTAGGCTGTACGGAGTTGCACAAAACAAGGCACAAAGGCGGTCATGGACTCCTGCCTAAGCCTCAGAGCAATTCGCAAACTGGGAAAAATAGGTATTTGGCTGCCTAACTTGTGTGGAGGGCCCCATGTGGTAGGTGTGTTCAGAAGTCACCTAGCACATCATGTCCTATTCAAAATCTGGCCACAGGAAGCGGCAGTGCCTCCTTTTATCCCGGTGGGTATAGCATTCACTTAAGGCGTGGGAAACCCAGATTCAATGGCTCATCACCACAGGAGGAGAAATGATTTGAACAGGGGTCTCCCACTTCTCAGAAGAGCACTCTAACCTCAGGGCAGTGGAATGCTCTGATGGACGGGGAAGCTCCCTCAATCCCTCCTCTTCCATTGTATATACATACTTATTAAGCCAGAAAGCATGGCAAATGACTACGTAGCCCAGTGCTCAGGGAATCCCTTTCAGAGGTGGGCGGTCCAGGGTCTGATCCCCCCCTGCTCAAATCACTCTTTAATTAGATCTATTGAAGAAGCCCTACCTCAGACTATCCCATAGCTCAGTGGTTGGAGCACCCTCCTAGGAAATTGGAGAGCCTAGTCCCCCCCCAAGGGGGGAATTGAACTTGGGTCTCCCACCTCTCCAAATGAGTGCTCTAAATACTGAGCTAAAAGTTGTAAGGTGGGCACCTCCTCCAGCCAGATTTTGTTGTGTGTGGAGTTAGGCGCCTGCCTAACACCTCAGGTGCCTAAGCTGCCTCATTCCAGGAGAGGGGTTCCTGCTGTGAATCGCTATCAGAGATAGGCACCTCACTGCAACCTGGACGTAAGCAGCTAGCACAGCGAGGGGGTGGGACTTAGCACACTCTCGCTGGCATCTCCCATCGGTTAGTTTAGGCAGCTTCCATCCTCATGTTCTGGTTTTTGTGAATCCCATTCTGAGGAAACTTCCCCGCCCCCATTCATTGCATAGGGAGCTTGGCACCTAAGTCAGACTTTGTGAATTGCAGCGTTGTTCGTGTGATTTTCTACACGCTTAAAAGTTAGGTGCTGTGGCTCCGAGCGTCACAACACCAACGTGTCTTTATGGAGCTAGGCCATTCTGACAACTGCTCTTCATATTCATGAAATACATATCACAAAGGGAAACTTCCTAAATCAAAGACATTTACAGCAGGACAAGTCTTTGGTCAAACAGCAATATGCCAAAGTAAGAATTTGGGACACTCTAAATGTAACCATATTCACCAACAACAGTGCTTCCAAGTGACCCAGCCGCCTGCCTACACTCAGGAAAGGTTTATTCTTACTTTACTCAGACTAGTGTTCCTAAAGGTTACATGTTTGAGAAAGACTTTGACACTAACTAACTGTACAAACTGGGAACTGCCTTATATTAACATCTGCATCTCAAGCTGGGAATTGTTAACAACCAGTAACAATATACTGACACCAATATTGAGGGAACATCAGATGTTCTAAGCCTGCCCCTCAGCTGCTTTAATGCTAGTTTGGGAATCAAAAATAACTTTACTGTCCAGTATTTAAATATATGATTTACCATCAGTCCATCTACCGTGGCATCCAACAGCACTGGCTATAAGTAATGTTTCAGAGGAAGGCAGAACAAAACTCACTGTGTCGTGCTAGATACATGAGGGAAAGGAGAATCCCTTCCTGACCTTTTGACATAATCACCACATGGTCTGAAGCAAAAGATGTGGTTAAATGTTTGTTCTTCCAACTTTTAAGCAGCTATTGAAACAGAATGTAGCAAATCTGCCATGGATTCCCCTTACCATGCAATTAGTGTCACAAATGATGCCATTCTCATCTACCAGCTCCCAAAGGCAATGATTAGAGGCATTTTAAAAGGAGCGGAATATGTATTTGGATGGAAATATACTAATGAAATTAACAACTTAGTTACAAGGAAGGGGATCCTAGGAGCTTGCTCCAAAGCCCATTAATATGAGTTGGGTCTTTCCGTTGACTTCAATGAGCATTGGATCAGGATACCTAGACGAGTTTCCTGTTCTGCTTATGTTTCTCTGTCTGCCCTGTATTTAGGTTGGATTCTTCTCCATGAAATAATAAATCACATTTTTAGAACGTCTTGTGAGGATCAAAGTAGATATCTGTGACATGGAAGAACAAAGGGAGCACCATACATTTTCATAGTCTTCTTCCATTCAGAGCATCAGTACATTGGCATGGAATTGTGCTGCCTATTTTAGATGAAAAATTTTATAAACACTCAGCAATTTTTTCTACTGTAGGGAGGGGTAACAATGGATGGCTAAGGGACAATGGATAATGAGATAATTTTTTTATGTTTAGTTGAGAAAAATATGTAGTCCAATCTGTTAGTGAGCAAAACTTGTTACATTTTGATGGCTATTTGGTGATCTATGTGAAATGGTCTCAATCCAGAACTGAGCCCTCAGATATCCACATTACACAAAGAACATCAATATATTTGAAAAAATAAGAAAAATAAAGTTTTCAACAACTGTCTACAGTACACCTCTGGAAGAAATATGATAGAGCTGTGTTTATGTATAACAATGACTAGCTGCAGTTAAGAAAAAATCCTGGAAAATACTGATTCTGATTCTCTCTCCAAACCTGGAGTTAAAAAAAATGTAAGTTTACCATTTAGGAGTTCTATCCTCAGTGTGTTATCTTCAGTACCTAAGAAAGAATGTACTGTCAAGTGTTCTCCAATTGCTGCTCTGATTATTTCTGGCAGTTGGTTTGTCATGAACTGACACTTATTTTGTCAACTGATCTCAAGTGAAACTGCAGCCCCCTTCTTGGAGGCCTTTCAGAAAAATATGGATTACTCATTAAGGGTTTTTAAGAACCTTTTTAAGGTAGCACTTAGAGTTTGCATACCAATCAGTGTCAGTTGTCCTCCTACAACAGCTTAAAAATAAATAATTTTGAATGGGAGAAGAGAGGAAAAATATTCTCAGAAAGGACCAGTCATTTTCAAGACTTTATGAGTAGATATGGAGCTGCTCTCATGAAGAAAATCCTCTCATCATCTTAGCTGTCATCAGCAGTCACATTTTCAAAACTAGGAAGGAAAGATGTAAAATATTCTTGTACATGGCTTAGACAAAACAAATCCTGCATCTTGGTAGGGGTGTAGACTAAATGATCTTCCGGTGCCTTCTAACCCTATGATTCTATACGCAAACAGAAAATTGCTTGCACAAAAATAGGCATGCAAAATGAGTAACTACAAACCAAAAGAGTCTATTCTCACAGGTACGTTTGAGAAATTATCTGTGCGCGCCAATGTCTACTTTGTATATGCAATTATCTGATTGAACATGCATGTGGTAGCTCAGTTTAGGTGACTATTTTTGAAAACAAGGTACCATATGTTCTCTCTCTAAAAGAACAATTGTCAAACAAAAAATAAATATTATAAAAATTTGTATAATGCCATTCATGACACGCATCCTAAAACACCACATAGTAATATAAAAATTAAAGTAAATGTAGCCTATAGCGACACAACATGAAATATTTAGAACATAAGCCTAATAAGGACAGAGAAACAGATCAGTGAGTGATGTCAGAGAAGGCCAGAAGTTCTAAAGCTTAAATTCAGCAGAGCTACACTGATGACATCAGCTGAGGGTGTGGCCCTCAAAGTAGAACTATGCTATCGACGAGCTAAATTTTAGGTCCTAGGCATGTATTATACCCCAGCAACATCAACCAAGATTTTCAGAAGTACCTCAGTTTTGAGCGTTGAACACACACTCCCCTTTTGTGTGTCTCATGTTGGGCACCCAAAAATGGAGGCATGCAAACTAATCACATGCTTTTTAAGATCTTGGCCTTAATATTTGAAGAGATTAGGTAGACAGAACTAAGGCCTACAAAGGATGTTGGAGGGTAGAAGAATTAATGTGAAACTAAATAACATGAATAAAGTAAACTATAGATTGGGAGATGTATCAAAAGTTACAGGTTTATGAGCTACTTTGCCATAGTTGGGTTTTGGATCTACGTCAGCCTATACTAACAAAGAACGTTTTTCGCATTGACTTGCATAGAAGCAAGATCAAGCATTTGGTCAGTACATAATGCAGGATCTCTTAGAGTTTTACAGATCCAGAAAGCTCATTCCTCCTTATATATTATTAGCTGTCACCCTGAACCAAGTCTTAGCCATTTACACTTATGTAGCACCTTCTATGTAAACTTCTGGAGCCCTTCATTTGACAGTAATGACTTTAAACTGATAAAAGGCACAGAAAAATAAATCTGAGAACTCCTGCTTCAAGCTATACTTGATTAAAACTGCTGACAACACATACAAGAAGAAAATTAGTTCCACAACTAGGGGACTTTAAGAAACAAAATATCTCTTTTCCTTCCTAAACAGCTGCTCTGAGATTGTTCTAACTTGTGCTGGGAGATCAACCAGCCCTGCTTAGCTCTAGAATTTGAGTGAGGAGGTATTCCCCCCAGTTTGAGTCCAGTGAAAAGCAGAGCTTGGTCAAATCCAAGGATTGGGCACAATGAGTGAAGGTAAACAGCATCCAGGGCAGAGCATGAGGAAGGATGAAGTTTAAAGTATTATGAACATGATGCTGTTGCTTAATTTTGGCACATGCCCATCTTGAACATTCAAATTTATTTAAATATAAAAATAAATATGAACTCATTTCCTGTCAGTAACATGGAAAATGTGAGTCTTAAAGAGGGGTCTGAATGAAGCAACCAGTGGTTTGACAGACCAGAACTGAGAGGCCACTCTGTGCCTTTGGGAGTTGCATGAAAAAAAGGCACAAAGGTGGCTGAGGACAAACAATACATTGAGGTTGGCTTTGTTGGTAGAACAGAGAAGGAGTCTGGGGGACGTTCTAAAAGACCAGATCTGATATGGAGGAAGAAGCAGCGTCATGTAGGTCCTGAAAGGCAAAGTCAAGATTTTGACTATGTTCAACACAATACTACAGAAGATACCAGGGAGAAAGAAAAGTCCACAGGAGGACACAGGAATGCTAAATGGACTAAAACTATTCATGCACCTGCAGAAACGCTGCACAAACCTCAATGGTCACTGAAGAAAGGCAGGTAAAATAGTATATTGCAATCAAGGTGTACTAAGAATAGTGAGAGTAGATATACAATTATATCTTTGAATCTTTGAATTAATGATCCCGTGGGCCTGATCTTGCTCTCACTGAAGTGAACAGGCGTTTTGCCATGTCAGTAATATCAGGACGCAGGACTTCAAGCACACAGAGTATAAAAATAAGACTACAGGGAAAAGAGGATTTAGGTAAAGAACTTTCAAGCAGAATCACACAGTTGCAGCAATTAGAGATGGAAAAGACCTGTTAGGTCCCATCTAGTCCATCCATCTGTAGGGGCATGATTTTTCCCTATACATAATCTTGTGCTTTATCTAAGAAGAGGCAAATTTGAGGGAAGGCTACAATTGTAGCAACCAGTATTGCCATTTAAACAGACATAACTACACAGATATTTAACAGGAAAGAATACCTGAGCTTTTTGGTTAGCCAGGCTGAACTCATCAAACCCCTGGTATCTAACATAATATAATTCAGTGACAGTGGGGCCTCGCAGACAGTCTGCCAGAGACGTTGGGCCCCACCCGACTAGCTGCCTCCTCCTGCTGGTGCTGTTACCATTGGGTTGCAGGAGAAATCTATCCCAGATCTTTTCACACAAAGAGGAAATGCCGGTGATGTGAGGGAGGAGGGAAGACGTGGCCTCCACTCAAAGTGGTTCTTATTCCTGAAAGGGAAGAAATTCTAAGGCACCCCTGACAGCGGTGCTGCCCTGACAAAAACAGCAGTGCCCCCAGAGGTGGTAAGAGATCTTTTGCTTCCTGCAGAAGATCTTGCCATTCACTTGTTGCCCATATAATCAAGGTTAGGGAGGCTATAAGAGATTGTCACAGGAACAAAGACATCAGGGCCCATTGGAAAGTTGGTCACTGGAAGGAGAGTGGAAGCACTGCTGGAAGATACTAGAAAACAAAAGGGATGATAGGCTCTATCCAAGGGAGCTTGAAAAAAGCTAGGTTAAGCTCTGAACAAACGTCAACACTTCTCAAGCCTTTTCCGATCCAAATCTTCCAGCTTTTTAAGGTTCACCCATCATTAACACCACTCCCATAACTTTCTCAGCCTTTCTGTTTACACAAGCTAGTGCTTTCATACATAAAACTTGGAAATGAAAACATTAAAGAGCAGCTGGTGCCTCATGGAAAGCTAATAAAAAGTCTGTTTCCAAACGGTCCTCTTCTATACCATAAATTTCTGTATTTCTCACTCCCCTCATTCTTTATTACTAAGGACATTTGCATGAAAACAGAGACTTTGTTTATCAAGAGTTCATCTGCTCCTGCTGTTTAGTTCCCAACTGAAGTCATAATCCCTTGGGTGTGACATCACTATTGCATGCTCTGGAAATAATTATGAAGTCACAAACAAAGGATTAGGACTTCAGGTGGGGAACAAACAGCAAAAAGACAGAATCATTCTTAGTTACAAATCCAAGCCCTTATCCAGTTTTTACAGAGGCAAAGCTCTGATAGACTTCAATGGATTTACCTGTGGAAGGGTTTCAGGATTTGGGTCTTAGAGAGGAAAGGTCTGTATTCATGCTGTTGCCTTGGTAAAAGAAAAAGTCAGGGGAAAAAAATACATAAAAAAGAATATTTTCTTGATTAGGGATGGGTTAAATCTTTTTTAAATCTTTTGTAAATGGATCAGCAATTGTTAAGGAATTTGTATAAGTCAAATAGTGCTCAGAAGACACACAACTAAACTATTATGAGTTTATATTATTTCGTTAAATCTTTCTTCTGACATGAAAGTATTTATAGATGTTCGGTCAAAGCCAAAAGACACCCTCACCCACTGCCAAGCATATACAGTGAATAGATAGTTTATGGAGCAACTCCTGTTCTCATATGTGTGACTCCTCTGACGTGGCAGCCAGTGAAACTTCGCTGGCACATAGACTATATATTTATTGTAGCTGACCACATCACTCTATTGAAGTTGCATCAGTGTAATAGAGTATAATCTGGCCCTACATACACCTAAATTTCTTCCAACAGTCTGTGGTAAGCATTATTTTACATCCCTGCCCGGCTTCCTCTGGCTGCTGTCCCACAGTCTACTCTGGGTTGCTGCTGCATACTGAGGACACGTGTCCAGTTCATGCCTGCATTCCATGCTTTGGAACCCTATATTTGTAGTGCTAGTCATTGCTCCAACGCTGCCACTAAAGCCTGGTCTCCTGATATTTCAAGGATAACAATATTTCTTCAATACCAATGGCTACTATTTCGTATTCCCTTAAATAGCAGAGGGGGGGAAGGGATTCATTTTATCTTTTCTGTAAACGGAAAGCAAAATTCTCCTCTCGGCTTCACAATTGCAATTTCACTGACTAATTTAGGGCTGGGCTATGTATAAGCCTCCACATCTCAGAGCCCCAAGAGATATTGTGACTTAGGAGGAACACTTATCCTGTGCCATCCCTTTGGTTACTGCAGCATGCTTCTCCCTCTGCACCCAGCCAGCTCCGGAAGCACAAGCCCTCTTGATCATTTTCTTGGATTGATGCAGATTACATATAAGAACAGCCATACTGGGTCATACCAAGGATTCATCCAGACCAGTATCTTCCGACAGTGGCCAATGCCAGGTGCTTCAGAGGGAATGAAAAGAACAGGTAATCATCAAGTGATCCATCACCTGCTTCTGGCAAACAGAGGCTAGAGACCTGATGGCCTACTCAGCTTTTTGCATTTTACGCACCCACTGCGTACCTGTGCAAGGGCCAGGGACAATGAAAAAATAATTTGGCCCAGAATGTTTTCCTCAGTTTTCTGTACAATTGGGATACTGTACGATGATTGCTAACAGCATCATTTGACATTATACATGCTTGAAGAAGGCAGCTTGGCAAAGTTAGTGTTTTAGTTTTCTTTCTGCCACGCTAGCTTTTCTGAAGTAGGAGAAGTTTTGAAAAATTACAAGTGAAAGATGAAAAAGAGGAATGAAAACGTAGCCATCATTCATTCTACTGCATTCAGTGAGCCCTTCCCCACCAAGAAATGGGATAAACGATTTGAAATTTTGAACATTTTTTTTGTTTTCAAAAATCAAATAAAAGTAAAGATTTCATTTTATTTTGAAGATGTCCCACAAAAAATATTTTTAATGACAATATTCCTGTCTACATTTCTTTTGCAGGAAGAAAAATGTTATTTTCAACCCAGCTCCAATAATGAGACCGTAGAGCTTCCTGTGGTGAGCTCCTAAGACACTGATGAGTGAGAGGATGAAAGGGACCATGTTAGAGATGCCTGATAAGTTTCCTGATGTTACTATTATTTTTTCCATAAACATAACTACAGAGACAGTGCCACACACAATTGCTTATGCACTTCAGGGAAGGTGACACCATACTGGTGAAGTGTTATGGGCTCAATTCTCAAAACACCTGAGCTCTGCACATGCAGATTGGATATTGGGGGCTGCAGGGAGGTTTCTATTGCTGCTTGATCCAAAGCCACAAAGCCCCAAGGCAAGTTAGGAGTACCTATGAGCAATTCTAACTGATTGGCATAACATCCCCCATCTTATGCCAGTTGAGGATGAGACATAGATGCGCTCCGCTCCACCACACCATCCCCTTCTCTCCCCTCCCAGACCTGCCCCTGAATCACTCCTCCCCCTAACACTGGGAAGAGAGGGGCAGAAGTTAGCTAGTTGAGAGGCAGAGAATACCCCCAAACAGGAGGAATGCTGTACTAGCCATCTCTGGATGCATTAAAGCCACTTTCCACACTTATATGGCCCAAAATGGCTCTATGTCTGAAACAGAATGGTTCGATTCCTACTTGCCATTCACAGCTTGCGTGCATAGTGCTTCCCTCCCTCATCCCCCACCTTCACACTGTAATATAGCATAGTGATGACAAATAGCCTGCCTGCACCATTGAAATGTTCAATTTCTCTCCCATTTTCTATAGCATAATGTATAAGGATTTTCAGATCCCAGTTTCCTTTGGTTTAGTTCCTTGTCCTGAGCCAAACAATTGTGAGTGTTTTAGTTGGAATCTGCATGTAATCCCATCATGCTGTACTTCCTTTCTATGGAATGCATGTTAAACAGGGCAGCTTTGATTGTTTTGGAGAGATGTTCTTTTTTCTTTTTAGAAAGAGAGGAGAATATATCAAAGTTGACTGACTACTTTCACTTATTTTTTCTGGCTGTTTTTTCTCCTCTTTGTATAAAATGTCAGACACTTAGAACCGAGCAATCTTTCAAGAGGGGCACAATGCCACCGTCATATATAGCTTGCATAATAAAATTGGGTAACTCAGTTCTGTCATGTAAAGCATGCAGTCAAGTGACATGCACACAATGGACCAAGGTGGCCAAACTCTGCTCTCAGTTACACTAGTCACACCCAACAAAGTCAACAAAAATTTGATCCAAAGTAACTAAGAGTAGGAAGAGGCTCATAAAGCTCTTTTTACTGCTCTGTTACTTATCCCTGTAACATCTTACCCAATAGTGCGTCCTGCAGAGCTGGGTGGTAAACAGTTTACCCATCCAGTGAACATGCTTGAGTGTGAAACGTTTTCATGTCTCAAACCAGGACAAGTCAAAATTCTGAAAATATTCCTGAGCAACAAACTAATTCATTTCAGGTCAACATACAAGTGGACAAACAACATACAAAAGGGAATAAATATTTTTGTGTAACTGAAGGTGACACTGAGACATGACTGCAATTTTCTTTAAGACCCTCTGTGGCTTCCTCCTCTTTCTCAGTTCTTCCCTTAGCACAATTCACTCCAGGACATTTCCATTTCCTCAGAATAGTGCCATTGTTCATTTTAAGGAGGGGGGGAAAATGCTCCCTTTCTCTTTCCTTCTAGTCCTTGTTTTTCAATTTCCTTACTTTCAACTCAAAGTACAGTAAAAGTTCAAGGTCTTCCTCCCACCTGGCTCTCTAGGCAGTTTTAAATTAGCCATGATTTCCTTCTCCTCTAAACCTCTAATTTTTTCCTAAGTCTGTACCATCAAACCCTTACATCCTCCTGCCCTTTTGTTGTCCCAGAATCATTCTGTTCATTATTAGAACACTCTTCCACCCACTCCACAGATCCAGGAGTCTCCACCTCTGCTCTGCATAAATGCCCTTCATCTTAGCATTAGTCTAATTACTACTTCCAGCAGCTACTTTTTACTCTTCTTCATTAGCAGCCCTCATCAGTCCTCAGGGCTTTAGATGCTTTATAATGTGTATGCCTCCATCAGCAGAGAACAGACTGCTGTAGCAACAACAACTGCTACTGGAAATGTTGTTTATTTCAGTTTATAAAAGATTAACACCAATTCTAAAGGAGCCCATCCTATGCTCTGGGTAGCCTTACAGCCAGGAACCATCAGTATCAACAGCAAGAAATAGCCCTGGTTCATCCTGCCATCCCAACCTCACTCCCAGAATGCTCCAAATGACAATTAAAGCTTAATATAAAAAATTAAAAATCCCTCCCCCTCTTGAGTCCAAGGCAACCTTCTCCAAAGTCTTCAGGAATAAAACTGGGCCTTGAAGCGTAATCAGAAAGGTAACAAAGCCAGGCTATAGCACTCCAAGGGGGCAACTGAATTCCTACCTAGCAGCCCTGTCCCTTTTTATTGTGAGAGGACTCCAGCTCGGGCACCTTCCTCAATCTCAGTCGTGCAGTGTGGCAGAGAGAGAGGCAGCATCTGTGATAACCAGGCCCCAAACGATTTAGGTTACTGTTAACCCTAAAGATCAAATCCTCTGTCAAGAAAGCCTTTCTGCTCAACATGTTCACATATGGTACTGTATGGAAGATGGCTCACATTTCCGTTTTGTCTGGGCTTGCCTAGAAAGAATTTTGCTGTCCACCCAAGAAGTTGAGCATTGACACTAACTCAGCAATGTCTTCCACATAAAGATTCGTAAGATCAGAGTCTACAAACCTAGCACTCACTTTGTAGAAAGTCATATTTCTATACCCTGTGAAAGATAGGAGATAAGCAATCTGTCTTGTGTATCAATTTTCTCCACTGTCTTAAAGGGTATTTCTGAGGAAGCCAAACTCCCAAGTGCATGAAAGAAACAGATTTGGGTTATTCAGTATTACGTAAGTAACTCCAGGTTTTGAAAGGCTCTGTGTACATGGAATGTAAGAGGGCAGGAGGCACATTGAAACTATATAGCAGCAGGAAATCAGCATCTTTAGCAAGCACTTAAAGGCTTGATGGTTGAACACCTTTGTTGTTACCTTTGTTCAGTTATGAGGTGTGCCACTTGTTTATGGAGCTTGGTCAGATACAGTCCATTGTCCCCGACTGGTACATAAAAATCCCCATTAGGTACTCAGGTTTCAATGGCAGACTCCGCAAGTGTTGTCCTACTTAATGTCTTTTCTCTTACCATATCCCAACTTAGAGGGGTGCCAAAGATTACAGGGGGTCACAAGGCTTCAGTGATACTGAGGTCATTTAGCCCCATGAGCCTGAAGCTGGCTGAGCCCAGCAGCCTCAAGCTCTGTGTCGGCCAGAGTGGAGGGGCCACCCCTCTGAGAGCTCAACGGCCCCAAGCCAGCCCGCCAGCACCTGCTGCCTCCATTCCCTTCTGTCCAGGACAGACAGGAAGCAGTGGGGCGACATGGGGAGGCTGAACCAGGGAAGGCTTAGCTTCTTACTCAGGTACGAGTAATTTATTATGACTATTTATGTAATTTAGGGTTATTATTACCATTACGCGTGTTTATAGGGGTTAGATGTGTTTATTGCCAGTGAGGGGATAGGGTGGGGGTGGGCGCGCATTTTACCTCGTTTTAACTAGTGGGGCTTTAACTCAAAAAGGTTGGGAACCACTGCCATGGCCTACTCAAGCTCCTCGGTCTCACCTAGAAGATCCTACTTAGTCTTTCCACCACCTGCCTCTGTTTTCCCTCTCTATAAATCATCTCATTCCCTACTCTTCCCTGAGTCTCCTTTTCCCTCCCATACTTGGTGTCTGCTGCCCCTTACACACTAAACACACTTCTTGTCATCAATGCCAAGCATCTTTTTTCCCCACTTCTAACCATTCCACTCTTTGAGGATCCCCACATTCTACTTCCCTTGAATGGCTGTCCGATGTCCAATTTAGACTGCAAAGGCTTTAGGCATGGAACATAAGTACCATGTAATGTACAGCACCATACCAGTGTTCTATAACAACATGAAGTGGTCAGCATGCTATATCCTGTGTGATTATCATCTCAAGCTTCAGAACCAGATGAGCGTCCTCCTATGTCCAAACTATGGGAGAATCACCAACCCACCAGTTCCTCTCAAATGCTGGGATCTTCAAAGTAGACAGAAAAGAGAGATCTCTCCATCCAACTAATGCATCATTAAAAGAACCACCCAGGACCTTCTTCTCACATCTGTGAGAGCAAGGATGGCCTCCACTATAATAACCAGCTACAAGGGCGAGCAGTAATGCTCTTCTAACTAATTAAAATGGCATTCGGATTTGTTAGTGGAGCTCTTCCTCTTGAGCCTTACTGAAGTTTCTGCTACACAAATGAAGATATCAGAAAATTGTGAGGAAGACCTGGGGAGAGGAAGTTTCTGGAAATGGCACACAGTGACAGGAGAGAAGCGCAAATAAAAAATAAATAAATAGTTGCACCACCATAATCCACTGTCTTCCTGCCAGCCAACTGTATTACTTTGAACAACCTATTTTAGTATGTGGGATTTAGTCGTCTGTGTTAGGTGAGCAGAGATCTGCGGGTTTGCATGCTAATTCTATTCTATTTAGGTTCTATTTCGGTACAGTGAACTCCTGTTTCAAGTCTACTGCATAAAAGCCAGAAAAAGCATTGATGCAAACCCTTCTCTGTTATACTCATGTAACTCCACTGATATCTGTAGCTATATATGTGAGCAGAATTTGGCCCACTTTATTTATTTTTGATACATTGCATGTCTGTCTTCTGCGGAAAGGTCAGAGGGCACATCAGTGTCAGAATTCCAATCTCTCCAGCCTGATCACTGTATGCTTCACATTTTATGTCAGGATCAGATGTTGCCCTCTGGTCTGTGATTGGCTATCAATCCAAGTTCCATGAATGCTGCTCCTAAAAGACATGGGGCTCTGCTGCCATTCTTGAGGGAAGAAGGGTTCCCATGCTGCAACCCCTGATTCTCTGAGAGGTGAGATGGGGCCCCCTGCTCCCATTTACTCCAACTGGATGGGTGTGGCCATGGCACAGGTTAGAACCAAGGGAGAGTACCATGGTGTTGTGTGCCTAGGGCCCCAGTTTTCTGAGGCCAGTGATGGAATGGGAACAGAGACTGAGCATTAGGAAAGCCTGCAGTGGTGTTGAACGCATTGTGCCTCTTCTATGGATGTCTAGAGGATTTCACCATTCAGAACTACCAATATGGCAGCTCTTGTTAGTTCTAAAATTCATTTAAAATGGCCAAATATCAGAGAGGAAAAAGCCATCCTCTACCCCAAACGCTGTCCCCATCCCCCTTACATACCACAATCTGGTAACTTCAGGCTATAGAATGCCATTTGCCATGCAGTTTTAAAAACGGGGGTATTCTGATATTTCACTTTTCAGCTTCAATCCCTTGTCCCAGTACTACAGTTCCTCCCTCCAGATGCCACTTGTTTTCTTTTGCTGGAGATGGTCATATTGGTGCATGATTGCTGATGTCCCTGACAGACAGAGAAGAGGTAAATCAAGAAGGACGAGACTGTCGAAAAACGAATGAACACTTGATTGTAGTTGCCTGTTCTATATTATTTGTAGTGCAGTGACACCCTAACTTGTGGCCTTAAGATCAGAGACCTAATTTACTGTGCAATGTACACATGTACAGTAGAAATGACAGTCCTCATCCCAACAAGTTTAATAACCTGCATTGAAACACATTCCAGTTTTCCCAACAAGCCAGAGTGCTGAGATTCTGCGTCTGTTTATAGTAGATTTGTGACTCTACAACTGAAGTCTAAAGATGGCTTTGCCACTAAGATCTAAATAAAACAAAGATTCAAATAAGTCTGGATGAAGTTTGGCTAAGGATTAGAACGGAGACACCGGAACCTTTCAAGTCTTCAGAACCTTTGAAGGTACGCCCAACACTAACTGAAGACAGACATGATTTATTTTTTTGAGATACATTAGAGGTAACCTGCAAAGGGAACACAGAAATGGAAACCACCATAGAAATATGCTCTGAATGTCCCCACTAACCAGACTGAGGAGGGTATTTTAAAAAAAATCAATCATTTTATTAAATCCCAAGAAGTCTACTGGCTTGTTCCCAACTTTGCTGCCGGTGCCACAAAATGCATAATTCTGGTATGTTCTGGTATGACAGATATCGGAAAATTCCTTTGTAGTTGCATACTGGTGCTCTGAAGAGTTTTCGTGTACAAAATTGCTTTCATGTATTCATTCTTGCATACAGTCTTGTTTTCAGAGCTTCCCAAGCACCCTCAGCCAACATATATTCTTGTGGTTGTTTCAATATACACAGTTCCTTTGTAAGTATCCTTTAAGTATTGTATTTTAAGGGTCCACATGCATTTTTACTTTATTCCAGGTGCAAACAGAATGCATTCTTTCCTAGCAAATGTATCACAGCTGAATGTCAGAAATCCATCTAACAGATTTGTTGAAAAGGTAAATTTCTCACATGTTTAAGAAAAAGAGCTTTGCTGGATAGCTAAGCAGAAAGCCCTACATTTCTCTCTCTCACTTACAGAGCTGTTTTACTGCTTAGTCAGCTGTTACAACAACATGCAAGGCCTTTTAAAAAAGAACTGTGGTAGAAAATAGCTGATCAGTAAGTCAAAATGTCAGAGCAGTCTGGGTAGGTGGAGGCACTAACAGGAAAGCAGGAAACCTAGTCTGTAAGCTCAGAGTTTGTGGAAAGGAAACAGTTTCCATTCAACACAGATTGCAGAATAACACTGACACGAGGGCTTAGACAAAGCCAAAAGTCATTTTCTCTATCCTAGTTTAATGATTTCTGCTTGCTGCAGCTTGGCACTCAAGGGAGGAAGTGTGGGTTTAGTCTACATTTAATGCTTTTCATTGTTCTTACTCTTGGTATTGCAGCTGTAGGGGGAGGGGAGGAGAGTATGAACATATAGCACAGCCACTTGTGCTTGTATATAAAATATTCCAACTGAAAACAAAACCAAAAAACTCTTAACATTTAGCATGTTTGTATTAATTTTGAAGTCAGCACACTAATTTGTTTAGAAAGGAATCACATATGGTGAAACACAGCTCACCCAGACCAACTGTACAGACTTTTACTGGCAGCCTGAATAAGAACACACTAACTCAGATTTATCTTTTTAAAAAAGATTTTAAAGCTTGCAGCAACATAAATATAAATAATACAAGGGCTACAGTCTCCTCTCATATCCTCATGGCTGATCTCAGTTCCAGTATTCATCTCTCTCTACATGCACAGGCCAGTCGCCCACGTGAGAAAAGCATCATGGATTAGCTCTTCCATGCAGACCTGAGAACTCTGCATTAATAATGGGAAATAAACTAACCCTTCAGGATTTCTCACCAATACCCCTCATTCAGCTAGTGCAAGAGAGCTTTCACTTTTAATTACAATGATTTTCATAACACTGTAAAACAAAAACCGGCATCACAAACAATGAGGAGTCACATTGTTTTACAAGTTTAGAAAATGTAACATCCTCTGGGGATTAGTTCAGTTCTAAGAAGAGAAAACAAAGAATTCAAATAAAGTGGATGCATCCCTGGGCACTCTAAACAAGCAACATAATTTGCTCCTCACATACTGCGGTATTTGGCAGTGGCTAACACAATCAGTGGTTTGGGATTAGCTATGTCCTAGTATGGGTCTTCATACGTCATTATGTCTAGTGTGTGCCTCATTCTGGTTGACCAAACCAAAACAGACACTTCACCACCAGGCAACCAATACCAGCCCAGGAACTTAGGTAAGCATTATATAAGAAATAAACAAACAAGCAACCCATGTGTGAATTTGCAGCTTCCAAATAGCTTAACCTAGACATGGATGAGCAGAAAATATGAGAGAAGTGTGGTCTGAGCATGTACCTGAGAAGCTGAAGCTCCCAAATTCTTATCCCAGAGCTGACACCAACTCCTGCTGTCATGAGGGATAAGATACTTAATTTTTCCTCAGTTTCCCAATCAGTAAATTAAGTTACTGTTTATTTATCTATCCCAGAATGGTGTTGTGAGGATAAATCAGCTAACATTTCAAGTGCTTTGAAGATGAGAAGTGTTAAAAATTACACCAAAGGGAGCGTGTGGTGGTCATAAATGTGTCATGCAGCAGGATGGTTTTAAGGAATTTTCTGAAGGAAAGTGAGGGAGCTCTGTGTCTATGACGTTGGGAAGTTGTTCCAGCTAACATGCACAGAGCTCCTCCAATCAGCTCCTGAAAAGTCACATGCAGCCAGAGAGCTCCTGACTGAATGCACCTTTGAGGAGGTTAATGTGTTCTGTTTGTTCTGGAAAAGCAACAGAGCAGTTATTTCAGAAGAAGGTGAACTATGTTTTATGTACACTACATGAGGAGGGAGGCGGTTGGGTGAGAATGGGAATTTACCATTACCTTCACATTTTGCTGTGCCATTTCATTTAATCCTTTCCCCTCCTGATTATTTACAGTTGTCTCCAAATACCTCCTCCCAAGAATAAAAATGGATTACTCTTTAGTCAGCTCTGACTGACTAAATGGGTCTCCCCTCTGCCCCGCCTCATGCTACATCTATACAGATGGCGGCAAATTTGATCGATTTCTCTGGATCAACTGAGCAGTCAGTAAAGACCCGCTCAGTCGATCCAGAAATTGACCTAGGAAAACCACCTCCGAAAATGGCATAGCGCTGCATCAAGGGGAACGCTTTTCCCATCGGCACAGCATGGTAGGGACGGCGCGCAGAACTGAAGCAGCGAAGTTGACGTGAGTTACACAAGTTTTTTACGTTGCTTGCATATCTCCCGTCAACTGCCGCCGAATCTCAGAGGTCAGTATAGACCAGGCCTCCAGTCACAGATGCAAGTAATCCCTAAACAGCCAATGTGAGGAGGAGGACTCCACATTACTGGAGAATGTCTATTTGCTCTACCTGAGCATAGAGAAAATAACCCAAGCTCCAATCATGCTGCTTTTAGCCAGGCAGGAAACTAGTTGTGAGAGGGACTATGTCTAGTAAGTTGGGAAATTGTTCCAGCTAATGGACACAGAGCTCCCTCAGTCTCCTCTTGAAAGGTCACATGCAGCCAGGGAGAATCAGGGAGACCTCTTCTGAACTTTTCAAGTAAGCTTTAGATCTCCTCCTTCTGCTAGTACTTCCAGGGTTTGGGAATGGACAGCAGGTATCTTCATACTAGGAAACAAGCGCCGGCGCTGAACATGTGGTGATCCCAAAACAAGGGGTCCCACCATACCTACAAGAGCCACACATGCCTTCAGGAAGAAGAATGGTTATGTCACTGGTCTGGAACTCAGGAGATTTGCCAGAGACTTCTTGGGAAAGTCACTTAATCCCTTTTTACCTCAGTTTCCCACTGTACAGATGAGGAGCATAATACTCCTCCCCAGCCTTCATCTGTCTTGACTATTTAGACTAAACAATTTGGGGCAGGGACTGTATGCTCTCACTGTATATTTTACAGGGCCTACCACAATAGGCCCTTGATATTGGTGGGACCACTAGGCATTATCGCTAGTATTTTTATTTGTATTGCAATGTCTGTGAGTGATAAGAAAAGAGTTTCTGACTTAATATACTTTTTGGAAAACAGGTATTCCAAACAACAGCAATTTGGGCCTGAAGCTACTGCTAGCCCCTTCAGATGCTCTTAACATTTCCAGCAGAAAAAGATAAAACATGATCCAGTGGCTGGAAGCTAAAACTAGACAACTTCAGACTGGAAATAAAGGTATACATTTTTAACAGTGAAGGTAATTAACCGTTGGAACAATTTACAGGATTGTGGCATATTCTCCATCCCTGACAATTTTTAAATCAAGACTGGATGTTTTCCAAAAAAACTATGCTCTATGAATTATTTTGTGGGAAGTACTGTGGCCTATGTTTTACCACAGGTTAAACTAGCTGATGACCTGGGAATCTATGAAAGCTAAAATCAAAAGGTTAAGAACTTGTAAAGACCATCTAGGGCCCTGTTCACCAAACCCTTTAAGCCACTTGTCCAAGTATTAATAGCTAGAGATGTTTGAAATTCAGAATTTCCATTTCACAGGAAATTCCAACATTTCAGAATTTGTTTTTGTTCCAAACCGGAATGAAAACAAAATATTTCAAAAGTTCCCAGAAAACAAATTTAAAAAAAATATTGTTTCAACTTAATTTAAACATACCATTTTGATTCAATTGAGTTATGCTGTTGTTATATTTTATATTAAAATGAAATCAAATTGAAAACAAAATGTCATTTCAAAACAAAAGTTGCAAATGTTTTATTCTGATAAAGAACATTTTAATCGTTCAATTTAAAAAAAAATGTCATTGAAATCGACATAGTCCCACAAAAAAATTGATTTTTGATGAAAGGGTATTTGAAAAATGCTCCACTGGAAAATTCTCAACCAGCTCTATTAATGGCATTAAGGATCTTCTCTACATCTACTTCTTATTTTTCATCAGTTTCTGAGTGAAATTTTCAGGAATTGAGTATAGGGAATATAAGACCCTTTTAATAAAAATAAAGAAATCTTTGCACTTGTATAATGGCTCCCATTCAAGAGTTTCAAAGCACTTTAAAAGAAATTAATTAATTAAATATCATAAAGCTCCTCTAAGATTGGTATTATCCCCATTATATGGATGGGGAAAACCAAGGGACAGAGAAGATGGAGACTCTCTCAAAAGATTTGACTCTAGTAATTTTGGGTGGTTCTGTGTTTGGGTTCTCAATCTGAATTGCCTAGGGACTGATTTACGATAATTCCTGGTGTTTTAAATATATGGATGTGGTCCGTGCTCCACGCATCTGACAAATCAGGCCCTCAGCATTTCAGGCCATTTGTGGAAACTTTTGAAAGTACTGCCATTCATTACTTGCCCAAATTAATTTAAGAGAACTGGAAATGGAACCTATGTTTCCTGACTCCCAGTCTTGTGCCCATCCTTTTACATTGTACTTAGTATTTTCCAAGAGCACATTTAATATTTTATGTTTTCCTGTGGTAATAAACTTTTCAGTCCTGCTAAGAGCAGCAATGAGTGCTCTTTATAGAACAAAATTAACCGATTGAGAAGTTGAACTCCATTTTCTTGGTCCATTTTGCTGTACTCATTCCTGCAGGTCTACATTTAAAAGGACAGAAGAACTCCTGGTGTTTGAAAACTTTAAAAAATGTTTTCTGGTACCAAAGTTGATAAATGTCTGTGCTCTTATGGAAAAAGCAGGAAAACAGGGCTGTTTCTGGTGGAAATAAAAGTTTCTTTCCTTTCCTTTCCTCTTCTTTTTTACACTGGTTACTATTAATTTTAAACAGCCCTGGCGTTTCACAATAAGGAGGGGGAAAATTTGTTCTTTCTGCTGAAATGTATCAGATGGGTTTAGGTCTGATTCAAAACCAAACCTACTGAAGAAGTTATAGACACTTAGTCCAAATAAGGCCCACAGCTATTTCATAGGAACATAAGATTTGCTATATCATTTCAGATAGCCTATTGACCCATCAAGTTTAATACGTTTATTCCACCAGTGGCCCATATCATACCTACTGCTCCTGAGAAAGTTGAAAAGCTTCCATAATGCACCCAACCATGACTATATGGAAAAATCCTGTAAAATTTAATAAGGATAAAAATATAGAGTTGCATAGAACTTACTTCTAAAATGCTAGAGAGATGAACAGGGAAATGATACCTGCCTATAGAATCTTGCATCAGGGAAACACTTCTGTTCTATTCCATAGACAGTCATGAAAAGCAAAATAGAAAATAAAATGCAAAGGAATCCAGAACTCTTGGTGCCTAATCATGAGAGGTACTGAGCACCCACTACTCTCACTGTTTTTCATATGAGTTGCAGGTGCTCAGCATTTTCAGGAGCAGGCCTGTGGTGTGTAAAATTAATCTTTACAAAACATATGTAATGAAACCAAAATATAGGGATACCCGGGAATAGCATGAGGAGCCGTGAGAGATTTCAGGGGGCAATTAAGGATCAGATTCTAATCTCTGATGCATTGTGGACGAGGCTACACAATTTAGAAATCTGCCATGGCCTTGTAATGAAACGTCACTATAGCTGAACAACTGAGGAAAATGTAAGGTCAGCAGGAACACAACAAACCTAGAAGCTAGAAAAGGGAAGAATAAAATAAAAAAGGATTATGGTTTTTAAGGGTGCCTTCGAATTTCTAATCTAGAGACTGCTCCCTCCAAACCAATCTGAGTAAAGGAACCAGCATGTGGCATGTAATGAAGTAGGATCAATTGCAACACACAAGCAGATGTGCATAGTGGAAAAAGAGAGTTTGATTTTTTTTTAAACTTGCTATATAGCCATCCTGATTTTTGCAAAAAAGGGGAGGGATCAAACATTGTAAAGAGAGATTATTTCCCTTGCACATAGTCCACTATAATCACAGCCTCCATGCTTAAACAGGAGACAATACTTCAGCTCCTAAATTACACTCAATTTCTTCATCCAATGCTGCTTAACTGCTTTGGAGATTTTTTTGGCTGGAATTAGATGGACCCAGCTTGTCCTTTCATTTTCCATGTCCCAACATTTTCCAAGCACTTAATTCTATTTCATCACTTCCCAAAACCTCTGCATTTAATGGAAAACTTTAAATCATCAAACCACCAAAGCAGCAAAAAGTTATATACATTCAGTCTGATTCCTTGAGATGTCGTATTCGATATAGGGAATATACTACGTTTTATCAACATCTTTCATCTCAAAGAACACCAGGACACTTTACAAATTGTACAGTGATGACTCATCTGCTGATGAATGCAGCTACCTGTGGGGTGAAAGGCAACCAAATATTTACCAGCACACACACAATGCTATAAAAACCAAATCCTGCTCACTTTACTCATGCACGTAGCCTTATTGTCTGTAGAGGGCTATTTGGGCAAATCAGGCAAGAATAACTTAACCCCAGTTGAGGACAAGGAAATCTCTTACTCAAATGAAATTCTAGGTGGTTTCAGGTGACAGAATGTAATTACCCAAGCTGTTATGCAGCCAGGACACTGCGGATAATACCCTTACAAATCTTGTGAAAAGTGCTATAGGAGCTTTAATCAGGACTTTAGTATGTTGTTGGAGTTCTCATACTTTTTCCATAATAGAGACGACATCTTAATAGGAAGGAAAGGGATGGTCTTCCTAACCATGAGTGTACACACCCACTCTTACAGCAACTAATTTACATGGGAAAGTGAAATTAGGAAAGGTTTTACGTGTATTTAGCTGTGAACATAAGAATGGCCATATTGGGCCAGACCAATGGTCCATCTAGTTCATTACCCTGTCTTTTGACAGTGCCAGATCCTTCAGAGGGATTGAACAGAAGCTCCTTTTTGTTTTAAACGTGTGGCGTATAATGCAGTACGTGGATCGCGCTTTTTGGAAAATATTAAATCTATTGTCTCCTTTTGCTCTTCATCTCCCCTCCCCCTCATGTGTTCAGTTCCTCCTGCCCATTCCTCTGCCCATTCTTCCCTGCTGCTAAGTCTCTTTTTCTCTCCCAGCATGTGCCTCGCTACCACTTAGCTCCCTCCTCACTGGCACATATTGCTCAGCCACCTGGTCCTCTTCCCTTCTCCTTGCTTTCCTGGATGTTCCTCTTCCGATGGTGCCTCTGGTTACTGGAAGTGGCTCCAATCTCCTTTCTCCCTTCACATAGCAGCAGCCACTAGTAGAAATAACCAGTGCTGACCCTTCCTCTCAGTTTCCAGGTGCTTTAGCAAATCTTCCAGTTCTTCACTGCAGTGGAGAGCCTGTAGCCCTGTGGAAGCTGCTGGAAAAAAAGAGTAGCCAGCCAGCAAGCGCTTTGTGAGCCAACAGGAGGCTCAAGGACCAGAGTCAATGAGCCACTGATATATTGGTATAAAGAGGGCAAAGCATTTGAACTTCACAGCCCCTTTTTTTCCCAAGTGTTGTTCTCAGTGTGTTATAAATGGGGAGAGGGGGGAAAGAGAGTTTGGTGGCGTACCTTGAATTCCCACATATTTGGGGCGAAGAACACGAAGGCTAGTAGATGAAGGGCCAAATTTTCAAGAGAGTTCAGAGCCTGATTTTCAAAGCCTCCACACCCACATCTGGGGCCAGATATTGAAAGCGCGCAGGTCTCATTTAGGCACCTAAATAAGGGTCACATTTTCAGAAATGTTCAGCATCCAGCAGCAGCCCTCTGACACTTATAGCTAGATGTTTGAAAGAGCCTCAGCACCCAAACAGGACACTGCTTTGGAAACCTTATCCAAAGTATCTACTCTATCGGTCAAAGATAGGTCTCGTCCTCTGGTTCCAACAGTGTAATCATAGGTTAAGTCAGTCTCACCAGTTTTCTGAAGCAAACAAACGAAAAGAAATGATAATCGCAAGCAAAACATTCCAAATGTTACAAACCAAAAACCAAAAATCAAGTTAGGAAAAGAACAGCTCAGCCACCTACAGACGGCATAGCTATAAAAACAACTCCATGGAAAAAGGACTAAACATTTAAATAAGCAAGTTAAACAAGAAACAATGAGGTCTCACTTGGTTTCTCACCCCTACTTCTCAAGTCAGAGCTCACATGTGTGGGTGTATGAACCCCAGGAAGGGACCCCAGTTGCCTCCTTGTCTAATATGATCATTTTAATGGTCAACTCTCTTCTAATACAGCTGCTTTTATGGGGCTAACTTCTCTATCTGGCTGAACTGCTTTTCTAATTATTTTCCTAAATGTAATTTATTTATTTTTTATTGGATGAAAAGTACAAATGTTCAATCACTCAGTGTTTCACTGCTCTGAAAAGAAAAAATTCTTTAGAGTCTGAATTTCTTCATAAAGCAATGTTTCCATTTCACATTTTCCAGCTGCAAGATCTGAATCTGGGAGGATTTTTTCCCTCTTTCTTTTAATGAGAAAACAAAACAAACAAACAAACACACACACAAAATTTAAGTTACAATCATTAAAGAAACAAATACATTCATCAAAAGTCTCTGTATTGATATATTTTCTGTACACTAAGACCAAATCGATAGTTCCACCTGAGTGAGTTATTTGAGATTAAGAGAACAAAAAAGTACAAAAGTAAAGTCCTCATCAGGGAGCAATACATAATGTGCCTCTTGTGTCATTCTGGACTGATCTCTCTGGTATATTGAAAACTATGCTAAAATTGTAAGATGTCACTTTAAATTTCAGGGGTTTTTCCTGGTCCTGCTTGCAGGCTATGGGGCTCTGTAGAGAAGCATGCGATCCGAGCCTAACCTCAGACAGTTTGCAGACAGATAGCCACCTAAAGTAAGGTGGCGTGAGCTGTGCGTCTGTTTAAGGAAATGGACGACTTTCTCTCTCTGTTTTGGGATTATTGTGCTGAATTCTAAGAAATAAAGTAGTGTTGCATTGCAACCTTCCAATGCTCAGAATGGCAAGGAGGAATGGAGAGTGAGAATAAAAAGAAGAGATAAAGCATTAAGGATCCTCAGGTCACTATTTGATTTGGTCTGGGGTGGACTGAAGAAAGCCTGATAGTGAAAACAAAGCCTAAGTTACTACATAAGTCATTTTCATAATTTTGTTCATTTATTCCTTTACAATGGTCAGAGGCTCAAAACAACAGATTCCCAGCTTCATGCAGGGGAGTAAGAAGTTTAATTAAGGGGCCCAAATAATTTAGTTCTCACCAAAGTACATCCGTTCAGTGTCTGTAGGGGACTGCTAGCAAGGTGTCAAGCCTTTCATCTGTGTATCACCACTTCAAGTTCAGCCCAGGTCATTTGGTGCCATTTGATGCCTACTCAGCAGCCTTTTGGAAGTGGGTTTGATGGTCCCAGTCCAACCACCACCATTTGTTGGCAAGCCCCAGTAATGGGCCAAGAGTGAGCTACCATCTCACCCTGACAGATGATTCCACCAGGTGAGAGGTGTATTAATTCTGATGGGCTATAGGGACCCGAAGAATCAAAGGTGTTACCATGACTCTGTCACTATCCTACATGGAACAGCATTAAACAAGGTTCAGGATTTGGTATATCGAGACCTCAGTCTGCGTAGTGCCACACCAAACAAACCATTCAAATCCTTTTAAGCTATTATTAAAGGGGAAAAAAAGTAAAAACAGTTAAAGCATTTGAAATGTAAAGTATTCAATAAGGCTTTCATTTTAACAACATCCCTTTAGCTGGCAAGGGTTTTTAGAAGGGAAAAAACCCTTGTTTGACAGCTGTTTAGATGGCAGTAACTGTCCCTTTGGGGGAAAAATAGTTAGCTGAGATGGGCTGAAAGTGTTTTTGCAGTTGTTGTTAAAGTCTGACCCCATTTCCTAAGATGACGACACAAGACAGACACACAAAAGGGGAGAGGAAAGAACAGCAAAGAGAGAAAACACAGCTTCTATCTCTGGTGTCAACTTTCACTTGCAACCTCGCTGCTGGAGAAACATAGGCCCTGTATTTGGTCTTATCAGCCACTCCAGGACCTGGCAAACTTGTACCAGCACCAGGATGTTCAGGGCATTGCTTTTAGCTGCCTCTTTCTGGTCACAGACTAACAGCAGTGTTACAAAATATACAGTCTTGGCCAGCTAAGACAGACTCTTGTTAGACAGAAGGCAAAAGGAGGGGGATAGGAAAGAGAAGAAATAATGTGGGGAAGGCAATGAGGGGTGAGTATATGACAAAGTCTCTTGTCACAGGTGGTGGTTAGGATTTAGCTGAAACTGATGGTGCTGGTGATGACATCTGGTCTGCTCTGATCCCTCAGGATTAGGATGAAGAAAATCCAGTGTGTCCCAGGAGATGGCCAAGGGGACAGCCATAATGATGGAGTGCCCTCCTTTTCCTACTCTAGTCTTTCAGTTAGCCAATGTCATGATCTGTTAGCTTCCCCACCCAAAGTCTCTTTCTGAGGACCCCAGGAAAGGGAGAGATAGGTGGAATAGCCCATCCTCTCATTATTTCATCCACAAGTTAGGTCTAGTTTCTGACACAGCAATTTTGGTTCACTGATTTTCAGTTCCATCCCTCCCCCTCTTTCTTTTTTTTTATATTTTTTTTTATGATCTTAACACAGTCCTTGAATTTTATCAGTAGGCTTCTTTGTTTGGACTAATTCTCTCTGTTTTCCTTTTGCTGCCTTTCCCATTAACATTTGTTGTTAGAAATTATCATGACATCTTATGAACTTACATTCACTTTTTACAGTTGAGCTCACAATTAGGGTAAATTTGTAAGCTCAATTATCACAAGAGCATTGAGGCAAGTTGGTAGGTAGCACAGAACAGTGCTTCTCAACCCGGGGTACACGTACCCTTGAGGGTATGCAGAGATCTTCCATCAACCCATCTAGATATTTGCCTAGTTTTACAGTAAGCTACATAAAAAGTACTAGTGAAGTCAGTACAAACTAAAATTTCATACAGACCATGACTTGTTAATACTGCTGTATATATTATATATTGAAATGTAAGAACAATATTTATATTCCAATAAATTTATTTTATAATTATATGAATAAAGGGGAAAGGAACCCATTTTTCAGTAACAGTGCGCGGTGACGCTTTTGTATTTTTGTCTGATTTTATAAGCAAGTAGTTTTTAGGTGAGGTGAAACTTAGGTTACACAAGATAATGCAGACTCCTGAAAGAAGAACAGTAGTCTAGCAAGGTTGAGAACCACTGGCATACAAGACTAGTGAGCTTATAATACAGATAGAGGGATATGTTCTCCAGATCTATCAATACAGCATTTCACCAGCACTAAATTTACTTCCCCTGCACTTGTTGCCCTCCAATCACTCGCTCTCTTGTAACGTAACTATAATTTTCAACCTGAAAATAGCTCTCTATTTCCCCTGTGCTACATAGACGCCACTGCCTCTGTGACTGTCCCAGAGACCCTGCCACCAAAAGGTTCTGGGGCCAATAAGACCCAGTTTTCCAGGAATTTGAGCTACATTACATGCTATACTAAACTTACATTAGTCTTTGCCTGACGTGTGTTTAGAAAAAATGACTGGATTGTAGCTGGAAGAGAGTTCAGATCACTGATTTGACATGTTGGAAGAAGCAGTTCCTTTGAAATGGATCTGAGCTCCCTGATGAGGTATATGGGAGAATGGGAACACCATTAAGCACCGTTCTACGATGAAGAGAGCAGGGCTGCTGCAAGCACTTCCAAGGCACTCTACAACAGTCATTTCAACATGGCTTCTCTCTATGGCCCACTCTGAGCAGCTGTTCTCAGAGCCACTGTCTAGGGATCCCTACAATCACAGGTTTGGCAGCCCCGGATGCGGATTGCCGTTTTGAAGTTATCACTCCTACAGAGATTGATATTAATTTTTCAACTGTTGTGAAATTATTTCACACGTACAATAATCTGAGCATTGTGGTTGCTGTCTTAGGACCCACAATGACTCTTATTTGTAAATGAAAAATGGAAGACAGTTCCCTTGTATGATGCATTAAAATGAAAATGTTGCTCTGTATACACAGAGAACAGATGGGCATGAGCAGTGATGATATCCCAAATTTCTAATAACCAGTTCTATAAAGGCAGGTGAAATTTAAGAACCTGTTCTGAACTTCAGGCTACTCTCCGCTGTGAAATTGACTCTGCCTTGTCAATTTCGGCGGCGAAGGGGGAGACTTGGCATTGCAGGGGAGAATCTCCGCTGTGAAACTCACTCTCCGCTGTGAAATTCGAAACCTCACCAGCGCCCTGCAGAGCGCAACAGGGGAGGGCGCTAACTACCGGTTCGCTACATTTTTTTAATTTTAAGAACCGGTTCGCGTGAACCGGTGCGAACCAGTTGGATATCATCACTGGGCATGAGTCATCAGTTTTGGGTCTGAACTTCCCCATGATTAGGTGGGTTGAGTGGGCCCATTGTTAATTGTGGCAGAACCACCTCCCTCTTAGGCCACCAGCAGTTTTGAAACTGGGACCTTCTGACACAAAAGCGCAGGTTGCCACCACATGAGGTAGAGGAGTAACTTGTAGCACCAGTAATCAGTAGCCCTATCACATGGACAAGACAAATAGACAATGAGACGGCAACCTGAGGCTGTCACTTTGACTGAGACAGCAAAAAAGCTTGGACAGAAAATCCTAACAATGGATGATGTTTCCCTTTCATGGAGACAACTTCCCAAAACTATTAAAAAAAAAATTCTTTTCCCACCTTTCCTGTCAAACCCTAAGGTGCTTTGGGGAAAAGATACACCAGATAACAGAATTCTGTACCTGGCTTTTAGTGCCACTTGGGATGCCATCGCTGAAAGAACATTGGAACAACCACAAGACTTTTTGGATGCTCAAAGCTGAATGAATAAAGAACTAATCTGTGTCCTTCGGAGAAATAACTTAGAAAACAAAGTAATTGCCGTGTAATTAGTTGATGGAACTTCCATTTTTTTCCCCTTATTGTAAGTTAATCACTTGGTGTTTACAACCATTTATGTTGTGTCCATTTATAAATTTAGATGTATGTCAGATAAACTAAGGAGCATCTATCCATAGTTTTAAGTACCCAACAATTTTTTTATATATATAGTTATAGTAACAACTCTCATAATTACCTAGCATTAGCCTTTTACACAGAGAATTACAATGCAAATAGACAATATGCAATGCCATATGAACTTCACTTACCACACACACAATCCTTCTCCCATGACCAAAAAAAAAGGGGGTGGGGGGGGAGAAGGGGGAAATGGTCTTTGAAGGTGAACAAATTCAGATAATTTTAGATCAAGTGAGGGAAAAAGTGTATGCATTTTTCTTACTTTTCAAAAACAAAAAAACCCACAAACAGTAAAATATGGACATGATTTTCAAACAAGCGAGGTATTTTGTATGCTTAAATTACATGTGCAATTATCACAACTACATGCAAATGACAATTGCCATTTCCATGTCAATTTGCCAGAAGTGCACACACAGCTGCATAAACTGCCTGCCCAAATGTGACGTAAAATTGCACAAGCATTTGCACACCTAGACACTTTGAAAATCTGTGTCTCAGTGCACTGATGTGCACAGAGGAAAAACTGACCTGAATATTTCTACTGCAGCAACATGCGGCTAATGATGACCACAAAAAGTTCTGTTAAGCACAAAGCTTGGGACACCTGAACTTTGCAACCCTGAGGGCTGCATTAGGAACTTGACATGAGAGACCCAATTTCACTTATACATTAAACACACATTTTATTGTCAAAAAACAGCCGAACATACATACTATTGGCTTCTCACATTATCTTCTTTAAGCAAGATCAGCACCAGTTAAAACCTGCTATTAATCCGTTTTATCCTGGCCTTGCAAGTCACAGAGAGAAAGCAACTGTGAGAATACATTTTGGGCATGCCTGCCACAGTGAATAAGGACGGTGTACAAACGCAATGAAGAAACAAATCTACCAAAAAAAAAAAGAACATGCTTTGGTCCCAGAAACACTGTTAGCCACCGGTTGGGGCCACATATTGCTCAGTTACACAATGTAAATCCAGAGTCACTCCATTGGTTTTCTCTGTTGAAGTCAGTAGAATTACACCACATTTATACTAGTATCATGGGAAAGCAAAACCTGGCTAGGGGTGTGAAATGGGCACATGGCTGCTGAAACTCTCCCAGCTGGATCATTCTGGATGACCTTACAGACCCAACATTTCAACTGAAATAGTCAATCTAAGGTATTTTCAGAGCACCTCTTGAAACCAGAGTACTGCACATGCTGTTTGTGCTGTCTCTATTTTGGAGCATGACCCCTCAGTGACCTTCCTGTGTGCTTCCCTCTCGCTGTGTGTGTACAAGCAGCTCTTTCTGGGCAGCAATGAGCCAGGCAGAGATTGTCTCTTCCCCTGAGTGTTATCTCTAAACAAGTCTTGGTCATTTTGGCTGTTAAACCTAGATCTGTAGGGTATCTGTTTCCCTGCTGACACAACAGCTGTCACGGTAGTGCCTGAGCTCTTTTTATAGCACCACATCAGTGGGAGAGCTGGGGACTAGCAATGCTCAGATCGGTAGTGTAGACAGAGACAGTTGAGCTGTGGAGGGACTAAAGGGAGGCTTTATTTCTGAGCTGAAAGCCTCTCTTCTCTTTCTGGCTGGTAACTAACAAAAGTTTAATTTAACATCTCCCCAGTAAAGAAGAAAAATTCACTTAAGAGGCCCACTCTTTTTTCTCCTCCTCCTCTCATTCTCTCTGATGCTCAAGAGAAAAAAAACCCAACACTTAAAAGGATTCTTTTTGGTGCGGAATCCATGCTTTCCCTTTCCACTCTCCCTCCCTCATTTTCTCTGAGGCTCACAAGGAAAAAGCATTTTAAATGGCCTCTTTGGGGGCCTTCATGTGTGCTTTGCCTGTATTCATGTCTTCCTCTCTCAGCCTCTCTGATGTTTGGGGGCGGAGCGTGGGGTAGTGAAGTACCACTCTTAGAGTGAGTTTTGTTGCTCAAATTCATGCTCCCCCTCCGAGCTCCCTCATTCTGACACTCGCATCTCACACAGGCACAAACACATACACAAAATCCCATTCAGAACAGAATCACAATGCAGAAATCTCATCCTGAATGTCAACTTTATAGTTTTAGCAGCTCTGCTGGCTCCTGCCCTTGGCAAGGTTTCCATTTCCTTGTGGCTCGGGGACGTGATTTGGGGCATGATTTATTAGGCTTACAAAAAGGTACAATTAAGTCTAATGGGCAAAGGGCCAGGATTCCCCACCAGGCTGCTTTTAACTGCTTGCCTAAAGGACCAAGGCAATGAGTTGGCAAAAGTCTGGCCTGCTGGCCAGAGTGAATTTCTGGCCAAAATTTTGCTCCAGTTCTAATTAAATTGATTTCCTAACATTTTCAAAATATTTTCTTTTCTTTAAATTGACTGAACAGCCACAGAAAATCCTGCTGACTAGCAACCCAAATACTGTCCTTCAGGACCATATGGGCCAAATCCATTCATGATGAAACTCCATTAAGGCCAGCAAAGCAACATCAGGGCAGGGAGGCAAACACATAAAGAGGGTATTGGAAGGGTTGGGGGACATAGAATGGAGTGCAGGAATGAACTAGTCCTGAGCCACACAATGGGAGGATAGCAATGTGTCAGAAAGAAAATATCCTATTTCTTTCCCTCACCCACCAAGTGGTTGCAACTGTGCATCAAGGAGAAATTTGACCAAATATGTCAGAGAGAAACTCAAGCCAAAACCCCTTAATTTGGACAACCCAAGCATTGGAAAAGATCATCTGTAACTAGTTTTACCTATGTTTAGTAAATAATAACCTAAAGTTTTGGGTGCGTTTTATCTATGCAGCCAGCATGTGTTTTATTTTCTAGGTACTACTAGGTACATCTGTAAGGACTCTGCTGTTACTAATAGATGCAGGCAGCCATTTTGTGTTCAGTTCTACACAGACTGCAATTCAGGGAGCACACACACCCAGAATGCTCCTCCCTGGAGATTTAACTTGTATTCTCTTATTTGCTGTTCTGCTTACCCAAAACAAAGGTCAGATAGAAAGTATGTGGCTATTTTTTGTCTATGGAAAAGCAGAACAGTCATGATTTCCAAAGGTGACTAGTGATTTTGGGTGCCCATCTTGATTAACCTCAAAATGATCTGATTTTCCACAAGGGCTGAGCACATGCCCTGTCAAAATCAGGCCCCTTTAAACTGTCTCCAATTGGGCATATAAGAAACTGACACACCCCAAATTACGAAACACTTTTGAGAACTTCTTTTTTTTGCAATTTCAGATTTCCCTTCTCCAGAAGGTGTCAGCCACATTTTTTTTTCTTAGTGAAAGAAATAGACAAAAGAAAAAAAATTCAAACTCAGACAAGAGAGGAAATGAAAAGGGAAACTTTTAGATTTCTCAGCTCTCCAGAAAGCCCCATGGCCTGTTTCGGAACTTTGTCATCATAACTGTTAGGTTTGTGGTTAACAACAGTGCAATCCCATGAGGCTTTGCATCATCTAAATCACTATATCAATAAGGAAGTACAATCACTTAACCACTGAGCCAGTTTCTTTTCTAAGCCTCATGTTGCCTTAGAAGGTTTTTAAACAAGATGCTTTCCTGTTTTTGAAACCTGTGCATCCGTATGGTTTGTAGGTTACTCAAATAACCTGATCATTTGAAGCAACACTGGCATGAATTTCAAAACTGCTTACTCTAGTGCTCCCCTCCTCTCTCCACACATATATCTATTTACTCACATGGATCCTTATTTACAGTATCTTCTTGCCAACTGCTGACACAGAAGAAAAAACCTAGTTACACATTAAGCTTTATCACTGAAGCATTCATGCCAGACAGTGTCCAAACATAGTTTACTGACTGACCTTAAGTTAGGGTAAACCACACAAGAGGCAAAATTCAAATGCAGTCTGCTTGTGTCTGCAGCACTGTTTTTTATTACTACCATTTTAACCCACTCATCACCTTTGTCAGGGGTAAGAGACAGTTTTTCATAGGAAGTGCAGTTTCATTTTCAGAACAGAAAGAAAAAAAAGTACAACCAGTTCCTTCTAAGGTCATTAGAGAAAACTGCCGGGAAAAGAGGTTTTCTGGTAAACATAGAATCATAGGGCTGGAAGGAACCACAAGAGGTCATCTAGTCCAGTTCCCTGCACTCATGGCAGGACTAAGTAATATTTAGACCTTCTCTGACAGGTGTTTGTCTAACCTGTTCTTAAAAATCTCCAATGATGGAGATTCCACAGCCTCCCTAGGCAATGTATCCCAGTGATTAACCACCCTGACAGTTAGGAAATTTTTCCTAATGTCCAACCTAAACCTCCCTTGCTGCAATTTAAGCCCATTGCTTCTTGTCCTGTCCTCAGAGGTTAAGAAGAACAATTTTTCTCCCTCCTCCTATTAACACACTTTTATGTACTTGAAAGCCATTATCATGTCCCCTCTCAGTCTTCTCTTCACCAGCTAAACAAACCCAGTTCTTTCAGCCTTGCCTCGTAGGTCAAGTTTTCTAGACCTTTAATTATTTTTGTTGCTCTTCTTTGAACTGTCTCCAATTTGTCCACCTCTTTCCTGAAATGTGGCACCTAGAACTGAACACAATACTCCAGTTGAGGCCTAATCAGTGCAGAGGCATTAGTTAAACTGTCCATAGTAAGGATCCTGACCTAAAAAAACATACAGGGTGCAAGTCAGAACTCATTTTTCCACTAAAAAGGAAGAAAGAAAATCATAATAAAAGAATACTGCAGAACGGATCTGATAAATCCACAAATTAGCTTAAATATGTCCATTTTGCACAGCAGCTTTGGAAAGATCTGCCAGACATAACAGCTTCATTTGATAGTCATCTCCTGGCTTAACTTCTGAGCTGGCCAGTAGCCGTTCTATATTGCACAATAAATGCCTGCAAAATTAATCATAAACTCACTGGTTGGAACTTCCAGTGCTGTTCTTCTAAAGTGTATCTGCAGTGCAATCTACTCAGAAATTCTGCCAGTGAGTCAAGTTCTGTTGTCATTAATGGCACAATCTGTGAGGACAAATCATCCTAAAAACAACTGGTGAACTTTACTCTTCAACTCCTATTTCTGTAATCTGTTAGCTAAACCATTTTACCTTTAGATACACTTCACAAAATCCAAATGGCAATAATTAATATAGCAGATGCTTATGTAAACTTCACACTTTACTGCCTTTTTTGTCACAATTAACACTTAGCTCATGAAGAGTTTTTGTGTTCTAAAAAGAGAATTAGTTTTAGATTAACATGTTTTGGTTTTTGCCCTCCTCCAGATATACTTACTAGCACTGATTGATTGCAGGCGCAGTAATGTCCTTGGGCTGAGATTCCTACTTGTGTTTTTTTTGTTAGAGTGTGCAAGTATCATCTGAAATCAGTGAATTTCAGGCTTGTAAAAAGTGCTGGTTTAACAACCCTGGCCTCTGTGGTCCAGTGCATTGCATACTGGATGGGGAGTGGGTTCTGGGTTCTATTCCCACCTCTGGCACTGGTGTGATGTTGGGCAAGTTATTTTACACATCCCTGCCTTGGTTTCCACATGTCTAAAATGACACTTTCCCACCTTAAGAAGATTCTTTGAGCTCTATGAATAAAGTGCACTGAGTTTTATTAATTCTCCACAGCCTAGAGTTTGCCAGTACAAGATTCTTTTAAAATATACCACCACTATGCTTCAATACTGCCTTGGAGAGACCACATTTAGGAGTGAGAGTTAATTCATTCTCTATGGTCTCAGCTTGACAACCAGATAAAGCTGAGCTGCTGGTGTGGTGGTATTGGGGTTTTCTTGGTTTGGGTTTGAGTTTGTTTTGTTTTTTGCTAGCGTTGTTGTTTTCATTATTGGTGATGGGGGCCTCTTTCTACGAGGAACTGGACGAAGACCTCATATTCATTTCACATAGGCCACAAATGGTCAAAGCCTCTAGTCATTACTGACCCTGGCTGGATTTAAACTGACAGCCAGTTCAATGCCACATTAGCAAATCACTGGGTTCCCTCCAGTCCCCTGGAGAAATAGATTGCTGAATCCAGCGATCTGTCACCTTAAATACAATATTGTTTTTCTATGGTATTGCTTTTTTTTTTTAAGTCGACATTGCAATGCTTCTATTTGATATTAATGTGACTATGCTCTTCCCAGTCAGTGCTAGTTAGTGATTTGACTGTGCCTAAAGTTACCATCATATGAACATCCCAATATGTTGTCAAAGGAGCTATTTTAGCATTTAAATATAGAGAGAGAGGTGATAGAAATTTTTTTTAAAAGAACTTTTTATAATATATTTAATAAGAAAACACAAAGGAATAAAATAAGTTGGATTAAAACTAGAGATACAAAGCAACACATTTTTTATTGCTGTTTCTACTTATTATTTCTGTTTAACAAGGATAAAAATTAACTTGTGCAACCTAAGCCAGGAAGTGACTAGAACTTTGAACTCTGCCATCTGGATAGTGGAATCTGTATTTTCGTAGCCTCAGGTTACAGGTTAATCCTGCCAATTTTGATTATTTGTAAAGATAGCTGGGCCCTCAGAGGCTTTTGTAGATTGTTGCTAGGAGGATTTCTGCAGAGCAAACTAAATGCACAAAAATACTCGGGTTGTCATTGCAAGGACATTTGGGGGAAGGAAAAAAAACAAGGCAGCACCAGCTAATCTAAAATTATCCTTTTTATTACAAGAGAAGATGTTGCAACATGTGCTGGACACTTTGCCTCATATTGCAAGTTAGCACAGACAGGAAGGCTGAGCGCAAACTGCTAATGGTGGAAATCAAGCTGAAGCATGCTCAGCAGATGAGTATGAACACGTGATGACAACACAATCCAGCTCCATCTGTTGATGTGTTCCTGCCCCCTCCCCCCCTTTGGGCACTTTTCCATCTAGTGTTGCAAGCAGCTGGATGAATTTACTCTAGCCTGCAGTGCGCTGCACAGGCATGGACAGAATTGTTACTCATGGAAATCCCCTCGGTTTCAGTCCTTTGAACAAGAAATAAGGTAGCTTTCAAGCTCCTGACAATTAATAGCCGTTTGGTTGAGGGAGGAGAGTGCAAACATGCTGGAAGCTATGGGTTTCAAAACATCTTGCTTAGTTTCTAGTAAATTAGAGGGAGTGGGTGGTTGAGGTACACAGTAATATTATCCTGTGCAGTTTGGTCTTTATTTACGTCAGCAGGACATTCTCTCTCTCTGAGGGAGGCATATGGAGATTAGTTTTGTGACAGGAGTTTGTCTCGTGTACTTAGAGAGCCTCCACATTTCCAATAATAAAGCCACTGGGCAGACTCTGCCATGCTGTGGATTTGTGATACCAAAAATATATGCAAGTCATTTAAGTGGAGGGGAAAAAATCTGTTGGAAACAGGACAACATTTGGGACTAACTGCACATATTTCTTTTCCTTTCGCATGATTAACTGCTCTGACTAAGAAATCGCTCTTCCTGTTGCTAAAAACACATCCTCATCTCCGATTTTGCTTGTAACAGTGTCTACTGTGCCCATAACACAGCACAGATTTCAGGGTGCCTATGACTGTATTTTCTCATTCCTGCAAAATCTATTATTTTCCCTGCGGCCACCATACTGAATTCAGTACACAATAACTGCCAACTTTACACTGAAAATAAACCAAGGTGAAGTTCAACTGTAAAATTCATTAATTATAGCTACATTTTCAAAGCTTGCCCTCAGTGTGCATGTTCAGAACTTCCCATGCACAATCATTTGCACACCCAAGAAAGATAATGTAGTTTTAGGTACACAGCACCATAGGTAAGCATGGTACTTGCAAATCTGACAGGTCCCTGCCCCCAGGAAATTACAGCCCAAATAAAACATAACACCGAGGTGACCGTAGTTTTGAAGTTAAAACAACAGGAAACTTGTGATTTTTTTTAGCATTTCCAAATACTCATAGAAAAGACAAAAGTACGCTTTTATTACACAAAAAAAAAAAAAAAAAAAAGTGTACTAGTGTTGCTAATACAAGCCTCTGAGTCAACAGCAAACCATGCATATTTCTCAAAGTGGAGGATTTTTCCAGTAACTTAGTGTTCTGAATGAAGTCATCATGAAACACTGAACAAGTTTTATTAATATGCATGGTGACCAAGAGAACAGCTTTGATCGATGTCTACACTCATTCATTTTTTTTCTCCTCACTCCAAATACTGTTCATCATCCAGAACACTCTTTCCATGAAACTATCCCTGGTAAACTGAGAACATTCTGCTCAGCACAGCAGTTACTAAAAATCATATACATTTTGACCGATGCAATAATATTGTGGCTGTTCTGAAATTCCAGGGACATCAAGGCATCCTCTGAAAAAACAGGACTCTCCTAGTAAAACTGGAACATATGGTCACTTTACATAACACAGCAAAGGAGGATAGTAAATAAAGAGTAGATATGGGGACATGGAAGGATATGTGAACATGTGAAAATGACAAATCATGTAATATGCTTATTGTTAACTATACATCTTAGTAGCACTTCTCCAGTTGTTGGTTTTTTTTTTAATTAAACTAATACATTGAAAGTTGAGGAAAGTATCTAAATGAAAGTTGGGTGGGGAGAAGTCTCAATCCAGGACATTGTCCAAAAACTTTAATATTAGAATCAACTTCAAAAGCCTAAATGGAACTAACTAGTCAGAATTTTTGCAGAAAAAAATCTGCACAGAAATTGCAGAGATGCCAGTAAAAGTCAGACTGAGTGAGGCGCCTTTGAAAGTTTTGCTCTTCAATCCCGTTCAACCTGTATCAGTAACATCTAGGGGAAACTGAGGCACGGAGCTCAAGAATTGCCTATAATTACAAGGCAATCATGTTGTAATGCCAGTATTAGAACCCATATCTCCAAGCTTCTACTCATGAGCTTAACCACTTGACCTTGCTCCTTTTTTCCTCACTTATGGAAGGGCTCTACTGCTTTAACCACTAGATCAGACCTTTCTCTTAACCCAAGAAAATAACCCTGCAGATCTCAAAGGAAACATTTATGCAGTCTCCCATTTTTAAGTTAATTTAGTTCTAAATGTACAACCCTGAACTTCCAGTACACCACAGCACACCACAGCTTGTAGCCAAAGATGCTTTCTTTACCACCTCATTGAAGTGCCTAAAAGCAAATTGGAGGGATCATCTCTTTGGCCCCATTTACGGTGCCTGAACAATCATGATTAAGTTCATCTTTAAAAGCGTAGTTGTGGCCAAATAGGGTAGTGACATGATTTGCCCAGCTGATATAGATGAGGATAACCCATGTTACAACCCCCTCAAAAATCCCCTGGTGCCAGCTACGTCTGTGTTACAGCCAAGTTATAACATGGTTTGATCCCAGTCATGCTGACCAGCAAAACTATGTTAAAATACAGTTTGACCACAATTAAGTTTAACCAATGTGTAGGCATGCGTTTTAAGTGCTCCACAGATAGGGCTTAAGGGTGGGAAAGTAATCTAGTTTTCCTTAGCATTAGCTGAGATTGCTAGCTATCTGATGGATGTGAGGATGTAGACAACGTTCCATCAGAAACCAGATTGAAATTACCATTTCAATTCACATAGGTCCCTGAATCATGACTGATTTGAACTAAACTAGGTCAGTAACTTCAGTGCTTAAAGTGGGCTCAAAAAGGTGAGGGGAAATATATCAATCCCAACCAAACTACATTTTTATGCCCTTCAGACAGACAATTTGCAATTTTATGTATACATTACATAATATTTAGATCATGAAACTATCCATACCTATTTACTGTTATTGTTTTTATGAGCATATACACCAGAACTTCAGTTGAGGTGATAACGAGTTTAGATTTTTTAAATTTTAACACACTGTCTTTTGCTGACAGTGTCAATTGTCCAACGTAACCTAACAAAGTCCTTCATAAGTAGGATCATCGTCTGATTTATTATTCCATTCAGACAGTTCTTTTGATCTGCACAACATCTTCCTTTTGCCAGCCATGACTAGACATACCGTAGTGGTTCAAGGTACGCTACAGGAGAGTTGTTAAGCTTGAGTCACATGCAGGACACCAACACGAACAGTTGATCTTGAACAAGTAGCAATATTGTTCTTAGCGCTAAATCTGCGTTCATAATCAGCACTTGTGGGATGCAGTGATTTCACACAAACTGAAAGGCTTTTCAGAGTTATCAGGACATGGTTTTGCTCCAAAAACTTGTTAACTTTAATAGGCTTGCAAAACCTCACATGTATTCAGCTGAAACTTACAGCAGAGTTCCTTTACGTCCTTTGCTCCACACAAAGCACTCGTTTCTCCCGTGGCAAAAGTATTGGATCAACGACATTTACACTGGTTAGGGGGTAAGCAGGACTTAACAGGAGTTGCACTCTATTAAAGCATGGCTGAATTTGATTGAAAAATATTTGCATTCCATTAACAAGCCTCTGAGCGAGCCAGTCCCCCCTAAAATGTATTTTGTGTAGATTTTATTGTTTGCAACTAACTACAGTGACAAACCAGCAAAATTACAGAAGTAGAGGGTTGTGCATCTCAACATATAATCATTGCATTCTTGTTCTTGTTACAAGTACATCAATCACCGTCAGCCTTTGCTTAACTTTCAAAGAGATTTCCAAGGTGGTATTTCTGTGACCAAATAAAGATTAGCGTTCCTGCTATGATAAATCAGAGCCAGTTAGGTGGCAAATTCAGCTGACAGTCATCTGATGGGTGCAGCTGTGCACAAACTCTGAATAGGTTCTCTCCCCCCTCCCCCCGCATATCTCTTTCAGGTTATGTATGAAGCTTGGACATCTGTTAGTTCCTGAATTACAGGGCGCCTGCAATAACGGCCATACCCTGCTCTGGTAAGCTTGTATTTATTATTTTCCAAGTTTTGCATCAACTCCAAACTTAACTGGACCACAACATCCTGTCACTAAATTTTTCAAACGCAGCTGCATTTGCTACTAAAACTAATTGTGCGGTTGGCCTCTCCTTTTAAAGAAAACAAAAATGTGAAGTTTGAATTTCCATCCTGGCTACAGGGGTCATTTCCCTTATTGAATTATCTAGTTTAAATAAGTAACATTATACTTGTGAATGAGGCTATCCAACTAATAATGGAATCTGATACTGTGAAGGATCCCAATTTGTTCTAAAAACTCAAATACATCTAGGATCGCTTCATCACTTCTGGGGTGAAACAGCAACTATTTAACTGCACTGGAGAACTTCACCACAGTTTATGGGACAAAGTGAAAGAGACCTTTGCCAAATGAATATGCAGGATGAATTCAGAACCCAAAGAGGAACATGGTCAGACTATCCACCCTAGTACTTTCCCACACGCTTAGAAAAAATGCCCTTGGATCTTTAATGGCCACAGTGGTCAGGATGCATATAATGCAAAAAAACAGCACCACCAATAGAACAGGGACCCAACAGTCAGACTGGGCCTTGGTTTCAATATTGACTCAGCAGGAGGAATGCTACCTACTGAATTCCCAGTGCCACTTCCTGCAGCAACTCCTTGGAGGTGTCCTACTGAACACATACATAAAGAGCAATTATGTATGTTTGTAGCATATATTGTGATATAAAGTCCAATCCCAATACACTTCCCCCATGCATCTTCATTTGGCCCCTGCCAGGCTATTTTGCACTTCTCTGTAAGATGGCTACTGCACTGAATCATCACTTGTAACAGCCGTCTGACGAAGCAGGAAACTAGAGTGTGCCAAACCTCAAACGAGCAGCGTGACCGGGTGATGTTTCTGTCCAGGCTGTACTATTCCACTCTTCAGACAGTAACCAGGCTAGTTTACACACTCATAACAATCACGGCCCCAGGAAGAGAATCATGACCAGCCATGTTTTTGACCTCACTACAGTCTTCCCAAGAATGAAGTTTTTAATCCTCCCTCCCATATTCTGTCACAGGCAGCAGTGAGCTGTACCACTTTGACCTTTTCAGAGAATTTCGTTATTTGACTGGCTGGACATTTCTGTTGTGCCTTCTTTACAGCCTCACCAATGCGAAAGAGCTGGATGGACCAGCTAACTAAAATAGAGTCCACTTTAAAGGTCAGTGTGGCACAGTATGCTACTGTCGTTCACAGAACTACTAGATATGAAAACCCTGCCTTCCTGTGACTATGGTTGCAATTACCACTTAAAAATGGAACAAGAGTAATTCTACTAATATAACCATTTCAAAATTGTGACTTTGTGGATGCTGAGATGCCATTCCAAAAAGGCACAGAGAATATCTGATACTGATTGCTCTCCAAAGTAGTTTAGGAGGGATTCTCAACAGAATCCGACTTTTAAGGTCAATTGCCTTTCAAAGCTAATTATTCCTGCATTTGCTGGGCTGAATTCTCATGCTCATAATAAACCATTTGGGCCCATTTAGAAAGAGAAGCCTCAGAGGTTTCAGAGGCAAGGCAAATCCAAATGTAAAAAAAAGCATACACACATCCCCGTCCCTTTTAGATGATATGAACCAACCCTTTGCCCTAATATTCCAATGAAATATTTCATAAGTTTAGTACAGCAGCTATATCTCTATGTTGTGACAATCAGGGGGCCAGACACCCGAAGGGAAGCACAAGAGGTCTGAAGACCTTAAAAATAAGCAATTGAATCAACTGATTGTATGCAATGTTATTATACATAAAAATATGTCCAGGAAGATGTTTTATGGAAGCTTGTAACGTTCTGAACTTGATGGCCATTTTGAGATATGTATATAGACTGTAGTAGCAAATTTATGTATTTGTGTCAATATAAAACTGGGCTCATAATTTGTGCTGCAACATTCAGCTCCACCTCACAACAAGGAGGTGGTCAACCAGGCAGGGAGGGGCTGCCTCCCAAGCACCTAGCATTGTACAACCCAGGAGAAGACAGGAGATGGACCATTAAAGTTAATGGGAAAACACTGAAACAACTTGGAAAACTAAAGGCTGGTCTACACTGAAAACTTACATTGGTATAACAACACCTCAGCTGTAGCTATGCTAACCTAACCCATCCACACCCAGCTTCTGTGTAGAGATTGCTAGGTTGACAGAAGAATTGTTCCATCAGCCTAGCTACCGCCTCCCAGGGAATCTCTACTGTTGCTGTAATGAGCATCTACACTGAAGTGCTACAGCAACCCAGCTTCAGCGCAACATTTTAAATGTAGCCATATGCTAAGCCCGAACCACACTAGAGACTTTTGTCTACCAAAGTCAGCTTTTTGCGCCAAAATGGCGGTGGTGTACACACTGCAATCCCCCTTCCTCACCCTCACCAGCCCAACTCCCGTTTTGTGACAAAATAAAACCACCTTGATGAGAAGCATAGAGATTTTTGTGCCAAACTTTTAGCAACAAAACATCAGTGTAGACACTGCGTTTGGTTCTGTCATGGTAAATGGTCTCCAGGGAGTGTCCCACAATGCCCATCCTGACTACTCTGGCCATCAGTTTGAATTCCGCTGCCCTGCAGCCATCTGTTTCTCCCTCTTTAAAGTCCCAGGAATTTTTGAAATTCCACTTCCTGCTTGGTCTGCGTGGAGAGGTCACATTGCATCTTCCCAGCTGACCATGGCAGCTCCACCCACCCAATGCTTTCCCGGTTGGAGCACCCCAGAGAGCTTCTGGATCTGATCAGCATTTGGGAAGAGGAGGCTGTGCAGTCCCAGCTCCGCTCCAGCCAAAAGAACTACGATGCCTATGGTCAGTTTTCTTGTTTAACAGCAGGAAAGGGCTATGAAACGGACATGTTGCAGTGCCGTGCAAAAATCAAGGAGCTGCAGCAGGGCTACCAAAAGGCTAGGGAGTCAAACCATCACTCTGGTACAGAGCCAAAGACTAGCTGCTTCTATAAGGAGCCGGAAGCCATCCTCAGTGGCAACCCCACATCCACCCCCACCAGACCCATGGATACCTCTATGGGCACAGAGGCAGCAGACACCAGAGTCACCCTGACGAAGACATCATGGACGAGGAGGTCTAGTTGGAGGATGATGCAAAGCAGGGCACCGGGCCGTTTGTTGACATGGGAAGTCAGGACCTCTTCTTGACCCAGGAGGGTTCAAGCCTGTCCCAGCCCTACAGCTCTGGTGTGCAGGATGCAGGAGAGGGGAGCTCTGGTAAGTGATTTTTTGAGCTGATGCTGCTCGGTTACATGTGGTACAGCTGTCCTTTGCTTTCTTGCATTATACGGGTGGTTGAAGGGAAAGAAATGCACAAGAGTAGCTGTGTTTGCATGGGCTCCCCATTCTCTTGTGTAGCTAAGCAGTGCAGTGGAAAAGTGTGTCATTGAGATTTCATGGGCATCCTCCAGATCGATCTCTCAGAAACTTTTCTGGAGGTACCCTCCAATCCTTGCCAGAGATTCCTCAGCAGAACTGTGTTGTTTCTTCCCCCATTCTAGGAAACTTTCCCATGCCAATCAGCAATCACTTCTGCAGGGAGCAAAGCAGCACACAGCAGCATAGGGACCCAGTTTGAAGCTGCTCACATGGAGGAGATGCACCCTAAAGTCCCTGCTTATTCTCAGGAGTGAGATATCTATGGCCCCTGCCTGTGGAAAATGGTGACACAATTTGAAATTTTGTCCCTACCTACCTGCATCAATACCCCAAAACACTACCCAGAACATTTTCCTTAGCTTGGGTGCCCCCTCTGTCCAGGCACAACTCACCATGCCCTGATTGATCATCAAGCTGTGCACTTGCATGTTGACAGTGAGAACGAGATATATTTTACAATAGTGCATCAATGCCATTATTGTACTCACAATCATGATTCTGTTGATTGTTTATTGTGCTTCTACAGATGTGCCCTTGAAGGGAAACACCTCCATACCGGTTGAGCACTTGCGGCTGATATGAAAATGATGACGAAAAAGCAAAGAGGAGATGTTCCAAGAATTCCTCCAGTCCTCTCAGGTGGAAAAGAAAAAGAAAAAAGGAGATGGAGATACATTGTCCAAAAATCAGAAAATTGATAGGCAGGAGAGGAGAGAAAACCAGGAGCGAGTGATAGCAATTCATAAGGGCATGATAAAAGTCATGAAGGAGCAAAGAGAGCTGCTAAAGTCTCTCATAATTCTGCAGACTGAATTCACGTGTGCTCATCCCCCCTTTTCAGCCCATAAAGAATTGCTTTCCATTCCTTCCCCAAACTCCACTCACACAGTCCTACCAAACTCCTAGCCTGTCTCAATACCCCATTCACTCCAGCACTTCAGACAACTTCCAGAACAATAGCCCTGACATCTGGTTGTTCATGTTCAGCCAAGGCGATCTATCTCTGCACTCCACCCAGGGGGAATCTTTTCACTCTTAGCTTCACAAATATTATGGAGCACATCCCAGGTGCTATACCCACAGGAATATTTACCTCATTTAGGCTTAACCTGCCATAAAGGCATCGCCAGCGAGCTTTTAATCTGCCAAATGCACATTCAACTGTCATTTGGTACCTGATCAGTCTGTTATTGACATGTTCCTTGCTGCTATCCAGCTTGCCCATATAAGGCTTCATAAGCCATGGCAGTAAGAGGTAGGGAGGCTCTCCCAAAATCACTATGGGCATTTCAGCACCCCCCATTGGAATCATTTGGTCTGGAAAGAAAGTCCCTGCTTGCAGCTTTCTGTACAAGCCAGTGTTCCCTGAAGTCATGTACCTTCCCTGACCAACCCACGTTGATGTCAGTGAAACACCCATGGTGATCCACAAGCATCTGAAGTACCATAGAGAAGTACCCTTTTCTATTGATGTACTCCAGTGCAAGATGGTCCAGGGCTAAAATTGGGATATGCATGCCATCTATTGCCTTGCCACAGTTTGGGAATCCCATCACTGAGAAGCCATCCACTATTTCACACACATTTCCAAGACTTACAGGCCTTCATAGCAGAATGCAATGAATGGCCCTACACACTTGCAAAAACACAGCTCCAATGGTGTACTTCCCGACCCCAACTGATTAGCAACTGACCAGTAGCAGTCTGGAGTTGCCAGTTTCCACATGGCAATTGCCATGCGCTTCTCCACTGAGAAGGCAGCTCTTATTCTGGTGCCCTTGTGCCAGAGGGCAGGGACAAGCTTCATACAGAGCTTCATAAAGGTGGCTTTGTGCATTTGAAAGTTCTGCAGCCACTGCTCAACATCCTAGCTCTGCATAATGATGCAATCTTATCACTCAGTGCTTGTTTCACGTGCCCAAAAGCAGCAGTGCACCATGTGCAGATGCTCCGTGAATGCAAACAGTAACCCAGTGTTGTTTGTTTGCATGGCACGCAGCAGATCAGGCACCTCAGATTCCAGTTCTGACTGAGAGCTCATGATATGCTGCACAACCAGCCATGATGTGTTCAGAACACTGACAACAATAGTGGGGAGCAGTGCAGGATCCATCCTTTCAGATAGAGATGGTGGGCATTCAGGAAACTGAGGTCATTGAAAAATGCCACGAAACGCAGTCAGAACCCATGGAATGATGGGACGGAAATCACTGCATCATGGGATGTTGAGCCCACTGTATGATGCACTGTGATCCTCTCCGCCTTCCCACAACTCCCAGCGGATAGCAGCCCACAGTGCACTGCTCTCACTATCGATGCTAGAGCACCAAGTATGGACGCATGTTGGTGACACAATGAGTGCTACGTGGCCGCGCGAGCTTTGTTATTACAGTGCTTTTTGATCATCGCTGTAACTTGCATCGTCAACACTTTCTAGTGAAGACAAGGCCTAAGAAAGGAAAGAATTTTCCACGCTATGAATCACTGGAGTCAGAGAGAGAAAAAAATCCTGCAAACCCAGTTAAAAAGGAAAGGGATTTGAAGTGAAGGCTACCCAGAAACTGAGGGCTAGCATCTAGGCGGGATGCTGCCGAAGGAACACTGGGTCCACTGTAGAACGCGAGTCTCTGTTGTGCAAACTGTGCGGAGCCAAAGTGAACAGATAACTGGAGGCAGGTTTCATGCCTTTGGGAATGATGATCCAGAGGGGAAAGTCCAAGTGTCTGGTACATGAGCACTTTGAGGAGACTCAGTACTGAAAGGGATTGTTGGGGGGGGTCGTCCTGCAAGGAATCCCAGGTAAGACCTTTATGCTTGCAGGCTTCCTACTGGCGTCAGAGTTTTGAGCCATAGCAGCACACCATGAAAGCCCCCAAGTTATAGGGTAGGTAGTGACAGAACCCAGAACATCATGTGTATAAGGCTTTGTATATACAGGTAGCTCAGTCTTAAAGTCATCAGAAGTCCATGGCTAAATAACCCATTCTTATTTTAAATGTCTTCTTGGGTGATTATTTTTATTCTTCAGAACATTTCTTCATTCCTCTCCAGAAAAGTGTAAGTCAGTCTAGCAAGAAAACCGCTAAGGAACTGCCTCATCTCCAGGGTTATGGCATCCAAAAAGGAGAGACACCATAGTCCATCACTGCAAATGGTTAGCAAACCAAAATCAGTGTTCCCTTCTTGAGGCTTACAGCAGCCCTGTACAAGTGAACCAGTGACAACCACCCAGTCTGTGCCCTGCAGCAGCTTCCAGAAAAATCCTTTCCTCTCCACTCCACTCCCTCTTGACTGGAGGCTCATACCCCAAGAGCGCCCTAGTAGAAACTGCTGGGGGGGGGGGCGAGAGAGGGGGTTCATAAGGACATTGCTTCTCAGAATGGCCTGTTTGCATACTTCTAGGGCTCCCATCACCACAGTGCCTGCAAGAATCTCAAATGTTTAAAGATGTATCCTACCACCCCCCCATTACCATCCCCATTTTACAGCAGGGAACTGATGTAAGTCTGTAGCATAGCCAAGAGATTGCAGTTTTGTTCCAAGTTCCAGGCTTACCCACCAGATCATCCTTCTTCCCCAGTTTCTCAGCTAGGGCAGGGCCCGTAGCTCTATTACAGACAGAGCTTTCTTGCTGGTCCACCTTCACAGCAGACCTCCAGCCTGGTTGGGTAGAGGCTCCCGGATACAGGAAGTACCAGGTACAAAATATATATGGGACACAGTCACATACGGTACAGACTATGTGGAGCAGAGAGATGGACATGGACCACATTTCCTTCCCCTCTCCCTTAGTAGCCACTTGCAGAAAAGAATCTCGGCCCGTGGGAGATGCCAAGAAACAGCTGCTCTAAGCAGCATGTTCTCCTCTGGAAACCGTCAGACTTGCAGAAAGAGGGACAGCGCTAATGGTGCTTGACGCAATGCTAACTATCACCCCTTCCAACTCACAGGGATGCAGAACAGTCATGGGCAGGCCAGCCCAGGGCAGCATGCTTGGAAGGCAGGCTTGTTGCTGTGGTTGGGGTGGAGGCTAGAGACAAGTGCAAAGAGGCAGTCCCTAAATGCTGCTGGCTGGGGATGTGAGGGATGGAGCAGGTTTCCCACAGATCTCTGGCCTTTACAGGTTTTCCCGTCCCCACCCCCGCCTATCCTGCATTCCTGCCAGCCTTCTGGACTGAGGAAGGAGGTGTGCCTAAACCATAGCTCTTACCACATAGTCCTGTGACTAATCTGTTCCCTGCCATTGCTTTATACACAAGAGAACAGAGAGAGCATAGTGTCCACCAGGATAGCTTCACCTGCCAAGGAAACACAGCCACATGTGGGCTGAGACTGTAACAGGGCACCCGGGAACAGAGGTGTGACTCCAGCTCAGCTTCCCCACCCTCTGCACAGGAGAGGAGAATGAGGCATGGCTCGAGGGCAGGCCAATCAGATTCACAGAGGAAAGCAGAAAACTCTCGATGAGTGGCTGCTGGGGAGACTGATGAATAAGTGGCTTTAGTGTAAGAAGGATCCCAGACCCAGTCACCAGAGGGCTGAGATGATGGCCTGCCCATGGGAGGGAGGGGTTCTGGTTTGATCTCTGGCAGTGTAAAACAAGTATGTTTTATTGGTCATAAAGGGCGTGCTCCGAGCCCCTTGGGGAACAAACAGCTTGAGGAGGAGCACAAAGGCATCCACAAAGGCTGGCTTCTGTTCCATTGGGTGAATCACTCTTGCCTATTTCTGCATGTCAGCCATTTAACAGCATACAGCAGAGCTATGATAGCAAGAGCAGAAAAGAACCTTCATGGCTTGAAACAGCCAGGGCAGTGTTGGTCAGCCAGCCTGTAGTTGCTTAATAAAATAGATCTATATGTAATACAAACAAAGGAATGTAGCCAGCACACGGGTGCTAGCGGCACCCCGGCTCTCTCTAAAAGATCCAGGGAATCTCAGAAGACCCCAAGGGGTCAGGCCTTTGATTTTAAATAAACCCAGTTTACAAACAAAAGCAAAAGCAACCGTTTGTCAAGAAAAGTTTGTTTAAATGGAGAAAAATCTCAAGTCGCTCTGGGGTTCTGTGTCTTGCAGGTACAGGCAGCACCACCTCCAATAGCACAGGCCACCCGAAATGTTCTTCTGGGACAAAGCTTCAGTACTGACTGAGGGAATTGCGACAGTCACTGAGTCACCAACACCACTTCCTGCGACGCCGAGGGTTTTTCTTGCAGGTCTCCCATCCAGATACCAAGAACCTGATTACTACTCAGGCTGAAAAATAACATGGCTTACTTTCATTTTGTTCTCAGCGTCCCTGCTGTTCCTGTTGAAAGCATGATTAGTGATGCAACAGCCGCCGGGACAGACAGAGCCTCAACGTGCAATGCAAAAGCAATTTAAAAGCAATCAGTCATCTGTTACATTTCCGAGGCGGTAACCAGCAGCATGTAACTGATTACTCTTTGGACTCAGTAATTTGTGATAAGACTATTGCATTTTCAAAGCAACTTGAAGCATCATATATCCTGAACTCTGATCAAGCACTTCGCCGTTTCCTTCTGCAGCATGATAATGTGGGCTCACCCTCCTCCTCTCTCCGAAACGCACCCAGGAGTGGCTGCAGCGTTACCTTACCTCATACTCAGTGGGCGAAGGAAAGTTATTAGATTTTGTCAGCGTGGACAATCTAGTGGTATCACTTATGGCGTTAAGGACTGTTTCCCTACCTTTCTCTGGGAGGGCAACTCAGAAAGACATCATGCACAGTTCAAAAAAGCAGACCATTGAAATGAAAGATGAATAGGGGAAAACAAGAAGAAAGAAATGAGCTCTCCTTTCTATTTGACTTCTTTATTTTTAAATTTTATTTATTTTTGCACGTTTTGCACTCTTAAGCCTTGTCTCAGTCGGGAGAGAAAAGCTCAGATGAATTCCCATTACATGAAACCATTTAGGCTGTAAATTCCTTTCTGATATTTGGTCTATTAATAAGTGAAGGGCAAATTTTTCCATTATATATCACAGCAATTTCATAATGTTCCATGGCCAATCCAAAAACATTTGAAGTCTTTAAAAAAAAAATTAAAGACAATTCAGCCAAATAAAGATGTGGTCTTTATTAAAAATAACAATGACTGAAAAGTCATTTAAACCATCCTACATTTAGAAGTACATTTCTTCATAAGTGGGGCATATATTAAAACAAGTACTTGGACAGGGTGTGATGCTGGAGTGTTAGTTTGCAAAAAACAAAAACAAACAAAAAAAACCCCAAGTACAATAAGAATGAAGTCCTGATTGTTGGCTATTGTGTAAGGACCTGAGATGGATCCTCCTCACCAACTGAAGTAAGCCCCAAAATACTGTTGAAGGTGGGAGGAAAAAGTAAGAGGTTTATTCCTGATGGAAAATTGACTCCCCATAATTCAGTGTACTCTTCGAAAAAAGTATGTGGGGAAGGAATCTGAACAGAGGAGCTGTTCACACTCTCTTTTGTATAACCAATAATCCACAGATCATATGTGCCCAAGGCACATAAGTAGGCCAGTTCAAGTGTGGTGCAGTGCAACCAGTTAGTCACGCTGTGCAATGGTATAGCTTGCAAGATCCTCTCTCTCTCATCTCCTGCCGCACAGCTCCATTCAGTTCATTCTAATTCAGAATTTCGGAATGGAAAATCCCACAATGAAGCAGGAGCGGAGGAACAGTGTTCTGCTGAATGAGGGGACAGGATGCCCACTTGCACCTCTCCTTTCCTGGACAAAAGGGCCTTATGGACCTATTTGACAATGTCCCTGAAGACTCAAAATGTGAGGAATGGGCCAGCTGACTATTCTCAATGACAAGAGCCAAAGGAGGGATCTGAGCTACTGAGACATCCTCCCACCCCACACAGTCCTGCTTAAGTGAAAGGAGGTTGTGAGGCCTAGAGCAAATTTCATCTTTTTTCTCTATCTCATATGAAGCAGGGCATTTTCTCAAGGGTTTAGCTTTAGGACGGTGTGGAATTAAAAATGCAAGGCAACTTGAAGGGCTGCAAGCCCAGGTTAATCAAACCCATCCATTTTGGTTTGCAAAACCCACAATTGGAAATAAAGAAGCTTTCAGAGACCCATGTGATAAAAGCGGACACACACTGAATTTTCACACAACTGTGATAAGGGAAGAGCAATGTTTATTGAGCAAAGACAGAACCTACTGGTGCAAAAGATTAACGAACACTCCAGTTGCTCTGGCATTCTGAGGACATTCTATTTTAAAGAGACCGCAAGTTAGCTTTAATCCTTTTCTTGCTTATATTACTCAGGAATATTGAAAGAGGGGCACAGAAGAACATAACAGCAAAGTGGGCAATGATTTGCATTGCCCATTAAAAAAAAGCAGTGAGTAAATCTCAGAAGGTTTAGCAGTTGCACTGAGTTAAACACCCAGCCGTTCATCTTCACAGCTAATACTTACCTTAAATTCTTGGATCTGCAAAATTGGGTTGGAAATAAAAAACCAGGCTTTATTGGATTGTGTGTGTGTGTGGATTGTGTGTGTGTTTATTTACAAGCTATGAGTTTGATAGGCTAGACAGGAAGAAGGTCAGCCATGCCATGGATCCAAGGTGAAGTGTTGGGCTTAATCCTTTTTTAAACAATATTTCCAATTTCTATCAGTACAGGTTAAATAACATTTGAAAACCCAGAGGAGGACGGATCTTGTTATGGCACAGTGTAAAGAACCCCTGGCTGGTTAAGGGTGGGGTGGAGTATGATATTCCGGGGAGAGCCTATTTTCTGTCCCGTCAGCCCAAGGAGGCCATGATACTGAGGGGCTTGTCAGAAAGGAAAAGACTAGCATGTTCTTTCTGGGAGATGGCAGTACATGTAAGAGAAAACAGTTAGGCTCCTCATGAAGTCTTAAGCTAAATCTTTCCTCCATTTCTGATGCTTAAATTCTTTACCAGGCCTGGATTGTGTCTGCTCAATATTGTAAAACCCACACAGATCCAAAATGTGTGCATTGTGGCATGAGCCTAAGTAGGAAATCAGATAACTATACAGTGGAAGTGAATACCCTTCATTCAGGTTAGATGTCAGGGTCCTGTCTTCTTCCCCATTGTTCTTCACAAAATTACACAGAACATCATTTTACAGTAAATCCTTCCTGATTAAAGAACCTAAAACTTTGTAGTTAGTTAAGCTGATTAAATGAATTAAACTTGTTAGGAACAGTTTTATCAAAACATTTACATTTCTGCTGAACAGAGATTCATGTGACTTTGAATTGCAAAGTAAACAGGTTTTCATGAGAAGATTAAAAAGAGGGTTCTGAACATTAATCATGCAAAAAATTAACCAGCATGACATGCACTTTATTTAAGCAAAGGAACTCACAAGTCTGTTAATTTGAAGTCACATCCCTGGCAGATCTCTTACACTTTCTAGAAATAAAGAAATCTTTTATCCAGAAGCAGCAATGTTTCGTGACATACAGTTATAAAGGAGTATATTGTATCATCTTGCATTAGAAAAAGATCCCTGAGCAAAGTGGAACAAGAGGTCATGGAATGCAGTAACAGACCTTGCCTAATATATGGTGTTTCACGAAAGAATATAATCAGGTAAAACTAACTGACTGTGACCCTTTAGATCTAAATGCGGGTATAGAAGAAACATTTCACACAGACCACAAAATGTGAAACTTTCCATAGCTGTCCAACCAGACTACAGTAAATCAGAATGATTAAAAAAGAATGATTCCTCTTATATAAAACCACTCATTTTAATCTCTCAGAACCTTTTGTACAGTGGTATCGCAATCACTGTGCTAAGGATCAGCTTATATGTAGTATAAATTTCACTTATTAACAGCAATGATAGCACGCTCAGATTTAATTTTTTTTTGACTGATGCGTTAGAGTTTTCAGCAAAAATACTTACTCAAATTAAGAAACTCACCAACCTGACATGAGAGCTGGACTGAGAATTGGGTGTAGTACTCCTGCTCAAGGGCATTGCATTTAATTTGTAGTCTATATATATTTGATCCGAATATTGCTATGGATGGAAACAGTCAGCCATCAGAGATTTTATCTAGTAAAATGGGGGTTGCTATAACTCAAAAAGTCTTCCTGTAGCCTAAAGAGATATCTCCTAGGAGATCTCAGATCATTCTGATTTAGAGAGAGAATTCAAAATAAAACCATGCAATGAGAATGGAATAATCCAAAATCCCAACTGTACTTTTTTAAGTTATGCTGCTGAAAAGTGAACGAAATATTCTCTATTACACTTACTATTACACTATTACATTCCTTATTCCAAATTAATATAACCCATTCTGAGGAATTAGAGTTTTGAAGTATACATGGAGAGATTATTTGAAACACTGTGAATGTGCAAGCAAAATTAAAATGATAGAAATATGCATTTCCTTTTTTATCTAAAAGCATGACACACACAATAAATGATTCACAATTAACATGTTTACAATAAGTTCCGCTAACAAAGTTACAAGTGAAGTTCACCCTCCCACCACATCCTCCATGGCATATGTTTCACTCTGCTAAGAATTGTTCTTTACTTTATGAGTGGTGGAGTGCAGCGTATGAGAAAAAATTAGTTAAAATGGTTTCTAGCTGTTCTTTTTGCTGGCCAGCTGCCCCCATTTTGTTTTTTCATTCATGTATTCTAGAATAATCCTGAAAGACGCAAGTCTTACTTTGGAGCACAGAATACACTGGTAAAAGGGGATTGTTGAAAGCCTCCATATTTTTGATAGGTCTACTGACGTTACAAGTAGTGAATGGTGTGTTTCTTGGGGTTGGAGGGGGGGAATAGTTAAGAGACCAATGATAAAACTAACATGCATTATGAAAACCAGTGTGTTGAGGTACAATGCAATGATTTAGTTATTGTTAATGGTACCTTATGATCTTGTCTGCAGACCAGGCCCTTGCTTTTGTAACAACATGACTAATGAGAGCTGCTACTTTCCATAGAAGCCTTCCTTGAAGCCTGAAAGTTTTATAATGGAGGCAGAGACCACAGCTGGGTCCTCTTATATTTAATAGAGTGGTGTTAACATTGAACCTAGAGCTCTGGCCTTTTGGAAAATGTAGTTTAGTAACTGGGTAGCAACTTTGTTGTGGTTCTGCCATTGGTTAAATAATGTGTTTTGAGTACAGGTATTTTTGTGTCAAACAGTGGGGAGGAGTTATTTGTTTTGTGGCATTTTTTAGGTAACTGGGTCATTTTTAAATGAAAAGACATATCAGTTATTTTCAGTCAAGGGATTCTGACCAATCTCTGTCCAAAAGAGAAGTGGGTTGAACAGCCAAGTGCTATTTCTTTCAATTGAGCTTAAGTACTGTTAAACGGAACATGGAAGCAGATAGAAGCCTGAGGCTAGCAACAGACTCTAACGCAGGAGTTTCACTCATTTGTACAGCAAATAATTCCTTATGGTGGCAAGCAGTAGTTTATTTGTGTGTATTACTCTTTTTCAAAAGTAATGTATTTTAAAAAAGATCTTTATTTATATTGAAAGGGGATGGAGGTGAGGAGATTTAACTCTAAACCCCACAGTTGTTCTGCTGGCAAAAGCCTCTGAAAGAACATACTGGAACAACACACTCTTCAGTCACACCCAGCCTCATTAGGTAAAGCTGTTTGCCACTGCAGCTTGTTTCCCTAGTATACCTTTGGGCACTAAAACACTCCACAGCTGTTTAAATTTGGAGTAATCTGTCACTGAATTTACTCCAATGTCCTGTGGGCAGATCAACCAGAAAAAAAAAGAGAGAGATTCTTTTCCAAAACCCTGGGGCCCATCAGAGGCAAGGAATCATGCCCAACTTTCCTTTCAGGGCCATGACAGTATTTAAAGTGGCTCTCAGGACTTTTAAAAGAGATTAGTGATTTTGGGTGCTTTCATTTTTGAGTGTTCTACCGAAAACACCTTACAGGGGCTGGTTTTCAGTAGGTGCTGAGCGCACACTCTCTGACAAGCCATCCCCTTTTAGGTGTCTCCTGTATGATATCCAAAAATGAAGGCACCCAAAATCTCTGGTAATTTTGAAAAGCTTGGCTGTAGTGATGAGGACTCATCAGCATGAACTAAGGGGAAAGATGAACAGGCTCTGAACCAGTGTTACCAACTCTCATGATTTTGTTACGAGTCTCATAATTGTTGTTTTCCTTAAAGCCCCAGATCCTGGAGTCAAGTGGATTTGTGATGATTTCAGCCTTCATTCTTAAAGGAAAAGTAACTTTTTAGCCCTCGTGGCTGTGAAGAAAGCTTCCAAATGTGACGCCAGGGCACCCTAAAGCCTCAAAAAGCAGAAGACAAATAGAAAGAACACCCCAAATCTATAATTTTTATGTAATCTCATGATTTTAAAGCCAGTCTCATGATTTTGGTGACCCTGACTCATGGGGTTTTTAACATTTGGGGTTGGCAATACTGCCCTCATTCTGCTGCTACTGCTCATTCACTCCTGCCACAGCTCGCCTCTCACCTCCCATTGCCACACTGCACTTTGCTCCATGAAGCACCCCTTTCTTGGGGGTGAGGAGTCAGTTGCCTTGACTTCACAGTTCCTGCTGCTTGCCTGGCCATGCCATGTTTTAGTGGCTCTTCCTTAGAGATGAAATATATCTGGGTGGGGAGTGAAGAAACCTCCCCATACAGTTAACCCTACTCAATAGCATCCATATTCTGGCCACCAGCACCCAACTGCAGCTATCCCCAGCCTGAGCACCCAGCTATCCCCACAACCACCCAGCATACCAATAGCCTCAAGCCAACACCTCAATCCAGCATCACCCAGTGCCAGCATCGGCCCAAACTAGTCATAATTGGGTGCCATGATCCTCCCTCTCCTGCCCCCAAATTGTGGGATGGGACCATAAAGGATTGGGGAATGGGGTCATGCCAACAAACCATAGGTGAGTGGGGGCCCTGGGTAGAGAAGGTCTGAGAACCCCAGTTTAGAACATGGAAGAATGAAAGCAAATATATTTGGTGAGAAACAATGTGGTACAATGGATGTTCAGTGGCAGGGAAGCACTTGGAAATAAGTAAAGGTGAAAAAGACCTGGTGTAGATGTGACAAGGGACAGCAAATTCGATAGTTTATAATGTGATGTAGCAGTGGGAAAGTGCCAGTCTGATTTTGACCTGCAGACAGATATGAGGCATCATGTCCCAGAAAGAAGGTGGCCCCTCTCTTCACCACACAGCTGAGACAATACCCCTGCATGCGGTTATAGGCATCCCACTGTCAGAAAGATGTTGGAAAGAATTCAGCAGAGAGCAACAATTACATATCTAAAGGAAAGATTAAATCACTAAATATTACAGTTTGGCTAACTAATCACTAAGAGGAAGATGATAATCCTCCAGTATTTGAAGGGCATAAGCACCAAGGAGAGAAAAGAATCGTTTACTGTGAGCTAAGGAAGTATATAAGCAAGGCATCAAAACAGGATGAAACTGAGCAAAGGAAAATGCAGGCTGGCAAAGACCTCTATTAGTCTGTGGACAAGTATCCCAAAGAATATGGTAAAAGCCCCATAATTTGGGTGATTTAAAACTAAAAGCACTTGTAAATATACTTTCATGAACAATGCTGAGGAAGCGTTACAGAAGTGGCAAAGAGGGGAAAAGGCCAAAGCATCTTCTGAACAGCAAACATCTGGATGTCGAAGTGACTGGAAATGAATTATAGTTGTGAGAATGGGCTTGCTGAAGGGACAAGACACCAGCGGGTGGGCGGTCTGCCTTTGATATCAGCCACTTCCATAGAGGCCGGTTGTCTCAAAGAGGCTGTCTGTGGGACAGCAGGTGCTCCGTAGCCCATCACAGGAGAATGGAATTGTTGTTATCATCGTAATCATTTTAAACCATATTGTATATTATGTGCCTATAGTCCCAGCTCGGCTCAGGCGCCGGTGATTCTGTCTTCCCTCTTGAGGCTTCTGACATCAACATAGTTGTCAATGGAATTCTATAGAACTGGATAATTCACAGCTGTGTTGCCTATTATTTATTCTACATATTTTAATATTTATAAAGATGTAAATACAATATATCACATGTGCATTGTCAACACACACAGACAAACACACTAGCATAAATTCACATAATGAGTTTACTAGTAATCTCCACATTTTATCTGTTTTTAGCCTTATATGAAAACAAAACAAATATTTTATTGTTTATCATTTTCTCACAGTCATTTTGTCTCAGTAGTGAATTTATTTTAACACCAGACCATTAAGGACAGGACCCAGCTTTCAAAGACAACAGGTGTGTCCACAAAATAGGGATTCTGCTCAGGGTGCCTGCAAATGTCCATATGTACATCTGCAAGGGGATACTTACTTGCACAGGTTAACTAACTGTATGCATAAATGGAGGGATTTGTGGGTGCACGCATATCTTTTTGACGGTATCCATTGTCATTTTGTCCTTGATGTGTTTATTATATGCTGTGCTGGTAGCATTGCCTATAGTTAACACTTCCCATTATAAGACTCTGGTAGCATTGCCTGTAGTTAACATTTCCCATTATAAGACGTTTTCAGCTGCTTAGCCAAACTTTAACTGCTTGGAATGACATTTTCCATGCTGGGTATCCATGTAGGCTGAATTTTTTGGTAAGTTTCAACCGTTCCAAGTTCAACAGTTCAACCATTTCCAAGAACAAGAGTAGAGGAAAATGAGTTGTTTTACTTTTGCCATGTTAAAAAAATCATACACCTATTTCACTGAGGCGCTCTAGCACCTCCATGCATTGGAGTAGGGTCTTGAAATTTGGTAGTGGAGTCACCTGGGTGAAAATTGCCATGAAAATTTGACCAATTTTGGCCAAGTTATAAGCCTCCGGAAAGCACAGTTCGCAGATGGCCAACAGAGGCTTGTTAGAGTTTGCCAGCTAAATTCTCTGGAGATTCTGCCTGTACTGGTCATGCTCTAGCCTAAGGATGAAGGTGCTGAGCAAGACTTTCCCTTGGAGTTGCACATGAATCTAAAGCAGGCAGCCTGTCCTGCGCTCTCTGTGCTCTACACATCTGCCAACTTCAGCAACAAATGAGGCAGGGGTTCAAATAGACAACAGTCTCCTTTGCTACAAAACTGATTCATCCCCAGAGCACACGCCATCCTGTGCATTGAATGAGGGGCAGGGTACTGTGGAAACTGTATGTGGTCATGTAATTAAAGACTGTATCATAATCCATACATCCTTGGGAGCAGAATTATGGTTTCACTGCTAAATTCCAAGACGTCTCCACTGAGCACATGCAAACGGAGACTTTTTTCAAAGGTTTATACCTTGGCTAAGTTAGGGTGTTTTTTTCATGGGGCACAGCAAAAGGCTCTTCCCTGACGCAAGCCCCCCCACCCCCCTCCGCCAAATTTCAAGCCTCTGCACCAAAGCATGAGGTGGGAGGGAACTAGAGCATCTCAGCCAACCCGTTTAAGAATTTTTTTAACATATTTTTCTCTCATCTCATTCACGGAAACATCATTTTTGCTGAAATTTTCCCAAAGCTTTCAGCCTGTGGGACACAGTAGGCATGGAAAATGTCAGCCTGAATGGGAATGGTTAAAGTTTTGCAACTTATAAGCAGCCAAAATTTGGGTCTTATAATGGGAAATGTTGGGGCAACCTTAAAAATAGGTGGTGCTACCAATAATATTGAATTCAAGCAGAGCACCCTCTCATCAAGGAAGGGAGACGAATGGAAGATTTATATGTTGACTTGTAGGTTCTCTGGCACAAGGTCCACCTTTTTATTTTGTGTGTGTACGGTACCAAACACAGTGGCACTCTGGCCACCATTTGAGGTCTGTAGGCTCTACCATAAACTCTTTAGGACAAGGATCATCTTTTTATTCTGTGTTTGAACAACACCTAACACTATAGGGTCCTGGTCTATGACTGGGGCTTCACACTAATAACAATACAGAAGATTCCTTGAGGTCAACTAGGGACTTTGCTACATAGATCTAATTTATCCAGGAAAAACATAGATACTAGAGCAATGGGACCCAATAATTGTGTTACTAAACAGAGAGACTATTTTTTTCAAAAGGCCAGGATGCTTTTTAATGACACTATAGTATGACTAATAGTGACACACAACACTCCTTTAACCTGTCTGTCACTCTCTGCTGAACATTGACTCCTCCCACCAGTTCTTCCTTTGTTACACAATCACCATAAAAATAGATCCTCCCCAGAAACCACTCACTCCAGTCCTCCTGTGTCACCCCCACACACTCGCCTTCTCAGCTACTCATTTGCACCATCATCTGTGCACTTGCTGTGAGGAACTAACCCTCCCACCCAAATATACCATTTGTCTCATGCAGTCTCAGTCTATGAGGGCCTCACAGGAAAACCTGACTTCAGTGTCTGACATACGTCAGGTCGAGTTTCTGTCAGGAAATGAAGTGCCTTTAATCATATGTGAAGCGCATGTGATCCTCTGCCTCTTCATTTTCAAAGCAGGGGCTGAGGAGCTATTTTTTAGACATGAGTAAGAGTAATGTGGCAATCCTGTGGGTTGACAGCTTGGGCCACTTCTTCCTTCTACCTAGCGCCTTTCTCAAAGAAACCTCTCTAACACTGGTAAGCAGTCCCGCAGACCTGGGGCACCCCTGAATTAGCAAACAATGTTGCAGAGAGCCACACAATAACTGCCAAGCCCTGCCTCATCATTGCACAGTGCAGCTTGTGCACGGACGCTAGCTTTGCCTGAGACTAATCAGTGCATGCTCAGATCTTACCGTTTTGTAAGTCAAAAACCTGCCTATACACCAATGCAATGCCTGATCCACGCAGAAGGGGGATTTTTATGTTCATTTTTACTGACTACTGCGAGTGGTCAGAAGGAACTAGAAGGCGGGAAAAGAGGGTCCTTTCATTTCTATTTGCTTGCTTTTCATTTTGCCAAGGAAATCCAGAAGGCTGAACCTCTCCACAGAAAACCATAAAATTCAGACCAACAAGGTGGTAAGTAACATGACTTTTATGAGCCTGACTGGTGCAGCACAAGATGAGGTGGCAGATGAGCTGGGCAAAAGCCATGCAGGGAACACACTGTGTAGACTTTCAGATAAATAATTAAAAGGTGAGTCATCTCGCTGTTATCTCCCCACCCTCCGACCCTTCACCATCTTTCTCCTTTATCTCCTGTTTTAAATTCCTTCTTACCTCTCACTCCAGACATGTTTTTATTCTTTTGGTGGAAGGGAGGCTGAGCAATGCTTTGTTATTTTATAGATAACAAGGTTATAAAGTATAAAACTGCAAGAAAATGCCTTAGCCAGCAAATCGTCTCCACCCCTCCACACCCCTTCGAAGTTCACACGGTTTAGTATGCGAGCTTCCTGCCGCTTGCCCAGTTGGCTTGCTATTCATAGGCAAACTGCACTCCTCCATTTGCTCCCAAAGAAGAATAAGTATAAAAAACATTGAAAGTCTTGCTGCTGAGCCAGCAGGAAATTCAAACTGCTCTGAGCATGGGAACCAAGAGAGTCATTGCTGCTAGCACAAGAGATATTGTTCAGAAGGAAATCACTGCAGCAGACATGAGCGCCTATACAAGTTTTTTGGGGGGTGGAGGGAGGGTGCACATGGAGAAATATAAGAAAGTGCAAGACTAGATTGGTGGATGTATGTAAGAAAGAAGGAGAGAGCTGCTAATCCAAGTTAAACCACTGCCTCACTGGGTGACCTTGGCCTCTTTGTGCCTCTGTTAAACCAGATGGAAAACTGGGGTAAAAAGCAAGCTCTCTGTGCTGCAGAGAGTCTGGTTACAGGTTAAACTGGTTATTTATCTGAGCTGAATTGACCTGGACATTTTATATTAAAATTTGGACAGAAAAGGAAAGGTGCAGCAAAAAGCTTGCATTGACCAAGCAGCTTTATTTCTTTTGTCTGGAAGAGAAGAGTGCTGTAAAGCAGCTCACAACCCGCCCCCAGTCACAAAGAATGATCATTTTAGAGTTTTATGAGGCTCCAAAAACAATGGTGATCTGGGAGCCGTCAGGGGAAGTCTGTCTTCTACGTTGTCTGAGCAGAGATGCTGCAAAGAAATTAATCTGGGGGAGCAGGTCTCACCACCTCCTTCTAGCATCCTATCCAGCCAATTGATGACAACGCAGCCTCAGCAGAGACTACGCGCAATCTCAAACTTCTTGGCCATCAGGAGGTGAAAGCTAGACAAGCAAGACAGGGGCAGAGGGATGCACAGAGACACAGGATTGAACATGAGTAAAAGGCAAGCACAAAATGAAAGAACTTGAGCCCAAATGTGGTGGGTCTCTAAAACCAGGAACACACAATTTTGAACTGTGTTTTAAGTAGTGATGGGCCCAACACTCAAAATTCAGACCTGGATCCAATTCTGAACTTGGGGTGGGTTTAGACCCTGGGTTTTGGTTTTACTCACTATACAGATAGGTGTCAACTGTGAGATTCATATCTGGATCCAGAGACAAACTTTCTCAAATGCTGGGGTGCATATGTTGGATCTGGGGTTTTGAGACTCATTCCACTGGAGGAAATGAGTAAACAAAAGCCCACAGGTCTCCTTTGGCTGGCCAGTGAGGATTGGAAGAAATAGCGCTGGTGATAGGTAAAATGTAAAAGTTCATAGCAAAGGTCACTTTGGATAAATACCCTAAAAACGGGATCCTGAGCCAAACTAGCTGAACATCCAGAGTCTGCAGAATTAGGTGGAAATTTTTGGTAAATTAATGACCCCCTACTATCAGTAGCATCCACCTCGCAGCTGGTTGACCCTATGCTGCATGGACAGACTGAGGCGGCTAGGTGCTTCTGCCCTGGACCCCATAGAAAGTCCACTAGAAGGGGCAGAAGAGGGAGGTCAGGGGTAGGAGGATATGAAATGTCACCTCCCTTGGACACCAAGGACAGACAGAAAATTAATGCAGCCTAAGGCTGTAGTAACTGCTGTAGGTCCCATGAGTGCTGGGAAAATCCCTTTATGATGGGCATAAATGGCTAAGAAAGCCTTGGAAAATTGTCAGGGACCCTTGGGGGAGAAGACAGTGGACCTGTGCACAGATAACACAGGGTCATCAGGCTATCTACAGGGATTTCAGTGTAGAAGGAGACCCTGGTGCAATGATTTGAGGAAGACTCTGTGAGAGGAACCCCTCCCCATATAGAGCTCCTCTCTGCAGGTATTTCATGAGAAAAGGGGGGAATTGAACCTGGGACCTCGTGAGCAAAACACTTGCTCTGCTACCGCTTGAGCGAAAGCTCTAACTGGCACTGCCACGGACTCACATCCCCTGTAGATCAGACACAGAGGGGGACAGGTAATACCCCACCAATGAATTTCACAAGCTTCCTTCCTTACACTGCTGTGCCACTGTGCCTCAATGCTGACCAGGCTAATCCCCTAGGCGTGAGAGACTGATTAATTCTCCATGGCCCAGTCACTTAGATCCCTGTGCTGAACGTGCTAGCTGGGTTGATGGGTTCCATGGTGTGAACAGTGAGACAACCAACCAGACAGTCACTTTCCTTAATTAGCCACATTTGCTGGATTTCAACCACTGTCTTCAATGCAAAAGGCTCTGTGACCCGTTACTGATCCCTGGAACTATTCAGCCCTGACCACTGCACCCATTTGGTGATTTGACTCACAACACATTGCACCACATCCATTAGTTGTTACCGCAAGATCCCAAATAGGAAAGCAGACCTGGTACAAACTGATGCCCGGATTAAAAGAGGGACATTTCTCCCTCCATTTATTATTTCACATACTATTCCAGAGTTGACTGTCATTGGGAAGGAAAAAATACAAGAATTTTTTTTGTATCTTGTATCCAACTTCCTATACTAAAGTCTCCAGCTAGAATGAGTCATGATTATATCAACTTTCAGGACATCATATTATGCTGCATCAGAGCTGGTATCTGTCTCTTTGCCATCATTAGGGTCTGCTAATATTAATAGAAAACAAAACAAAAAAACCTTATGCAGTTTTATTTAAAGATTAAATACATCATGACCCTGTCTGTAATCCACAGTAAATCCCATTGGTTTTATTTTTAGAAGTAATATCAAAGGATTATAACCAGACTAATCGAAATCTGCTTGAAATTTAAGGGCAATTATCCTGGTTCCTTGCAGGAAAATGTTTGCCAGTTTCTGATCATGTTTCTCATCTCAAACTGTTTGCTTGTGAAATCCCTCATGTATGTGCCAGTCTGGTGTGCAACCCTTCCCCCACCCGCACTGAGAGATTGGTAGCTTTGCTTCTTTTCAGTTGTGATGGCTCCTAAAGCCCTCATCTTTCTCTGAGCAGCAAAACCAATTTCTGTAATTCAGGCCTCTATAAGATGGAAAATGATACCGCTTGATTTGGGGATCAAACTTCCTGCTTCTTCTTCAGCAATAGGGTGATCAGACATCCTGATGTTAGGGCTTTGTCTTATATATGCAGCTAGCCCCCTTCTTAGTCCCCCTGAAAAAAAAAGTGTCCCGATTTTTCACACTTCCTATCTCGTCACCCTATTCAGCAGTCAACCCCTCTCTCTGCCTCTCCCTGATTAGAAGGCTCTGGAGATAAAAAAAAAACCTCTACAAGGGAAACTGCACAGTTTCCCTACCCATAAGGTATGGCCCCCTCCCAGAGAGTTCCTCACAGAAAGCAGCCAGCTAGTCCTTGATCTCTCTTTTTATTTCATTCTGACTGTCTCATTTCTCCTTGCTGCTGCTGTGTGAATGACAGTGCTCACAAGGCCATAATCCTTTCACTACAGGGGTTCTGTCAAGGAGGCTAGGGCCCTAACCTGAGGTTTAATTTAAAAAATATTATTTATTCTTTGGTAGTGGCCAAAGGTTCCTGTCAAGATTGAGGCCACATTGTGTTAGGCACTGTGTAAATACAAAGGAAGGCATCGTTCTTGCCCTGAACAACCTACAAGTGCCTCATAGAAAAAGCTACATTATTTTTGCAAGGTTGCAGTGTAAAATCTAATAAAGTATTGGAAGAACAGTTTGGATGTCATCACCACCTTCTGGACTGCCCAAGGGGCCCATCTGTTCAAAGATGAGGCATCCACAAGAGAGCAAATACTTTGGTTGCAGCAAGTTTTTCTTCTCTCCAATGAACACAATTTATGTTTGCTAAAAAGCTTCTCAGAGATCATGTACACTTACCAAGGCACGCTGGTTAACACAAGATGCAACAAATTGTGACAAATAACAACAGGACAGGGAAGCTTCCGGGCACTCTGCAAAGTGAGGAGATTGCCCTCAGATTCTGGGGGCTAAGGGTCGGTGTCTGGGAAGGAGGCAGTGTTTTCACTGGTAATAGTTTGCTGGGTTATTTTTGTAGCATGAGGAGGATCAGTTGACAAATTCACTCTGTTGTATGGTTTCTGATTTTAAAATAATTCAGCCCAGGAGAGGCACTCTTTTTATTTCTCTGAAAAACCAAAATAAATAAAACAATAAAAATATATTAAACATGAACAAGATTTTAATATTTTTGACTCTTTAAATCATCTATGATGCTATCAATAAGACAGGTATGGATTTTTTTTAATGGATGATTTTTATCTTGACAGGGCCCCTTTAAAGAAAGTTACCCTCTCTCTCTATATATATATATACATACACATACACACACACACACACACACGCACACACACACCCATATATATATACACACACACACACACACCCATATATATATACACCCATATATATATATATACACACACACACACACACCCCCATATATATATATATATACACCCATATATATATGATTTTGCAACTTACATTCATAAATATGTATGAATGTAAGTTGCATAATCATTTCCTGACATTTGTAGTTTTTGTTGATGGAGGAAAGAGAGGGACACAGAGTAAGAGAGACCTTATCAAACTTTTATTCACAGGTACAAACCTTTAATCAATAACAAATTAAACCTTTAAAAATGCAAATATTGGCGCTTATACACAGAGACCAATGGAAACATTAAGTGCTGATTCATAATCATTGCATCTGTTGCCAGTTTACATAAATTCAATAATGAGAGCATTTTATTTGAAAGGGATGTTAGTGCATTTATGCAAACAAACCCTAACGAAAATGCTATTGACAGAATATTGGAAGAGGTACTAGTCCAGGAAGGGATGTCCTTTTGAACATGACTAGTGTGGGGGAGGAGGAAGATATATAAACAGGTTGGGTATTTTAGGACCTAGTTAATTTCTGAACTTGGTGGCAGTGCTTTATTGTTTTCTAGCGTTCTCCTAGGAAGGTTAGAGCTATTCTTGAAAGAGGAAGCTCCAAGAACATTTGAACTGACATAGCATTGTTCATCTGAGGCTACCTAAGTGCTGCACTGATGAATTATGTTCTTTTGGTTAAGGCACTGAACTGGGACACAGGAGATGTGGCCTTCATTCCTGGCTCTGCCACAGACTTGCTGTGTCTCCTTGGGCAAGTCCCTCAATAACTCTGTTCATTAGTTCCCCATCTGTAAATTGGGGGTGGTAATATTTCACTACATCACATGGGTGTTATGAAGATACATTCACTAATGTGTAGAACACACGCCCATATTACAGTAATGCGTGCCATTGAAAAGTCTATGAATAAATAGTAACATTAATTCGATATTAGAAATATCTATCATAAATATTCCATTTGGATTCTTATACTGCAAACATTACCATGCTAGGTCAATGGTCAGATTAATTAATAGTAACATTAAATAGTTACAATCATTGACCTCCGAACACCCTGTGAGGGTAATGTAAGTTAACTGTCCGTTCTGCAGATGGGTGAACTGAAGGATAGAAAATTTAAGGTCCCATCTGTCCTAAAAATTCTCTTAGACACTAGCTCTCATAGGGGGGAAAAGGAATCAAACAAATGTGCGATTGCCAGACCAAGCTGTTTTAGAAAGCCACAGCATTCCAGAAAAGCTGGATTTTCTAAGAGCAGAGAAGGGAGAATTAAAAAAAACAAACAAAAAAAAAAAACCTTTCCCTTTTCAAGCTCTTGTATCCCCATAAGAAGTTGTTGGATTAAACCTGGGCAGTCTCCTCTGGTGAGGGAACATGCATAATACATTTCAGCTGTAAAGAAGCTCTTTTTAATTGAGGATATTCTAGTTTTGGTTTCCCCCCTCAAATCAGACTTTAATGGGAAGCAAGTTACAATGTTGCTGGAGGAGTCACTAATGTTGTTACTACTATACAATAGTTGAGTAAGCTTGGAAAGTGCTTTGGGATCTGCCGGGATGAAAGGCGCTCTGTAAATGAAACCTGATATTTATGATTATTGCTCGAAAGGAACAGAGGAACACTTGTGTGAAATATGAATGACCGTGGTTGCCAAGAAATGCATCATGATGTTGGCTCCAAAGAGATAGTCCCAGTTCTCAGACATGAATGGCAACAATTTAAGAGGTGCAAAAAGTGAAAGGGATTGCTGCAAAACTAAAGCAGCCGCCAGCCAGGTTTGCACAGCAATGGGCTCCCCATGTCACCTTTTTCTTCTAGGAGGTTAATTTTCAGGCCACGTGGCCCTTCTCACAATCTCCCTGACTGACGGAAACAGACCTGTCATCAGCCAGAGTCCAGCAACTCTGGGTGCTATGGTCCCTTTAAAGGAAAAACCTGCCACCTCACCGGGACATGGGGGGAGACTGGCTTGAGTGGGATCCCAGTATCCATTTCTGATCTCATTTACGCCAGTGAGAATCAGGAGCAACTCTTCAATGAAGTCACAGTAAGATAGAAGCAATGTGAGAAGAAGCTGACTTAGACTCTGCTCCTGGTCAATGCCTCAGAGTAAATACTCAGCTAGTGTAAACCAGCATTGCCTCACTGAAGTCTTTGAAGCGATGCTAATTTACCCTGCCCCCAAAAGTGGGTTTCCAAGGTTTCAAGTGAGAGTGTCAGGGTCGAGAGGGTACAGAAGTGGTAATGAGAACACCTGGATTGTAGTCTCTGCTCTGGCACTGATGAGGGCTGGAGAAAATGCCTTACAGTGATTTAAATTAGCTCAGTGTTTGGTTTATCAAAATTAAGGTTATGGTGTATAAGTGCCTTCCCAGGGGGAAAATACCAGGTACTAAAGGACTCTTTAATCTAGCAGAGGAAGGCATTACAAGAACCAATAGCTGGAAGTGGAAACCAGACAAATTCAAATGAGAAATGATGTACACATTTTTAACAGTGAAGGTGATTAACCATTGGAACAAACTACCAAGGGAAGTGGTGGATTCTCCATCTCTTGATGTCTTCACTTTTCTTGAATTTATGCTTTAGCCAAACATAAGTTACTTGGGTCAGTGCAGGGCTACATGGGTGAAATTCTACAGCCTGCGATATACAGGTCAGATGATGCAATCTGTCTGGCCTTGAAATGTATGAAACTATGACTCACTGACACTTTGGGTAGGTGACTCAATTTCTCTGTTACTCTGTTTGCCCACCAGTGGTACTTACCTGCTAACATAGAGTGCTTTGAGATCTGGGGATGAAAACTACTTTATTAGATCAAAGGAAATTAAAAAAAATACAAATAAGTGCTATGTACATTATTTTTTACCTCAGAAGAAATGTGATCTAGAAGAATGGGACCAGCACTGGAAACAGGAACTCATGACTTCTAATCCCAGGTCTGACATTGACTCGTTATTTGGTCTTGGGCAAGCCATTTAACCGCTCTGTGCCTCAGTCTCCCCATCTGTAATATGGGTATCATACTTAACTATCCACTGAGAGTATTATGAGGGTTACTTAAGATTTCCTTACATGAAACATGTAAGATGCTAAGTAAAATTTTCATTTCACCTTCTGAATCCAGCAGTTTTGTGGAGTTTCATTGACATGGGGCTACTGAATTCAGAGAGGATATGTGTTGATAAATAGCCATGTAACATGCACAGCCAGCCATGCTAAGACTTATAGTCATCATTACAGAGCAAAAGAAGGAATCGTCTGGCCCTGTTTGAAACCTGCACTGCAAAAATTAGTGCCCACAGGCTGGTATGCAGCAGCATACTTCTATGAGCTTTTTTGTCTTCGTGCCTTTGCACCCCTCTGGTACATATGCTGAAAGGTGGTATATAAGAAATGATAACAGAGAGTCCTTGGCCTTTTTTTCCTAAGCTATTTAGGCCAACTCTGGCTAATCACGCTTTCTAACTCACACTCAGCCCACTGCCATGGCAACCACTTCAACACGTAGTTCATAGACTACTTCTGAAGCGTACTGCTCTTTGAGAAACACACACACTGATATGTCATGGGAGGTGTTATGAGGGGAGAGCTATCATCCATTCAGCTGGCACATTTTTAAGACTGGTGGCATAAATTATTTCTTTTAACGTTGACACTTGACTTCCCCTTTTCTTAGAAAATTAACAAAGATTCATAACAAAAATAAAAGAAGGAGGAGGGAGAGGAAACCCATATCTCTAAATTCTCCCTTGTGGCCTAATTTCACAATGGTAAGAACAAAGCAAAGGTTGCCTTGCTATTGCCTGGTAAGAGACCCCCGGGAAATTTAAAGGTGGAATATATGACTAGGGTTTTGCCTGTGGAAATGTGAAAAATTTCCTCTGACAGCTTTGATTTCTGTTTCACCCAACCCCAGTGAAAGAAAGGCAACAGCCAGCGAGTGCATGGTGGGTGTTGTGCTCCCTCCATCATAATATGGCTCATGTTAGAAAAGGGTCCATGCTGCAAAGTGCAGATCCACATCCAAATTTCCCAAAGTTCAGGGATGTTTGGATCCAGGGATTTGGATCAGGCCTTTACAGAAAGAGGGGTACAGCTGTGACATTGGGATCCATTTTCCCCAAAATTCAGGAGTATTTGATCTGAGATCCTAGCTCAGGACCCACCTCTTCTTGATATGCTTTGACTAGCGCACGGTGAAGCTCTGTAAAATGTTGCTCAAATGACTTCAAGCATTTATTTTATGACTTTACTAAGTTATCTATTCCCCTTCTCCAGTATGAAGCTGGCAGGGATCTGACTGCTCACATGATATAATATATTTTATTTACTAATGAAAAGAGCTTAAAGACAACTGCTTTAGGCAAGATCCTCATGTGGAATTAGGATGTTCTTTGGAGAAGTTTCATTCTATGTCTAGGCTATTCTCTAGAAAGGGGTATGTATACAAACACATGCACACACATTGTGCCATAATGATCCTTAACTGGGGCTACTTATGTTATTTTTAAAATATCAACAGCCAGTGCCAACTGGCCAATGGCCACAGACAAGACCAGCCGCTGGCACTACCATCTGTTCACCACTAACAGTAAACACTCTCCCTACTCCTGACCAAGAAAGCAAAGAAAGCGAGATACACCGAACAACAAATGCATCAAATCCCAAATAACATCTAACCCAATTTAAATATGTGATTCCATTCGGAAGCTAGAACTCAGCCTCAGTGCTCCTAGCAATGGGGGAGAATGCTCCAAACAACACCCTCAACAGTGATTTTTTTTCCCATGAGTGATGTTACAAAGATAAGAGTCAGCTTCCGTCAAGGGACACAGGTAACGGTAGCTAAAAACGAGTGGTAGATAAATGAACAGCTACCTTACTGCCTGGTTTCCTGTATTTTTTATGCACACAGGCAATATTCTATAAACTCTGTCCAAAAGCCTCCAAGAATCTAAAATACTATAGCCGGTTTTTAGTCCACATTTTACTCAGAACCATTTTGCAACTATATAATACACATGTATGAGAGTATTACAGATACATATTACATATAATACCATACTTATGAAGCATGAGGAGTATATGCAATGGACCAAATTCTGCACTGTCATTTCAGTGTAAATCAGTGAAGTTGCTCTGGATTTACACCAGTGCAACATTAGAATTTACTCCAGTGTATCTGTTCAGCCCCATCACTACAGCCTCCAACACCAGTGGGAGGTAGAGAAGTATTTCAGAGATGCGGAACTCAGGCAAAGAGACACTAAGACAGGCCCTCAGTAACTTGTCCAAGGTCATACAGTAAGTCTGCGGTACAGCCAGGAACAGAACCTAGTTCTCCCAAGTTGCAGTCCAGAGTCTTAGCCACCACCACCTCTTCATACAAGCATCAACTAAATCTTTAGAAGCCTGGATAGCCGTGTCATTCAGTTGTTTGATATAAGTGAAAGTACAAGAGAAAATACATTTTCCCTCCATTTTATTTTCTGTATTCTCTTCTCTGAAAAACAGATCTGACCAATACCTTTCTAACACCTAAATAATATTGCATCCTTTGGAACAGCTGCAGACTTTTCATATTGGAGAGTCTTTTAAAGCTACATAGACGCACAGTGACTGTACTGCAATACGATCCCCTCTCAAAGGGATACACGCCATCTTCCCTAATCATAGTCTAGACAATACAGATTTTTTTCCTCTCAGGAAAGGCTCTGGAAAATCATTGGCTTACACACCCTGCAGGAACTACCGTACTGCATCACACCATTCTCTCTCATCTTGCATCCAGTGCTGGGGGCGGGGGAAGGTATTCTGCCTCCCCTGGGACAGATTAAGTGTTAGGAAGAAAATTCCCCTGTGGACAACTATGAGATTTCTTACACCTACCTCTGAAGCAACTGGCTCTGGTCTCTGTCCAAGACAGGATGCTGGATTAGATGAACCTCAGGTGTGATCCAGCATGGTAAATGATTTGTTCCTGTGATCAGAGTAGGAAAGCTAACAGAGCTGGATGAATACTGCAGAAGAGTATTTATGAGCATTTTTTAAAACAAACTGGCAAATTTAATTCAGTGGGATTTGAGCCCCTTCTCTTTTCCATGAATATTTGTACGAGTGATTTTTTTATTTTCTAGAGGCACTCCTGGAAAGGGGATTCTCATGGATAGATGTGCTGATGTGTTCACCCTAGGAGCATTCACATGGCCTTTTCAGATCTCCTGCCTCCTATTCATAAAAGTTTTAGTCATCCACTTAGGAAGCAAAAATAATACTATGGTGTTAGTTAAATGACCAAATGTGCACCGTGAATAACTCAAGACACAGTAAAAAGGAACGAGTTCCTGGAGAATCCAGAGGCTAACATTGATTCACATGACATACTCATCAAACAATCATGAATAAGAAACGTGTGAAAATCAGTGACTGCTTGGAAATGTCACTAATAAAAATTAAGGCCCAAATTCATTGGCTAGATTATCCTCTACAGATCACTTACCAAGCTATTCTAGTCAGATGGATTAGGTTAGATACAACCACCATCGCACAACAGTTTAGCACAGTGGTTTTCAATCTGTGTGGTCTGCAGACCCCTGGAGGTCCACAGACTATGTCTAAGATTTCCAGAGGAGTCCGCACCTCCATTTGAAAATTTTTAGGGGTCCACAAATGAAAAAAGGTTGAAAACCACTGGTTTAGGACATGATTTGCAGAAGAATCCAGCTAGAACTGCATGGGGGAAATGATGATAGACGGAACGTAATTATTCCTACTTGGAATCTGGCCATTACCCCTATACATAATGTATGGTGAATTGTACTACAAGTTTGTAACTTCATCACAGGCAAAACAAGAGGCTTAGGAGCTACAGGCAATGACTAACTTGTTAACTAATGTGTTGCACAAGTCAGCTTCAGGGGGAAATGCAGTACAAATAACGTTCATGATTAGCCCCAACATGTAAGTGCGTCTTTGCCAACAACAGTAAGCTTCCCATGTTCCAAATCCTGCCAGAGCCTCCAGCGAAATGCTGCCAACAACGTCAGTTCCTGGATCAGGAGGAGGGGTATTTCCCTGATGTTTAGGACGTCCCTCCTTTCTCTGCACAGCTAGATCAGCACTTTGTAAACCCCTTTCCATCAAGAGGCAGGAATACTGTGCATGCTCAGATCATTTGAACTAAACTGGTGGTTTACATCTGGCAGAAGAAAAACCCAGGGGGGAGGGAAAGATTCAGGAAAACAAGGAGGGGAGAGTGCAAAGAAAAGGAGCAAGGAAAACAATGAGGGAGTTCAAAAGAAGAGAGGGACACAGACAGGAGATAAAGACAGACACAATGTCAGAGACGGTTCTAAAAAGTGGAGGCACAGATTTCATCTCTTTATTGTAATCAATTAGTAAATAGTGCCAAGCTGCACACTAAAGATGTTTTTAATGGGGGGACCCTGGCTGCAAAGTATCTGATCACCACTCCTTTTGGTAGCCTGGGTTTATTGTCCAGGCTCTTCTTCGGGTTAAGCAACCCTTTGACCATGGAACATCACTGCACAGGTTTCTCTTAGCCTGGTATAACGTGGTACAGTGAGCGGAGCTGCTTGTGCTCTCTGTTGTGAGCAGTTTAATTTAACGAATCCAGATTGTTTTATTTATGCTCCAGGAGGGTCCATAAAGATACATACCTGCAGCTCTGCCTTTAGCAAAGCAAGCAGGCACAGGCCTCGGTAGCACCTGTGTTTGGTTGCACAGGGTTTCAAGGCCAAGATGGGGCTCGGGTGAGGTGAAGAGGTGGTGAACAAGTAATGAAGGAGTCAGAAGAGAAAGGGGTCTATTTGTAGTCTGGGAAGTGGGCGGGCTTGCTAAAGGCCCTCCCTGAGCCTAAGAGGAGGAGTCACTGGACCCAGGACACAACTGATTTTGTGGGACAACTAATGAAAAAAATGGGAACGAGCGTGGGGGTCACACACGGTCAAATGAAGGGAACCAGATGGGCACACTGAGCAGAGAACTCCAGACAGCACCCACTGCTCCCGGAGAGAAAGGGGAAGAGGGAGAGAGAATAGCATGAATGGCAGTAAGAGAGAGGCTAACAGCAGAGCATCCATAAGCAGGGCTGAGGGCCATACATTTTCCCTTCCTGTATTAAAAACAGAGGGAGCGCTCCACCACCCTCCTTGGCTTGGTGAGCAGTGCTCCCCCTTCTAACTGTCTAGAGCAGGGACTGCTCCTCTCCTGCTTCAGTCTCCAGCAGTGAGGGAGAGGGTACAGATCATGATGATAAAATTTGCTCTGAATGAGGTAGAGGGGAATCCCATGCTTCAAGGAAGTAGTGAGACAGCCCTCGTGTTGTTTGTTGTATCTGAATAACCATGACAAACCTCATGGGACAGTGAGTTCCCAAACCAGTCACAGCTCTAGAAGTGTAATCTCCAATTTGCGAGGGCAGAGCGAATTTTAGCAGGCATCAGAATGCTACAGTTTTAACTGGCTCCACCTGGGATTCCCTCAAGCTGCAACTTTCTTCCCAGGCAGAGTGGCACTCTGTGACATTGAGAAATTATCTCCTTCCTTTGGAAGGAAGGTCTCAGATGCTTCTAATCTGACCTTTAAAACCAAATATCTCAGTGGCCAGTATAAGCAAAGGGGAAACCCATCCACACTAACAGGAAGGAGTTTTTGGAAGGTCATTTTTTATCATTGACCATTGTTTGAGATTTGCAAGTGATGCTCTGGCTCTTGAAAAGATTGACCACTTGCTCTGCATGGGATGAATATGCTCCTGAAATCAGGCCTTTCTTTGCACAGAAGTCCACTTAATCTAAAAATGCATTGTTAAAATAATCCCTCATCATAAAGCTACAATAAAGTCGTAGAGCCAGATACCAGAAAGGACTGGGTAGCCCTTAGAATGGGCTGAGTCCCTTCTCTGCTATCTCAACTCAGGACACCCAGACTGGATTAATGTCCAAAATGTATCCCCTTCCTGGGGTTTGCTTTAATTGCTAATTTCAATAACAAAATATAAACCTCAGCCAACATTTTCCTGATCTTGTCTTGTTCCTAGACACCTTCTTTACAAGATAGCTCTGTCTTTAATTCCCTCTTCTTAGCAGAACAGGACCCACATTTTTATACCTGGTATTGGCACTAATGAGCCCCACCTGGTCTGGTTTACAGCATGAGCCAGTGAACTATTTCTGCATCTTTCTGCAGGAGCCTAAACTCTGACATCCTGCGACATGCTTCGTGAGAGTAAGCTGGTGTGGTGGTTACTGTACTGGATTGGGACTCAGGAGAGCTGGGGTCAATTTCCATATCTACCACAGACTTCCTGTGTGACTGTGGGCAAATCACTTAATCTAGTTCCCCATTGGTCTGTTTAGATTATACACTCTTTGGGGAGGGAACTATTTATACAGTGCATGCTACAATGGGTCCTTAACTCATTGGGAGCCGATATGTTACTACAATATAAACAATAACATGCCCTTTTATTTTGTATATCAATTCAAAGAAAATGTAAGGCAAATTAAAACAGGAAAGTAAAACCCAAAGTATTTGTTCTATGTTTAAAAAGCACCCCCACCACCAAAAAGAAAAAGAAACCATGAGATACAGGAAAGAAGAAATATGTTGCTTTGACCAACAATGAAGTTAAAATCCCTGTCACAGGAAAAATTCAGTGTAGTTATCAGCATTTCAGGAATCCCAAAATGGGGCCATAAAAAAGGAGAATGTGTAAATATCCAAAACACTGCCTGAATGTGAATGGAGGTACACGTCTGACAAGTCACCAGCCTCACTAGTGCTGAAACCATCCTCGCCAAAATGCTGATCCCAGACAGTTGATTTTAGAAGACGCCTCAGGATTGTCAATACTCCAGATAAATACGATCACGTAAGAGGACCTAAGGTCCAACACTGTTGTTTCCAAACATAGAAGACTGCATAGCATTTTAACTCACAGTGGGACCTAATAGGGTTCTATCCACCTGCTTGAGCCACGCTAAAACCATAGCCATGAATGAGACCTGAATAGCTTCAGTACACTTTTGAGATATAGGTAAGTCACAATTCCCAGCTATGCTATACGAAGCCAAATAGTAGTTTCACAACACTGAGAGACAACAGTGTTATACAACTGAGTTTTCTGAGCCAGGGTTGTATTTGTAAGATAGATGACCCCCTTGTATCATTTCTCTACCCAATGCAAACAGGGCCCCTCCTTCAAAACAATGTCAAAACCATGCCATAGACTACCTAAGGGTCTATGTACACATCCAGATCCAGCATGCTGAGATACCATAATGCAATAGCTCCCCATCTGCATTAGAACATGGTTTTGTCATGCCTGTGTGACCAGAACCAAATCATATTATAACCATATTACATCCCTCAAGCTAGATTTTGATCTTGTTTATTCCAGAGTAAATTCAGAGTAACTCCTTTCACATCAAGGATCTTTGGTTGTACCCTGAAGCAACTGAGATCGGAACGTAATCTGTACATGGTTAGAACAGAGCTTAGTCCGATTCACACAGGTCAGACACGTTATAATGCGGTCAACTAGCAGTCATGTTAAAAGAAAACCTAATGTTCCAGTGCAGTAAATATTTGTACATGAGCTCTAATATAGCAACCTTATCAGAGAGTGCTTAAATGTGTATGTGAACTTAAGCTCTGTCAATGTGACCATTTTTAACCCAATTTGTAATGCACCAGGCAGGGAGGGCTCGATACGTGACTGATGTCTGCACTGCACATGGCTAATACTATGTTGGCAGCTGTGACAGCTAAGAATGTTTTGCCCCTGCCAGAAGCGTTGTTATCTTCCTGCAGCTGGTTCAGTACACTGGTGTTTTGCTGTGTGGAGAGGACACTAACTGTGCGAGTGTAACTGGTTGGGCCTGTTCTCCTTCCTCGAGCTCTGTCTGTGTGGTAGATCATCACAGAGTGCATTGCCCCACAGACTGCTGCTCTGTGTACATGTCCTCTGGGCGCTCTACCCACTGCTAATGCTGCACGAGTGAGCTGCCTAGATTTTCCCAGCATTAACTGACACAAACATGGCTAGGCAGCATGGCAGGTGTGGAAGTGCCAACACAATCGTGATGGCAGAAAAACTGCTGAGTGAACACCAACTGAGCCATCTTCCTGGTACCCATCTACCCTTCCTCTAACTGGGTAGTTGATTACAGCTGTGACTGCAACATGGATGGGCCGTTAATGACATTTGCACCTAACCCACGATTCCATATCAGAAACACTGTGCTTGCAAGTGGTGCCTCTAGAAACAACAAATCAGATTCCATTTCATCCTCTTTACCCTCTTAGAAAAAGGTTGTGAGTGTAACCCAGTTCCGAGCCTGCCATCTCCACACAACACTGAAATGAAGGGAAGTGGGTCTGCAGCCAGCTTTGTACCCAGATTCCTATGTACTGCCTTCTTTTATCTCATGCACTCATTAATTTTTAATGAGCCCCCTTCAGCACTGCAGATTATCTTTAAAAAAACTGTCAGAAGATACCTGTTTCATGGGGTGGGCCAGGAGATTCTGTCCACACAAACAGTAAGGAAGAGTGCGGGGCAAAGAGGAAAAAACAAGCTCAAGGCTCAGTCCTGTGAGGTGCTGAGTATTCGTAACTGCCAATGAATTCAGTGGGCATTGGAGGCACTTGGAACCTTGCAGGGCGCTCCAAGCACTTCGGAATACTGGGCCCCTAAGTAACCCAAAGTGCTAATTTGGGTAGAGGAGCTTGCTGTGTTTGTATCCTGTGTTTGTGGCTGACTAGAGTGGAATGGTTAAAGACCCTATCCTCAGGTAAGGTTGGGTTCTACCACTCACTTTGCTATTAAATTGCCCTGTACTCATAGCATGATGTCTGGGAGAATGGGAGGAGGAGCAGAGTGAAAGTGACTCTGACCTTGGAAGAGTGAAGTTATTGATGAACACTGGGCTGAAAACTGAAATCTGTGATGCACTGTAGGCCTGCAGAGAGCAAATGACAGAACCCAGCCAAGCAGGATTCTGTAACACAAGTTGTCTAAATGAAGCACAGTTTCCTCTTATCAATCCCATTTTTTCTGTCTGAAAGATACTTTGTACGTTTTAAGATTATGGAAGCTGAGAGCTGGACACTAAAAGAGTTTGCTGCAATGGCATCTTGAATACATCGGCACAGGCAGTTTGCCAAAGTAACTGCTGGGGTGAGGGAACCAGAACTAGTAGCAGATGCTCAAGGCACTTTGTTTCTATGTTTCAAATGTTTCTAACCGTTTGGTTCCAACCGTGCTAGAGCATCAGCAAAACCCATCCCCAACATCCTGATGGCACAAAGAATAATCTGTTTCCTGCAGAACCCTGATGGAAAACAAAGTCGTTTATATTTCCAGAACAGACCTCTCTGGCCTGATTCTAATCTCTCTGACACCAGTTTTACACAGGCTTCACTGACTTCTGAGAGTCACTCCATGTTTACACTGGTGTCAGTGAGATCAAAGTCTGGCCCAGATGGTGCCTGAAGGTGAAAGGGCAGGTCAGCTTCCATGTTTATCTCGTCCTTGGCCTTTCTGCTAAGGCTGTCAAATAGGGACACAGAATTCCATCCCCATTGGGAACTGGACAGCTCACCAACTCATTTCACACAGGCCATCACCGACATAGGCTGGGTTCAAACTGGTGTTAGAGGCAAAATGTTCCACAGTTCCGCCTGTGCTAAGATCACACCTTGCATTAGGCAAACTTCTGTGCTGAGTCAACATTTTAAAGTATGTCCAAGGTTTCTGGGACAATTTTATTTTATTTTTAAAGACCAAACTCTGTTGGGCAAATGATTTATCATAGACGCATAGAAGACTAGGGTTGGAAGGGACCTTAGGAGGTCATCTAGTGAGTCCAACCCCCTGCTCAAAATAGGACCAACCCCAGCTAAATAATCCCAGCCAGGGCTTTGTCAAGCTGGGCCTTAAAAACCTCTAAGGATGGAGGTTCCACCACCCTCCAAGGTAACCCATTCCAGTGCTTCACCATCCTCCTAGTGAAAAAGCTTTTCCTAATATCCAACCTAGATCTCCTCCACTGCAATTTGAGAACATTGCTTCTTGGTCTGTCATCTGCCACCACTGAGAACAGCCTAGCTCCATTGTTGCTGGAACCTGCCCTTCAGGTAGTTGAAGACTGCTATAAAATCCCTGCTCACTCTTCTCTTCTGCAGACTAAACAAGCCTAGTTCCCTCAGCCTCTCCTCATAAACCAAATGCTCCAGCCCCCTAATCATTTTCATTGCCAATTGCTGGACTTGCTCCAATTAGTCCACATCGTTCCTGTAGTTGGGGGGACCCAAAACTGGACACGGTACTCCAGATATAGCCTCACTAGTGCGGAATAGAGAATAATCACTTCCCTCCATCAACGGACAATGCTCCTATTAATGCAAGTCTCTATGGTGTCTCCTATTTGCTAGTCTCTATGGTGACAAGTTAGAACAGGTTTCAGCATAAGTCCATTATTAATCCCCTGAACCACTCAGCCACAGCCCACAAACACAGGTAAGCTTTAGAAAGTTTACAAGAGGGCAATGGTCAGAAACTTCATTCCTTTCATATCTGATTGTCAGCTGGCCAATCCATTGATCAAGGAATCAGAAAATGCACTAAATGTCCTCATGTAGAGCAAGGACGAGAGTGGGGTTCCCTCACCTCCTAAAAAAGTATGTGCTTCCTAGTATGACCATTGACACAAGTGAACATTACTACACCTTGATACCCTTTGTACATTTTCTCAGCCTCCAACCACATTACAACCCAGCCAGGTAGAATAAATTTGGACATAGCAACTGGTGGAGAAATCTCGGGATAACTCTGAAAGGGTCTACTCACCACATAATTCAGACTAAATAGTGCTATTCAACCTGCCCAGGACAAGACAGGAAGGGTTTTTAACTTTTCAGAGAGCTTCCTCTGTCAACGGCAGCACTTCCCAAATTTTTGGAAACAGAGCTGCAGGAAAATCAAACCAATTGTCCGCTGCTCCCCACAACCTAGCCAAGGGTAGTTAAAGGCCTACATGTCCTTATACAGCTCCAGTAACCTTTCCTTGCTAGTCTTTCTGGTGCCACTTTGACTTACAGCATGTGCATTAGCGGTGGCCTGATCTGGATTTGAACTTTCCCAAAGATCAGGGATGTTCAGATCCAGGGGCTAGAGATATAGGGTTTTAGCCCCTGAGGTGGTGGGTACATTATAAATACCATAGATGAGAACTGATAAAGATCAGACACAAAATCAAATCCAGTTCCAAACTTTCCTAATTTCTGGGGCTGTTTGGACCCAACATCTTGGATCTGGCCCATCTCTCCTACACAGCCCTCTGTGTTTACCACTAACATATGGCTAGTTCAGCTTACACACCTTTTCATGCCACCTATCCAGCTTCTAAAAACTTCTCTCCTTTTTAAGGTGTCTTGGGAATTGCTATGCACTTGCTAATGGTGTTATTAATGAGCTCTGCAGTACATAACAGCTGTACAAGTGCACCCTGAGATACTTATATTACGGCTACTGAACCATCACCATACCCACTGCATCACATTTTCTTTCGTGTAACACCTGGTACAGCCCTGTGGCTTGTTGGCAATGTCTTAATACTTTCAGAGGAAAGCTCTCCCTCCCTCTCCCACCTAACCGCCGTTCAAGGAGATGGGGTGTTTTGGGGTACAGGAGACTCAGCCCTGTGCCCTACAGTAAGGATGCCAGGTTACCTGGGGCTATTCTAGCACAGCCCATGCAGTGGTGGGGTGGATTGAGTCTTTCAGAGCCAACTGCCTACTAAAGGAGTCTGATGCAAAAAGCAACAAAACTTTTGTTTCCCGGCTGGGAGGAACAGATTACTTGCAAAAATACAAACACGCCACTCCTAGTCACCCGTTAAAATTAAATCAGTCAGCCAAGAGAGAGATGCAGCAGCTCTGCTTGCAGAGCTGCGACTGGCTTCCATTTCCTCTCCTAAAGAAAGAACATGGCCCCAAAGGGCCAGGGCCCATGTAACAGTCCTGTTGCATTGCTGCATGCAACAGCCTAACAAGAGAGCTGAGGACCACAATAGAGGGGGTTGGGCAAGAGTCTCCAAGCTGCCAAAGAACATAGTCACTTCTACACCCCCTCCTCCCAGGGGCCATGCTGGGATGAGGTCAGGGCCAGAACGTACTTCATTGTAGAAATCCCCAGCTGGTGTGCTAATCCCTTGGGGCTATTATAACCTAGAGTAAGGTAGAGCAGCCCTAAGCCCCAGGACCAAACCAGCAGCCTTGGAGCTTGGACAAGCACAAAGATAGCATATGGGCTGAACAAGAGGATAGCAGGTGCAACCTTAGGCTGCCAGAGAGGGGATCAGAGCTTTGAGTCCCTCCTCATCCATTCTAATGCCAGCAGGGAAGATTGGGCGTGTTTCCGAGTGGTGAGTCTGCCCAGGGCTCCACTGCTTGTCCTGAAGGCAATCCCATTCCTTAACCCATCCCTGATCTCGAGTCCCAATCAAAATGGCTCCTCTGACGCCAATATCAACCTCACGCAGGGAACTGTGTTAAAAGACCTCTGCCAACTCCAGGAACATAGCATGAGGGCAACTTTAACACATTAAGCACAGCCTGAGCAACACCCAGCATGCATCTGAAAGAGAACTATCCTGACAGGCTGTGAGGCCTACGTACAGTATGTCTGCCTGTTACTAATTATACTTACTTGGGAGGGGAGAGGGGGGATAAACTCAAGACAAGTCAAAAAAAAGAAAAAAAAATGTCCTTTTATTGTTGTGGAAGCAGAAGGCTGTCTCCTGAGGGTGTATGTAATACACTACTGTCACGGCATGACAATGGAAAAACTGACTGCTGAGCCAACCAAACCCCATAAATACCTAATGATATCTCTTCTGGCCCAGATTTGCTACAAGTCAGTGCCTGTGCTGCATACAAAACAGCAATCAATATGAAAGAATTTCTCTCCTCAACAAATCCAGAGTTTAAGAGTCCAACTGCATAATATTCCAGCTCATACAAAGTGAGCCTTTTAAAAGTCTGTCACATTAACTTAAAGGCGACAATCCGGCAGAAACGCTATGAGATCCACCCTCCCTTCCCCCTCCATTAATATGAAGAACAGATGGCTTAAATGAACAGACATCATTATTAATTACAATATTGTTACACAAACAAAGCACGCCTAGAGATGTGTCAGATCCGCATTCATGTGGGATGAGAACAAAGTCTTTTTCTTTGCCAGGTATTTCTGCCACCTCATTTCATCCGATCAGAATGTATGGGTGCCAAACTGACCTATGTATATATTTACACAGGGATAGTGAACTTACTGTGAGAAAACTCTGTCTTAGCAAATCTCCCTGGCCACCTGCCAGCCTCTACATGTTGGGCAAGTGACCCTACCCAATCCAGGTTGCATCAGTCACCCCCGCTCCCAGGATGTCAGGGCTCAGGAACTGGCAGTCAGGCAAGAGGCAGTAAACTGGTTTTTGAAGCTGACGTTCCAAAGAACATTACAACACCCCAGCTGATTTTCATTGGGTTTGTTTATTTCCGTCTTCATCCAGGAAGACCACACAGAGTTTGAAAGGACGTTTCGTTTTGGCAGAACAAAAGGGCTCGTCTCGGGGCCTGATTCTCCTCTCACACCAGTTTCATGCTGGAGTAACTCCACTGACATCCATGGGGTTACTCCTGACTTGCACCAGGGTAAGTGGTAGTGGCATCAAGTCCGCAGCTGCCAATATTTAGGAAAAATATTTCTAGGGGTAATTCTCCAAAAAAGCTTCCTCCAGTGCAGCAGGATTTGAGGGGGGGGGGGGGGGGGGAGGTTGTGCAGGAGGGTGGGAAAAGGGAGGCGCTCAGCTGTGCTAGGCAGGAGGCAGCTTGTATCTCATTGCTCTCTGTCTCAGTTCTGCACCCAGCAGAGGGATCAGCTGAAGCAGAGAGAATGAAGAACCAGCCAGTTGCCAGCCTTCTGCTCGCTCAGCGCAGTGGCCCCCTAGTGCTTCTACAGTTCCGGGCCACTGGCTGGGGCTGTCAGCACCAGGGATATGTATGTGCAACCCAGACAGCATTGGCTAGAAAAGGACTGTTGGCAGCTGTGACAGACGGAGCCAAATTCTGCTCTACTACCCCAATGTAAATTTAGAGTCACTCCACCATCTTCAACTGTACTCAGAATTCACTCTGGGATTACAGAGCCGAACCTGGACAAGGAGGGGGTGCGTCAAGATAAACCCATTCGGGGGCTGGGATAGGCAGAATCGACCTATAACAGGTAGGGAAACTGACAAAAATATTGCTTCTGGCATTCAACCACTTCCAACTGAGTCAATGTTTAAAATGTGCTGAAGGGAGGATGCCCATTACTCAAACCCTCCAGCAAATTCACTTCCCCTCTTGGCAACTCATTTTCCTCTCACTCCTCCACTATCTCACGTGCATCACAACAGTGCCTAATTACAGCTGCTTCTCTGAGCTCTGCTGCTGGCCTTGCCTGGCTCTGAGCAGCTGTCACTCACTCTCTCTCCCGCTCCACCTCTTCTTTAAAGTATTTCAAGAGGGGAGGCTAGAACTCCGGCACTTCTAAAATCACTGCACTGCTGACCTACTGCTTGCAGCTCAGCACATCAAGGCCTCGTTTATGTCTGCAAAGCAGGGGAGGACTGGCCACCAAAGTCAATGGAAGTTGTTCATCTGCCAGGGCTGCATAACTGGGCCCCATGTTGCTAATCATAGCACCCTCCGCTCTATCTGTCCTAGGATGAGCACAACAAGGTTTGCAAGCTGGCCAAACCCATGTCGTTTTTCTCAGGTCAGAGGAGGATTATTTGGCTGCAACATATCATATGACTTTGTTCTTAGAGTTACATTTTAACTGAGAACATTTAACAAGTATGACTTATGGGCTTCTAAAATTGGCAGCAGAAAAATGAGCTGAGGAAGTAATGGAAAAAAACCGCAAGCGAGGCCATTCCATGTTATGCACAATTTCTGGGCTCTTTTTCCAATCTTCTGTTTTTTCAGATTGTGGAAAATATTTTCCAGATACACAGGCCTGGCCTCACTGAGTACATATTTATGCCAAGTTTATAAAAAGCAGCTGCAGACAGGGTTGAATGAAAGGATTACATTGCTGTCTGTCTTCCAGAAGGTGCTTCAGTTCACACCCTGTCCCAGAGACCAAGGCTGATTTCTTAAACCTCTGTGAATTTATGTCTCACACACACACGCACACGACAAAATGTGTGAAAACAAATATTGTTTTGTGTGTGTATGTGGCAGCGGTGCCCAGCCACTGCTTATTCTGGCTTTGATCACAGGTAGCTTTACCTCCCAATTGCACCCACCTCTCCCCACCTAATGGCCCAGTCCACTTTAAGCCAACACACTGGTAGCTCTTCATGTGGAGCAGGCTTGCAAGATCCGGCCCTTATATTGAACCTGTGCAAGGGCAGTGGGGCTCAGTACAGAGATTAAGCCCCACCTCCCATTTAGTTGTTCACACTCTGTCTTCAGTGGAGTTCAGGCTGCACCAAACCGCAGTCTCACACTCTGGGATTGCTAGATTTTTAACACCAGAGGGGACCATTATGATCATCGAGTCTGACTTCCTGCATAATGCGGACCATCCAGTTTCAGCCAGGGATATGGAGAGTTTAAGCACTGGCTTGCCACCACAATAGCCTGATACACTAGTACAGGCACCTGAAATTTCTTTAGAGCCATCTAGCTGTATTTGGGGGTGGGAAGGAATTTTCCCCAAGGGCATAGATCCTGGGTTTTTTTTTGCCTTCCTCTGCAGCATGGGGCCTGGGTCAGTTGGTGGTGGATTCTCTGTGCCTTGAAGTTTTTAAATCATTATTTGAGGACTTCAGTAACTCAGTCTTAGGTTAGGGGTCTATTACAGGAGTGGGTGGGTGAGGTTCTGTGGCCTGCGTTGTGCAGGAGGTCAGACTAGATGATCATAATGGTCCCTTCTGACCTCATAGTCTGTGAGCCTCTTTGAAAAAAACAAAAAGTAAATGGAGATAAAAGGGTAAGAGAGGTGGTGAACTGCAGATGGCACATTAGATTTCTGTACCCTGCTGCTTTTTGCAGCCAAATGTCTTAGAATAACAGAGCTGAGAATGACAGTGTTACATCAGGAATATCGGTCAAGACAATATTTCCTGGCAATTGTTTGAGAAAAGCTTTTCTCACAGCTAATTGCTCCCAGGAGGCTGCATTTTCTCTGTTTTTAGAAGGAGAGTGATTAAGAAAGAAGGTTTTTAAACCTCTGCACCCTGCCGTGGGACAAAGAAGTGAAGAAAAAAAAAGCGCAAAGCACAACAGCTGTAATGTTCTATGAAATGATTTTGTTCTGTACTCTTGATGGGGTGGTGGGTGGAATCATCAGTTTGGTTGAGATAAATACAGAAAAAGCAAGAATTTTACAGGAAAGAGAGACTCCCAACTACCAGAGTGTCATATTGCCACCTAGTGGCACTGGCTTCAAGAGAGCCGCTGAAACCTGCCGCTGCAAGCTCATGGTCTCCTCTGGGAATGAGGGGGGCTGAGCCAGCTCTGAGTGGCCTTGCAACCCTTTGTGCCAGGTTGCAACACCCAGAGTCAGGAGCCAGGCGCAGCCCTGGCTGACAGGAGCTGCTGCAGCAGGGAGGGCCTGCTCTTCAACAGCCCCCCCATGTGTATGATTAAGTAGGGCCCTGCAATCCAGCTAGAACCTTCCCCAGATCTACCCTTTGGGAAACACTGCTTGCCTTGCTGCAACCTTCTTTCAAGAGCACAGAGGCCTGACCTGGCAGGGCCTGTGTGTGCAGATTCCCTGGCTGCCAAAATACAGACAAAGTGCACGTTGTCAGCCTGGCCACGTTCCATGTCAACAGGTCTGGGTGGGGAGGCCAGCAGGGAGAATTTGAAAGCAAAGGTGAGAAAATGGGGGTGAAATCAGAGGCCTAAATGCTCAACACTTTCTAATAAAGGTTTACTTGGAAACCCAAAAGGCACCGTCAGCTATTAGAGACCCAGGGACATAAACACAGAAAGATTAATAAGATTTAAGCAGGAGTTGCTGTCACCGATTTTATTGAAAATCTGCTGCCCAGGGTGGTAATATTGACCTGCAAAAGGATTCTCGCTGTACAGTGTAATGAAAGATGTTATCAGTCCTGCTGAAAAGTTCTGGGGGCAATGCAGCAGAGGGGACACTTTTGCAGAGACTCATAACAAATAAGATCTTGGATGCAACCAAAATGGAGAGAGAAATTAACTAGACAGAAGCCAACTGCTTTTCCTGCACACCATTTTATGACACAGAGCAAGGGGAAGGAACTAGCAGGGTAACAATAAATTCCACTTACATAGCAGCTTGCATCCAAGGGTCTTAATGCATTTTAGCCTTTGTGGTAAATGATTACACTCATTTATAGATGGAGAAACTGAGCCACACAGTGAGTCAATTCACAGAGTTTAAGGCTAGAAGAGACCATTAGATCATTCTAGTCTGACTTCCTACATACCACTGACAATTAAGTTTCACTCATTACCCCTGCACTGTCTAAACCCAAAAGCTTGTCTTTGACTATCTTCTTTCCATCTTAATTCAAAGGCAGAAAGAGAAAGAGAAGCCACCACTTCCACTGGTAGTTTGTTCCAGTAGTTAATCATCTTGACTGTTAAAACTGTGTCTAATTTCTAATTGGAATTTGTCTGGCTTCAGCTTCCAGCCATTGCTTCTTGTTAGGCCTTTCTCTGCTAGATTAAAAAGAGCCCTTTACTACCTGGTATTTTCTCCTTGTGAACACTGTAATCACGTCACCTCTTGAGCTTTTTTTTTGATAAACTAAACAGACTGAACTCATTAAGTGTTTCACTGAGGCATTTTCTCCAGCCTTCGAATAATTTTTGTGGCTTTTCTCAGCATCCTCTCCAATTTCAAGAGCCTTTTTAAAGTGTGGACAGAAGAACTGTACTCAGTATTCAAGCATTGGTTTCACTAATATATACTGTATATAAAGGTAAAATCATCTCACTCCTCTCCCTCCCCCCCAAAGTCCATTTATACAGCCAAGGATTTTTTTTGGCACAGAATCACAGTGGGAGCTCATGCTGAGTTGTTTGTCCCTTATGACCCCTAACTCCCTTTCAGAGTCACTTTTTTCCAGGAAACAGTCCCCCATTCTATAGGCCTGGCCTGCATTCTTTGTTCCTAAATATATAACTTTGCATTTGGCTGCATTAAAGTGTATTTTGTTTGAATGGGCCCAGCTTACCAAGTGATCCAGATGACACAGTATGACGGCCTGTCCTCACCATTATATACCATTTGGCCAATGTTTGTGCCATCCACAGATTTTATCAGCAGTGATTTTATATTTATTTCCAGATCACTGATGAACACATTGAATAGTGTCAGACCTAGTGCCCATCCCCAATGAGAACCGAAGGAGACACACCCCCATTTGATGTTGATTCTCCTTTGACAACTATTTTTTGAGATCTCTCAGGGAACCTGTTCTGAATCCATTTAACATGTGCTCAATTTATATTGTATAGTGCTAATTTTGTAATGGGAATGGCAGAGCTGGGACTAGAATCCAGGACTCAGAATCCCCTGCTCTAGCCACTAATCCTTCTGGGATCAAAAATAAGCTTTGGAAGGTAGTATTATTTTTAAGGAGGAAGTGCAGTCTAGTGGTGAGTGTAGGTCAATGGATGTGAGGATTCTGCAATCCAGTGCCAGGCTGTGCCACTGACTTACTGGGTTGCTTGGGGAGTTGAGTGCCTCACTCCTATTTGTGTCTTTGAAAATCTGCCCCTAAACTCTCTGTGCCCACCTGACCTGTGTAATGGGTACCTCATCTTACAGTTGTAAAGTCTAATAAATAAATCTTTATAGACTCATTGGCGTGCTTGTGGGCCAAAAGGTACTATCAAGCTGCAAAATAATGTTAGATATTTTTGAAAGCACACTTATTATAAAAATTATTTACACAGTGTTGCAATTATAAGGTTATTTATAAACTAGTCTCCACTGTATTACTGAAATTTTATGCCAGGGTAATTGTTTTATTGCATCTCATAGTGTTTGATATTTAACAGAAAGTCTCGGCTGCTGCGGACAAGTAATTCAGAGAGAATCTCAACTTCTAATTTTTTTGGTTTTGTTTGTTTAACGCAAGATTCCAGCCCTCGTGATTGTGGAGAAAATCTTGGAAATGTGATTTGCCTTCACCCTACACACTCAGAAACCAGATAAAAAGAACCCAACATTTATTATTTTTTTAAAAGTCTCATGATTTTTAAGCCAAACTCATGATTCATTGGGACCTGATGATTTTTGAACATGTGGAGTTGGCAACACTAGACACCCTGAGCTCCTTCCCCACCAAAATCAATACGTTTCATCAGTATAAAACAGGAGCAACAGAGGAGAAGCAATCGTTAGAGGGTTAATACCCAATTTACAGAAATGATAATCATCAAACAATGCACCCCATTCATTTTATAATCACATTATCTTCACCCTTATCTTTGCCCTTCCTGTGTTACTGTCCCTTCCTCCAGTTCCTGAAGCCAACATAACATTGCATGGGTGCAGCCATGCAGAAAAAGTTACAGGATTAGGGCTTGTGACTGCAAGCTGCTAGGGGCAGGGAGTTCATGTCAATCATCTGCTCTTTAGAGTGCCATGCAGAGCTATGGTGGGACAGATTTAAAAAAAAAAAATTTTTGCCAGGGCAGAAGGCTAGTAGTTCACATACCTGGCAAACAAATAAAAGCTGGTGATTGGTTCTGGTAACTGAACACATGCACGTGGGGGCAAACTGATAACCCTGCCGAAAAGATACAAGCAAATAAAATGTGAATAAGCTGCTGACCCCTACTGGTTATGTAAATTGAATACATCACTTGTCTCCACCTCACACATAGACACAAGACAGTGGCCTTTGTACTGCATAATGGAGACCCAAACTGATGGCAATCAGCAAACAGCAACAGAGGAGGCAGCTGGGAATATGGGGGAGAAAGGGAGTGCTGCTTTTCTTTATTACACACCAAGATTTCTATCACCTCCATTTCAGGAGTTCAGAATGCTGATGGCAATAATTTACAAAAACAAATAAGGTAACACCAGGTCTGTGTGTGGTGAAGGAAAATTTGAGTCTCAAATGAGTGGTGTACTTACCAACGATGAGATACCGCCATGAGTTGAGTAGACATGTAGCGTCAATTAGATGTTAGAGAAGAGTGAAATAGTCTGCAGCTTTCATTGTGAACAAGATTGCTCGTGAATCCCTTTCCTCCACTTCTCTAATTAAACTGGCCATTGCCCTATAGTTACTGAATCTGTACAATAATTGTGTAGATTTAGTCATCACAGGTGAAAAGTACAGTCCTCCCAATGGACCAATATAAAATACAGCAAAAGCTGTACACCACAGAGTGCTGGAGCTCCAACAAACACGTTGACTTTCACACAAGCAAATGTCATTTTTAAAATGGATTCTTTCTTCCCTCTTTTATTTATTTATTAAATAATGAGTTTAGTGCTTGTGTTTAATGCCCAGGAAAATGTGCCTCAAGACTTGCGCAGAGAAACCACCTCCAGACCTGAAAGGGTAGTTAAGTTTTGTTCACCTTTCAGTCCTTTCCATTCTGCCAAGACTGAGTGCTATCCTAGTGGATGCTTTTTGATGTGCACAGCTATCCACTAAAAATTAGACCAATCGATGCCATCAACTCATTTCACACCCGCCCCTGAACTGGGATCAAGGACTAAGACCTTGCTGTCGCTATCATTTTAGAGTGGATTTATACCAGCAACTGTATTCCATTACCAATCCCCAACACCATCCCTCACCTTCATTTTTCACTACTTTTGCACACACACGCTCCAGTGCCTCACCAATTTCATACACACACGTGGGGAAAGAAAGGAGTTGTGTTCAAAATGCATCTGATGTAAGCAAGATTTTTGTTTTGTTTTGCCAGAAAAGCAGCTTTTGGGGTCAGGAAAATGTAGATGAACCCAATACATGGGGTCTGAAGAGCCAAAACTAAATACCATCAGAAACTCTGCACTGACTCCAATAAGTGGAGGTCCACCATAGTGCCATCACCGATGCAACTCCATCCTGTGGGACACATGCAGCACAGGCACAAATTCATGTTAGGATGTAATATTGTGTTTTAGTGTAAGCACAACACAAGAGGATTTTAAACGTAGGATTTTGCAATACAAGTCACTCCATTACACACATGCATGTACACAAGTGCCCTCTGCTGCTTAGTCTCAGACCTACTAAAGCACACGTGTTAGTTAACTGTAGGCTGACAAAGATAGAGCAGGGAAGGCAGTGGGAAATATGTACTTTGCTTCTTAAGCACACAGGATAAATCTTCAACAGTGCCTAAGTGACTTAGGTGCCTAAGTCCCATTGAAAGTCAATGGGACCAAGATGCTTTTGAAAATGTTACTTACCGGTTATCTAGCTCCCGTGAGATGAAGGAGGGCAGCACTTCCTTGTAGATTGGGTGTTTCTAGAATTGCATGTAGTTGAGAGGACTGAAAAACGCCAGCTCTTCTTTGGGTCTCACCACATCCCTCCATTCTGACATGGCAAATTTTGCCCCCTATGAGAGGAGTTATGACTGCTGTTCTGGCAGCATCTGTTCCTTCTCTCTTTGGAAGGCTAAGCTGATTTGGTGCAACTGCTAAAAACTTTAGAAAAAAAGTGATAGTTACTTGGATCAGAACCTGGACTTATGGGGCATGTACAGAAAGCTAGGTCAGTCTCTATGAAACTTCTGTATTTGTTCTTGGAGAGGAAGGGTCTCCAGTCAGCTCTGACCCAAATCTCCTGGGGAGAGCTATGCCCCATTGAAACGAACCTTGTCTGCAAGCCTGATTGCCATGACCAAATCCACAGGTCCTTTCACTCACTGGGTTGAAAAGGCCAAAGGTAAGTTGGACAGGTCCAAGGAAATGTAAAAAAGTTAGAAACTAACCCAAGACTCTCTTGTGGTGAAACTTTGGGGGAAAAAAAACTTCCTCCAGATCACTGATGCAGGTGGGCAGAGCCCACTAGCATATGCCTTCAAACACTGACTGAATACACTTCATCATCACTTAATAGATTCCCTTGAAATTTAACTATTGTTAATTCCTATTATACTGCTCATTTTAAGGCCACTGTACTATATGTACCTTCTGACATTAGTCATCACAACAGAGCCCCCCCAGAAGTGTGCAGATCAGGCCTCTCAAAAGGATTCTTCCAGATGCTGAAGCAGTTTAGGCATTACTTTAGGGGAAGGCAGGCCTGTTATACAGATGGGCCCAGGACTCGTAGTTTCCCCAAATTATTAGGGGTAGGGAAAATTTTCTTCCTTCCCTCATACTGGAAGATTAGTGTCAGAATATAAACAGTGTCTGACCAGTTAGTCCTGGATTTGCCACCACCCCGTCCCTTACCTAGATATTGATGAGAAGCTGGGAGCATTTGATTCTTCATCCTCAGAGAAGAGACCACCCTTTTCCTTGCCATCATAATACTGTTTGGGAAGCTTGATATTGGAGATGACAGAGGCCTACATAGGAATACAGCCTTTGCTTTCCCTCATGGGAGCTGGAGGCACTACTCTTACATGTATGCTGTTATGTGATCACCAAGCAGAAAATGGAGGGAGGGCTCCTTGCCTTGTAAAATCAAGCCTCCATCTGCTCTAACAAACTGCATAGGTGTAATGACCAGACACTGGACTATTGGTTAACAGACTACCTTAAATCCTTTTGTTGTTAGGAAGGCATTAATTTAATTAGGTAGTCGATATTCTAGGAAAAACAAGTATTTCTAAAGACTTTCTTTCATCTCCACCCTTTCAATGACAGCATGAGAGCTCACAAGAGACATCTCTATGGAACTTGTTGCCAGATGTTGTGAAGGCCAAAACTATTAACAGGGTTCAAAAAAGAATTAGATAAGTTCATGGAGTCCACCTATGGCTATTAGCCTAAATGTTCAGGAGTGCAACCCCAAGCTTCGGGTGTCCCTAGCCTGACTGCCAGAAGCTGAGAGCAGACAACAGGAAATGGATCATTTGATAGTTGCCCTGTTCTGTTCATTTTCTCTGAAACACTTGGCATTGGCCACTGACAGAAGACAGCATGCTGGGCTAGATGGACCATTGGTCTGACCCAGTATGGCCATTCTTATGTTCTCAAGTCTTAGTCTACACACATGGTTGGCAGTGGTTTAACAAAAGGTATGATTTTAAATCAATTTTCTTTAAAATCAGTCCAACTTTGTGTGACACCCTTTAAATATATTTAAACCTGGCTAACATTGATTTAATTCACCCTTTAAGTATATGGAAGCAAATACAATATAAGCAGACTTAAACTGATAAAATGTCTACAGAGAAGTTTGCACCAGTTTAACTGTGCAAGCATGTGTGGACAAGCCCTGAGACCACCACCAAGTACTCTAACAAAACCAGGGAAGGATAGAGTGGACATTTAAGATTTTAAAAGCCAAATCTACCCAGGAAAGCTTTTTTCAAATGTAGCCTAAAGTGTGAATTTAAGTTGATAATTATACCAGCCAACTCACATGGACACTTATTTGAAATTCACGTTTCAAGAGGTGAAGTAAATACTATGCAAAGAAAATTAACCTGAATCCAAAGCAAATTAAAAGAAGAGCACAGATCAGTTGGCTTTTACCAATTGGCATTTGCAATATGGATACTGAACTTTCCCAAGTAAGATATTTTTATGCTATGATAACTGGACAAGTCAAAAGTGAGGATAAATGGAGAACAAGCTACAGCAACCTTCCTATTCTAGAGGTTTTGCCCCATATTTTCCAAAGAAGCAATTAAACGCGGTATTTACCGATTGAACAACAACAAAAGATTTGAGAACTTTACTGGGGAAAAGGGTAGCTGTGAATTTAAGGGGAAAACTACTGCAGAGTTGCAGTGTAGTGGTTAAAGCAAATGACAGGTGACAGACCAATTGCTACTTCCAGCTCTGGTAACTAGCTTGCTGAGTAATCTTGGGCAAGTCACTTAACTTGTCAGTGCTTCAGTTTTCCCACTTTTGTTAAGTCCTTGAGATCTCTGGCTGAAACACCATGTAAATGCAAAGTATTATATGTATTACATTTTGCACAATTCACAAATGGATTGATTACTCAAAACAACTAGCACTGCCATGCCATTAGCTCACTCCTACAACTGTATCTCCAAAATGTACTTGCTTCTTTATAAAAGGCTATTTCTTGCTGAAATGAGTCATCTCCATCTAAGATATTATTGAAATACCTTACACCCATGCTTAAAAAAGTAGGGTGCCCCACAATGTCCCACAAATCAAACATAGCAGTCTTCAGACCAGCTAGTAGTTTGCACTGTAGAGAAATGCAACCGGAAGTGTTCTCTCCCAGTGTTTGCTAAAATGAAACACCAGTCACCATGCTAAATACCCAAGCTTCTCTCTTCAATAGCTTCTTCTCATACCTTGGAGGATCACAGCAGCACAAAGGAAAAGAACAACTTATTTTAGCAGCCGGATTTGTATAGAGAAGTCTGGTACCATTTATGTGTGGAAAAATTATCAGCCTGGCAAAGGACAGCTATACTATGTTTGTGTAGGTATGATATATACGTTTCTGTCAACAAAGCTGATGCCAAAGAGAGTGGCCACTTTGCAGGTAAGGCAGGTGGCAAGGACAAAATCCCGCATCTTAGCAAAGAAACAGCATGCAGTTTCCTTTCTTCACTAGGCTACCTGTCACCGTGCTCCCAGCAAGAAATGCTTCCAAAAAGGGGGACAGGACTATAAAAAGAAGGGGCAGATACCCCTCTTCTCTTCTATCTGTCTCTGGTATGGTACCTAAAACATCAAAAAAAAAAAAAAAAAAAAAAAAAAAAACCCCCACCACAAAAAAAAACAGCTGCTGGACTCTGTGTAGGGATCCTGACCTGAAAGCTTGGTCAGTAATCTGCTGGAGCATGTGGTGAGAAAGTTTGCTTTGTAACTAAAATAGTTTCCGAGGAAGATACTAGTAAACATTTTATCTTTATTTTTTTGGTAACCATTTCTGACTTTTATGCCTCATGACTTGTATTCACTGTCAATCTGCAGTTACACATAGACACTCAGGGTGTGGCTTGTTGGAAGGGTTTTTGTGAATGGCCCAGCTGGGAGCTATGACAGCAAGGCACTGTAAAACACCAAATTTGCAGGGCAGGGGTGACATAGCCCCCCCACTGGTCTGGATTGTGCTGTGGCACAGCAGTTCCCTTTTCACAATCAACAAAAGAAAAGCAAAATAATCTGTTTACACCCTACTGTTTGATCTCTTCCCCTGCACTGAATGTCATTTAAGCTCTTTATATAGGTTTTGTTCTTTAACTAATTGAGCCTATGGACATCATCTTACCTATTCATTTTCTTTGTTTCTTGCACCAACAAAGAATTTAAAGTCTGGTTTCCAAGAATTATTAATGACTATTCTAGTCTTCAAAACCATAACAAGTGTAACTAAATTGTTCTCCTTCCCAGCACAATGGGTCCCAACTTCTAAAAATTCTTATGTCCTTAAAGCCTGTTCATTACTCCACTTCAAATGGTGTCATTTACACCTGTAGTTAGCTAGATTTTAAAATGTGACAACTATGGATTTTATTTGCAATGATGCAGATATTGGTTCTTGGCAGTCAGGGGAATTCTTCACTTCATTTATCCAGCCCCCTATTTTCTATATCTGTTATCACCCCTCTTTGGAATCTTTTTATATTTTATTGCTGTAACATGGTTGGCTATGGTTTTGTTGACTACATTTCTATCAATCAGACACCCAGATTTTTCATCTGATTATTAAAAGTATGGTTGCCTTTTTGAAAACCAGCCAGAACACCCAAAACAAGTTCACGCCTTGGCCATTTTTAAAGTTAAAACTTAAAAGCAATTTTTAGATGACTTATCCTGAAACTCCAATAAACTGTTTTAAAATCTAAAGTAGTATCACATGGACACACAATCACAGATAAATCTTTATTGCCTTAACTTTGTTTTTCAAAAATGAGCACTGGGTATTTAATATGTAGTAGCTTTATGTCTTTATATGTACAACATTACAACTGCATATTAGTATTAAATGAAGATAGTGATATTTTGATAACTCAGTGTATTTATAAAATGATTTTTTTTTTTTTATCAAAATACACTTTTCACTAGGATAATAAATAAAATCCAGCCAAACCCACCTACACAAAGTTAATTTTAACTCTGGTAGATTTCAGTGTGATACATAGTCCTTTAACTACCTTGTTTGCCCCTTTTATCCCCCCAGTGATGCTCATCTTCTGAGCTAAGAAAAAGCTTATTTTTCCTTATTGTGGTGTGATTTTTCATTCCACATCGTCTTCAGCCAAGCACTGTGCATTTACAATTCTCTGTAAAAGAAGGGGGGGAAAACATTCATAATTACAAAACTGTCACTAGGAAATGGAATATTGAATATATATAAACACAGATAAAAAGGTTAACTTTAAAAAGTTGGCATACATTTGACAAGGATTTGTAGAGATTATAACAGGAAAATCTAAGTACTGTGCAATATCTGACTAAGTCAATGTCATATAAATAGCATTAATTAGTGATACAGCAATCACTTGTGTGTAGTGTCATTGTTCTCTAATGAAACAGTGACTTTGCGTCCAGAACTGTTCCTGCTCATTGAGACAGTTTATATTTCTTATTTTTATGCCGTCTTTCATCACAAACTGCTTGAGGAATTACAAACATACAGCCATGCATGGGCTAGAGTGGCAACTAACCAGCACACACAACACTGCACAACAGTGGGAGAAGGAGAAAGTGTCATCAAGGATACTGGGCCCAAAGCTTATTCTTCCAAGGAGCAACAGGTGACTTTTAGTGTCCATGTAGAGCAGACAGGGCCTCTGTTCTTAACATATTATCCAAAAGAACCTGCATGCTTCTCAATTCAAGAAGGATATTTTGAAACTAGAGCTACAAGGAGTTTTAGCTACTTAACCATCCAAGACACAAGAAGTTCAGTTCATATACCAACTGTCTTCTAAGTTTCAGAGAGGATGGTTTTATTTGTTTTCAGTTGGTTACATTGAAAAATGAAAGTGTTCAAATTCTTAGTCATGACGTCTCCTTTTATGTTATGACTGAAGCTTGAAGATTAAATGTTCATGTTGTAGGTCACCTCATATAGACTGTATATTATAGTAATATGCACAGAATTAAATTTCTGAATATTTCCATTATTAACCTGTATTTTTCAGGGGCTTAAACACGGAAAAACAAAATTCCCTTCAGGATGAAACTTGAAGTGTCAGGTTTCATACTTGTAGGAAGTTTGACTAGATCTGATGGTGACTAGGAATGGTTAAGATGGTAACTAAGATTTATTTTTCTTTTAGGTGTTGGGAGTAGGTACATTTGACACCACTATTCAAAGTGCAATGTTTTAAAATTTATACAGAACTTACCTACTCCCAAAAGTAGCATTCCATTTCAACTTTGCAGTTATTTTTAACCTACGAATACAGTACTTTATCACACTCATTTTGAAAGCTTCAGTGAAAAGTCACATGTATTTCATCTAAATGTTCAATTTTTGCCTTCCCAGTGGAACCAAGAAGATATCCACCCTCTTTAAAGATCAGCTTCTAGATAATCTTGGTAGAGAGTAGTTCCATTACTTCTAATTCTCACATAAGGGGTGGAAAAGATTTACATACCTGGCTAATTGTTGGGAGCTTAGTCAGAAGCATCTGGAACACTGGTGGTGGAAGAGTCTGCTGTAGGACTTGTAATAACTGCTGTGGCTGTCCACACACAGCAATGGCATTTGTTAAGTGGTCAACACCCTTTTCATAGTCACCTATGAGACAGAAGGTTTCACTTCAAATTTTGCCTTTGGCGTGTTATGTTGCATTGTTCAACTTTAAATAAGATATTTCACTTAATGTACAAAGTAGACTGCAAACATTACCCCCTCACACTAGGCTGAATCTTTTCAACTCAAAACTGTGTTTTTTCCCAGTCAGATAAAGCAATCTTAAATTTTCATTTCTGATAGCTAATTCCTTTAGAAGTTTAATCCTACTAATTTCTGCTAACCTAAAATATTATCCAACTGTCATTCGTAAGTCTAACTACATGTATATAAATACAGAAAAAATTTAAGAATTTTCAACAGTTTTTAGACATACCTATCACTATTTCACTGCATCCATTAAGTGAATGGGGACTGTCTCAGAGGGGGTTGACATCCTAATGATACTATCCCAGAAGCTCTATTTATTGATGCAAAGAGGAACTGAACTGCTACATTTCCCACCAAGGAAGCACTGAAAATCAGTTTAAGGATTAGTTTATTTTAATGTAATATTTAGTATAATATAAATTAAAAATTATGTAACTTTTAAAAAGTAACAATTTGGAAACTGGTTTCTAGGGGTAAAGCAGATTTTTCCATCCTTATTATGCATCAAAATGGTAGCCTCTTATGTGATAATTATTTGATTTATATTAGGTGAGAAGTTTAATGACTTACTGTTTATTTGAAATATGCTATATTGTGTGGGAAAGTGTTTATTCCTTTTTTTGTTTGTTTGTTTCTCCCCACCCAAGGAATGACTGCAAGTCTAGTTTTAATTGTACATAGCTGCAGTATAGATGGGAGAAGTGGCAAGAGTACTCCTTAAGAAAATTTACAAAAGGTGACAACAGAAGAGAATGTTAAAATGACACTCTGTCCTATATCTGTTAAAGCAATCTTTGCACATTTTAAAAATATGGCATATTAAAGCTCTCCAAAACATTCTGTTAATGCTTCTATGTAAGGCCATAATACTTGTCTCCCTGCCGGAGTGAAGAGGAATTCCTTTTATGGTTTCCCATCTTAGAGATTTTTGCAACAACCACCTTGTGCTAGTAATTCTTCACCAAGCTGTATCTCTTCAAGGAAGAACTTTTGTACAGCTTCAGCATCTTTTAGATCAGGTAACTGTAATACAAAAAAATAAAATTGGCAAGCCGGGTCTCAAAAACCATCAGTTAATACATAAAACACAAAAGTGCCTCAATGTAAAGCAAAAAATAAATAACTACACGGTTGTAGAGAAAAAACTGCAAAAAGGAATTTTAAAAGCAATATCTTATAATACCCTGCTAAATTAGAGATTGATATGAGCCACTTCAGTACATCACTTTTTGGGATGGAATTCTTTAAACTTTTATATACTCGTCAATTTAAAGGAAATTCCTGATTTTTTAAAAAGTTTAAATTCTAAGATGCTTTGTAAAAATATACACTCATTGACTATGACAGACTAATAATGTTTCTCATTTTGGGCAAGACAAACTTATTTACCACATTGCTCATTAGGAGACTCATTACTTACTCATTAGTAAGTAAAGATGTTATCAAATCTAAAACTTCAGATAGCGACTTAATTCAAATGTCAATTTACAGGATTCATGTGACTAATCTGGTAACCTCTAACCCTAAGAATTCCTAAAGATATAGTCTTTGAGAAGCTGAGCACGCTCAGTTCACGCTGAGTGCAGAGAGCTAGAAGAGCAGTATACCGCCCAGCAGTGGCTCTTCAGCTGTTATGCAAAACAGAACACAACCCCCACACAGGGTTATTTATGGAAACCAAAAAACAGTGCATACTGCAAGAGGGCTGTTAACACTGAAGCAAGAACACAGGACCCTTTGAACAGCTCCAGCTTAGAATTAATCTAGATATAAATGGGCCTTTTTTCAAAATAGGACTGCATAAATGAACCCAGCATTACCTTGGAAAGGCCTGCTCTCTCTTTGGCAAGTTTCTGTTTCTTTCTTCCTACAGATAAAAATATCATGTTTTTAATTTATAATTATAATTCAGTTTTTATGTTAAAACCAGTGAGTGGGCCAAAGTTATTTTCAAAACAAGGAACTGATCATTACATGTATTAAGCACTGACAGATGAAGGCTGAAGGATGCAACCCTGGCCCACAGCAGAATATCAATGAACCTACTACACAGGTGGGAACTGAAAAATCCTTTAGCAAAGGAAGTTGCTACATTCTTCGGATGAATTTTATTCTGTGCAGTTCTTTCTCCTTGGAGACAACTATGTTATATTTTAACAGTCTCTCAGGAAGGATGGGTTCTTCTCTCACTGACTATACTACATACGACAGAAACTGGTACTTTGTACTGGTAACTCCTGCTCCATGCATTGCCTGGGCAAAGAAGAGAGAAAGGAGCCAAGAATGAATAGCACAGGATTATTACATTAGGGACTCCAGATTCCTTTTGTCCTCATGAGCAGCAGAAGAGTTTGGTCTGCAAATCAAGCCAACCTAACCTTGAGTCAGGTTAGCTCAGTGAACAGCCATTTAAATATCCTTTTGGGCATTTTGAACCCCAGGTAGTTTATGGCCTGAAGAGGCCCGCTGGAGAAACATCACTAGTAATAAGAGTGCTCCAACCGATAAAAAAGTTAAGGGTTGGCAGCTGGGAAAATAGGCTTGAGTGAACAAGACAACAAAAACCCAAAATAAGTATTAAAGCAGAGTTGTGAAACATTTCTGAGCAACTCAAAACAGTTGAGAAAGAACTGACATTAACAGGATCATCAATTAGCAAAGGAATACAGAAGTCAATGTAGGGCTTGGTTGTAGTAGGAAGTTGTACCACTATAACATAGATAGTTAAAAACAGCACAACTCCCAATGTCAATGCAGTTGTGAGTATAAATGTGCTTTATATCAGTATAGCTATTCCTGCATTGGAAGAGGAATAACTATAATTGTGTTCCGACCCTTAACCAAAAATAGTTATGCTGAAAAAATTGTACAAGTGTACACCAGGCCTAATAAGTGTATTAGATCACTGGACAGTGAACAACTGGGGGTTGACAAAGAAATTGTGGTTCACATGGCACATTAGAATACATGTAAGCAACTGCTCTAATGGCCACAAGGATGTTCGGAATGGAGGATAGTCCACATTATCAAAACCTTTGCGAACCCCTGTACTCACTGACAGTTTAACATATGAAAAACTGGAGATGTACAATCAACATTGTTTATGGAAGACATTTATAAATTTCAAATTCTATCAAAATGACACCTGCAATACTATTCTGATCCCTAGATTTCCATAACACATTTTAGACTACTATGCAATACTGTAGATGGAGAAATACAAGTCAAAAAGATAACTGCAGCACTGAACTGCAGTTTATTATAAAGAACATTGTGTCTCTAAATCTACTACTCAAAACAATTTATGTTTGAGATAACCTATGCTCTCAGTTAACGCCCACTCTTCCTTGATTTGCATGTGAAAGTTTTAAGTTTTGTTAGACTGAGACTCTTGATTTACAAGGAAAGCAATTTTAAAAGGCAAATTAAAACAGATCAAGAATAACGTTTCACTTCTCTCTACCTTCAAAGAGAACATTTGCAACAGCTGAAGTGCATGTGCACACTCACTAAGTACAAAGGGCAACACTGTTAACACGTGCACCTCACCCTTAAAGAGCTGCTGTACTCCTTTTTTAGCACCAGCACAGCAGCTCCTACAAAATAATTACTTCCAGGGCTAATCACTTTGTAAGTTCAGCATTCATATATCTGCTCTTAAGGAAAATATCTTCAGTTTTAGAATCTCCTGTATGAATAGGAACATACACTTGAAAATGGAGATGTTTCACAATTAATCATAAATGGGGAAGATGCATTTTAATCTAAGCCCAGAGAATAGTCTTCAAAACAGGAGCATGGAAAAGATGCAAAAGATAACTCTCGGTTGTTAAAACTGAAAATTTGTCTGACCTATTATGCAATAAAAAAAGATTAAATTTTTAGACTATTCTTGGGATGCAGATATATTTTCCAGTACTTACTACTCTAAATAATATTGCAGAGGCACTTTGAGGCATCTGACAGTTTCAGAGCCACAACCTAAAATGCTTAGAGATCCACAGCAACAATTCACTTGTTATAACAATTATAGAAACACCTAATAAATTATTCTAAAAGACTATTTGTGAATACCTTCCACACCTGTCCGCAATAGCAAGCTTAAAATATTCTTGGCGCATCACACATGGCTTCAGATATGATAGCAAGGAGCAAGATAGTTAGAAAATTAGGCCTTGGGAAAAAACTAAACTCTCCAATACAAATGGAAATGGAAATGAAAGTTTTCATCCATTCTAAAAACAATTATATTTTTTACTTTATGAAGTTAGGATTTCTAGGAGGGCTTTTGGTTAATATAGAAACCCAAATGCTCATCTTGACCATCTACTTTCATACATAATTTCATACAGAAAGTAGAAGGTAAATGAAGTAATATCTTTTACTGGACCAACCTCTGTTGGTGAAAAAGTCTTACTTCATTACTTGAAACGGGAATAGAACTGACAAGCCAGCTTCCAATAGAAACTAATTTAAGCAAGAGCAAGAGATTATCACTTTCAAACACTGCACAAGAGTTCAGTGTGTCAGTCACTTTCAGGATCTATGATGCATTTTTGTATGCATGGAACATGAATCTGGCCTATTTATTTTTGCTGAGGCATTTGATTCCCAGAGTTTTCTTAACACATGCCAGAAAAGAGGATAAGACATAACAGTATAACTGGGCTGGCCAATGAAGTCTTGGTATCCTGTATCCTGGTATCCTGTCCCCTTTCACCACCCAGTATTGGATAATTCATTGCCATGTATCTCCCTACAATAATACAATCCACTTATGTGTAGTGCTTTGAAACAGATAAATTTCATCTATGTCTAGTATAATGGGAACTAAAAGGTTATATTTGTTATCTTTGGATTGTATTAATTGTTAAGATCTAACACTTAAGTGTCTACCGTCTACAATAGTCAAGAAATTCCCCTGATGTTTCTCTACAACTAGTGCAGCTCCACATGGTGGGAGCACCAATGCAGATCAGCTACCGCATTTTGACTACTGTTTTGTCTAACACTTCTCAGAGCAGGCTCAGTCAACCGTGGTAAAGACACCACTGGCCTCTGTACACCAGCACTCCCTCTGTTGCTAGCAGCTGTGAAGCTGCTAAAGAAACAGTGGAAGCCACAACTGAGAATTTCAGAAAAACCTGAGTATCAGGAAAGGCCTTACAGTCAAGAAGAGCCACAGTCACACCAACATATGTAAAGAACCAGAACAGGTTCTGCATACTGATGCACTTCACATGACATTGAAATTGAAGCTGTAGATGCATCAAATGCAATAGAATGTATGTCTTTTTATACAGGATTAATAATTTACACTTATGTAGACAAGTTTCATTACAGTATCTCAAGGAACTTTAAGGCAGCTGATCTAATAAAACTAAATCTCTAATAGGAGTTTAAATTTGTCTTGAAAGCTCCATTAGAGACACCTTTAAGCCAATATCAGCTTCATTACTCAAGCATCCAGCTGGCATTTTTAGTAGTCAATATTTCTGCAAGAACACTTTGAAAAATCCAACCTCACTTCTGCCATCTACCTTTTTAAAATTAGCTGACAAGGTCATGATTAGTACAGAACAGGTTTTATCCCAAAGCCAACTTTTCCCATAGAAATAAAAAAACGAGTTTTTTTTAATCAAAATCCAACAAAGAATTTATATGACAGATTTTAAAAACTCTGAAGATATGCAAACAGTATTTATATGGTCTTACAAATAAGAGTGGATGATGGAGGAACAGTACAGCAGAAAAATTACTCCTGAGAGAATCCTGTGCTAGTGCACACATGCAGAATTCATGTCCCACACTGAAAATACATTCTGCTGGAGAGACACTACAATTATATCTTTCGCCCACCAGGGACTATTATTGTGCCAGAAGAGAAGGCAGCCAGCTCAGACAGCCACAGAGAGGGAGGACAAGAGGCTGCATTTCCCAGTGTCCTGCCATGAAGCCAGATAAGGAGACACAGGATATGGAGGGGACAGAGAATGGGGCACACAGGGCTGCTGACAGGTCACAGAGACTGGAGTTCAGAAGGGCTAGTGGGAGTGAGGGAGACAGACTCGGGCAGGGGCTGAATGGGAGTAGGGGTGCAGGGACACATGGGGACAGAGGAGTGGGGATGCTGGGGGGGGGTGCAGGGACATATAGAGACAGGAAGAGATGCGCCTGACAGAGAGGCTAGGGGTCAGCTGGGGTCTGCATAGGGGAGGCTCCCCACAATTCTCTCATCCCCCCAATAAAATTGTTCCATATTTTTCCCCACCCACACCCAACAACCCTCCAGGTTCACTCCCAGGCTCCTTCCCAGCAGTTACTTCCCTCTCCTTCAGCTCCTCCATTATCCCTGACTCCCCCAAGTCTTTGCACTGCTTCTGAGGTGTGCAGGAAATATGTTTATGTATTGTAGTTTAAATTAATTATTACTCACAGTTCCATATTAATATACCTAGTAAGGAATCTCTTTGTCCAAAAACATTTCCTGAATCTTTTTTATTACAGATATTCTTGCTGACAGGTATTTTAAAATAAATTATCAAAATAATCAACTGGCACAATTATATTGTGTTCATTTGAAAAAAAAATATACAGAATTATAAAATGTGCACAGAATTTTTAATTTTTGGGCACAGAATTCCCCCAGGAGTAATAAATGGATGTACAACTGTGTAACAGACGAGCATAAAGCAAAGAGAAGAAATATTCCTATTAGACTTAGAAAGAAAGCTCATTTAACACTGAAAGTTACGATAAAAAAAGACTGCTAGGCTATAGCATAAAGCTCTCAATCATTCTTCGTAATCGGCTAAATGTCCAGTTTTCAAGACTTCTGGCTGCTGACTTTTCAGTCAACAGTAGTTTGGAACAAAGGCCAGATGTATACTATAATCTTATATCAGTATAACTATGTCACTAGGAGGCATGAAAAATTCACATCAACCTAACACTTGGTGTAGACAGCACTATGTCGACGGGAGAGCTTCTCCTGTCAGCACAGTAGCGTCTTCACTGAAGCATTGCAGTGTTTTAAGTGTACAACTGCCCTTAGTGCGGGGATTCTCATAACAAAATTTTGGTGGCCTCAGAGAACGGCTGCCAACTCTTGCTGGTTGGCGCTCTGACCTTTTTTTGTAAAATGCTTAATTAAATTTAGGAAAAATAAGTATGCACATATATATGTCCAAATCATTGTAATTTAAGTCTTTTTTTGCAGACTGAATAATAAAAATAAAATACAGTTGTCTCGATTCTTTACTGGACATAAACAGAACATGAACACAAATAGGGTGCTTTGCACGTTCTTGTCTTTTGTTGTTGTTTCTTTTGCTTCTTTTGTTGCTTTTTTTTTTATAGACTTATTAGCTAGTAAGTCTGCTGCTGTGAAAATTGATATTTGCAAGTTTCTTAATATCACCTTCTGCAGCCTCCCAGCTACCAAGTCTGCTGTAAAAAATGATATTAACAAACATACAAATATCAATTTTCACAGCATACTTACCTAGCCCTGGCACCCCGGGGGGAGGAGACGGGGGAATTAAGCCCTAGATGGGGAGGTGGGTAGGGCAACAGTAGGGGTTGGGGTGATGGGGGGGGGGGAGGAGGGGAAGGAAAGGTGAGTCTGGGGACGAAGCTCAAGACTGGCATGGCCAGAGTTCAAAGTCCATGACATAGCCTGCTGCTCACTACCCCAGGACTGAAGCCCAAGCTCCACCATCCCTGGAAAGGGGGGGAACTCACACCTGCTGCCTGCTCCTCTGGCATCTGTGGGTCCAGAGGGAAGCAGGCCCCACGGGAGGAGCTGTTGCTTTGTGCCCCCATCCCCCCTCCAATCACTGCCCAGGAGGCTGTGACCCCAAGAAAAGCCCCGGTGGCTGCATTTGAGAAACACTGCCTTAGTAATACCGAAACAATGGCAGATAGAGTGTGGACCTGATTATTCTATCATCAATCATATTGTAGTAGCTATCTGGCATTTGCCACAGTGAACAAATGTATATAAGATCTCAGTACATCAAAAGGATGACAATATCATAATACAAGTTATTTTAGAAGTAAATATTAAACACTCAGAAAGATTTCTTTAAGTTATTCAATTGAGCATAAGCTATTTCTTTTATTCCCAATTTTCAAAGTTGGATGTGGAGAAGTATACTGTTGCAGCAATATTACAGGTTCTTCTTGCAAAGAGAAACCAAGTTAGCTTAATACATGCTGCTTATCTGGCCTGTTATATGTGAAAGTTTGCCTGTGAAATCAAGGAAAGCATATAAAACACTAATTTACAGGCAAGGGTAAGTTACACATGACAATCCAGGCAGGGCTACTTATTGATTATTACAGTTCATATATAAGAGTGTAGATTTTAAAATACTCAAAAATTTAGTGTGTTGAATATTCATGACATAACTTGCATTCTTCTGTCAAGGTAATCTACTTTTAGCATAGCAAGATACCTATTTACTCAAACTCATAGACTCTAAGGTCAGAAGGGACCAATATGATCATCTAGTCTGACCTCCTGCACAATTCAGGCCATAGAACTTCAGCCATCCCCCCCACCACACCCCCCGGTAACAAACCTCTAACCTATGACTGAGTTATTAAAGTCCTCAAATCATGGGCTAGAGACTTTAAGGTACAAAGAATCCACCAGCAAGTGAGCCGTGTCCCATGCTATAGAGGAAGGTGAAAAACTCCCAAAGCCTTTGCCAATCTGCCCTTGGGGAAAATTCCTTCCAGACCCCAAATAGGGCGATCGGTTAAACCCTGAGCATGTGGGCAAAACTCACCAGCCAGACACCCAAGAAAGAATTCTCTGTAATGACTCACAACCCACCACATCAAATGTCTCATCACAGGCCATTAGCATATCCATTACTCCCCTCCAGCAAAAAACTTCTCTTCAGTGTGGGAATTCTACATATTCAAGATTCTGTGTAGTGATTTTTTTGGCTTCTGACAGGCACAGAAAGGTATCAGTTCTGAGAACTGGTTTATAGATAACTTCCAGAACTGTAATTTACAGAAAACTACAATGTTTCCTTTAAAAACATAATTCAGTTGCATGAGAACATTTGTACTACTGTTGAAGATGTGAAATAATGGAGAGCCACAGGAAATTAGCTCCGCATTTTGGATAGATCTTCAGTTTTTTCTTGCATTCATTCTTATCCTGGAAGCTATGACAGCAAAGCTACCAGAGGGGTTTGAGAATGCAATAGGTAAATAGCAAAGTGAGCAGACTGAGAGCCCCTGGGTGTTGCTACTTTCCTCATTCAACTCTTAGCAATTTCTCAAATCAATTTGTATGGTTTTATCCCTTTGCCTCCCAAAAGCATTAATAGTGCAACCATGGATAAATAATGCCAACCGAAATATTACAGATGCACCCTCAGTCTCAGCCAAATGAGAAGAAATGGGCGTGCCAAATCAAAGGCAAAGTTCCAATTCAAGAATTTAAATTTATTTAACAAATAACTTAGGCAAACCACAGAAATATAGCCAGGTAAAAATGGCTTCTCAGAGCCAGAAAAACTTGAGAAAAGGTTAAGGAAACTCTGCACTTCTTTCACACAAATCACCAGGCACTTCAGGCAAACACAAGAGTGACTATGAGCAAATACAGGTGCCTCAAACCTATTCTTCTTTGTCCTCTCCCCTCAGGGTACGCTCTTGAGAGTCTCAAAGATAGACCCCGATGGGAGAGGACCCACACCCCTGCACCCACGTTACGCGTTGCTGGGCCTGCTCTGCCGGGCACATCTAGTAACCAAGGACACCGGGCCCCACGCAGGGAGGTCTCAAGGGAAGTGGGACCGATGGAGGAGAGCGAAACCATGTGGGAATAGAGGCCGCTCGCCCTCCTCGCGCAGCCCAGGAAATCACAGCAAGCGGGACGTCGGCAAGCCAGGCCGAGCAGCGGCAGCAGCTCGCACGTGCTAGGATAGCAGTCCCCGTGGCGGGTGCGAGGAGGCCGCGGGGCCGGCCCAGGGCGAAGCCTCAGGGCCCAGCAAGGGGGGGGGCGGGACAGAGCGAAAGGGGGCCCCGCAGTGCGGGCTGGGCGCGGAAGAACAGCAGAAAGCACGAGTGCGCGCGCGCGCGCGTCCCCCTCCGCGGGGAAGCAGGGCAGGCGCGCGGGGCAGAACGGTACCGCGCGCGCGAGGACAAGGTGCGGCGGCGCCGGTTGCGAGGGCGCGCGCGCGCGGCCTCGCGGCGGTGGTGGGGGAGGGGAGGTCCAGGACACTTACGCTCCCGCAGCCGGTTCTTGAAATTGGGGTCGCTCCGCCTCTTGCGGTCGAAGTAGATGCAGTAGCCGATGAAGAGGGCCCCGCACAGGCCCGCGGCGATGGCGCTGGTTTTACCCACCATCATCCTGGCTGGCAGCGAGGGAAGGGCCCTGCTGCGCCAACCCCCGAAGCCGGGCTCTCGTCTGCCTTGCGCGGCACAGCCCGCGCACCCCCCACCACCACCTTGGACTGCGGCGGCGGGCGAAGAGAGAAAAGGCCCCCTCGCTTCCGTGTGTACGTCATCGGTCCGCGCCAGGGATAGCTGAGCTGCCCGGCTCGTGCCTGAAGCAAAGCTCTCCCTGACTGCGCATGTGCGGGTCGTGCACCCTCGCTCCAGTTCACCCGCGGGCGTGGTAGTGCTCGGGAAGCGACGCCACGCGACCCCTTTCCTTCTCACTGCGCATGTCCGAACGAGAGCGGCCGTCCTTGTCCCGGCGGCGGTGGCTGGCGGGACACGCAGCCTGGGCTCGGTGGGAAGGGCGAAGTGTTCCAGCTGCATAGAGTAAAGCGGGGGGGCGTCACGGCACGTGCCTCGGCGTTTCCCGCGCGCGGCAGCGGCCCCGCACGTGCCCCTGCCATTTTCAAGACGCGAGCGCGGCCCGGCTGGTGGTGACACCCTGAGCTGGGCGGGTGCAGCCCTGGGTTCCCCCCGGCTGCAGGCGAGCAGGGCGGTGTGGGAGACCAGCTTCTCCGGGCACTGCGCTAAGGCGTGTCGGGAGCCAGGGGATTAGGCACTGCGCTGCCACGCACGTGCAAACCCGGGTAGGGCCGGGCAGCTATCCCGTGCCTGGGCCACCTCCCAGACCTGCACAGACCCCTAGCAGAGGCAGCCCTGTCCCAGGGTCCCACTGCGAGCCAGGAGACAGCCAGTGGGTACTGACAAGAGGGGAGTGCGGGAAAGCCCTGGGTCAATGGTAGCGTGCGGGGCTCGGGTCTTAATGCACCACTGGCTTGGCTATTGGGTTTTGTGTCAGCATCCCAACATAGGAGAGGCAGAGGTCTAAGACTGGATTGCAAGAAGGCCAAAGAGCTCCCTTGTTTGGAAATTTACCAAGTGGGCATTGGAGGCTGACACCAGGGGTTATTACCCCCTGGAGCATGTAGTTACTGCACATACAACAGCCACATACAGTTCAGATAGAAAGCAAAAATGAAAGCACCTCACTAATAGTCTCCTGAGGAGCCCAAAATGCTTGATAGGGTAATGGAGTTACTTTTTGACCCATAGTATTCCCAGGAGAGAACTGCAATGCAAGCTTTTCTCACAGGATATTTTTAATCATATTTATTACTGTAGTATGTTGGGCACAACCAACACGGAAACCCCATAAGTCAGTCCCTGCCTGAGTTTACAATCCGTCTTAAACCAGCTATTGTTGCAGACTAATCCCTGATCCCATTTCGTGAGCCAAACTACTAGATTCTTCATCTGATTAATTTAAAAAATAGCACTTTTGACAAATGCTACTTGAATGTTTCTAATCCGATAGTTGCACCTTTAGTAGAAGCAGGGTCACTCACTTCATAGCTTATATAGCCTGAGTTTATTGCACCTTCTTCTCCCATCACTGCTATTCTCCCATTTCCTGATATTTTAGGGACTCTCTGAAATTTCCAGTCTTCGCCCAGGATTTTGTGTCCCTAATACCCCTGTTCTTCATACAATGCCCTCCTTTTCTCACCATGGCAGCAGCTGTGTGTGCACATCCATGCCCTCTACTCCCCCTGCTGTGGTGACAAACAAGCTGTGTGACCCACCTCCCTCTATGCAAGGGTCTTCTGTTTTTCACCATGATAGAGGCCCTATGCATACCCCCATCCTAAGATCACCCTATTCTCTGCCAAAGGCTGTGTACACACTCCCATTTCATGTTACATCCCATATTGTTCTGTCAGAGACAGATCAGATAGGGCGTTATTATGAATGCCTATTTGGAGGCTAGGTAGAGAACTGAGAGGGGAGTATTGTTATGCTGAAAGGTGTTAATATGTGCCATCAACCAGTTTGAGTGTGTGTCCCCCAGCATCTATCTTCTGATTTTTCTTAAAATTAATAGAGTTCTTGCTATTGATAATTATACCATTCCCATTTGGAATGCAGTGGATGCAGTGTTCAACAGACAGAGAAACAAACATAGAAATGCTATAGAGTTGAACCTTGAGGCCTTTCTATGCTCAGTCAAAACTCAAGGCAATTTTTGGTCTTGCATCCAGCATTACAATTCAGTGCTAAAAACAGAAGGGAATCATCATTTAGAAGCCAATCTTGCAAAGGAATGAGCCCCTTCAACTCACTCTAAAGGCACTGGGGATATAAGTGCTCTAAGCATCTCACATGATTTTTCCATGATAGAAGATCTCTGGACTCAGTCTTGACAGGCATATCTATAACAAAGAGAACACCTAGACTCATGTAGAGACAAGATGAAAATGATAAACTTTCCATAAGCAAAATATGACTCAAATGGTGGTATACTGAGGTATATAGATCCTATGTATGTGTTTTGTCCAACACCCTTCTTTAGTTTGACATATCAGTACAGAATGCACACTTGCTGGAGGTTAAAGGAATATCATCAACTTGAAATATAATCCCTTTCACCCACAAGTTTAAAAAGTAGTTTCAGATACTATGGTTGGGATTTTCAAAAGTGCTGAATTGGCAAAATTGCTGCCATGAAGTCAATAGACATTTTACCATGAGGAGTGGGCCAATACTAAACACTTCTAAAAGCTCTTGCCCACTTTCTGTGATTTTAAGGATCACTTTCCAAGTTTTTCTAAACGTTTCCTCTCCCTATTTAGAAAGAGACTGTGAAAGACTCTATAAAACAAAATAAACTGATTTTACAGAGGGAAACAGTGAAACCGATTATACTAAATTCTGCAAAATGCACAAACTAAACTGAAAAAAATTCTCCGAAGTCTCTCAATTATTACTCATTTCTGATAAAGCATTTCCACTATTACAGATGCTGAGTTATTAAAAAAAGATTACTGTGACAATCAGAGGTCCACACAGAAGGTTTAAATCCTAAAAATAAATAAATGGGTTGCATACTATGTCATTGCACTATAAAAATATATTGAGTAAGGTGTTATGAAAACTTATAATGTTCTGAGCTTGATAGTTACTATGAGCTATGTATACAGACCTTGGTTATGAACTGGTGTGTTTGTGTATATTGAAAATCGTGCTCAATAACTCCAGCTTTACCCAACAGCAGGCCAGTGAGCAGGCAGGTGGCAGCAGGGGGGAGGCACCTTCCAAAACAGTTGTGCACCCAAAACTGTCTTCAAGTAACTCCATTGTCCAGCCCAGAAGAGGACAATGATAGGCACGTAAAGTTAATGGAAAGACACTGAAAACTCATAATTGAAAAGAACATCCTGCCTGGTAGCTAAGAATCAGGGAGACATATTTAGGGAGACTTGGAACTGCAAGGACTGTTGGTGTCACCCTGCAAAGAATAATTAGGCTGGTGAGAGCCAAGGTGAGGTCTTATGCTCATGGATTGGCTACTAGTGTAAGGGATATGAACCATATCTGCACTGCACAAACCCCACAAGGTTACAGGGCTGGTGTTGACAGAATCCCTTACTTGGTTGGGTGGTCCCCAAATCACCACAGTTACAGAAAAATTTTGTTTACTGAAATGAACTTTACTATAGTTTAAAACTGTCAACTTCATCATTTTTTTTCTTCTCTCCCATTTTGGCTTGTTGGTTGTGTAGCCCACAGCCGATGAGGCCAGTCTATGATCATTCTCAACTGTGCATTACTGTTTACAGTATGCTAGCACAATGACATGCTGAGGTGGTAGACACCATACACCAAAAGTACAGTCTTGTCTATCTGGGAAAATTTCATTATTTTTAACAGATATAGTTATACCGGCATAAGCCCAACTGTAGACACACCTGTAGGAATGGTGTCCTTTTCAGTTTAGCTTAACTGTCAAATGACACTTGCTAAACTTAAGAAATCTACTCTTATACCAGAATAAGAGTGCATACACAGGGTTGGGTATAACAATATGGGTATAACTATAACTAAAATTCATACTTTCAGATATAAAAATAACTTTCCTATATAGATAAGGTCTGAGACAGTCCCTGCCCTGAAGAGTTTACAGTCTAAATAGACACGACACACTAAATTTAGGCCCAGCCGTGAGATATATTGGATGTATTAAAAAGATGTAGAGCAAGGGTGGATGTCCTCTCCCAATTGAATTCTGAGAGTTTGGAAAGGGGCACTATTTCAGATTTCAGTTGGAGTCCAGGGTGGCTGCTTAAGCTCCTAGTAGAGGTCTTAGATTTTTTTGAAATGGTAGACCATTACGATTCCAGAAATAACTTGGACAATCTTCTCCAACTAAGTACTTGGATAGCTTAGAGTTAAGATACACTGGGAAAGGAGGAGTTATCTGAAAGATCTTAAAAGTAGGTGGCAGTTGCTTCAGCCCTCAGATCCCTGTGCACTGGGGCCTCACTCTTGCACCAAGAGATTTAACACTTCTCCCTCTCCCCAGTAGCTGCCCTCCCTAAAAAGCCCCATACATCAGGCTGGAAGGAAGAAGGCTAAACCCTATCCCCAGGCCTGGGATCCCCTAGCTCAATGGTTCTCAACCAGGGGTATGCATACTCCTGGAGGTACGCAGAGGTCTTCCAGAAGGTGCATCATCTCATCTAGATACTTGCCTCATTTTACAACAGGTTACATAAAACACACTAGCAAAGTCAGCACAAACTAAAATTTCATGACTGTTTATACTGTTCTATATACTATACACTGAAATGTAAATATAATATTTATATTCCCATTGATGTATTTTACGGCACTTGTATTTTTATGTCTGATTTTGTAAGCAAGTAGTTTAAATTAGGTGAAACTTCGGGTACACAAGACAAATCAGACTCCTGAAAGAGTTACAGTAGTCTGGAAAAGGTTGAGAGCCACTGGCCCTAGCTTATTCACTGCAGCTGTGTAGGTCTGTCTCTGATGATTGATCCAAGAGTCAGGGAATAGGCAGCAAACCAGCAGCAGCACCATCCCGTTCCAGAGTTAATGTTGGTCTGTCACTCATCTTAACGCCCTTCCTGGTTGGTTAAATCTGTGCTAATTTTACTTGATATTTTTCCATAATCTCAGCTCAACTGCATTGTACCTTCAACTTCAATACAGAGGGTATGTCTACACTAGTGACCACACTGGCATAGTTATGCAAAATAACCCTGCAGCATACATGCAGCCTACACTGGTGGAAGAGATTTTTCTGGCAGTATAGGAACACCACAGCCCCACACAAAACTAGCTATGTTGACAGAAACATTTTTCCATTGCCATAGCGGCATCTACAGTGGCAGTTAAATCAGCATAAGTAGATGAGTAAGGTGTACATGTTTTTCACATCCGTGATGGAAATAGGTATGTTGACCTCATTTTAAGCCTATTTCCCCCTCCATGGCATCTACACTCTTAGAACAGTCCTAGACATACTTTCCCCCCTCCTTAATTATGACTTAGTTCATCTATACCTCCCAATTTTTCTAATCTGTCCCTACAACTAAATCCATCCAGTCCTCTGATCAGCTATGTGACCAAGCAGCCCATTAGGAGGTCATCTTCTAGATTACTTACGTGAGAGAGGGTTTTGGGGTTAGTGTATATTTCATAATAGATCAGAGACAAAGTGGGGCCAACTTCCGTTGGTGAAAGACGCAAGCTTCCAAGCTACACAGGGCTTTTCTTCTCATCCTCAGACCCGTATAGCACTAAAAACTTCTTTCACCAACAGAAGTTGGTTCAATAAAAGATATTACCTCACTTATGTCTCTCTAGTATCCTGGACCAACGTGGCTACAACACTGCAAATAGAAGATGAGTCAGACAATTTATCTCACTGTAGTGAAAGTAATAAAGGAAACTTCCTGTTCAGCAAAAGTGGAGATTGGGTTTATGGAGGAGGAACAATCCCTGAACTAGGTCATCAATATCCATCTTTCAAATGATTAATCATCATTAAAGGGACTTTGTAGATCCATGACCTATCTGTCAGAGAATAGAGGAGTCCTGAAAACCTGTTATGCCTATAGATAATGAGAGTGGTTTGAAAGGTTGTGGTGGTAAGCCTGGATTGAGGGTTGATGTACTAGTTGAGCAACAGAGATACTTCTCTCTGGCTGGAAAAGGGTTTGACTAAATGTCAGAACACTGCTTTTTCGACATACAAGTGCTCTCTCTTTATCCCATATGCAACTAAGTGAAAGACTACCTTAGCTTACAAGAAGTATAAATCTGGAATATGAACAGACTGTCCCCCTCCGTTTATAACAAATCTTGTTTGTATTAAAATAACTGTTGTATGAGTAATTTCATACAAATAACTCCAAGGAAAAAATCTCTAGAAAGGAAAGGTGCTGAAGAGTAAAGTGTGTCTGGAACCTACATGACATCCCTGTTACAATTTCAGTCAAGGGATGGGCACAGCTGTCCTTCCAGTGAATGATATTGCTATTAGGCTGCTGCAGTTGAAACACAGGGAAAAGCGACGCAAAAAAAGGAGATGACAAGTTGGTACCACTGTTGGTCACAATTTTGTATGTAAGAAACAGTTCTGTCAGACCACCTTTCCACTGAAGTTTATTAAAAACAAACGTTTTTACAAATTAAAAAATTAGCAATGTGGCAAGACTATTTGTGTTTTCCAGCTTTGGTTCTAGTTACACTTTTTGGTCTCTTTGTTTTCTTTTTCAGTGGAGTTGCTTTTTCACCAGCAAATGAATTGTTGGTATATCTTTTTGTATTTTTTATTGAAGTACCAAATCTGTGCTTTGGACCAAGAGAGTCCTTTATGTTGTCTGAACTTTTATGTTGTTTTTCCTTCTCAATGCAGCGTTTCACTCTCAGCTTTCTTCCCTTCAGTTCAGAGTTGTTTAGTTGCAAAGCAAGATGTACAGCATCTATATTCTATGAAACCAAATAATAATTTTGAAGAACAATTGGACAGACACTACCTACAAAACCAAAAATCTTTTGTATATATTCTGCCTATGCAAAATTGTAAAACAGGTCAGTCTGAAAGGAACTGCTGTATCTATTGAATATAGCATATGTATTGTGTTCAGGAACATGAACAGACCTATGCGCAATACATAGTTACTCTCTGACAACTATGAGCTCTGAAAGCCTAATTCAGCAAAACATACAGACTTAGACTACATGGCCTATATGCCACTAGTTTTAAACAGAATTTTCCATTGAAACCAACAGAGTTCCACTTAAAAATCTGATTATTTTGGCCCCATGAAAGGCATGATGGTACAAGGCCATCCAATGGCCCAATCCTGAAATGAAACAGATAAGTAAATATTCTTTTGGCAGTTCATAGGATCAGGCCTTATACAGGTTTCTACAGCTTGCTATCAGCTTATTTGTAAAAAAGTCTTCTCTATGATTTAATGAAGCAGATTCCATAGGAGGAGGAAAAGGTAACACTATATTTCTTATATCTATATCTGTATCAAAGTTAAATATTTAATAGTATTTTCTTCCAGGAAAGGGGGCTGGGTGGAGGGAACATTTCCTTTGGTAACTGTAAATTGAAAAGACCTCCCCTTTTTCCACCTTCAAATTGCTCCTTAAAACTCACTTTTCACTTCAGCAGTCCACAACTCCTCTTGTGCATACCACTTAACAGTTTGTGTTATATCTGCTTAATTTAAACTAAATGGCTCAGTGCAGTCACATGGTCTTCCTACCTGTAGAGTATAACATACATTACCATGTATTTGACTTGTACACAGTAATAAAAGATTCAGGCAGATCTTCATTTAGTGAATTCCTGGTCTCCAGAACATTATGTTTCCATACCTCAAACAGAACATAGCCAAACCCTTTGCCAATGCCAGTGTTTTTGTCTCTCACAATTCGCACTGCTATCACATTTCCACATTCAGAGAAGTGTTCTCGCACAATATCATCTTCAATTTCTGCAAGAAGAAGCAGTCACTGTGGGGTTACATCAATTAAATAGACACAACTTTAGGAGTATTACCAAAAATTCTACTATAGTTTAAAATTCACGCACACATACATAAGTATTTTTAGACGCTTTAGGTGTGAAAATAAATTTGATCTGACAGGAAATTTTCTACACATTAACAACAGAATACATAAACTAGGACTTTTACTTTGAAAAAGTGCAGATTAAGCTCTGAGAAACAATAAAACATCAATACGCAGAAACAAAGGCAACGTTAAGATGTAAGTTTTTCAAACAATTTACATCTGTGGTTTGAATGGAGCTAAAATTGGTATTTTTTAAAACCTGAAACAGCTAGTTCACCTTCTATAACTCCTACTTCTGCCTAAATGATGATCAGTTTAAATAATAGGCCTGATGTGATACTTCTTGCAAGCAAAATCTACTTGACTGAAATGGGAATGAGGAGCATGGACCCTACACAAAGTTTTACTGATGTAACAATGCCAGTACTGGTATAACGATGCCAGCTAGGTGTGATTTTTTAATTGATATAATTAATTATACAATCACTAGTGTGGATGCAATTATATTGGTATAGGTTATTCCTGTTCCTGCAAGGGAACAAGCTATATTGCTTTAAGCCTCTTTATATTGATATAACTGCATCCACAGTAGCTGGAACTTTATTGCTGGAACTATACATTTATAAACGAGGGAGGGAGGGAGGGAAAGAGAACGAGAGAACACGTACACACACAAGGTTTCAAGTCCAATGTCAGTATACTCTGGAAATAGCTGAACTGCTTCTTCTGCAGAAGCAGATGAAACAAAATATTTTTGTAAGTCCTACTAAACAAACTTTAAAAACAGTTACCAGAACATAATTTTTGCAATCTATATTTTAAGACAGATCAAGTTTTAGATCTAAGTAACTTCATTGTATTTCTCTCTCTCTTAAAAAAAAAAAAAATCACTCAACAACCAGAAATGAAAATGATGTTTTAGCAGCACTAAAGGAGAGGTTACTTACTATTTACAGTAACTGGAGTTCAAGGTATCTGCCCAGTGGATGCTCGACTTCAGGTGCACTATTCTGTCTGAACATGTGCCTTAGCCATCCTTGTGCCCTATTGCAGGGCTGCAATGGGCAAACCACCCTCGGTTCCTTCTCTACTGCAAAGTCCCACAGACATGAGACTCCAAAGCAGAGCAGAAAGTGGGCATATAGTGAAACACCCATAGGGATAAACATCTCGAAGAATTCCACTTACTGTGCAAGGTAAGTAACTTCTTTGAATAATGATCTTATGAGTGCTACACTTCAGCTAACTCCTAAGCAGCACTCCTTAGAGAAGGTGTGTGTTTTGAAGTAGGATCTAAAATGGATTGGAAGTTGGCAGTCCCAAATACAGCATCTACCTGGGATGCATGCATAAGAACATAGTGCTTTGAGAATGTATGGATGGAGGCTCATGTGACAGCTTTGAATATTTCTAATAGGAATGTTCTTTAGTACAGCAACAAAGTTGGACTGTGATGTGGTGGAAGGGACAACAACTCTAGGAGGGCACAGGATGTCAGCAGCTTCATGATGGGAGAGAATAATACCAGAAACCCATATGGAAAATTTATGGGTGGACACAGGTGTTCCTTTAACTTTGTATGCAACAAAAACAATAAAGGAGAGGTCCAAAAGGGTCTAGTCCTCTTCAAATAGACTACTAATGCCTGCCTAATGTCCAAAATGTAAAGGATGGTGTCTTCCCTAGACCAATGAAGTTGTGTATGAAAAAAACTGGCAGATGAACAGCCTGATATGAAAATCTGAGGTGATCTTACATAAGAATCGGGGGGGGGGGGGGGGAAATGATGTGATTGGAGGGATACTTTGTCTTTAAAGGCAACTTGGGTGGGAGGGGTGTCAGCCTTCAAAACCCATAAAATGCACCATCTCTCCAAGCAGAGGTGATAGCCACCAAGAAAGCCATCTTCATGGCTAGATGTAAGAGTGGACATGTGGCCAAAGGTTCAAAAGGAGGTTTCATCAGAGAAATAAGGACTAAATTCAAATCACAGGCTGGGGTGGCTTCACTGACGTGTGGAAAGAGTTTAGATAACCCTTTGATAATCCTAGAAGTTGCAGGGTGAGCAAAGACTGAAGCCCTCTCCACGGGAGAATGGAATGCCATAATGTCCAGTAGGTGAACTTAACAGAACACAGAGAAAGGCCTGCATTCTTCAAATAAAAAAGGTACTCTAGGATCTCCAAGAAGGGAGAGTCGGGAGGACGCAGGTGTAACATCTCTTCCATTTCTGCAGATAAGTTTTTCTAGTTGATTCTTTCCTACTATTCAATAGAATCTCTTGAACCTCTGTTGAACAGAAGAGTTCCATGCCCATTTGCCAAGCATTTAGTAAGCCTTGAATCACAGTGTGTTCAAGTTGGGGTGAAGAATGTTTCCTGAGTCTTGAATAAAAAGGTCGGGCGTTAATGGACGATTGATAGCAGGCTGAGAGGAGAGACAAATGAGGTATGGTAACCATACCTGTGTCCTGCCAAGTCAGTGCAATTAAGAGGACCTGGACTCTGTCTTGCTTGATTTTGTTTAAAACTCTGAAGATGAGAGATGTCATAAGATAGGCATACAATAGGTTCTTTGACCAGGACATGTGAAAGGCATCTCCCAAGGAATGGTGACCTAGACCTCCTCTTAAGCAAAACTTTGCACACTTCAGCGACGATGGCCTGGAACTGTTCTCTTTGCTTCTGCTCATTATAAAATAATTAAACTTGCTATACTTGACATGGTTGCATTTAGCAAGCAGAGCCTGGTGATCAGTAATTCTGAACTGAGGGCAGCAGATGAGCAGCTTTTGCAATTGAAGAGGTCCAAGTGCTTTGGGTCTTTATCATGCAGGGTGGGTTTAGAATGATGTTGTGTTCATTCACCGCTTCCATGACTAATGAGGATGGATGAACAAAAGGATGGATGAACAAAACTTGGATACTCCAGTGGGAGAGTAGTACATTTTATTTGACCTCTTAACAGTCAGAGGTACAGAAGCTGGAGTTTGAAAATTATCTTGAAATGCTTCATTTATGGGCAAAGCTATTTGATTGGAAGACTGTATAACAAATATCCAAAAGTCTATGCTGGGTCTGTCTCTTGGATTTCTAAGAAGTTTTGGAGAATGTCAGTGACTCTCTTAATCAAATCTTGAAACTGCTTGAAATCATCTGTGTGTGACTAGTGAGGGCGGGGGGGCATAATGCTTCATCTGGAAAGGATGAAGAAATATTTGTGTGAGGGATACCTCACCAGCTCTTATTTTCTTGCTTTTCAAACAACTGCTCCTGTAGTGGGGATTAATGAGAGGGGATGGAGGGGATAGAACAGTGCTCCTTCTGATGCTCAATTCTAGAGCTAGGTACCCTGAAGAACTGTCAAAGGTAGGTTACCCAACAATCTCAGTATTGCTATTACGGAGGGGTTAAGTTAAGGGGTGAGGCACCCAAGGCTGGTCATACCAAGGGGAATGTGTGTCTGAAGTGCTCCTTGAAGAGTCAGGCCTGAATTGATCACTGAAGGAACCTCAAATAGAAATTTGACTCTGAAGAACTGTCATCTCCACAGTCCAAAGGAGGAGACAATGGTGGACTAGTAGGTTGTCTGTTCATTCACATGAGCACTGGGAAACCAGCTGGTACCAATGAGCGATGTGGTACCATGGATAAAGTAGATGGGTACTGGGAGAGTCTTCCTACACTCAACAACGAATCTGAGTTTCCACAGGAGACTAACAGAACTCTGGAGAATCTGAATTTCTGCAATACCAGGCAGATCTGTGCAGAAACTTCATGAGTCTAGGAAGTAGAAACCTGCAATACCAAGGGTGGTACAGAATTTGCTGGTACCAGCTGATTGATGGATCTGGGTACTGTAGGCAGCAATAAGTAAATGGAGATTGCAGTCAGTATCTTCTTCCTTGGTGCAGAGTCTCTAAAGACCCTAGCACCTGGATCATGATTAGATAGTACGAAGGTATGCTTCAGTACCCCTGCGGTTTAGCTGTGCTCAAGGGTTTAGATGTATAGGGCAATGGATACCGAGCGACTTGAAGTAGGGCATGAGGTCTCTAGTACAGCAAGTCTCTTAGGGCCATCTTCTTTCTCAGGAGATTTGGAGAGCCTCTTGGCAGATGACTTGGCATATCACCTGCAGATCTCTCTTGTGAAGATTCCACGTAAAAAGGGGAAGGAACTCCCCAGGAAAGAGAGGGCAAGGGAAGAAATGAAAACCCTCTTGGTCCATCCTTTCCCCCACCACCCCCAAATAAAAAAAACCAAAAAAACAAACTCTTAGGTGGTTAAGAAGGAACTGAGGGTGGTTAGTCCATCGCAACCCTATATACTCTCAATACAGAGTGTGAGGATAGCTAGGGTACCTGTGTGGACCAGACGGGCACTGCTACCAAAAATCCCTAATCAAAGGCACAAAGGGTGCATATGCACCTGAAGTGGAACACCGACAGGGACGTTACTCAAAAAAGGTGAGAAAATCATGTATTTACATCGTTTGCCAGAAATGTATAATCACTGATAATTTTGTCATTTCACGGTTACATTTTAGAACAGGTTATCTAATTTTGAAGTTTTTTAATATTTAGGTATCTATATACATTGCCCTAAATCTTAACAGGTAAAGAAGTATTACTATCAAATATAAGCTTAAATTATTTTACATTTACTGAAGAAATAAAATTATAGAATATTCACTGAATGTGAACATCCGTTTTAAACTTACCGTATGAGAGATTTCCCACAAATACAGACCTCTTATTGTCATGCTAAACAAGAAGAAAAAAAAAGAATAATAAGCTACTAGGTTATAGGGAAATACCAAAAAGTTCTTCTGAAATCATGTATATTACTTACAGAAGTGGCTTTTGAAGCAAGGTCAACTCGGATGTGAAATCCAGTGGCAATTTGTGTTCCATTTCTATTGTAATGAGAAAAAAGAAAGCTATTAGGAGGCAAACAGAATTGGCTGATAAGCGACTAAAATGTTTGGTTTACAACCTCTCACTGATTTCTAACAGGCTTCTTACAAAGGCAGTTTAAAATAAGTGATTTTATTTTGAGTCAAACACAACAAACAAGACAGTTCATACTTGTAATCTGACATCCTATAAATCCATTCTCACAAAATATATAGCCATTAATGAGGAACAAAAATGAAACATACCTCTGAAGAGCTTTAGTGGCAGCGCCTTCTTCCTTAAAAACCACATAAGCATTAATATATTTCATATTAGGATGTACCTTATGCCTGAGGAGAAAGACAGAAAGTTTACCTTAATTAAGCAATCCTCATACAGAGGCGTTCACAAGGTGTGGCAAGCAGGGGCACCCCCGTCCCTCAATAATTGTCAGGGGCACAGAACTCCTCCAGCCCCCCGAGTAGGGAGAGCGATCTCCTGTGGGGGCTGGGTTGGCAAGAGTGATTTCCTGCTCAGGGTGTGAGAAAGCAGGGAAGAATGAGCTTCTGCCTGGGCTGGGACAGGTGGTGGTGTGGGGAGAAAGAAGGTAAAGCTAACTCCTGCCAGGACAAAAGAGCAAGCTCCTCAGGAGGAGAGAAGAGTGAGCTCTGGCAGGGGGTGGAGGAGAATGTGCCCCTTCAAAAAGGATCAAATTTAAATTTCTGTGCATGCCCCTGTTCATGAGATTTTTTTCCACCCAGCCACACCATGGTGCCATGCACATATCATGCAAGCCTTGATGTAATTTAGAGTAATGACTTCAGTTCTCTCAAATATAGAAATTAGCCTGGGGATTGTGCCCCAAACAGCAAGATCTACCATAGAAGCCAAAAGGACCTTTACTCCCTCTTTAACGGTCATCTTTCAGAGCTAGGTTCTGCAGCTTGCTGGGCATTCTCAACCCCAAATGAAACCACCAGGAGTTGAGGATTCTTAATACCTCACAGGACCTAGTCTTTAGTAAAGGGAAAAGCTTGTGTATTGGTGGCAAGTGGTTTCCTACACCAGTAAAACTAACCTGTACGAATTAAAGAAGTTTGTATCATAAAAATAATGGAATATCTATTTTAAACTGAGTTTATAGCTTATTACAACAATCTATAACCAATAACCCCTCCTCTTTGTCCTATGATTGCAAAGGTGTTAAGAGGTCACTTTATCTTGAATGATCCTTTGCAATATGTGCTAACTACTTATGCTAAACAATCTGTTCTACCATGCATTTTGCTGACACTGGAATTTTCTTTCCCAGACCTTAAGGAGAGCACTGTGTGGCTTGAAAGCTTGTCTTTCTCACCAACAAGAAGTTGTTCCAATAAAAGATACAACATCACCTGCCTTGTCTCTATTTTATGTGAGCACAGAGTTGATTATAATTTTTTTTTAAAGATAGGAAGGAAACCATCATGACCGTGTGAGAGTGAGTAAGTGAGAGAGAGAGCATGCATGTGTGTGAGAAAGAAACATCACTGAAGCTACAAAATAATTGTTTTCCCGTTAGTAAAAATCTGAAACTCCCAAGGAGAACCTACTTTATGGCTGCTAGCTTTCTGGATAAAGTATCCTCTGCTGGAACCTTCAAGATAAAACAAGCATTAGCTGAAAAGCCTTACTGAGCTTATCTATCTATTTCAAATATTTGGGCTCGAAAACTACATAGAAAGAAGTTCAACAAGCATTTCCAACCAAAGTAATATAGCCACTCTACTAGGCAAAATTATTCAAACAGCAAGTAGGGAATATTCTAAGGAAGACCTTAAAAGTGTAAAGAATTAAATTCAGTTAGTTTAGTTTATGTTTCTTGCATAGTTTTTTAATTTATATGCTGCACTATTTACAGTGATTTACTCTCTCTGTAAAATGTCCTAAAACCCTGTGTTACGGTACTTCAGTCAAAGACTATCTTAGCAAAACAAGCAACAACTTCTGAGGCATTTTTCTTCCAAAGAGAATGTGGCTACAATAAATGTAAGTGTTATTATGGTAAGAACAATGTGTGTTGATAGCAAGGTCTACCACAGAAGCCAGGCACTGCTCTCAAAAGGCTTAATTTAAGTTTTCTAAGACAAGAAATATGGCTTGTGAACGAATAAAGGTATATGATTTATAAATGCTCTCCTTTAAGATTACACAGCTGCTTGTATCATATAACATGGGTGGAAAGAACATACCAAAGAACGGAATCGAATTGATTCTATCTGTCCATATTCTTTAAAAAACGACTTCAGCATCTAAAATAGAAGTTACATGTATTTTTAGTCCATTTCTTCAACCCAGTAACATGAATTATTACTGCTGATTAAGAATGCATTTTTATTTCACTTATAAAAGTGAGAGGAATTACATTGTCCCTTTTAACCCTATCATTTCCATGAATTACTATTACAGTAAGATAAGGAAGAAAGTCAAAAGAGCTCGTAGAGCTTTTGCTCTGCCAATAGCAAGAACAATACTGAGTGCAAAAACTGAACTCAGTACTGTGGCTTTTTAAATACAAGGCACATCTATGTATTAAAATTATGATCCTTATTTATTTTCTCTAACCAGTAAAATTACTCATTGGGTTCCAAATTCTCTGCCAACTCCAGCTGATGAAAGAGGAAGAAGCTGATCTCAGATTTAGTTTCTCCCTCCCTCCCACCCATCCGGCAAGCCCCTAATGCATTTATTTGAAATTTGCACATTTCATATTGTATAATAGTCATTTCTAGATTCAAATGAAAAAAACATATAATAGAGCAACCTATTTAATCCTAGTTTCTCATATTTCTCTGCTATTGGTAAGAAGCAAAACATTTATCAATTTAAAAACATTATGTTGGAAGTAACAGTGAAAGATTGTACATTTAGGAAAAAGCTAGACAACTGCTGAGTATACAATATAACTATAGAAAAATGCAGATACGCTTCCAAGTCTTTTCAGTAAGAGAAGTATCTATGGTCCAGAAAACGACCATTTGGTTCATTGAGGGGCATTTGTACAATCATGGCTAAGACAAAATTCAAAGCTAACTGGTAGATGTAATTTTTAATATAATCACTTGTTTCTGGAATTGACTTAGACTTTATTTGATAGATTGAATATGAAGAGAAGTTTAAATTTTCCATCTTGAAAATTTCCATCTTCCATCCAGAGTTATTTTGGGACTATTTCCTAATTAGACTTGAACAATGAAGGATCAAACTGTACCCTTAAATGCAGGCAAACCAATCACAAAGTCTTCAAAAGAAGTCCTATATATGCACTAAGGACAGAATTTGCCCAGTAGTAACTACTGTAGAAGAATCACCAAGATCTTTCATTTATTAAAAAGACACTGTCAACTTGAAGTTTTCTGAAAATGACTAATTGTTTTAAATGTCTAGTTTCTGTTAAAGTGTCCTGTAAATGATATACACTGATTTTAATGTTTTCTTATAAAACTGTAAAAGGTCTTTCTGATCATCAACATTTATAAAAGATTTTTTCAGCAAAGGAGAAATTCATTAACTATACAGGGAAGCAGGGTAATTATATTCAAAGAGCTGTCAAATGCACAAGATATTTTCTCACTACATCTTTCAGTCATAAGTGTTAGTTTTCAGACAACTGTTCTTTTCAAGTTGAGCGTGTACCTTTAAACAAAGACTGGCTGTGATTCCATTTAGCCCACAGAAAACTAGTCACTCACCTGTACAGTACAGCTGATGGGTAAATTCCCAACAAACACAGTTCTCTGATTCTTTAGCATCTCTGCAGCTTCATTGATTTGACTTTTCCTCTTACACCGTTTTGCATCATTTTCATTAGCTGAACCAGCAAGGCATTTGGTGACAGCTTGAGAACTTCTGTTTTTTAGCTTTTGTTTGACCTTGATCTTTTTTTCCTCCTCTTCTTCATCTGCCTGCTCCAATGCACACTCTCTATGGCGCAAGTGAAAAACACAACTGGTTGATTGGTATGAAAAGCTTTGCTTTTTTCAGTCACAAAAGGAAAGTTCTTCATTGTAATTGTTTTTAAATTGCATTTATAAATGAAATTGTACAGGTGCAACAAGACAAAACTTCAATTTTTAATGGAAGGATAGAAATGTCATTTTAACCTAAATGACATATTAACCAAAACAAACAAACAAACAAAACCCCACACCACCACCACCACTGACCCTAACACAGAAAATGATTATTTACCAGTCTTTTTATTGGTCATTATCGCTGTCTAACAGGTATAACTGAGTAGATAGCAAATAAATCAATTTGATACAGATTAAAATTTTAAAAGAAATTGAATGCTTTTTCCTAAATTAAGACTAAGAAAGTTATCTTTCTAACATTCAAGGTGCACACAACATACAATCCTTTGGGGAAGTTCTCTACAGACATGCTACTAGGTCTGTCTATCCAAGACATATGTAAAAAAGATTATGAACAATAACTGACATGTACTCAGTTTTAAAAGCAGCCTTTCAAATGTTATGGATTATGTGAGCAGAAACAGCAAATGTAAGATTGCAGATTTAGTTAAATGCAATTAAATTCACAGATTTATATTAGTTAAAGATGCAACAGATATGTCAGAGCATACATGATGGTAACCTTATTTCCAAATGCTAGAACTGAGCAAATTTCATTGTCCACAGGCAAATACAAAGAATAACTTTTTCATCACTGAATGCTAGTACTTAGCTTCCATAAACATTTCTAAGGCAATAGTTAATATTACAGAGGGTTGCTCTGACAGACAGTAAGCCTGCCTCTCGGATATGGGATTGCTAAGAGATGAGCAGGCTGTCCATGACTTCCTTCTATCAGCACACCTCCTCTTTGGGATTAGGTTTCTTTCTTGTGTAAAGTAGATTGTAACCTTAGAAATACACCTCTTGCAAGAACACCTTAGTCCAGTGGTTTCCAACCTGTGGGGGTTTTCAAAGTGGCCCATGGCTCCCCTCCCACTGGCTGCAGAAGGGAGCCACTGCCTAAGGATCCAGGTAGAACGTGTTTCTGTGGGGCTAAAAGACCAGTGCAGGCTCCTTGCTGCAGTCAAGGGGATGGGAGCTCAGCACTTCCGTCTCCCTGGCTGTAGCAGGGAGCACGGCAAAGCATTCTGCCTAGGTTCTTAGGCACTGGGGTCCCTGCTGGAGCCAGAGGGAGGAAGCACTGATTTCTCATCCCCCTGGCTGCAGAAGGGAGCCACTGCCTACAGAGCTGGGTGGAGCTCATGGGGCTACAGGACACATGCGGTTTCTCTGCTGAAGCCAGGGGGACGGGCAGAGGGGCTGCTGGCAGAGACTCAACTTCTTCCATCTGATTGCAGTGAGGCGGGGAGGCACTGCTGGCAGAAACTGGTGGCCCTTCAGGGTTGTAAAAATGTTATCTGTGGCCCTTGAAACAAAAAGGTTGAGAACCACTGCCTTAGTCCATTCTCTCAAATACTGAATTAATGTTCCAGACAGTCTGTGCTCTTCACTCCCAAAGGGTGAGGGATTTCACTCCCTTTTGGGACAATCTGTATGAAATTACCCATAGTCTCCTTAAAGTCAAGATTAAAAATAGTAAAACAGAACAAATATGCATTTTATTCTCTGACTTAACTGTAACAGTGAGATGTTGACCTATCTAGGTGAGGCTGGGTTTTGTATCTTATTTAAAAAATGCGTTTACTTACCTGTTTGCCAACCTTTTCTCTGCTATAGAAAGTTCCTTCTTTTTGGCTTTCTTCAGTTTTATACGAGGTTCTTGTGTAGTAGATGAGCTCTGATCTTCTGTTACCATTTTCACTTCTGTATGCTTTCGTTTCTTATTCTCCTTAAAAAAAAATCATATGGTCTAGAGGAGTTTATTTCTTTAATATATAACCTCTTTGTGATATAATTGAAATTGGACAGCAGGCCTGATATTATGGAAGGCCTAGCAAAATATAAAGAATTGAGCAAATTACAGAGGGAACTTAAAATAGAGCAATGATTGAGCTAAAACAGTTGAACAAAACAACTGTAGAGATATGCTCAACCACAGTCCAACTGCCGGAGGCGAGCAACCACAGAACACTGGATGCACTTAGGCAGACTTCTGTAGGATAGCTAAACCACAAAAAAGTGTCTGACCACAGAGTGTTAAGAAAAGCTAAAACCACAAGAAAGTGTTTGGAAAAGTAAATAAATACTCAGAGCAGACAGGGGTTCAGTGGACTGCAGCCCGGCTTGAAAGGTCGGTGTCTACCCTTGAGTCTATCAAGAAGACACCAACCATAAGAGGCTTGGGAGCTCCAGATCCCAGTGACCACCTGTCAAGGATGAGAGTTTTGAGTAAAGGATCCAGACCAGAGGCTGAGGCAGAGTCTGGCTGGGAGTATAGCATCCAGATAGTTCAGGAGTCTGCGGACTCAGTGAATCGGGGGGATTTAATTGAGATCTGTGAAGCATGTCTCCCCTAGGCAATTGCTAGTGCACTTATAAGGAATAAAGGTTAATAGGAAATTAAGGGAAATAGTTAGATTTGTTTAGGTTTAAGGATCAAGCATAAGTTGTATAGAAGTTAAAGGACTTCTCCCATCTGTCAAGGATAAGAATAATCAATAGAGAAGCTTCCATAAATAGTACTGATCAGTGTAAGTGCTAAATGTAAAATTGTTTGATTATAACAAGTATTGCTAATTGTCTTGTTTGTTTGTGTTATCGTCAATAAAGCTATTAATTGATTCAAACTGGGTGTTCTTTCCCATCGGTCTCAGAATCCTTGTAAAAGAACCTGGGTGTCTTGCTATCCATCTAATTCAGCCCTTTCCTGACTAAATTTTAATAGCAGCAAGCTCTATTACAAAACCAAAAGGCTATTACATAACCACCACCTTATTTTATGATTCACTGAAAAGCCATTCCAATGTTTTCTACCACATGATCATAAAAAATAAACAATCCATTTTCAACATCAAAAGAATACTTGATATGACATCTAAGGACATTCAACAATGAAATACTTAAGTACACAGCGGAATCTTCATTTTTATTTTTATTTTTCTTAACTAAGGATTTGGAGGATATCCAAAACATTGATGCGATCAAGGGTTCTTAAATTTAAATAAAAATGGTGGCAGTCTTGCAGCACAGAGATGAACACAGAGCAAGAATACCTTTTAGAGTACAAAAGTTTCTTTAGTACAAGAAACCTCTCTTTTTTTTTTTTTTTTTACCAGCAAGAAAAAGGTGAAGAACAAAATATTCAATCAAGATACATTTTAAGTCAACTTCTAAAAGTTTTCATGAACTTCTGGTAGATTATTTCTAAGATGGCCATTTCAGGTGGCATAGAAGTAGATAGTTATACTGTTCTGATAAACACTCAGGATGAGGTTTGGGAGGGACTGGGAGGTTTGGGAGGATCTCAAACTCTCACATTCCAGACCACTGGAGACAGTGATTTCATGAGGGAACCAAGCTCAGTTGATCAGAACATGATGTGATCCATACTTTTCTTGGGGCCAAATCGTTCCCTGATTTATGTACTGTAAAGTATAAATCAGGGCAGATTCATGGATAAAAGACCCCTGTGACACTGTATCTCATGCTCCTTGGAGACAAGAGAAGAAAACTGCTGTGTTGGCCCAAGTCTGTCACAGAACCGCTTAAACAGTTCTGATGAAGATGATGTAAGTATTTTATAAAGGCTTTTTGTTCAGCAAGTCTGCAATGAAACAATCATTAACGTGTTACATGACACTTAAGGCTTATCATTATTGTACAGCTGCTGTTTACTAAAATGTCTTTTAATGTTAACTGATTTCCCTCAATTTGCATCAGACGATAAATAAAAATAACACTGGCAAACATAGAAAAATGTCACTATGCAGTGCGTATGCATATTATTCCCAGAGCAATTGTTTTAAAGAAAAAGTCCATGTCAGAAATAAAGACATTACTCCCATCTTAACATAAAGCAAAGTCATTAAACTGTCATCTCTCAATCTCTGCAACAACATGCATGAGCAGATAAAAGTAAAACTGGCAACACTTATACAGCTTGTCATGCTGATGAAGTATTGTTTCTGTGACAATTCAATCTATATGAAGTAATAGTGCCAATATTACCGCAAAGGTTAGATTATACATTAGCTTACATTTGGATTGGAGAACTCATATAGTTAGTAAATTAATTCATCCCGGCTTTGGGGTGAAGTCACTGGAAGAAACACACATAGCCATTGTAATTTCTTGCACTGTATATGTAAACAGGACTCTACCTCCTCTGATTCATTAAATGCTGCCAACTACTTTAATTTTTTATGTTAATTTTTCTTAGAAACTTTACAAACAAGTTTTTCCTGTCAATTTGCCAGCTCCCACTTATAGTAATGTTTTTAAAATAAATTAAGACATTTAAACATGACATCTTCTATTTATTGCATAACCACCACTTTCAAATTTAGCTGAAGCAGAAGATATGTATCAAATGCTAAATTAAAAAAGGATCTGATAACAGGCAAAACGGATCATATTGTGGATTGACTATGTCTTATATAACTTCTAAATCATAATGATTTGATTCAATATGAGAAGTTTTTCACTGGACAATAATCTGGATGTGCCATATACCAATCGAAATCTCATAATGCATACATGTCAAAAAAGAGTAAAAGATTTTTCAAAATCACTCAACTGATGATCATCTTACAACAAATCAGAAGCCAGTAGCTTACTTTGTACAAGTCACCTGAATGTGAGTTGCCTTACAAAGCTACTAAAGGAAGAAATCACTGTTTAGCAAGTAAAGCTGTCTGTAATTCTTTCATTCCATTTTTTTTCTTTTTGTGGAAGTAAAATAAAATTTGATCTTCTGCACAAGTTTTATAACAGCTTGTAAATCACCACTGAGGAAATGGTACAATACCACAACGGTTGTGTATCGTCCCACCCACCAAATATACTAACATTCTGGACAATGAAATGAGGAAATATGATGGCATGCAGAATTACAACTGGCATATAGTGTATTGGTTACACTTTATCATATGCTAGGCCCTTAGCTAGTTTTAAGTACTAAAGCCTAACATACTTTTTATTAATTTAATAACCAGATATGGTTATGCCACAAAGTGAAGCAAAGGGCACTTGCCAGTCTTTAATGAACTGATAAAGGACCTATAAGGAGTGCTTGATTCACTATTATATCTATATTTTTAAAGTATTTGTTCCCTCTCTCTCTCCATCCCTTTTATGTGTATGTTTGTTTTTTATTTTGGGACTTAAGATGAATAGTCGTCTTGCTTCCCTCATGGGAACAGAAGATTTATAGGGAAAGCTGAAAACTAGGGAAAATTAATTTTCTGATATATGGCTTTTATTTTTATTCACAGTCCTCATCAGATGAGGAGCACTGGTCAGCCACTTGAAGCTTGGGAGTCAGATCCCAGTATTCCAGAAGGTTTTCAATAGAATCTGCCTGGCGTAAAGGAAAAACCAAAACCATTTCTTGTGAGAGGGCCATTCATTTCCAATGAAGTAACAATATATATAAAAACAGTTACTTACTCTTGGTACAGCAACAAACACTGGCTGTGTTTCTGACTCACAAGAATTAAAAAGATGTTCCAGGGGGTGTGTTCTGCATGTGGTGGACTTATTTTGCAACAAACTGTTGACCACTTGCCCAATAACATAGTCTTCAGAGGATGCACCTGCTTCATTTTGCTCACATTCCGTGCTATTAAAAAAGGAGAGGAAATTGTTCATCTGATGTCATTCAATACTGCTAATGGTCTCAGTGTCACCAATATTAGTCTAACTTTAGGTTTTAAGAGGTGCAACAGATTTAGAGAACTAACTCCAATAAATCTCTTGCACACTTAGAATTCTAACCAGTTCCTAAAACAATATAGGTAAAGACAAAATGTTTCATGAGGAAACAACAAGCATAGCCAATAACTTTAACTTGGAAAGTGTTTTAGCCACATGACTCAACTATTCAAAAGCTTTAAGGAAAACTATTTTGTAAATTAAAGCATCCGTCATCACAAACACACTGTACCTTGTGCTAAAAGCTGCAAAAGCATAAAAAAAGTTAAGCAATTTAGTGCTGAATTTCGTAAATCAAATAATCCTATAGATGGGGGAATTAATTCAAGAGAAAAATTAAGAGCGAAGCAACTACATCTTAAATTAAATTATGACAAGGAGAAGAGTGGGCATAACTGTCCATAAATATGTGGATGCAGCAATAATACAGGAATTATAAGCATCAACAATACTTATATCTTTTAGCTGAAAAGTTTTATAGAAATGTGAGCTGCAAATAACATCAGAAGCAGGAAGCCTGCCATACAATCAGAGGGGCCAGTAGACAATAAAGGCAGTACAGGAGCACCCAAAATTGACAAAGCCATTGTGGAAAAGCTAAATGAACTGTTTACATTGGTCTTCACTGTAGAGGATTTGAGGGAGTTTCCCATACATAAGCCATTCTTTTTAGGCAAAAAATCTGAGGAACTGTCCCAAACTGAGCTGTCAGTAGAGGAGGTTGAGGTGACAACAAGAACCAGCTTGTGTCAGGTTCGATTATATGGATCCCTCAAATAAGGAGAGACAAAGGTTGCTTTTCATACAATTTTGTTTTACTTATGACAATCTATAAATCAACAATTACAATTTGGAAACAAACATTAATTCTTGTCTAATACAACAACTTAACTGCTTATAACACAATCACAATTACAACTATAAGATTATACTTATAGGGTTACACTTGCACAGCTATACTTACACAAACTGCATCAGTGGGGTTTGTCAGCAACAAATCCTACATTAACTAGTTTGATTCCCGGGTTTGCATTTGAGTGGAATATACCGTCACACTAAGGTTTTACAGCCACATACCCTATACTTAAGTTTGAGTGGTGAGCTGGGAAGACGGGTAGGTTGATCAGTCCTTCCACGTAGAGCGATTCTGGTGCCTTCCTTAAGATGCGAGGCTGTTCCAATTATTTCCTCTTTATGATCACCTTTTATTCTCTTCCTCACAGCGAATGCATCGCTTTTTAGCCAATTATGAAGTTTCTAAGAGCCATGAGGCAATTGGGGGCTGTGACCTGACATAGCTAAACGTGATCTTATCTTTTCTTATTGCCCAGCTATGTGCCAGACTTCTGGCCTCCTGCTAGTGCACTTTGTGCTACCACTGTGGAGTCACTCTTTGGTCTATGAGCCGATGTTTGCTGTTGACAAAGGACCACTCATTGCAATACATGTCTGAACATTAATTTAAAATGGAGTTTACTGTTTTTCAAGTCACAGAGGGCCCATATAGGTTTAACAAAGACTACAGGCCACATACTGATTGCATATTGACACCTGCTGAGATTCTCCCGGTGTTAGTAAGTCCCGGTGATTCTCCTGGTGCCAAAGAGTCTTGAGACACATACAGTCTTTGGTTATCACAGGAATTGCTGACAGGGCAAGGCTGGGTGCAGTTACCAAGCAGTTAGTGTTCCACATCCTGGCCCAACAAGTTTTCATTTCTATTAATCTAAAATGGAGTTTATTAACCTAAAATGGAGTTGGGTCACTTTAATCTTAAAAATGGAACAATATGTTACAACAGAGGTTTTGAAACAAATTAATAAATTAATCAGTAATAAGTCACAGGACTAGGCAGTATGCACCCAAGAATTCAGAAGGAACTCAAATATGAAATTGCAGTACTAACAACTGTGGTATGCTACCAATAGCTTAAATCAGCCTCTGTAACAGATGATGGGAGGATAGCTAATATAACAACAATTTTTAAAAAAGCCTCCAGAGATGATCCTGGCAATTACAGACCATTAAGCCAAACTTCAGTACCAGGAAAATTAGTTGAAAATATAGTAAAGAGCAGAGTTATCACATACACAGATAAACATAGTATGTTGGGAAAGAGGCAACATGGCTTTTTTAAAGGGAAATCATGCCTCATCAATTTATCAAAATTCTTTGAAGGAGTCAAACATGTGGACAAGGGTGATTCAGTGGATATACTATACTTGGACTTTCAGAAAGCTTTGACAAGAGTCCTCATGAAAGGCTCTTAAAGGAAGCAGCCATGGGATAAGAAAAAAGTCCTCTGACAGATCAGAGTTTAAAAGATAGGAAACGAAGGCCAGGAATAAGTGGTCAGTTTTCACAATGGAGAGAGGTAAAGAGTGGTATCCCCACAACCTGTGCTGGTTCAACACTCTCAAATAAACTGGAAAAAGTGGTAAAACAGTGAGGTAGCAAAGTTTTCAGACAATACAAAATGACTCAAAATAATCAAGTCCAAAGCTGACTGCAGAGTTACAAAAGGATCTCACTAAACTGGGTGACTGGGCAACAAAATAGCAGATGAAATTCAAAGTTGATAAATGCAAAGTAATGCTCATTGGAAAACAATCCCAACTATACATACAAAATGATGAGGTCTAAATGAGCTATTATCACTCAAGAAAAAGATCCTGGGGTCATCATGGATAGTTCTCTGAAAACATCTGCACAATGTGCCCCCGTGACCAAAAAAGCTAACAGAATGTTAGGAACCATTATAAAAGGATAGATAAGACGACAGAAAAACACATGCCATTGAATAATTCAATGGTACACACACATCTTGAATACTGTTTGCTGTTCTGATCACTCCATCTCAAAATAGATAACGGGAAAAAGTACAGAAAAGGGCAACAAAAGCGATTAGAGGTATGGAACAACTTCCCTATGAGAAGTGATTAAAAAGACTAGGACTGTTTAGCTTAAAAATGAGACGACTAAGGGGGGATGATAAACATCTATAAAATCCAGAATAGTGTACAGAAAGCAAACTGGGAAGTGTTATTTACCCCTTCACATAATACAAGAAGCAGAGGTCATTAATGAAAACAAGAGGCAGCAGATTAAAAAATGAGGCACTTTTTCACACAATGCATGGTGGAACTCATTGCCAGAGGATGTTCTGAAGTCCAAAAGTATAACTCTGTTCAAAAAAGAATTATTCAGTGCAACCCCATGCTCTGGATGTCCCTAAACCTCTGGCTGCCAGAAGCTCAACCTGGACAACAGAAAATGGATCACTCCGTAATTGCCTTGTTCTAGTCACTTTCTTTGAAGCATCTGGTGTTGGCCACTGTTGGAAGCTCGGATACTGGGCTAAATGGACAATTGGTCTGACCCAATATGGCCATTTTAATGTTATGTTCTTATGGGTATAGTTACTAATGTCCACTAAGATGTCAGACACACAAGGTGGGTAAAGGTTTTGTTCTGTTGGTGGAAGAGACAAGCCTTCAAGCACCACAGACCTCTTCTACCTCACCCGCCTTGTCTCTCTCCTATCCTGGGACTTGCATGGCTATTACAACACTGCAAATAATAAGGGAGTTGATCCACATTAGAGTTTATCCCATAGCACAGAGCTGCTCAACTCCAGTGGATTTAGTTCCTTGATGATTGCTCATGACTATAGAAAACTGTTGGTACCACAGAGCTGCAGTAGAAGCTGGTAACCAACCTCCCCTTGGCCTCTCTAGCATAGGGGGCATACCCAGTGCATCCCTGGTGGCAAGAATGTCTCACTGGCAACTGCCACAAGAGACAGCATCCTGCATTCTGTTCTAACTTACAACAAGGGTGTGAAACAAGACTAATACCTGGATGGCCTCACGATCAGGGGGAATGTAAAAGCACCTTAAAAGTCAACTTTGCATCCCTGTAGCTTATGCAGGCTATACCAAATGCTTTTCCAAGGCCCATCTTTTCTTTGTGCTTGCTCTCTATACTACATATAAGCAGCTGATGGATTTATTTTGTGTACCTTCAGGTGACTGGCAAAGTCATAATATAGTCAGCCTTAGCAGAACTTGGTTTTTCTTACATATACTTTGACATGTTTATTTGTAGCTATTTTTTCTGTTAACATTTCCCTTATGCAAAACCGTGGTGGGGCTTGGAGACTTATTGAGGGACAGCACCCTACACAATGGAGGGGGCTTGAAAGGGAGACCAGGCCCCAGGCCCCTCGCTGTTTTCTTGACAAAATAAGGACCTGTACATTGTGAGGGGCTGTTATAAGAGGCTTGAGGCGTCCAAGCCTCCCCAAATCTGGGCCAACGAGGCCCTGCCCTCACTCTGCCGCTTCCTGCCCCCTTCCGTCTCCTCCCCCCCACGCCCCACAGAAGCAAATGGAGGGCTGGGGGGCCTCCAGGGAGGACGCTGAGCGGGTCGGGCAGAAGCAGGAGACCGGGGCCCCAAGCGTCTGGGCGGCCCTTGTGTTTCTCCCCCCGCAGGGCTGTGCGCAGCCCCCTTTCGCCGTTACTGGGCAGAAAGCGGCAGACAAAGGCCAGGGGCCTTCATCCGACACCCGCAGCTGATCAGCGACAGGGGTCCCAGGGCGCCCCGCGGCAAGCACCGGCCTTCCCAGCGCTCTCCCCACAGGCCGCTTTGCCTCGAGGCCCACGGCTCCGGAGCACGCGCGCGGGGGGCGGTTGGAGGGGTAGGGGTGCCACGCGCGGGGAGGACGGCGGTTGGTAGTTGGGGGGGGGGCGCGCTCGCGCTCCTCTCACCCGTTTTCCCGCGGCGCGGCTCTGCGGGCTTTCGCTGCTTTAGATGTTTTCATGGGGGGGGAGGGGCGGCTCGGCTCGGCTCCGCGACACACACACACACGGCGACGGCAGCGCGAGCACCCGCCGTTTCCTCCTTCGCATCGACGACGTTACGTCATTTCCGACGTACGCAAAGCGCTAGCTTAGCAGCCGCTCCAGGGGCGCGAGAAAGAAGCTCCGCAACCCCGCCTCCTCCAGGCAAGCCGAGGCTATGGTGGGCGTGACCGATCACGTGACTCACTGGCCCCGCCCCAGGGGGAGCCGGCCCGTGTTACGTAAGTCCCGCCCCCGGCGCCTGGGCGCTGTCAGGGGGTGGCGCTGCCTGCATGGCCGGGTTTACGCCTGACGTGCCCGAGGCACAGCCCTCCCCTCCCCCGCCTTCAGCTGACCTTGCTTTCCGCTGGCCGGGGAGTGATGGGGGAGCAAGGGCCGGGGCTGGGGCAACGGCTTCCCCCCTGCCTGGCTGGGGCCCGAGGGGGACGGACAGAGTTGGTCACTGGTGTGGGGCCTGCGGATTGGCTGGGGCCCCTGAGCATGGGCCCCTTGTACCCCTGTGGTGATCTGCTGCTGTCTAGGCACCCTTGGGCACGTGCCTATTATGTCTAATTGGAAATATGGCCATGGCTGCTTGTCTGTCCCCAGGTACTGCTGGGCCCTGCCAGCGGCCCCCTTGCTGTGGGGTGTGGAGACCCCCCTGCTTGGAGGGTGCCCAGCAGTGCCAGTGCATGGGGCTCTCATGCCCCCCCAATGGGGAGCGCTGTGCATCCATGGACTGTCCTGACCCCACTAGTCTGTGCCGGGAAGCTGCTCTTGGCAGAGCAGGGTCTCTGCCTCACCCCTCAGGCTGTTCTGGCTGATGCAGTGCCCGGCCTGTTCAGCGCTGAGCACTGCAGCAGTGGATGAGACTGTGCGGGGCATGCATGGGCCTGTTTGCTAAAGCAGCCTGTGGGAGAGCCCGGCCCATCCTGTGTCACCTCCTGAGATGGCCCAGCAAAGGAAGGCACACAATGCAGCAGAGAATTCTCCATGTCCTAAGGAATGAAACCAACGCCAGGCATGGCCATGGCACAGGGGGGATTTATTTCTGTTCATTGTTTAGTGGCTGTGTTTTATTTTGTTCTCTGTTGGTTTGTTAAAAATTTCTGCTCACTTTGGCATGCACAGGAGCATCCGCTACTGAGTAATCTGGTGTTGGCCAGGAGACTGAGGGCCTAATTCACTGTCTCTGCCACCTTGGACAAAGCTATTCCAATCATTCAAGTGCTTCTCTCAGCCTGTCAGCTACTCTAGAACTGGAGTTTGGGTAAAGAAGGATGATCCTGCATTTGTGTGTGGAACAAAACTCTCAAATACACACTAGATATGGAAAATAAGAGTATTGTAATGAGATGTCCTTTGAGAATGCACTGTAAAAGGAAACAGCACAACCTGTCATTAACATCTGTTTTCAGACACAGAAGACCAGTCCCATTCTCAGTCATGTTTTGATTGGTGTGAGTCATCTACTTATGTTAATTTCTTGGTCTGATCATTTTATTTGAAAATTCACTTGTTTGGCACTTGAGAAAACAAATATTAATGGAAATTTAAACAATATTCACATTATTAAAACTAGCCTAAGGTGTTAAAACATTTATATTAAATCATTGGCACCAAATTAATGAAGGAACATTAGGTAGGGATCCCATTTCAAGATGATGGCAACCTGCTTTCTCTTAATAGGTTTCTTCATTACAAGATGATCAGTTATAGAGTAAGTACAAGTCCTCTTCTCTCAGTCTGCCTGTACACGTTTGCTTTATATCAAATCCCTCACCACAAAACAAAACTCACCTCCTAGAAAGGAACAGAAGGGGCACAGTAGTCAGTTACATACTAACAATTTCCTTTGCACAAATACATATTACATTTTCTGTATTTGCTATCTACACTAGATTTAGGCTTGGATATATATATGTGAAAAAAGGATTAGATTTTTATTGGTAAATGTCAATTTTGCCATACACAAGCCAATGATAGATGTATCAATAATTGAAATGTACATATAGGCAAAGTAAGAAAATGCGCCTTGAGAACTCATTTTAAGTTTGATTTAAGGCTATTACTTTGTATATTTTGACCTAATGACAAATTGTGTTTTAAGTTATAAAGCTTTAACTTGTTGAATCTCAGCATTTGTCATTAGATAATTGTACCCCCTATAATTTTGCACATGAAATTTTAAATTGATAATCTCAAAAAATGCTTAAAAATAAACAGATGTCAAAATTATTAAAAAAACAAAAAATTCAGCCAAGTCTAACTATAGTAAAGGACTTTGAGTCATCTAAAAATATACAAAATATAAGCAGTGTCAGCTGCATATATAATATAGATAGCAAGCACATAGAAAAGATAGGCCTTGGAAGATTATACAGTATAGCTGATGTGAGCTACAGGTGTCATGCGGACTGCATTAGGAGGGGGGGGGCATTTGTGTTATGTGACATTAATATGTCAAAATCATAATGATTCATGTAAGACATACCATGTCAGGTACTGTTAGAAAGGTTATGATATGCTGAATAGGATGATAATATTTGTGTTCATGTTTTATATGTGTGAAGAAAGTTATGGAGACCTTTGATATACCTGTATTTCAAACTGTGCTGTAAAAGACATACTCCAGACAGAGAGGCCACAGGACAATAGCCTGCTTAATGGCCCATCAAGACCTTAACAAAAGCCAAAGGCCTAGGAAGAAACTAAAGGCATACCTGAAGAGTTACCAGGATTGGCCCATGTGACTATGGACTCCATTTTGGTTCCTGTAAAGTTCCACAAGCCACATGGCCAGTAAGAGAGGGTATATAAGATCAAACCACAGAAACCATTTTGTCTTTCTCTTTGTCTTTGTCTTGTTCCTCGTTCCTGTCCAGCTGCGGACACACCTCTGGATCAACACACTTTGCAACTGAACTGAAGGACTTAGACCCATCCAGGTACTGGATGTATATCAGAGGAACTATACAACTCCACAATTGTTCTAGAAACCTGATGTATATGGACTTTTAAATCATTTGTATGATCTGATTGCTTTAAGCCTTTAACACTTCTCTTATTGTTTGTTTTTCTTTTATTAATAAACCTTTAGTTTTAGTTACTAAAGGGATTGGCTGGCAGCGTGGTATTTCGGGTAAGATCCAAACTTATAGTGAACTGGTACTGTGGCTGGTTCTTTGGGATCAGAGGGAATCTTTTGGTAAAGAGCATAGAGTTTAAATGACTGGTCTCTTTACTGGACCTAGTGTCAGTTTGGGAGCCAGAGACTGAAATGCAGTAAAGGGGGCTGTGTGTATTTGCACAGTGGCTTCTTGATAAGCAGTGTGGGGGAATCAGAAGCACTGTTTGTGGCTGGTTGGGAAGTCTGACTGCAGTGTCACCCACCAGTGCTGGGAGAATTTGCTCTCCTTTTGCAGCCTGCCCTGACCCTGGCATTATCAGTGGGCTACCCTGGGCACGGACGGGTTACAACAGGCATGCAGAGTTGACTTAAGGTGACATTACCCTGACTGTGGCGTTATCCAGGTGTCAGTCTTGTTGCATGCCCTTGCTGCAAGTTAGAACAGATCTCAGGATGCGGTCTCTTGTGCCAGTTGCCAATGGAACATTCCTGCCACCAGGGATGCCCTAAGCATGCCTTCTGTGCTAGAGAAGCCAAGATGAGGTTGGTTAGGAGCCTCTATTGCAGCTCTATGGCAACTAAGGTTTTCCATAAGCCAGGGCTATCATCACAGGACTAAATCTACTGGATTTAGGCAGCTCTGTTGTGGGAACCAGTTGAAAAGTGCTGCAATGCAGGAAAAAATTTGCTTTTCAGCCTACAATTAGAAGTTTAGTAATTTTGGGTGCTCAACCTGGCGCACCTTAAAGGAGCTAGATTTTCAGAGAGTGGGTGTTCAGAAGTTTCCAAAAATCAAGCTCTTTCAAGGTGTCAAACGGGGCACCCAGAACCTGAAGCAATATAATGAGAGTCCTGTAGCACCTTAAAGACTTAACGAATTTCTGCAGGCATAAGCTTTCGTGGGCTGCAACCCACTTTGTCAGATGCATGAACGTTTATGCCCACAGAAATTTGTTAGTCTTTAAGGTGCTACAGGATCCTCGTTTTTGCTGTATACAGACTATACAGAGGCTACCCCTCTGAAGCAATGTATTTTCTCATTTTTAAAAATCATGGTCCTAGTTCTTCATAGGAACATTAATTAAGATGCCTATATATGTGTTTGCTAATATAGTAGTAATATAATTTTGAATAAACAGTTCTTATTATGATGTCACATTGTATCGTATTACAGGGGAAGAGGAAATCTTTGTTTTCAAGGAGACACAGATCTAGAACTGTGGGAAACTCAGAAAAGAAGTTTGTTACATTTGAATTTTTGGGGCTTATGCTACAGAATGTTTTCCTTTGTATCTGAAAACGGATTGAGCTGTATTGTCATATTTTCTCACACCCATGAACTGCTGGGTTATTTTAGGGTATGTCTACACTGATGGCAGCAAAGTCGCCACTGTCAGATCAATCTTTCTGGATTGATTGAGCGTCACAGTGTAGACCCGCTCAATTGGTCATGAAGCCGATGTAGTAAAACCACCTCGTCAAATGGTGCGGTGCAGTGCAGTGAAGACACTGTGCAGAACAGAAGTGCAGCAGTCGATGGGAGTTACGCAAGTTACTCTGCGTAGCTTGAGCAACTCCTGTCGACTGCCACCAAATCTTCAGGTAAGTGTAGACCTGGGCTTAGGCTCAAGGATTCTCTTTTTAGAATGAGATTTTGTAGGTCAAAACCAAAATTCAAGAATAACTCCATGATCAAAATAAATAGAAAATTCTGCTCTCTACTTCTGGAGTCTCCAAATATGGGGCTGATCTTGCCTTCCTACAGCATTTGTATTTGCATGGAAGTTTCTCAACCAAATTAATTTATGACAAATAATTGTGTAAATGACAAGGGCATAAATTGGCTAGAAAACAGAACATTTTTATTTCACTGGCAATTCCCTAATGAATAAAGATGTTTAGTGAGCCCAAATTTACATTTTTGGCAAATCAGACAATTGAAAAAATGTTTTGGGTTGGACAGAATGTTTAATTCAGTATAAGCAAAACAGTTCATTTTGATTTTGGGCACTATTTAACAAAGGCAAAGGAAATTTGGAAATGAAAGGATTTAGGCACTAATCTCAAAGCCAAGGAGGATTCTCCTGTTGAAGCTGTTCCACTTGTTTAAATAATTATACATTAACTCGGCCAGAGTGAGAGATTGACAATATAGCCTGGTGGTTAGAGCCCTCACATGGGCAGGGAACCGCTAGGTTCCAGTCCCTGCTCCAGAATGGGGGTTAAAATCTGGGTCTCCCACATCGCAAGTGAGTACCCTAATCACTGGGTTATTTGTATAAGGCAGGAGCACCTCCTCCTCCTGGGTTTTGTGACTCGCACTTTTAAGTCCCTCTTGGGAATCTAGCCCCCAAAAATAAAAATAAAAATGTTTAAAAAAAAAAGTCAAAATGGTTCATATTTCAATTCAATGGTTCATTTTGACAATTCCAATTTCTTTTTCTGACAGCCAAATTCTATACAAATTTACAAAATGATTTGGTCAATTCAAATCTGCATTTTTTGACCAAAAAAAAAAGTTTCAGTTGAAAAACCATGCCCAGCTCGAATCTTAACCTAAGTAGAAGTCTACACCAAATTGTAACTCTGTATCCACATTTTTGTTTTGAAATAACAAATGTGAGAAGGATAGGGACACTACTCTCAGTTCCATCTCACAGTCATGGGTAGGAGGAAGGAACTGTAGGTCAGTTGGCCCATTCCTCCCTTTATGCCATTTGCTGGGTGGAAGGAGGTGGGAAGGGTGCAAGGGCACTTAAGGCACAACCACAGCCCAACAGAAACTGCAGGTCAAAAGATTTAGAACTCTAGCAGTTGGGGTGCATGAGAACCACCAAGAGTGGAATGCATATGGACAAGCAGTTGAAGAATCTTTATTACTTGTGATACGAGGGAACAAAAAAGCTCAAATGACTCCAAGAATCTAGGAAGTTCAAATCAAAGGCCTGACAGGTAAAAACTTTTTTTCTTGGAATCAGTGAGATAGAGAGAGAGCTGCAGAGTACCATTTATAATCATTTTTCAGAATCAAACTTCACTCTAACACCTCTAGAGCAATTTATAATACTGAAATTATTCATTAACTCACATGGGAATAAATACAGTAAAGAAAGGAATAACATCTGCATTAGAAGGCATGGCTGCCTGCAATACTGTTCTACTGTTAATGACAGTATCATTCCCCTTAATGAAAATGGTGATTTCTAGCTCCTCTCTCCACTTTCAAGAAGCAAAAATTTCGTATAGTTAGAAAGCTTGCATAAACTAAAATCAGATTTCTGGGGGGGGATGGGTTAGGGAGGGAGATAACGAAGAGGTAATTAGACAAAAAAGATACAGGATGGATAGACTCCTGTCCTGTTTACTGAGACAGACTACTACTAAAGCCAGTAAGCGTTTTATTGGAATAAGCGCTATCCTGTCAAAAAGCAGATTCAGAAGCATACTCCAGTGACTGAATTTTGCCCTCAGTTCCACAGGAGCAATTCCCAATTAAAGTTACAGCTGTTGAGGGGAAAACGCTTAGGCACATGCTTAACTTTACTACTATGACTAGTCAGTTAAGTCATTTAAATCTATGGGATTTCTAAAGGTCCTAAAGTTAAGCATGTGCCTAGGTGTTTGGAGGATTAGGGCTTCAGATGGCAGAATGCTATTAATTACAATAGTCAAGTCTTGCTAAATTGCACATTCATCACTTGCTAGTTATCAGTTTGAACATGCAATAGTATTTTAATCAGATGCGTGAAGTCTGTATACACAGGGACAAATTTAGACCAGTTATAAACAGGAGCATTTCCAGTTATTCACTGGAGTTTTGCTTTCACCTCAACTGAACTTGGCCAAGAGATATCAGAGATCAGCAAATTCTTTAAGCACCTTTTCTTTCACATTTTCAAACTAACTGAATTAAAGTGGATCAAATTCTATCATTAAGTATACTCATGCACCCTCATTTATGTCAGTTTCATCCACAGCATAGCTGTGTACAGGATGAATTTAGCCAAACTGAGGAGAATTTGGCCCAGTATATTTTTCTCAAAATTATTCCTTACATATTTATTTCTTACAACACAACCAATACAATTAGCTTAACTGATTCTAGTGTCTGGTGTCATTTAAAAGAACACATTAAAATTACTTAATTAAACTGTTAGAAACAAAATCAGGGATTCACAAACTATGGCATTTTATTTCAGAGGCCTTTGCTTACATTTGTACAATATATTACATAATTCTCCATTGTCTGCAGAACCTAATATATATTTTATAGCTTTTTTCTATTAGCTTTTCCTTCAATGTTTGTCAACACATTTTTACAGACCTGTACAAATCTGAATACTTTGAAACCATTTTCAATAAAGTCAGTTACCGTAAGCACACACTACGAAGACTGAAAACGCTTTTCTTAGAAAAGTTGAATGTAAAGGATTCTGACACTCTAGCATCTACAAACAAAACCTTTTGAAATTACATGTTGTATTGCCAAAAAACAAAGAAAAACATGCCAGCCCCGTTTTTCCCCCAGCCAAAAAAAGTACACAGAACTACAATTAAAACAGTAAAACAATCTGTACAATAAAGTACTGTGTATTAACAGTGCCAGGTATTAAATAGCTTGAATGAACACTTCCGCAATATACAAATGTCTTACAAAGATGTATAATTAACAGGAGAGAGCTTGGGATTCATACAACATAAAATCAATACTTGTGAAAACAGTTTTGAGTTAGTTTTGGATTTTGTACAAGGCATTTAAAAAAAAATAAGTCTAACACTCAGCTAGCTATTTATATTAAAATCAACTATCCTTTTGTGGCAGTGTTCATATCAGAAACCACAAACTATATTAACACAGCTTTTTCCTTCTTGAATTCCTCTCGTTTGCAGCTCATAATAAAATAAGCATTACAAATGAAATATCTTTTGCCTTAAGGGAAAAGAAACATTTACAAGAAAACACAAAAATATAACTGTTATAATCCATTATGAATAAATATACACTTTAAACTGGCTAAATACAATCTTTATACATTGTTTAAGATTTAATACAGTTTGCTAGCCATTTTCTTCCTTTTGCAATAATGTATTTTATCAAAATTAAAAAAAATACTGATTCATAGAAAAATGGCAAAGTACAGTAGTTCCATTCCAATTAATGGGTTATTAAAATCCATAGTAACCTATTTAGCCTAATTCAAACCTGTAAACATTAGTCAGTCTTTTTAAAAGAGAATCCCCATATTTGGTTATCAGGACTGATGTCAAACATCCTACTAACTGCAGGTTTTGAATTTAATACATGTGCTTGACTTATACAATTAAAGCCACTATGAGTTGACTTAGAAGTTAAAAAACAATTCGCTTGTACAAATGAAAATAGGTTCAATATTTGTCATAAATAAATGGAAAAATATCAAATGTTCCAGCTTTAACAAAATACCAGGGAATACATGTACAGTAAGCCGTAACACATTAATTAGGCCCACTCAACAACTGTATGCTTACTGTACTGTCTTTACAGGCAGTGAACAGACTCTCCATTTGCCACAGTGGAAGGCCTTCGAGTCACTAGACATACAATTCCCAGACAAGTTGGAAACAATTATTGCTTGAGGAAAAGCAGTTTGTTGTACTTTTTCTTCATAAAAGTGCACTTAAGTGCAAGTTAGCTTGTCAAGAAACAATTTTTAAATACAAAATAGTGCTTGTCTGAATTTTGTGCCACCGTGCAGTATAAAAAAGTGGCCTTCAGCAGCCATTAAGTGCAAAGTGCTTTGGCAAGTCCTGCTGTCACCTGCACTCAACTGACATCCCATTTTGTGACGAACTTGACATAGATGGTTCTGCTAAAGTTAACATAACTGCAGCTGTAATGGAACTGGAGGAAGGTGAGGAAGAAGAAGATGATGTAATAGCAGCACCTATAACAAAGAAAAAGAAAAAGGTTTAAATAAATGTACTATAAAGTTAAAAAAAAAACCCAAAAAACCAAACAACAACTTTGCATGTACATTAGCACCTTTCACCCAACAACCTCAAAGCAGACCCTAAACATTAAAGGGAGACCATCAACTTAAAAACTAGCTGGTTAAAATAATAAATAATAAAAATAATTAAAAGCAGTTTCACCTGCTCCCAAGTGCCCATGCCAATTTTTGTGATTTTTATTGTTTTATAACAAGAGGAATGCAGATAAGAAGCTAATTTTATTTCCTGGCTCCTGTCACATGCCATTAGTGGGGGGTTAACAAAAGGTTCTAACCGTTCATACAGGAAGGATCATTATCCATAGACTCCAACAATTACTACACACTAATTTTTTATTAATGATTAATTATTTACAATTTCTTGTTGCTGTGTGGAAGACCAAGACAAACAAGGAAACTGACTGTATGGTCCATTATAATATATTACTATACATTTCTGTAAGATGTGTACACAACTGTTTGAAAATCCATACTAGTTATCAATAGTTCGCTGTCACACAGAGTACACAGCTAGTGGAGTGCCACAGGGGTCTCTCTTGGGCTTGGTACTGTTCAATATTTTCCTTAATGACTTGGAGAATGGAGTGGAGAATGTGCTTATAAAATTTTCAGATGACATCAAGGTGGGAGGTGTTATAAACACTTTGGAGGACAGAATAGAATTCAAAATTACCTTGATAAATTGGAAACTTGGTTTGAAAACAAGATGAAATTCAGTAATGATAAATGCAAAGTACTGCCCTTAGGAAGGAAAAATCAAATGCACAACTACAAAATGGGGAATAACTGGCTAGATAGTAGAACAGCTGAAAAGAATTTGGGAGCTATAGTGGATCATAATTTGAACATGAGCCAACAACATGATGAAGTTGTGAAAAATGTTAATGTTCTGGGGTGTATTAAGAGGAAAGTCACATGTAAGACACAGGAGACAGCTGTCCCACTCTACTTGGCACTGGAAAGGCCTCAGCTGGAATATTGTGTCCAGTTTCAGGTGCCACAGTTTAAGAAAGATGTGGACAAATTAGAGAGAGGGAAGCAACAAAAATGATAAAAGGTTTAGAAAAGCTGAGCTGTCAGGAAAGGTTAAAAAACTAGGGCGTGTAATCGAAAAAATAAGACTGAGGAGAGACCTGTTAACAATCTAAGTTAAGGGTTGTACCAAGAGGACTGTAATCAATTGTTCTCCTTGTCCACTGAAGGTAGAACAAGAAATCTGCAGCAATGGACAGTTAAGTTAGATGTTAGGAAAAACTTTAACTATAAGGATAGTTAAACTCTGGATTAAGTTACCAAGGGAGGTTACGAAATCCCCATCAATGGAGATGTAAAAAAAAAAAAAAAAAAAAAATCAATCAAACGTCTGTCAGAGATGGTCTAGGTACATTTAGTCCTGCGTTTCTCAACAACCAGTCCATGGACTGGCACCAGTCCCTGAGATCTCCCTGATACAGTATAGGAAGACTGAGATCTCCCTGACACAATATAGGAAGCTAGTCCCTTGTATCAAAAAGATTGAGAAACACTGGACTAGATAACTTCTTGGTGTTGCTTCCAGCCTTACATTTCTATGATTTCACTGTTTCCCCCTATAGACATGGTGCTGTCAAATATACAAAGTGAATAAATGAAAAATAGAGAAAATACTATTTCTCTCCAATATCTTGCAGCAGTAATAATAGATATCATTTAGAACAATAGTAGGTGTAACATTTTATGAGAGAAGTGTGATTTAAGATGGTGTCCCTTTAAAAGTAATTAATGAAATAATGCCTCTGTGGCTAAATGAGAGCTAATATTTTGTAATTTATTAGGGAAACCAGTTAGATATAAAAGCAATTTTATAGTAAATTATAATACTTGTAAAGAAAATCAAGCTAGTAATACTGGATCTTGCATACATTACAGAAAATTAATTTTATAATTCTTTTTAAAAAATGTAGATCCTCTTACAGAATAAAATAGAATACATCCCTCTAAAAATGTTCTTTTCATTTTCAGTGTTGTTGACTAAAAGTGTTGGTTATATGAACTGTAGTCTTGTGGGATCATTTTTATTTGAATTTTTGAAGAATTTCTTGAGATATATAAATACTTTGCTGACTACTTTACAAATACCATTAATGTGAATGCTAGCCCAGGGCACTGCATGAATTTGCCATTTTTCTCAGAGGGTTGCACTGAAGTAACTAAAAACAGTGTCAAGTAGCACTGTCCTGTAGTTTAAGTGCAAACATTTAGGCTTTGTATTTTAAATGATTATACGAACGTAACATTAATAAAATGTTTTCATGAATTTCAGTGAAAACCACTTTGCACTTAAATGTTCCCCTACAGTTTTTATAAAATACAAACATAGCAGTCCTGTGTTAGTAGAGGAAATAGAAACAGATGAACCTTATTAGGATTTATTATTTTAACAAAGTGCAAAACAGTAAGAAAATCAGTATAAATGGTGAAAAGTACATTAGATTATTAAAACTGAAATTAAAATAACCAAAAACTAATTGGACATTGCTAACAAAAAACCCATTCCAATAAAGCACATAAGCAGGTCTCTAACTTTAAGCATGAGTAGTCTCATTGACATCAATGTGACTACTTATGTGGCTAAATTTAAGCACCTGCCTAAGTGCTTTGTTGGAGTCAGGCCAAAGATGGAAGTTTGTCTTTCAAAACATACATGATTTTTTAACCTGACAGTAAAAAATAAAAAAAAAGGGGGGGAAGGGAGGGCTGTATTAGTAGTGAAACAAATAAATCATGTACTGGATTACAGTATCAGGTTTCTATTGTTGGCATCTACTAAAATGACAAATGTGGTACGTTGGGAAAACCAATTCTTCATGAAGAGTTACCTAGCTACTCCATTTTGGATGGCAATGTAAATGTTACACATGTTACAAAGATCAACCCAAGAAAAACAATCTTTTGGACTTTTAATTTAACTTGTTAGAAATTAACAGGTACATGCATTAGAAGTTTTTTGGCAGAGATCCAAGGGCCAAATTCCTCAGCTACAACGGGTAACCCCACTGCATGGCTAATAACAGAAGACAGAACTTAGCCTCAAGTACTTACTTTCCCGTTCCTTTTTCTTCAAGCGCTTTCTCCTTCGGTCAATGGAAGCTACCTCAGATTTTAAGGACAGGTAGTGTTTCCTGATTTCTTGCAGTTTTTCTTGTAGGATTGTTATGCGCTCTGCACTTGTCAGATTTTCCAGGTCAGCTGTGAGTTAAACAACACCTTTAGTTAATTATTAATATAAAACTCCTGAAGTTTCCATAAAACTTTCTAGTTGTAAATTCTTGGGAGATGTTCAGATCCTACGGGGATGAGTACTGGAAAAACATCAAGACAACAGGACAAAGCAGCTAAAACCCACAGCAACTGCAGTTACCATCTATCACCAAAGTAAGGTGGATTAGTAAGGCCAGATATTTTATTGGACCCAATATCTGTGGGTGAAAGAGAGAAGCTTTTGAGTTACACAGAGCTCTTCTTCAACTCTGTGTAATTTGAAAGCTTGTCCCGCCAAGAAAAGGAAAGTCTTGGCAGCCTCTTTGGGGTGGTCAGGAAAACAGTGCCTACCTATAAAGTTGAAGGCACGAAGCCTGAGAAACTTGAATTGAGAGCTGACTTAAAGGCTTCTGAATTCCCAATTCTATTTCTTAGGCACATAAGGGAGGGGGAGGATTGGCAGAAGAGTCAGAAGGGAACGAGTACAATTTTAAGTTGCCCTCTTCTCTTATCCCTCTTAAGCCCAGCTATACTTTCAGCAGTAGCTTGTAGCCCAACAGCCACTTCTAGATCTCACTTTACAAAAAAACTAACAAAACCGTCAATGAGAAGTCTGTAAGTTTTAAATAGGAACAGAGTGGAAAGTAGCTGTTGGACCACAAACTATTGCTGAAGGGGCACCTGGACTCACGGGGGCAGGATGAGGGAGAAATAAGTATGTTTGTTACATTGAAGAGGTGTTGAAACTTTTCCCCTGGTATTTTCTGTTTCCCTTCTTTTTTCCCCAGTGGAAGGATAATGTTGCATTAACTGCCCACTTCCCAAATTGTTTTCTAAAAAAGGATTATTAAAACAAAAAGTTAAAGCGAAGATGGTCTTTAATAGCAATAAGGCACTGCAGGTTTGCATTAATCACCTACTGATGCATTTTACAGGTTGATGAAAGCACATTGCATCCAATTTCATGCCTCACAACATACCTAAGTTATTCAAGAAAAGTTGACTAATACACACAATGGAGAAATTTATTGTTATAACAGGATATAAATCTGTTCTGGTTCCAGTTTTGCTAGGGCAAAATGGAATGCAAAGAAATTTGACTAACTAGCAAATCTGAGAAACTTCTGAATGACCATCAAAGGGGAGGAAAAAAAAAAGGTACACAAGTCAACGTTAACATGAGAATCATGAAATTCACACCAGTATGGACAGGCTGCAAAAGAGTCTAAGATTGATTGTAAACCTTGAGTAAAAAATTAAGTGGTGTATAAAGAAGTGCGTAAAGGGTGGGTTTTCTGCATTTTGGCCACAGTAAGTTTCACCAAAGAGAATTAAAACTTTATTTTAGAGAAAGTTAAGTAAATTCAGTAACGGTATGTCTGAAAGTAATTCTGAAAGAAAATACTTTAGTGTTTTATTTACTATTTCTTACTACAGGAACAAGCTAGATCTAGTTTTAAAAAAGGTACTTACACATTTGAAAACTCCATTTATAAACTTTAGGTAAACGATTGTTCTGTTCCTTGAGATCCGATTCCTTCTCTCCATTTTTCCCACATTTTCCAGGAGATTGTGTCCTTGCAGGTGATTTGGTATGATGAGGCTTCATTCCAGTGGAAACTGATTTTGCTGGTTGAGACTTAGTCATACTTTCACCAGCAGAAAGTTCTTCACTATCACTGCTGTTTGCTGAAGATACACAAAAATACACAAAATAGGTTTATTGTATTAATCAAACCAGTAACTCCTCAGGTACTGGTTCCAAATATCAGAAAAGGGGTTACTTCTTTTTCAATATGAAGGGTAAAATGCATCCCCGGTGAAGACAGCCATCTTTTTGCATCACTCAACCCAATGGTAGGTCAAAGGGAGAGTGGTCACACAAAGTGGTCTCTGTACTCCCTTCACACCATGGAAGATAAACCCTGCACTGGTCCCACATAGGCTAATGTGCAAGAGGAGTGACACGAGGGTAAAACCACAGAATCTTCTACTGTCAGGGTACTGGAATCTAGCACTGAAGGGTACAGAGTGGGCAAATGGATCTGAATTGCAACTCCCTATGTAGCAAGAGATGGTGCTTGCTTATGTTTATATAAACAGACTGAATTGTAAGTAGGCCCAAAAATCTATTACTTAAAAATAGGTTCGACAATAGTCAAGTGAGGGTTGGTAAAATATGAGAAAAGTGAACTGAGATAATTTAGAGAAAAGTTGAAGATAAGTTAAGGCACAACACCAGGTTGTACTGTATCATGTTTTGGTTCTAACAGGTTTCTACAAGAATTTTATATACAATGTTAATATTCTGGAAAATTATAATTAATAGTTACTGGTACGGCATTTATGCAGATGTTAATTAAGATGGCACATAATGTTAAATAGCGGATAAAATAGAAAATATTTAATTATGGTAAAAAAGTGAATTTAATGTTAATTAAAGGATGTTGTCATAATTGATTATAAAAAGGATAGAATACTAATTTTAGATTAGGTGCACCCATCCACCATCAAGGTACTGTTTGAGAAAGGATTATGTCCATTCTTGTCATTTCATCTTCGAATGTGAGTATAAATGTAGAATAGGTTATATTGTAATGCCTGTTTGCTTAACTATTTTATATTAAATAAGTTCTTAATTTTATTACTTGTTGTGTCATTCACAGTTCTCCACAAAATTAAATTATCTTGCAGGCCTGAACCTTAAAGAATTCAGTTGGGCTTGGTTATGTTTAGATTACTAAGGGGGAACATATAAATCTAAGGTTACACATGAGCTGCCCTGAAGGTGGGTGGGTAGCTGGAGGGGATGTGTGTGAAAAAATGAAAGTAAAAACTGCTGCTGCTGAAAGTCCTGCACAAAATCTGACTACCTGGGCCTTGTGCAGAGAAGAGTGAATTTCACCTCCAGAATTGTTTAGGAAACATCACATACTAAATACTTTAGAATATATTCAGTAAAGATGTAGCCTCCACTAGAGGATAATGCAGAGCAACAATCTAATTTCATAGGGCAGGCAGGAAAATGATCTATATATTAATTAATAATATCTACTTATGAGGACACCCTGATGTGACCTCTTCATTTTTTATTTGGTTTACTTTAAAAGTCAGATGTACTTGTGAAGAGTTCCAATATGCAGCCAATAGTTCAGATTGATGAATGCACGTGCTGTGTAATTACACTGGTGGTACTGTGCAAATAATAATAATACCACCTTGAAACTGCATGAAAACTGGCCTTGCATAATAAGTAAGTTCACTTTGCATGGAGTTCCTATTCCCCTCCTTAAAATGCATGTATTTCCACACTCCAAAATATTTCCTTTCCTTCCCTCTCTGACAGAAACAGGCCCTGTAAAGTGCCACATGCTTACAAGTCCCACTGAATTCAATGGGAGCGAAAGGCATTGAGCACCTTATAGGATCAGCCCCAGAAATAGTATATAGCAAGATATTTTAAATACTCTTGCACTGAGGTAAAACAGCATCATCATTTTTACATTTATTATGAATTCCCTACTTAGCACGTTTTTCTAATATGTTATCTTTATATAAAGATTTCCTTCAATTCTCATTCAAATACAAGATGTTCTAAGTCTAGGTTTCATTTTGCACCAAGTTGCTATACTTACTAGTTTTGCTCTTCTTTTTGTTGGTCACCACTGATGTTTTGTGGCTTCTTTTCTGCTTTTTTGAGGAACCGCCTCCTCCCTGAGCATCTTTAAGTCTTTTTTGACCTGTACAGACTCCAATTTTAACAAATAATTAAATACTTGTTGAAAACACTGTAACAACTATGTATTTTAGGTGTTAAGGCATCTCTACCTATATTAAAGCCGCAGGTGGATCCTCTGAGACTTAAGTTTACAGACAATCATGTGACTTTTCTTCTCAACTGCTATTAGCAGGGTTTAATTTTCTACTTGTACACACCAGTAACTGTTACTGGGAGTGGGTGGGAAGCAGCAAATAACTAGTAGGTCATATGATGCAACAGTATTTTCTTTGAAACATATGGACATTTTGGTGTTTAAGTACTGCAAATTAAAACGTATTTGTTCAGGTGGCAAATTTATCAAGATTCATTAAAAGTGAAAGACTCAGAAAAGAACTCCACTTCTCTTTCATAATAATACAGATGTTAAAAAGCATTTAGCAGTCTTGCAAACTGTGGAAACCAACAGTACCAACAATGTTATCAGACAGTGTGTTCATAGAACATGTAAAGAACCATTCAACAGTATCAGGTTTTTGTTTGTTTGTTTTTTAAAAGATGAGATGGGATAAGCATCAACTCTAATTTAGGAATTCCTCTAGCTGGTGGATCAGAAGCATCCAGCAATACCACAATAAAGTAAGATCCCACCATCCTGTGAATAAAGTTCATTACAATATGTCAACCATTCACTTGCTCTTTTACAGTAAAAAAAACACTCAAAAACTCTTCATCACTGTAATTAGACATGGATGGCACGTTATAGCTCAATTTCAGGGGGAAAGAATAAATCCAAAATGCATTAAACCTACTTGAATGTTTTTCTGTGTAACTGAAAGTGTTTTGAAGTCTAGCAGGCAATTCTAAAATACCAACAGACTTCCATTTTGCCTTTTCCCCACTTCTGTGCTTCACAAAGTTAAAAAATGAAAGGACTATAGGTATTTATGGCTATAGGGAATAAAACCTAAAGAGGAAGGAGAAACTGATATATATTCTAAGACATCTGGTTTAAAAAAATAAATCAAGTGGGAGCTGTACAGGACTCTGAAACTGCCTGATTTACACATAACATGGGTTCCTGTAGCAAAACCATTTAAAAATTAAGAAACTTCATGCTCAATCCTGTTTTTAAACATGAGCACCTTGCATTTTACGAATAGGGATGGCACAACCACAAAAATCAGAGGCGTGCTTAGAATAGAACACAAAGAAGTGTTAATGTGTGACTAATATTACGAAACAAATGGAACTTGAAAGGCAAAAAAAGTCATCCTTGATTTCACACACTACTGATTTTCTTACGCATAATACCTGGAAGCTGAACAGTAAGCTTTCAACCTACCCGTAATTAAGTGTGAGAGGGTTACTTTATCACAGGCCCCAAAAATGAATTTCTTTCTCTGTTTTAAAAGACACCCTAATTATTCTTTTGGAAGAAGCATAACAAGAGCAGAACTAAAGAAGATACAGTGCTCTGAAAGCAGTGGATTGAGAAAACCTTCAGTTAAGCCTTTTGCTGGTAAAGGTGGTTGCAAACTGCTTGGATGAAGAAATAATTAAATTGCATTTTCAATTTCATACCTGTTCATACCTCTATAATTGTTTTCTTTAGCTTACTAATTTTTAGGCATACTGTGGTAACTATGCTTATATATGGGAGAAAATATGCCACACAAACTGTTAGGTTACATATTTTACAGTAGGTAAAACAAAACTTCTGCATGTGTGTCTGGAAAAATAAATGTGTTCTGTTTAGTCCATGTATCAAAATGCAGCCATGCAAACTAAAAAATATTTGATAGACTATAATAAAAAATGACTGAACTAACATATAGCTAATGGACTTCACAAAATAGCGTTAGGACCCAGTGTTGCAAATATTTACACATGCACACAAGTGCTAGCAGGATCGGGCCTTTTCTTTCTCTCCTCCGCTGTTGGAGTCCTAGTAGGGATTCACGTTTTTGCAGGTTGAATTTGAAAATGAAAACCCATTTTTGAGTTATGCTAGTGAAAAAAACTCCAGCCTCTAAAATCTATCCATTTTCAACACTAAAAAGTGGTCTTAAAAATTCTGAATTACAATAGAACCTCAAAGATATGAACACCTGAGTTACGAAATGACTGGCCACCTGAATATCATGTGAAACTGGAAGAAGGCAATCAGACAGCCTGGGGGTGGGGAGGTACTGAGGAAGCAAAGCACACACTGTACTTCCATAGCAGAGACCTTGTATGATAAGTTTAAGCCTACAGGAAATGCCTTCAACTGATTGGTCAATATTTGAAAATGTCAGTCTATCATGGAAAAGCTAACAAATATCTACAGGATCACAAATACTAATCTAATTCTTCAGGGAGTATTAATAGTAAGTGTGAATTCTGACATGCTCCTTGAAAATGTATTCTATTAATAAAATTGTGGTCAAGATGGATTGTATTAAGTTATAAATATGAATGATTCTTCAATTTGTGGCCTAAGAGAGCAGCAAATTCCTTTACAAAACTCACACAAAAGTTAGTCAGATCTTAAAAATCAATCTGAGATAATTGCCTATGGAACAATGCCTGGACAGCTGGTTGTTCCAAACAGGAACACAGGAAATAAAAATGTTAATGAGAAACTGTACATTGCATAAGCAAACACAGTATAATACAAGGTATCCAGACAATTTATGGACACAGACAATCAAGTGTACAATGCTTTACCAATTTCGTCTGGGCTTCTGATGCAATCCCCAGGATACTCCTTATGTTGCATTTGTGATTTTTAAAATATTTGATTGCTGACTAAAAGGACAAGAAACACTTTCTGAAAGAATGTTAAATATTTACTTATTGATTACAGGCCTATCTACTGGACTATTTCCAGAGTTTTTAAAAGGTATAGCAGGCTATTGCTTCCTTTAAGAGTATCAAACCAATCTCTAAGTAATGTAGCAACAGTTAAACACAAATATGTTAGCAGTATAAGAAACGAGAGGATGAACAGCTCAGGTTTTCTCTTTACCTTTTTCAGTATGCTCTGGTTCTGGTTGATTACTACTGCTAGAGCTGATGCTGGCATCAAAGCCTGTTGGAGAAATATTCCCTTCAGACTGAAGGTCCTGCAGCTCCCCCACAACACTATCCACTTCAATTGTGCTATCCGTTTCACTTTTGATGCTTCGTATCTCTTCTTGATTTGGTGCCAATGTCTCTGAGACTGTTACACTGGACTGATGTCTATTAGATTCTGTTACAGTGACAGATGAAGGCGATTCAGGCGTGGTAGGAGGCGTATTTAGCACTGAATTACTCCCACTGCTTGGAAATTCAACTTTCTTCTCACTCATTTCAGCTGGTTTCTCCTCAACAGGTTTAACATCTGTGCTGGCTAGTAAAGGTTTCTCAAGTTCAGAACTGGGCAAAGAAACCTCTTCTGCGAGAGTCTGCAGCTGCTCCTCTACTACAGCATCCTCAGCAGAAGCATGTGGGGGTGAGGCTGCAGCTTCTGTGTCAGAGTCTGAAAAAAGTTCTTTCAGTGTTTTCTTGGGCCACTGTCCCTGAATACTGGACCATACATCCTTTCTATCCTTAGCTCGGGTATTCTGAGGTTTTTCATCTGAGTTATTTAGAAGCTTTATTCTTTTTTCTGCCACTTCAGAAAACCCTGAGTAGAAACTACTTGTCCTTAAAGACTTCCTTTTTTCTTCTAACCCATTGTATTTTTTAGTTGGAGTTATTTTTATTTTAGATTTGTCCTCCTCATCTTCATCTGAGGAGCTGTTACTACTATGTTCTAAACTATGGGAGTCTTTGCTCTTGGACTTTTCATCCTTTCTATTAGGTGACCCAGTCTTTACACATTCCTCTGTGATGCAATACCTTCGCTTACCACGTTTTACCGGTGGCTTTGTTGTTTTATCTATTACTTCCTTTTTGATTTCCTTTCTCTTCTTTGTAGTTTCCTCCTCTCCTTCGTAGTCAGTATCATCAGATAATTCTTCCAGCTCTTTCCTCAATCTTTCTGGTGATCTGGATACTGATTTAGGAAGTGCTACCTCTGCAAGGCCTTTACCCTCTTCTGGAGGAGATGAACTGCTTTGCTCTTCTTTTGGACAGAGTTCATTTTTGTCCTGGCTCACAGTCTCATCTTGAGATTCCTCCTTGCCTTCATGATGTACATTCTGGGCACTTTGGTCATCTTCCTGCTCACTATCATCATCAGAACTTTCTGAAGCTATTAAAAAAATATCTGTTAAAACAACAACTAATACACAAACATACACATAAACAAACAGGTACTAACACACAGTGAAGCAAGTTCTAGTAAAATCCTTTGTTTTCATATATCCAGTAGAGAAAAAACAGATTATTTTGACTACTTCATTTTATATGAGGAAGTGTAATAGCTAGATAATCAGCGATGCTTGTCAGTTTGCAAATCCCATATAATAAAGCATCTCCAGGGAATTCCTCTAAAGGATTTCCATACTTTTTTGAAGAACCAGAGAAAGCATGAAGTGACACATTCAAGTCTAAATAAAACTCGGTTTTATTAAACCACATATATATGAATCTTCTGTACAAATGGAAATGGCAGCCCAAAAGAATGTTTAATATTAGACTTTAGATGCACTACATTCTTAATGTTAATTAAGAATTACAATTTACAAATGCTATTTGCCCTACTCCCAAAGCTGAAAATATAGATGGAAATATAGAAGGAAAGATTAGGACATTTTTCTAATTGCATAGGACATGAAAATTCTAGCTAGGTTTGTCATCTCTGAATGCTAATGATTTCTTTTATTACTATTACTTGGGAAACCCTACTATCTGAAGCATACTTTTAAAAACCTTAACATGCCTGAAATCTGGGTTTGCAGTCTCATGCGTTCTATATCCACACCTCACAAAATAAAGCTCACTTTTTACTAAAATTATTGACCTGTAGCTAGCATCACCTACATTAAAATGGAGCTATTCAGATTTATAGCCAGGTCAGGATCTGACACATTATTTTTAAAGATTTTCAAAAAAGTTAGAGGCTTCAGATGGAAAGCATTTTGAGAAAGTACTTATGTGCATATGTCAAATTCACTTTTGTGATTAAAAGCCAATCATAACTAACTGAGGAGTCACTGATGATGTCACTGTCATGGGTTCCTAAATATTTTTTAAATTGGTAGAATTAGTGACCTGTATAATTTTATAATTTTCGTTTTGTTATTTCTAGAGCAGCCAAAAATACTTTGTCTCACACACACACACACACACACGGGAAAAACACAGCAGCAAAACTTTTAAAAGTATTATTTTATAGATGAACTGATTTTTTTATGATTACAAAAACAGTCTGAATCCAGAATAACTATTCAGCAAGTTTGTGTATGTTATTAGCACTTTAGATAAAAAGGTGCTGTTTATGTGCAAAATAAATATAAAACAATTTACAAATAAAAAGACATGCACAGAGAGAGAGACTCTGCAGTTATAATAATAATCTCCTAATGCTCTGAAAGAAGTTTCTTCTTCCACAAGTTCAATGAATAGTTCACTTCAATTGCTCTGTATGGGTACTTATTAATACTGGTAAAAAGATCACATATTGAATTGGAAAATCCATGTACAATACCTTGTAGCCCATTAAGGATAGAAGTAATTTCTATGGATTTAACTGGAGCTTGTTCAGAGTTTTTGGCTTCAGGGCTGTCAAGTTTGGACCCAGTCTCCGGTGATATGCTGGTGTGAAAGGGTGGTTTTGACAAGCGTCGCAATTTACAGTTTTTAGGAGAATACTTCTCATCCTTCTCTTTGTCAGTTTTATTCTAGGTTAAGCAAAAAAATCCATTTAAAAAAAAACCTGTTCTAATGCTAACATATAATTTAAGATGAATTACAATTAGCAATGCAGACAGTAATTTTGAACACAAAACCCAAGAATAGAAGTTTTTTCTTTGTTTTTTTACCAGGATAGGCAAGTACTGTATTTTGTCATATGCACATGTATTAACAACAAAACTGTGAATCACCTTAACATTTATAATCCAATGAGGAATATTCTTAGCATTTAAGGGCTAAACTGCTCCCCCTCTATGCTGTACCCTGCAGTAAGGGATACTGCTAGACTATTGTAACAGGCTGGAATGAATGGCACACTCCTGGTGCTGTGCTAATGAGAGAAGGAGGAGAGGCTACAGGCAAGTCTGCCTCTACTAGAGGCACTGGATTCTAGTAGTCCTCATTTCAGAGGAGTGTAGGGATGGCCACGGAGCGTGTCTGTGGGGGGAAAGGTTCACACTCTCCTGTCCTGCACAAGGAATTGATCAAAACATCTATTTAAAAAAAAAATCTACCACAGTTGGCAAGAAGTTAAATGTAAGATTCAAGCCACATTTATGCAGGTTTGACATAGGTTTATTATTCAAAGACAGCAGAGGGAGCTAACAAATGTTATTTCCCGGTGTATGCTTCTAAGAGGCTAACAGAAACTAACTTCATCATGCATATCAAGTTTATTTAAAGCCTATAATTATAAAATCAGTCTGCATAAATGTAAATTAAGCAGCAAAACGATTTAATAGAAAAAAACTCTACCTTTATTTTCTTCCGATGCTTTATTTTTGGCACATTTTTATCAGCTGGTCTCACTATCTTGTCTGCTTTTATCCATTCATCATACCTAAATGTGAAAACAAGTATTTAAAATATAAACAAAGAATTTAAGCAAACATTCAAAATTTCATGAGACACATTCTACAGGGGAAAGAAGAAGTAGTAATATATGTAATAGAAACCGTATGTAGACTGACAAGTAATGAATTAGGATTGCCAACAGTCCCTTATTACAAGGGACATCCCTTATTTTTTCATCTCTGTATAACAAGATCAGGAGTTGCTGAGTGCTGCAAAAAGCAGCAAGAAATACCCCTGGTAAATGTAGGCGAGTACTACTTATTAATTATTATTATTAATAATAATAATATTGGAAGGTGGGTTGAAGGTGCTAAATAAACAGACCCTTCTTTTTGAAATACAATATTGGCAAGCTTATAATGAATATACTTCTACTGTATAATACTGCAAAATCTCACATCTTCACTTAGCATAAAGGGTAAAATTCTCCTGATGTGCTGGGATGGTTAATAATCTGCTCTCCTTTTGGGCATAGAATTTGTATAAAACAATAATGGGAAATCCATACCCACAGGGAAAGCAGAATATTTGAGCCATATACTGCTGTACAGGTATGTAAGGTAAATTTTGCCAATATAGTATACAGTCTTACTAAATAAAAACAAATTGTTACAATAATATAAAACCTGATTGCTTGGTAAAGAAAAACTAAAATTCCTTATAGCTGATTTTTGTAAAGAGACCAGTATTCTCTATAAAGCTCCCGTTGAGACCTAGAAGAATTTTTGCATTTGGAACTTTTTATTTGAGATGAGAAGGCTCTGGCAGTTAGATCATTTATAAATAGTATCAATGTACGTGCATCAACTGCCTCATCTATCCCACCTCCTGAATCTGTACATGTGAAGTACAAAATCCAAGACTGCTGAACATATGTAATATTCTCATTAAGAATATTCAGAATAGGAATGTGCTCAGGCCAGACGACTAACAGCAATTACAAAAATACTGAGTAAACTTAATAATAAAAAAAATTAGTTTATTATAAACACAATACCCTGGGCCTGCTTACACTGAATTAAAAGTGTCCAGTAAGAAATTTGTTCATTAAAAACAAGCAAAAAAAAGTGTGTATCTATGGGTGTTTGTATAAACTGAGTTCATCTGGTACTCATAAAAATGTGTATGCTAATACCATGAAAACATAGCATGCAGTGCTGGCACAAAAGTGTAGAGCTAGACCTCATGCTAGGCTTTTTTCAAAGAGATCTGACATTACACCTCTTTTGACCTGTAGTGGTGCCTCTGCTATTACATTCCTAGGCCAACCTTTTAGCAACCACTGATGAATGTGACAAATTGGTAGTTTTGTGATGCCAACCAATATAGGGATTGAGGAGAGACCATCAAATTCATTTTCATTTAAGACCTAAATCAAGAGCTGAACAGAGGATTCCAGAAGCTAAATCTAGTGCTTTATCCATTCACATTCCCTACACTCTTAAAACAAAGAATGACATCCAGAAACATAATAACGATATGAGAGAAGGTTAGAGGTGAAATGTGCTTTCAGACTGGAACACAAAGAGGTTCAATATTATTTTTCTCTAGTGTAACATATGGACCTTTCTGTTTGTTAAATGCAGCAACGTTTTCATAGTCTTCTTCCCTAGAAAATCTTAATGTACTGAGAGCGACTACACTATCAGGGACATGGTTTTGATTAAATGAATTTTAGTGACCAGATTAGATATAGGTAAACAGGTTCAAATTTCTCTCCCAAATAATGCTAAACCATATGGTGATAAACCTGCCAATAGCAAACTCATAACTGCTGTAGTTTAAAGTAAGGTTTCTTTAGCTCAACACATGTTAACTTGATGGAACCAAATTAAATAGAATTCTGAATGGACCTTGCACTCCAAAACTAAGGGATTTTTAGAACTAAATGTATGAAGGTAATCAGCACTAGGATTGAACATGTTCACAGAAGAAAATTGAGTACTCTCTAACTACTCTTTTTAACAACACATAACAAACAAGTTCAAAGAAGGGGAACAGTACTTGCTGAGAGCAAAGCTAGTTCCAGCAACCATCATGGGCAGAAAGAAGGAACTGAGGCATGGGGTGTAGGGCTGGCAGTGCCTAATATACCGTGGCATGTGCATGAGGCTTCAGGGGGTGCCGGAGCTGGCCCTACAAGATCTGCTAAAGGGAAAAAAGTTCCAGGAACCGTGCACAGAGGCATGCACTCACCTATAGTGGAATGGACATAAGCAAGCACTCGAAGAAGAATTGAGTACTCTCAAAATTTCCTTTCAATTTTGATTATATCACTATACCACTTGCAGCCTTATTCACTGATTCTATATGCTGCCACCAACAAAAATAACCATCCACATAAAGAAACTAACTTTAAACATTGCATGTGTCTCCAAGAACTTGAAATGTTCCATGTTTGGTTAGACTTTGAATATCAATCTAAGGTCAGTATGTCAACACGGGCAGATGAATGACACTGGAATGCTGCCATATCAGCTTGCGTCATTTAAATTCAATATTCCGGGTAGGAAATATAGCTACATTTAGACTGAGATGTTCAAAGTCTCCTAGAGGATTTGGACACCTATTTCTAAATTTTAAATGGGAACTTGGTGTCCAAATCCCCAAAGTGGCTTTTCAATGGAAAATGCTACTGTGTGCATTACCTACAACAAAAACCAAATTTCAAATTTAAGAACCGCAAACTTTTAAAGGACTGAGAAGATATGTTCCTTAGGGACAAGTACAAAAGGACATTCAGGAATTTGTAGATTCTGCAGGGTCTTATATTTTGTCCTAGAGGTGCAACATTTTAAAAGTCACACAACTGAACCATCCTCATTTTATAAATGGGGCTTCAAATGATTTGCTCACCTAAGAAAAGCAGAACAAGACTGAGAATGTGAAAAGAAGTTCTATTCTAGGTTAAAAGAAACATGCACTTTTAATAAGAGAAAAACCTGGATGACTATGCTGTGAGTGGAATTCTCAAAGTGGACCATCATCTTTGGTGTTCCATGGTCTTTAGAGATTTATGTGTGCAGCACATAATTCCCCAAAGACACTGGCATTAGGAAATATTCAAGTCATTAACATGAATTGTCATCTATTGACCCCCTTTTTTCACATCTGTATAATATAGCTCCCTCCCTCTCTTAGAGGGTGATCAGAAAGTAGTTGGCATTTGAAAATAGACACACCCAACAAGAGAATACTAGCTATTGGTAAATAACCCTATTTATTCCAGTTTGGGATTCTGTCCAAAAAGTTTCACCCTTCGGAGAACTGTGTAATAATGACTTCTTTAGGATGGACAGAAACGTTGAGGAGTGGAGAAAGTCTTGCAATCTAACACTGACCTAACAACTTACTTACAGGGAGTGAGAGAAAACATACCTCAGAAGCCACTGTGCCTCTGATGGAATGAACGCATACTAAATACCTACCAGAACAGAATGGGCAACTGAAAGTGTATGCTACAACTATTTATTTGTCTGAGTACAAAAAAATAGCAGAAGCACGTAGGAACAAAATCAGAAAGGCTAATGAACAAGATGAGTTACACCTAGCAAGGGACATAAGAGGCAGTAAGAAGAGGTACTATAAATACATTAGGAGCAAGAGAAAGACATGGGGAGGGGGAGGAGGAAAGCTATTTACGGATGACATAAAGAGAGCTGAGGTGTTTAATTCCTATTTTGCTTCAAAAAAGGTAAATTGTGACCAGATAACAGAATTAATAAGAACAACAAACAGGAAAAGAACAGGTTAAAGAATATTTATAAGTTAGATGCTTTTAAGGTGGCAGGGCCTGGTGAAATTCACCCTAGATACTTACAACTACCGTGTTTCTCTGAAAATAAGACAGGGTCTTATATTATTTTTTGCTCTGAAAGATGGGTTAGGGCTCATTTTCAGGGGATGTCTTATTTTTTTCCATGAACAACAAAGTGTATGGGGACCTTTACTTGTGAACCGCTTGTAAACTGTAACTAGGGCTTATTTTTGGAGTAGGGCTTATATTTCAAGCACACTCCAAAAATCCTGAAAAATCATGGTAGGTCTTATTTTCGGGGAAACAGGGTAGCTGACAACCTCAGAGCTATTAGTGATAATCTTTGAGAATTCATGAAGGATAGGGAATGTCACAGAGGACTGGAGAAGGGTAAACATAGTAACCTATCTTTAAAAGGGGAACAAAAAGAACTTGAGGAATTACAGACCAGTCAGCCTAACTTTGATACCTGGAAAGATACTGGAACAAATTAATAAACAATCAATTTGTAATCACCTAAAGGATAAGAAGATGGTAAGTTTAGCCAACATGGATTTATCAAGAACAAAAGCATGCCAAACCAAACTAATTTCCATCTTTGACAGGATGACTGGCTTCGTGGACATGATGTATCTTTTAGTAAGGGACATGACACAACACAAAACATGACATTCTCATAAGTGAACTATGGAAATATGATCTAGATGAAACTACTACAAGGTGAGTGCAAACTGGATGCAAGACCAGACTCACAGACTAGTTATTAATGGTTCATTGTCAAACTGGGAGGACGTATACATCAGGGTCCTGCAGGGATCTGTCCTGGATCCAGTACTACTTAGTATTTTCATTAATGACTTTGATAATGCCAGTGGAAAATATACTTATAAAATTTACAGATGACACCAAGGTAGGAGGGGTTGCAAGCACTTTGGAAGGCAGGATTAGAATTCAAAAAGACCTTGACAAATTGGAGAACTGCTCTGAAACCAAGAAGATGAAATTCAATAAAGACAAGTGCAAAGCACTATACTTGGGAAGGAAAAATCAAACGCACAAATACAAAATGGGGAATAACTGGATAGGCAGAAGGGATACTGCTGAAAAGGATCTGGTAGGTACAATGGATCAAAAACTGAATATGAGACAAAAAAGCAATGCAGCTGTGAAAAAGGCTAATAATCATTCTGAGATGTATTAACAGGAGTACTGTATGTATAACACATGAAGTAACTGTCTCTCTCTACTCAGCACAAGTGAGGCCACAGCTGCAATATTGTGCCAGTTTTGAATGCCACACTTTAAGAAAATTGGAGGGAGTCTAGACGGAAGCAACAAAACAATAAAAGGTTTAGAAAACTTGAGCTATGAGGAAAGGTTTAAAAAACTAGGCCAGTTCAGTTTTGAGAAAAGATTGAAGGGGGACTTGCATAACAGTCTTCAAAGAGGTCAATGATCAATTGTCCTGTGTCCACTGAAGGTAGGATAAGAAGCAATGATCTTAACCTGCAGCAAGGGGGGTTTAGGTTAGATATTAGGAAAAGTTTTCTAACTACAAGGGTAATTAAGTTTTGGAATAGGCTTCCAAAGAAGGTTGTGCAATCCCCCTCGCTGGAGGTATTTAAAACCAGGTTAGACAACACCCTCAGGGATGGTCTAGTTATACTTGGTCCTGACTCAGCGTTGGGGACTGGACTTGATCTTTTGAGATCCCTTCCAGTCCTAGATTTCTATGATTCTATTTGCAAAGTCTACTATGTGAAATCATATTGCCTGGAGACAGATTTTCTCTTGGCTCTATCTCCAAAAGGAAGGATGGATATCTTTATGAAATGACTCATTAAAAACACAATATAAGCATAAAAAAGGTAAAATGCATGTGAAATAATCTATGACAAGGAAAGGAGTCCATTCATTTTTATCATAATTAAGACTGGAGAATGAAGCCAGGAGGGATTGACGCTCCTTTATCTTTCTGGTTAAAATGACTGTCTTCAGAAAGCTTGTTTTGAATGAAAGGAAGGAAATGTAAAATGAACATTCACTCATAGGAAACAATGTAGAATTTGTATCTCACTAGGAGGGATCCTTGCTGGTCCTGTGGTACTCATCCACACTGAGTATGCCATTAAGATGGGCCACAGGATACAGGACCAAATCCTTAGCCGAATAAAGTAAATTATCTTTGGGAACATAGCAATATCCATCTCAAATCAAATCAAAGCAGCAGTCTATCTACTCCAGCATGTTATCTCCAACAGCCAGTACCAGGTGCTTTAGAGACAGAAACCTTGTAGTAGGCAGATATGGTAAAAACTGGCCCTAGAGAAAGTGTCCTCTTAATTCCCGAGAGCCAGAGGGTTGCTTTTGTCCTGAAGTTTGAGGGTTTATATCCCTTTCAAAGTGGTTTTTTTTTTGTATTATTATTATTTACTATAGCAAGGCCGGGTATTCTTGCTATTCATACAGAAATCTAATCCTTTTAAAAATCCTGCTAAGATCTTGGCCTCAATGACATATTGTGGCAATGAATTCCACAACCTATCTGTAAAAGTGTTTTTTTTGGTTAAGATTAACACTAAAGGTGAGGGATCTGAAAACATTTTTGTATCTTTCGAATGATTAATAGATAACTATTAGGTAAACTTCTGGATTTTGTCCTTTGAGATGGCTCTCTCTGTTTGTTTGCAAGGCTCTCAAAAGAGAGGCTAGAGTCTAACAAAGCAGTATCAGTGGAAGATATTTTCTTTTCACCTTCTTAATAAAAGCCCTGAAACTGCACAAACAAAATTAACCCCTTGACCATCATTAATACAGAGTTAAGAATCAAAAGGACAGATGCTGCAGCTTGTACCATCATAGAGACAACGGCACACAGTTTTCTCCCAAAAAGGGACAAAACTTCTGCTATCCTAACAGATAAAAGAAAAAAAATCAATTTTCACACTTCCTCTCTTTATTTCTGCAAAACACATAGGAAAAAAAAATAAAAGTGGTTCTGCACAATTAGCAACTCTTTTTCCATTTTCCAAGTCTTTTCTATTTACCCTTGAATTCTGCACACTATCAATCAACCGGCTACATTTTGAAAAGAACATATTCACAAAGTGTGCCTACATCTGGTGCACTGATGTGTCTGAGCCATGAAAAACATACCCAACACTGGCTATTAGTTATTATTATTAATTATTGGTATTGCCATAGCCCTAAGCATATATGCCAAACTGAAATACATGGTACCCACTTCCTTCCTGAACCATATGCCCCTCGTGCCAGTCAACTACATGTGCATGGGACCTCTCTTTGCACCCCAGGAAAGGGCTCTGTGTATGTGTGTGTTGGTCTTGTGCTGTGGTGATGGGGTAGTGCAATGTCAGTGAGGCTTCCACACAAGCACAGAGCCTTCTGCTGTGATGGTGTGTCCCCTCCCTAGTGCTCCATGGTGCAAAGGGTTGGGAAGGTGGCACTTCTAGGGCACCCTACTCCTAAAAGGAGTGGTTATCCTGGAAGACTGCCATCCCAGCAAAAGCAGCAGCTGGGCTCCCTTTCCACCCTAGCAGCAGTGGTGGCAATACTGGGGCAGTCTCTGCAGACTTAGGAAGACTGTTTGCACTCAGTTTGTGTTTGAAAGACTATCTTCACAACCATAAGGCTGGCAGTATTTTTTTTTTAATGAAGTCCTACTCCTGATGGGCATGTGGATTTTTCAAGCCCTGGATAAGTCCATCTAAAACGAATAAAATAAACACTCCTTAATATCAGTTTAGTCAATGCCAATGACTGTCAGGCATGCCGAGATTTACTTAGACAGCAAGCCTCACATTGAGGGTGCTTTAAAGCTGGTTTACAAATGGTCTGGAGCATTAGGTGAAGTCACCTACATTAGTTAATCAAGTTCATAGAATCATAGAATATTAAGAGTTGGAAGGGACCTCAGGAGGTCATCTAGTCCAACCTGCTGCTCAAAGCAGGACTATCCTCAGCTAAATCATCCTGGTGAGGGTTTTGTCAAGCCGCAGCTTAAAACCCTCTAAAGATGGAGATGCCACCACCTCCCTAGGTAACCCATTCCAATGTTTCACCACCCTTCTAGTGAAAACCTTTTTCCTAATGTCCAACCTAGCCTCCCCCACTGCAACTTGAGACCGTTGCTCCTTGTTCTGTCATCTGCCACCACTGAAAACAGCCTAGCTCCATCCTCCCTGGAACCCCCTTTCAGGTAGTTAAAGGCTGCTATCAAATCCCCCCCTCATTCTTCTCTTCTGCAGACTAAACAGGCCTAGTTCTTTCAGCCTCTCCTCGTAAGTCTTGTGCTCCAGCCCCCTTATTATTTTTGTTGCCCTCCATGGGACTCTCTCCAACTTATCCACAACCTTTTTGTAGTGATGAGCCCAAAACTGTCTTCAAGCAGGCTTCATGGTGAATAATCATAACTTTTCTCAATAATATACCCTATTCAGGGGATCCTCAAACCTAGGGTACCTCAAGCCTCTTTTGCTTCAACATCAAATTGAAAATCACAAAAATCTTAGTGTATGCCTACACTGCTGGCATTGCATGGATCACAGAATGCTCACACGCCCTGCCCTGCCTGAGGGCTGGGGCAATAGACTGCTGCTCAGCTGATTGGCTAATTCCCCTTGCCAATAGACAGTGAGGGAGGGAGGGAGGGAGGGAGGCAGGCAGGGTGGCCTCCTTCCAAACTAAACCAGAGGGGGAGAAACAACCAGCATCCCTCTACAGAAAGACTTGCACTGCAAGTTCCAAGGAAGTCTCAGATCCATAAAAATTGTGCAAATTGTCAGCAAGTAACCCTTCAAACCACAAAGGGCATCCCAAACACTTCTATGCATCTGGTAGTATAATTACTTTATAAAACTATATATTCACAATTCTGGAATGCAAACATCTCATGAGAAATGTCTTTTCCAACGGAGCATTTTTCACTTTTCCTCGGACCAACTTCATAGCAGGTTTGCAATTTTATGATTGAGAACATCTCATTCTCATTGATTCCACTAGGTTAGTTCCATCTCCCCTTTCAATCTTCAAGCTGAATATAGAGTAAACTTCTTCTCTAGGACTGTATTTTTTTGGAAGCAACATCCCCTCAGGTTTTCATGGGTTTGATACATGAATTTAGGAGAATGATTAAATATACTAGCCTTTGCCCCAAACATAGATGTTATCAAAATCTAAGTTCCAAGCATTAAAATCTCACAAGGCTCTGAGTCTGCCAGGATTAGCTTTAGCTACTTAGTCTAAAGTCTAGTGTCAAGTAAACAGAAATTTCCCGAATTACCCAGGTGAAAAAAGAATATTAGGATTGTTCTCTCTCCTGAGCTTTCTAGTTAATATTAGAAAATACGGGGTAAAACAATTTTCTTTCTAACAAGAGAGAACATGCATCTACTAGTATCATTACTGCTTTCTTCCAATAAAGACAATTAGTTTCCTGTTCTAAGACCCAACTCGGATTCCCTGATATACAGTAGCATTGCCTTTATCCATACAAGTAATAATGGTGATCTCTTCCCCCACAAGAGAAAGTACAGCTAGAAAATGTTGAATATTACTCAATTTCAAGGTTTTCCTAATTAATATAAGAAAGTTAACAATGTTCTACTATGTTTAGTATCACTAAATGGTTCTGCAAAAAAGTAAAGTGAAGCATAAATATTCTAAATATCTGAACAGTTAGTATTACTCTTATTCCCAATACACTGATATAAAGCATGGACTAAAGGAAGGAGAATAGCCTCTTGGAATGAGAACCTCTAAGTAAACACCATCAGTTTTGAAGAATTCTTGATTTGACTGATTTTGGTTTGAGGAATAGGTAGTACATGGTATAGTGATTAGAATAGAGGAAAAAGACTTTTAAACTTACTACATGAGCTAAGTTTTTAAAATCACTTATTCTACCTAAAAATTGAGTAAAAACCAAGACTTAACTGAAAATGAAAATATGTACAGAGAGAGAGAGAGAGAGAGAGAGAGAGAGAGAGAGTGTGTGGGGGGGGGGAAAGGGAGAGGGAGAGAGAGAGTAGCTAAGATGAACTTCCCTGGAGAAATAGAATACCAAGAAACACCAAGAGAAACAACTATTTTTCAAGTCTGGAATTTACTCTGAGTCAGTTGTCTAGTTGAATATGTGATAGACTGCACGTCTTGACAACACAAATTCCAAGACACTGCCTTAAGTGGAGGCATGTCACAGTCGTGACAAGTCCTTTCTGTAGACATGGAGTGCGTTAGACTCACCTGTCCTGATAGCCATTGACTGTCTAATCCAACATTTCCTGCTATCTCATTTGAATTAAACTAACTAGCCTGTACAATAGAGTCCTTATAAACTCCAGTAGCTAAATAGCAATTGTAAGGGGTTAGAAAACATTTCTGAAGGCCTAAAATAATTAAACACTTTTTGGTGAAGTATATTATCTCTCAACCCTTCCAAAAACGACTATCTTTGATTAGCCAGCATTCCAGGAAGGATCACATATGCAGTCCTGCTGGCAGAACAGACCAAAGAGCAGCAAATGAAGACTTCAAAGTGCTGAAATAACCACTGACCCCCACTTCCACCAAGGTACAACAGTTAACAGAAGGTGTCCTTATTATCTAATACATCAATGATCGGAAGAATCCGTTTGACATCAATCTATGCATTTGCTTAAAATTCGTTCATAGTGCACAAATGCACAATCTTGACTTCTCCTTTAACAATGAAGCTGCTGAGGTCTGCAAGAGGAAGGCTGGATTTCAACTTCTGACTTTTTTTCCAGATTTAAGAAGTAGTCCTGCTTGAGTAAACCCCTCCGACTCTTTCACCGGTAGCACGTTTGATAACATTTACTTTGAAGAGGCAGAGAATTTATTCATAAAGTTCTTCCTAAGATTTTCCTTTGAATTCAAAAACAATGAAGACACCTCAAAAGGGCTTTTAAAATGCAACCCGCTTTTGAAGTATATGCAGTAACTGTCAAAGGCCAAGGGTGCAAATTTCACCAATCTGGTTTCCTAAGGCAAGTCCTCCATGGCAATAATTGAAATACTAGTAGTGCTCCAAATCAATATCTAAACCCCAAACTGGGCTGTTTCCCCCCAGTATACTTACATTTAAGGAATGGCTCCTATAGCCTTTTTTCTCTGACATGCCTACTTGATGTTTCCTGAAGACTCTTTTTTATGTAAAAGAAAACTAGGCCACTCCAGTACACCATATGTGCTAAAAATACTGAAAAAAAAAAATCACCTGAAGTCAGAAGCCTCAATAATGACCAGTAATTCCTGAGATCAGCAGTGGCTTGGGTGATGCATTCAGTGAAATCAGATGCAAACTGGTAGACCTCAAGAGAGGGAGAAAAGTGGCCTGTTTTTATAATTGTGACTCTTGCCAGCTGATCCGGCCAGCACTGTATACGGTCCAATGAAACCTCTGTTCTGTCCTCTTGGCCAGAGGTGCTAAAGTAATGCAAGTCCAGATGATAAGTGAAGGTGATAAGAGATTCATAAGGGTTTCCATGAAGAAAGTTAGATTTGCCTCAAATCCCTTGCTTCTAAGGCTCTACTAATTGCATACTGAGCAAAACAAAGTTTAAAAAGATGGCAGCCTGAGAACAGTAAGCAGAAAAGGATATGTTGAAATGGCATAAAAGCAGAAGACTTGATAATTGGCTTAAAAGACTTCAAGAAGCTTAGGATTTTTCACCTTTTCAAAGTATCTTGTATCTTTCTCCTAACTAAAGTTTCTACCTACAAAAATGTGTTATGCCTCAACAGTTTTTCAATAATACTGTATTAAGAACAAACTAAAGGTATGGTATCAATAAACTAAGAATGGCCTAACAAGCCACCAGGCTAAGAAGAGTTCTGTTGTTCAGAAGCCTGGGGCAAACAGCAGAAACAGGTCTGAACAAGTGAAGTGCAACTATTCACTGCCAAGTAATGTGCAATTAAGAATCATGGGTGCACAGAGTGACTGATATGTCTAACCTGCAGCTGAAAGTGAAATATCATTTCTCAAGTTGGATGTCCAGCAAAAAACATATCTTTTTCCAAACGAAAATTGGTCTCCTATCTCTTTTTGCCACCAATGCCACCAAACTGCTTTTGCACTCTGTGCTGCACATTGAGGAGTGCATATACACATTTAGCCAAATGTACGATTACTCAAATATGGTATCCAGTAAAAATGACGGAACAGGGGTAGAGAAGAAATTTATCAAAGAACTAGGTTAACTGCCATTTCCTTTGTTGTTTGGTGGTGTTTAAAAAGAAAACTGAGGCAGGAGTGAGGTTTTCCTTGGACAAGTCACGTTAAGAAGATTTTTCCTAGGCTGTAAGTCACTAAGTACTGCATTTATATATATTAGAAATCTAAATAATTTCATACAGTACAATGATCTTCACAGAATACCAGTACTGAAAGTTAAGAGTACGGAATTCAATATGCAGTTAGTTTTTAAAATACACAAGTGTATTTTAGAAGTATTTTAAGGAAGTAATCACTAGCTAAAACTTAAGTTACCTCACATTCCATCCACAGTAGTGCACCAAGTAAAGGACTTCTCCACCTTCGACATCAGAATCTTTAATACTAGCTTCATACATTTTTTGATTTTTCCCTCGTCCATACCGCACTTGGACTTTCATGCCTGGTGGATAGCATTCAAACTCTTCTTCCTCATTGTTGTCATTGTTGTCTTCTTCCTCCTCCTCCTCCTCCTCCTCCTCCTCTTCTTCCTCCTCCTCCTCTGCTTCTTCTTCATCTTCATCTTCCTCCTTATTCGTGTCATCTCTTGAAAGGTTTAAAAAATTGTAGAGTTAATAAAAGATACTTCATAAGCTTTTCAGTTCCAAACCACATATACTGATAATATTGTGGATGCATTAGAGGCTGGAAACAGCAGGATCCGTTTATGTGAAATTGCCTCAGTGTTATATTAGTATTATCAGCTAAAAAGAATAGAGCAAAGCACACATAGAATATGACACTAAGATTGCTTTTACAGCAATGGAAGATTCAAAACTGACTTGGTTTAGAGAAAAAAATGCCATCAAAATCTCTGAGAATTGAAGTTGTACTGTATTCTATAGAAACTGTTTAACGTTTAAGCTTTAATTATTCAAATTTCAAATCCTTCATGTAGTCCCCTAGCTAAAATACCTATGCTTCCACCTCAAACCCATTCTTCTCAATATAGAGAAAACATTCCTAAATTTCTTTTTTCAAGATATAAATTTTACAAGTGGCTAGCTTTCTAAGTCTGGCTACCATACAAAGATCTGTGCTGTTACATCTGATTGCCTCACAACGACAATGTAAATGGATCAATTCTATTTTGAAAGGATTGCCATTAAAGCAGGTTTTCTGCAACAGATCTTAAACGAGGGTTTAAAAAATACCCAGTTTATGACCTTGTTATTCCTTGCTAAAGGTCTTAAAAAATAAAATAGCTAAGCATATTTTATATGCACCCCACACCCCAAATTTCACATACAGTCTCTATAATTTCAGGTGTGACTTTAGAAACATAGGGCCAGATTTTCTGAGGTAGTGAGCACACAATTCCTGTTCATTTCAATCAGTGACAACTATGGGGTGTTTAGAACCTCTGAAAATCTGGTGCTCAGTATCTAGAGATGGGGGTCAAAATTATAGAGGCTATTTTTGAAATATTAGGCCTTAACCTCTAAACATTTTCTAAGGCACGTTCTTATGGATTTTGGGACTGTCCCAATTCCTCCATATGCAACCTATCTATGCTACCCAGGAAGTTCTTAAAAATCATAGGTTCCTAATCAGTTAAAACTTGAAAACAAGAACAAATATTCTTTGATACTTTAAAAACTGCACATGAAGAGATACAGCCTATCAGCCTTCGATTCAGCTTGTTTTTAATATATAGTACAAATAAGAAAGTCTATAGTAACATCTATATTAGTCTATTTTTTCATATAATTGCATAGGAAAAAATATTCATTTAACACAGCCACTTTCTCTCTTGAAAGGGATCAAACAACATTTTACTGTTATCAGCCAAATGCCTTTGGTAGAAATCAAATCACAATTATTCATTAGCTGCCATGTAATTTCCAAAGAGTGCGCCAAATTCATCCCTAGCACAACTGCACTGACGTCAACAGATTTGCACCAGGAATAGATATGGCCCATTGCATGCATACATGCCTATGCCATCATAAAAATATTAAAACTCCAAGAGGGTTGATGTATTATGTTAACAATTAACCCAAAATATATCGACTAAATTCAATAAACATCAAGAATACAGAGGACTCTACTAAACAGATACTTCCATCCTTAAAAGACTACAGTGTTTTGTATTAATTAATATCTTATTAATTATACAACAAACTTCAAATGATCTACTCTGCTAATGTAATTAAAACCACCAAAGTTATTAAACTGAAATATAAATGAATAGCTACTTTACAAGTTCTTTTCCTCTCTAATCTCTCGCATGTAGTCAAATACTTGATTTAAAAAAATTAACAGGAAAACTCCCACTGAATTCACTGGGATCAGGACTTGGCCCATATGCTGGAGAATTCCTTGACAATCGTGACCTAGACCTTATCTGGTATTTAGCTTTCAATATTTTAAGTGCTCTCACCGCATTCCAGTGCTGCTCTAACTTACAAATCCTAGCAAATTTCAAGCTCATAGTTACAGTAATTTTAAAGAGTAAAAAATTATGGGAACAAAAGCATCAGCTACAGGTTGAGGGTGGAGTCAAGTTGCTGCAGAAGCAAGACATGAACCAAACTTTATTGGAAAGAAAGTTTTCAAAACCCGAAGGCAGACTCCTTAATGATATCTGAAAGAGGAAAAACATGCCTGAAAAGGAGAAACAAGGAATCTTCCAAAATCTGTCCAATTATGGTGCAGCCGATTGTGAAGCAACCCACAGGCTGGCCTAGTTTGGAGTCTCATATCACCCACCAGACATGGTGGCTTTCTTGGTGCAACAATGGATTTTCTACATGTGAAAACAGACTCTACAACAATCTACCAGGACTTCTCTGGAGGGGATGTTTGAAACCCTCATTGTAAAGCTAAGCAACCTGGATGGTCAAGTAGGTAATGTGGAGAACAAACTGTAACAGGTGGAGGAAAATGCGAAGAAGCATAAGGAAATGTCAGCAAAGATAGTTACAGTTAAAAAGAGTGTAGTAAGGATCTGGTTAGATTGCAGGTTGGAAAATCTAGAAAACCAAACAAAAGCAAAGAATATTCATATTTTGGGAACGGCAGAACTGCCAGATTTATATCCCTGGCATGAACTCTTTGAAAGTAAAAGCATGTTCCAGAAGTTGCAAGGAAAAAGTGGAATCTGTTTTATGAAGACCATAAATTTCTGTTTCAAGACCACAAACCCAGTCATGAAGATGAAGAGAAAGGAACTGAATGCTGTGAAGCAGATGTTCTTAGAGAAAACTGTGGCTGCGGCAATCCAGAAAGCATTGTAGAAATCTCCTTTGGCTATATATGCATGCATATGAATGTCAGATTTCCTGCATTGCTGTTCATTCAAATTCTAATACAAAAGGAACAAACAAGAATCTTGGCAGCAGACAATCATAATCTTAAAAATAAAAAACAAACAAACAAAAAACCACCAACCAATAGTCATTGCAAAGCTTCAGCAATATAAAAGGCCCCACCCTTGCACCTCAGGAAAGATGTATTTGTGTTGTAAAGGCAGACAATGGAGCACTACCGTAAATGGAACATTTCCATAACTGTATTCCAACAACCCAAACAATACCAAGGAGCTGATGAGAAGAACCGGGTTGTAAGCAACTCTCTTATTTAAATTACAGCAAACAGCTAAAGAAACCCTCAGATCCCACAGAGTGGAAGCTTCAGCCCTTAGAAGCAGAAAATAAAAGACAGAAGGATGCTTTTAAATTTCTAAAATATCTGGTAATAATAAAGCAAATGCGTGTAAATACACAAACATATATGAATATCACAAAACTCAAACAATATAGTGAGGGAGTTTAAAAGGTTTTAAATATTTTTAAACAATTTAAAATTATAGGTACCATAACATTCTCTACAGTATGCCAGTCAATAAGGCACATAGGCTAAATACAAACACACCCATTGTGTGGATATCTTAACAAATATATATGAATGCATGAAATAGTATATGTTATGTACTGCTTACATAACTTAGGAAAGTTAGGACCATTATATATGACAGAGTGTTACCAGTCCTTATTGTGAAAGTTTTTCCCAGCATCCAAACAATAAAACTCCATTTGATTGCGGTTTTTGTGCAACCCCAACATGGGATCTAAACAAAGTCTTGTCATACATACAACAATACCAACAACATGTCAGCATATATAAATAAATAAAATAATAAACAAATGTAAGGCTAATGTAACCAAGTGTTAAGTTAATATAGGAATCTGTAGATTTCTGGGGTGCTGAGTCTTCTCTATCAACTTAATTTTCTCTTGGTCAAAGTCAGAATGGCCCTTCTTTAATGAGATATATTCTTCCTTATTTGAACACATTATCTGGCTTGAAAGGACAGGTTTTTTGGTAAAGACTCTGAACTAAGACTCAAGGAGATCTGGGTCCAATTCTCAGATCTGCAAAAGGTTCCCTGTGTGACATGGACAAGACTTTTAATCTTTTCTGTACTTTAGTTTCCATCTCTAAAATGAAGATATTAACACCTGTCTCATGTCTATTTACAGTGCAACCTCTTTGAGGCATGAACTGTCTCTGATCATGTGTTTGTGCTCTTCAATGGCTCTTCAATCTTGGCTGGGACCTCTAGGTGCTACTATAATAATATAATAAAAAAAAAGTTTTTGGGGTCCCCAGCTGTAATTCTATTAATATGATAAAGCATCAGATGTATCAAGGGACTGGATATTAGATATACTTGAGACAGGCTGTCTAAATATAAATTCTAAATTATCAACTCTTTTTACTACTGCACATAATTTTAGTTTGCTGTTTTTAAATCTTAATATTTAGATTTTTGTTTCTAAACCTGCTCAATTTCATACAAATGCTTTGGTACTGAACATAGCTTTTGGCCCTTTATTTTGTTTGATCCAGGAAAAAAACATGAGTTACTACACACTGATATAGAGTTCTTTATGTGGGGACTTAAATGGAATTATGCTTACTGTAGGCTTAATTAAAAGAGTAATAATATGGAAAGATTGTCACCTTATTAAAAGATAGAAAAACAAAAATATCAAGACAAAGGAGGAAGAAGAGACAAAAGAGCATCACATTAACTTTGGCACACAGTACTATTTCTAAAGAATTCTGAGGGCAGGAGAGCGTCTGAGGATGTTCATCCACACCTCCCAGAATTGGGAATGAAAATCCTCCTGGGAATTCAACTTCTGTTGACATCTCTTTGGCTTTTTTTCACTACACCAAACTATCTCCCAACCCTTATGTCTGAATCAGCTGTAATAGTGCCAGAGCTTTTGCTACTGGACCTCACTGCAGCCTCCAAATCCTTAAACAGTCCCCTCTACAATGCTTCTAGAACTGTGACTCTTCATCCTTTTCTTCCTAGACAGAAGAGGAGCCCCTTTTTCCCAAAAAAACCTTCCCCCTGCCACGTCTCTAAATCCCCTACATCCCTTGCAGCTGTCTGTTCATGTACTCATAAATAGAATTACAGTACTGCCACCACTGAAGAGGTTACTTACCTATAACTATTTGTATTCCAAAGTTTGGGGTGTGCATGGGTGCCATGTGCTGAAAGGTTTTCTTAGCAGTGTCCATTGACTTGCACGTGTGTCTCCTCATGTTCACAGCCAGGGTATTACAGGCCATGTGGATTGGTGCCTCTCCAGTGACGCTTTTACCACTGCATAGTCCAGTCTGCAGCACAGAGGATGGAGAGGAGGAGATCTCGTGTGAGGAGATCTGAGAGTGTTCGGCGGCAGAATCGTGTGTGGGTGGAGAGTCTGAGGTCTGTAAATCAAAACTGACAGGACCAGAATGGGGCTATGAGTATTACGGTAGCTCAGTCCTGGTGAATCTTGCATAGCACTTGCAGGAGGAGAGAAGTAGAAAGGCATAGCAGAGGTTGCCAGTCTTGGGGAGGAGAAGAGCATCACCCTGAGATTCCTCTCCTATGGCTCCCCTGGAATAATAAAGGGGCAACTTGAAATTCTCACAAGTGGTGAAGAGATCCAGCGCAGGGTGACCCATTTGTGGAAGAGGTATCAGAGTGTTTCATTGTGCAATTCCTACTTGTGGTTGATGTAGAGAGTCCTGCTGAGGGTGTCAGCAAGGGAATTTTGAGTGCTTAAGAGGTATGTGAATAGGAGCAACATGTGGTGTTTGATGCTCTGGATGAGAGACGGATGGACTTGGAACAAAGGGAGGGAGACTTGGCACCGCCGTTTGTTGATGTACACCACCACAGCAACGTTGTCGGAGAGTAGTTGAATGTGGTGGGACTAAATGAGAGGAAGAAACACCTGGCATGCAAGATAAACATTCTAGAACTGAAGGCAGTCTAACATATGTCTTCTGGCCTCTTGTGGCATCCAGACACTCTGAGCTGTGTGATGGTGTAGATGGGCTCCCCAACCCGTGAGATAGGTGTACATTGTGATGGTGGCCTGTGGGTTGGGAGGGGTGAAAGGAGTACTGACCTTGACAGGGTCAGTCCACCAGTGAGGGAGGCCAGAACCACCTGGGGAGCAATAATTCTGGCCTCCAAATGGTTTATGTGGGATCTGTAGATGAAGAGGATCCACAGCTGGAGACAACACACATGTAGACATACATGTGGTGTCAAAGAGGTACAGGCTGCCATATGTCCAAGGAGGAAGAGAACAGCTGACCATGGTGCACAGGTTGTGGTGTAGGTCTGCAATTATGGCAGTCAGTGTTGCAAAGTGGTCTGCCAGAAGGCAGGCCCGTGCTGCAATGGAGTCGAGCCACACACCAAGAAAGTTGACTGTCTGTGTGGGTACAAGCACTGACTTCTCATTGGTGCAGATACCTAGAGAGATCAGGAGAGAGTGAAGGACGAGGATGGTGGAGGTGAGTTCTTGTCAAAGAGCACAAGGAGCCAGTCGTCCAGGTATGGGTACACCAAGTAGCTGAGGGGTTGCATTTGTGCTGCCATGATAGCGAAGGCCTTTATGAAAACCCATAGCACCATTGCTATGCCGAAAAGGAGAATTCAAAATTGGTAGTGGTGGTATCCCATCCAGAAGTGGACAAATTTCCAGTGGGCTAAATGAATGTCAACATGGAAGAAGTCATCCTTCATGTCGAGAGCCATGAATCAGGCCCCACAGGGGAGAAATGGCCAGTGTCACCATACAGAAATTGGATTTTCTGATAAAAGCGTTTAGTAGCTGAAGGTTGAGAATGGGGCGGCATCTTCTGCTCGTCTTCAGGATGAAGTAATACAGGAAGTAGAAGCCTCTCCTTTTGCAGGGAGGTGCCATGTACTCTATGATGCCTTTGAAAGAAGAACATCTACTTCCTGTTGGAGAGTACATGGATTGAAAAGGTGCCCTGGAGGTGGGGAAAGGGTGGGATGGGCTGGTCCAGGGGAAAAAAAAGGAAAAGAAATTCTATGGCGTATCTGTGATGATCTCCAGTACCCAATGGTCCATGGTGATCTGGCCCCAATTGTGGGCAAACAGGGCAAGACAGTCCCCGAAGATGACATGGGGTGCCAGGTAGCAACAGGGAAGGTTCACAGTTCTCGACTGACATGTCAAAGCTGAGATTTTGAGTGTGGGTGGGACAGGGTCAAGGAGGTTGCCATGGGTTGCTGTCACTGGAATTTGTGTTGCCTGCATGGGGCTTCCTGGTAAATAGGCTGGGTAGGAAGTATACTGGCGAAAATGGAACTGCTGTCGTGGGTGCCTGTATCACAGAATCAGGGTGTAGATGCCTAAGGATCCTAACGTGGCTTTGGCGTCCTTCAAAGAGTGAAGGGACTCATCTGTCTTCGCATAAAACAACCTATCTTCATTAAAGGGTAGGTCCTTGATAGTAGTTTGGACCTCCTGAGGAAAGCCAGGCGACTGGAGTCATGAGTCCCAGCGTATGACTACTCCAGCTGTGAGGGAGCAAAAGGATGTGTTGGCCATGTCAACCACTGCTTGGAAGCCCACCTTGGCAACCAGGAGCCCTTCATCCACTATGGTCTGAAACTGCTGTTGTTGGTGTGGTGTCAGCTTATCCCGAAACTCTGCTAGCATCATATATCTTTATGGGATGTTAACTACAAGATGCACTATTCTAAGGGGACTGCCACCAACACTACTTGACTCTGGCAGGAGAAGAGTGCAGCAAGGATGGCCTGCCCTCTCACCAGAGCAGATACACCTTAGCTGCTGCTTCTCAAAGGGGAGGGACACCTGCAGACGAAGAGAGAAATGGGGGTGGGGGCAGCATGTTTCTGTCCCTAATCACGTGGCCAGTGGAAAGCCCCGATTTTCGAATGGGCAATGGATGGGTTTGCCAAAGGCATACGGAACTTTTCACTGCTAGGTCACTGGTTCAAATGCAGGCAGTATCAGTAGCAGCTGTAATTTTCTACCATCTGATGAATGGCCCATGTGAAAATTATTTCTCAGAGAATAGGGTGTGGTGTGGAAGTTATAACAGACATCCAAGTTCATAATCTCAGCAGTGGCCAAAGACCACATAAAGCATGAAGAATGAGCTACTTTTTATTTCTAAAGGTGCCCCTTCCTATTCAAGGTAAGTTATTTTATAGGGTAACATGTCAATCTTGCACTAGTACTGTCCACCCGCACCAGTTTTGTAGTTAAACAGTTGATTTTGGGCTCAGAAATTATTAACCTAGCCCTTTCAAGTGTACTATACTAAAATAATTAGAGGAAACACTGGAGTTCATGTTCATCCAAGTGCACTATTGTGCAACAATTTCCTCTCCCTTTTGATACATATACAAACTGTATAGGCACTTCTGCCTAGGTCAGCCAGATGCTGCCACACAGCATGACCCTTTAAGGGTCCAATAAAGAGAGACAGTAAGACATAAGGGGCATGAAACTAGAGACAAAGTGGTCCCAGGAAAGAACAGTGATTGGAGAATGATTCTTGTCACTGTTTTTAAGGGCCTGGAGTCTTGTAGAGGGGTAGGGCAGGGGTCCTCTCTCACCCAGCCGATAAGGACAGAGATGGGAGGAGAGGTCAGTATAAATACTGCCTCCTCCTTCATAGCAGGGCAGATTCCTGCAGACACTGCAGGGAGTAAGGAAGCTCCTCTGTAGGGCCCTGAGTTAACAGGGAGAAGAAAGCAACAGGGGAAAGTCTGCCTGCAGAACCCTCTCAGCCTGAGGGCAAAAGGACTAATTTGGAACAGGGCCATCTTGGGGAGAAACTGCCTGAGCTCTACAGTTGACCTAAAGTCTACTTTCAATTTCAAGGAGGAGAGCTCAAGAGGGATTGTCTGAAGTACAACCCAGGTCTGAGAGGAGGGCTGTGGCCTTCTGATCAGGAGAGGAAACTGACCAGGACTTTTACATGTACCCAGAGTGAGCGTGAACTGAAGAGGCTAAACAAATTGCGTTATGTTTGCAGAATGAGTGAATGAATAGAACCATGTAAATGGTATATGTGGGAACCATGAATAAATCAGATCCTGCAAACTAGGGTGAATTAAAAAAAAAATCAATGATTTTCTTTTTAAATAAAAAAAAATTGGATTTTTTTTTAAGAAACCATCAAATACTAAATTTCTTAGTTACAATTAAATGTCATCCCAAACATGCTAAACCCACACAAAACCTACATAAAATGAATGAAAGGCTCTAGTCTGTCCAGCCTAACTACCAGCTCTTGCTTCTTGAAAGTTCTGAGCTTTCAGTTTCTGTTTCTCAGCAGACTAAAGTCACATTTGTAAAGAAAGACACAGGCTAGATAGGATTGTTGTTATTCTATGCTTATGTGGTGGTGGAGCTGAGCCAAGCAAGGCAGAGGAGTTAGTTAAGACACTATCTTAAAGACAGAGAGACAAAGGACGGAGGCAGAGTAGAAAGGAACAGTGGAGGGGACTGGAAAGAAAAAGGGAAGTCATTATTCAGTTCAGACACAGCTATAATCCTCCACACTTTTGCCACAGAAGAACTGTCATGGCTTCTGGTAATAAAAGAGACCCCATCTGGGAATATTTTCAAGAAATTCCTTCACTAGATAAAAAAGAAAAACATGTCAAGTGTAAGCAGTGCAAGAAGGAGATGTAGGGCCTAAATGCAAGAATGAAACATAATGAAAACTGCTTATTGGGAGAAAATGATGAAGATGTGGATATGTCTGAAGAACAATGTAGATCAACTGGTTAGTAACTTAAATTATTCACTTTGCAGTGCATCATTCTTCAAGACTTTCTCTATGCCTTTTAGTACAAGTGTGATTTAATAAGTAAATTCCCAAGGTGTTTGCTATGTTGGATGTTGCTAGAAAAAGAAGTTTAGCTTAGTTACCTAATTAAACAAGCCATAAGGATTAGCTAGGTTTAGAATCTATCACTCAAATATACGGTACAGAAAGCTGCAATAAGAGAAATCTAGAGTTGCCAGTTGCCACTGAGTGTCATCTTCTTATATTACATAATACATGCCCTTTATTTTGGAACATCATGGCCACAGACCATAATGGTGATGCTGTAAATTTATTCCTTATTTTACTTCAGCATAACTCAGCTTTCCCAAGGGAACTCCATCCTATACTTGTTTTCTCAAAAACAAAAATGCCAGTGAGTTCTATGGGACTTACTCCAACATTAAGTGCACTCTAAGTGCAGTCACTCTTAGCTTTTTTGTTGATTTGGAACTGGATCTGCATCCTTGCTGAAAAACATGTAAATGATTAACTGAATAACAGAGTGAGAAGAATGACTAGTCAAAATCATTTCTGAATTTTGTTTCAGGATCCCATTTAAGCATAAGAGACTTTGACTGTGTGTGTCTGTCTGTAACAACTTCAAAGTCATCCGTTGGTACTTTTAGCAGCAATGCTGCAACTAAACGTATTTCAGACAACAAAGTATCAGCAGCAAGCAAAAGATTTCAATCATCCAGTAAAACCACCACCATGGATGGGTTTGTAGTAAGGATCAGCAAATACCAACAAGACACCATAGATGAAAAGATTGCTCGGTTCATTTATGCCACAAATTCTCCTTTTCGCATTGTTAACAATAACATTTCATTGATATGGTTGAATCCTTATGACCAAGCTACACTCCACCTGGTAGAGCAGTAGCTTCCTCTGCAGGCACAGAAAGAATATTTTCACCATTTAGTATTATTTACTCAAAGCTCGGAAATTAACTGGGAGTTGAAAACGCAGGAAAACTCATATTTCTGTTTCAGTCTATGAATAAAAATGGCAGTGCGCACGAGAAAGGTGAGAGCTAATTGTAGAAGTTTTTAGGACAGCGTATATTTAGTGTTGTGGTGACTTGTCTGTTACAGTTAATAACATTTGAAAATTAAAAAAAAGTTTAAGGACAGCCGTCAGCTGGCAACTCAAGAGACTGCTGCAATTGCAAAAGTGAAACATTTATGTAACATTTAAGATTTAGTTTAATAAAATATAAGTGCTACTGTGTTTGCTTGTGAGATTTGGTTCTTAACATTCCTAATTTACTGCTGCTGCATCTGCAGCTTGACACAGGTAATGAGTATTATGTACTATTTCCTAAATATATAAATATCAAGTTATCTAAAACATTACACAAAGTATATCCTCCTAGATGTTGTAAAATGCTGTATTGAGTTGTAAATTAACATGTTTTAGTGATCGGATTTGCACCTTTGTTTAAGAAATATGTGAAGAAGTATCCATGGGAAACTAGATTTAAATCAATTATTTTCTCTTGGTGATTTAAATTGTCTTGATTTAAATCAATCCACCCTGCTGCAAACGGAGTTTGAACTAGCCTGCTCTGGGCAACTGTTTGAGAAGACCCAGGGGGTGCTGAGCAAACTGCAGACCACAACATACCACAAAAGGGTGAGCTGGAGAGGTATGCCCTGTGACACATGTACACAGAAATACAGAGCAAAGACCAAATGGTTGAGTCTCTGTATGATGCAATACAAATGCACTTCATATAAATGGATCTTTTTGTGCTAACAGTTCAAAATTCAAACTGGTGTTCGCACCAACTGTGCAATGAAGGCAACACATTAGTTCCCCTCAAATAATTTACAGAAAATTTTTAGTCAAATTTAATTTAACTTTAATGTATAATGCTTTAATTGGTCCAAAAGCCAATCAATGTGACTGATAGTCAATCACATTAACCCACACCTTCCTGTAATATTTTAAATCCCCCTCCTACAATCTTACATTCATTCATCACAAAGCTTTCAAAACATACCTCTTCTGACAAATACAAAACTAGAGAGACAAGGTGGGTGAGGTACTACTGTTGGTGAGAGAGACAAGTTTTTGAACTTACACAGACAGAGCTCTTCCTCACTTCCTTCACCCATCCTGCCTCTCTAATATCCTGGGACCAACACAGTTACAACACCACTAAATAAAAAGCTATGCTACTTTTAAAAGTACCCACAGAATAAACTGAAAGGGGAAGAAGAAAAATACTACATTTTGTAATTTGTTACCTCCCGTATGTGAAACAGAGCTGACGACTTACTTTTTTACATATTTTTGTCATTACTCTTTAAAAAAATCTCTACCTAATGGTCTCCTTTAACATGCCCACAAAATTTGCATTCCTTAGACAAAAGCCTACATATCCATATGCATTGCTGGTAGTAAGGTATCCAAACACAGGTTTCTGTGTGTGCAAAGATATGCGTCCACAACCTTGCTGTCTGGTATTTTACTGTCCACTTTCACATACAGGGCTAAGTTTTCAATGTTATTCTCACTATTAAGTGACAATGATCATCTTGACTTCCACTCCTATTATTTATAGGTTCTCTATTCACTCAAATGAAAAAATTGCTATCAGGTTTTGATCTCTGTTACATGTACCATAAGATTTCCCCCCTAGTATTTTAAGTAATTTGTTTTAACTTTTTAAAAGAACTATTAGTTTATGAGATTTTTTTATTAAAGTCTGCTAAATGACAATTTTTTTCCATAATGGCACAATCTGCTAGTCTCAATTCCTAGGAAAATTTGTGGTCAAGTGCTAAAAAGTGGAAGTATCAGGATCCAAGGAGTTCAAAACTATAGGTTTTAAAAAGAAAATACTTTGGTCAGAAATGCTTAATGATATGTTCCCTCAATAATCAAAAATTAATTGAAGACCTACCAAATATTGGTCAAGCAAGAATCTTTTTCTCTCGAAGTAAGAGTCCAGGAAATTTCAACCCAGTGAAAGTTAGAATTCAATCTGCATAAACAAGCAAGCAAAGTCTATTGGATGTGGGCTAGTCCACTACTCCCACATTTAGTGCTCTCCACTAGTAAACAATAATCAAAAAGCAGATCCAGCCCATGGCATTCCAAGCCAGCATGGGTTGCAGAGACAGCATAGTCCGGCCAGGAAGAGGAAGATGCAAGAACAGAGCACATCTTGCATCTTTCAGTTATGATCCTCCAGCACTATAACAAGAGTTATTTTGAAGGGCTCCAAAGAGAATTTTATCTGGCCATCTCCAGGCCAGAGGATCATCAATATAAAATGGGCCCTGAAACAATGAAGTGTAAACTAACCATAACACAATACTCAGGAACACAGGCGTTGCCATACTAGCTCAGGCCCCAGCAGTCCTTCTAATCCAATATCGTGCCTCTGATAGCAGCCAGTACCAAATGCTTCAGAGGAAGGTGCAAGAAACCCCTCCAGAGGGCAGTTATGGAATACACTATTCACAAAGAAAGTTTCTTCCTAATTCTGATTAGTTAGACCTTGGTTTATGCTCTAAAGTATGAGGGCTGTTACCTGTTTCAAAAAATCTTGTTTGGCTTTTTTAATCCTTACTCTAAGAACTCTGGATATTCTTGTTATCTAAATAAATATCCAATCATTTAAAATATCCTGTTAAGCTCTTGGCCTCAATCTTGAGGGGGTAAGCTCCATGAGCTAATTGTTCTTTGTGTGAAAAAGTTACTAGTTTAAAATTTGTTGCCTCTGAGTTTCATTGGTTATCCATGAGAAATCCCCTCATCAGAGAGAATGCTGGGCCAGATTGTTTCAATAGTACTTTATATACATGGCATGTCTCCACATAAGGTATACTTAAAGGATTTTTTTCTGTTAAATGATTCTAGGAAGATGAGAAATGCCATACTGAAGAAAAACAGTCCATTTGGCCTTCATATTACAACATGAATAATTCAATAGACGCAATAGCGGAAGGCACCTAATTATGCAATACTATATTGAGGTGGCCGGGGGACATTTCTTCCTGATATCAGGTGGTGTTAAACTTATGTCCTGAAGCTGCCAGACTGATAGCTTTTTGTAATTTTATTCTTGGACACATTAACTATGAGGGAATTCTAATTTACGCAGAAGGATGAGTTTCCAAAGCCTTGGAAAGTTCTCTTTGAAACAGACCAAATAAGAGTGATGCTCCACAAAGAGGAACAGGGTCGTTTGTAAATAGCTTTCAAAGTCTGTACCTGTACATATTCAATAAAAACACTAAGATACCAATTTTTCATTATCTTCTGTGGCCCAGAGATTGGCCATTTCTCAATCAACACACAAAGGACCGTATACATACATCAATCCTTGCCCATAGAGAAGGGATAGGGGAATGTCAGCTTCTTCTGCTGTTTTGTCTCTGGATCTGTCTACTCAAAATGATCAGGGATACAGGAGTAACCAGGGCATCAGCACTGGAGAGGAATTAGCATCCTGCACATATCAGATTTAGCTTCCCCTCTACACAAAATAAAATAGAAGTGAAATGCTCAAAAGTTAATACTACCTGATTCTGTATTAACTTCTGCACAGAGTCCCACTGTGTTGTTGAACCCTGTTTAGCAGGGATTATAGGAGGAAGGTCAGCAGGGAAACCCCATTAGAAAGGATTGGATGATGAGACTTGGGAGCTAGGTTGAGTACAGGATCTCTAGAAAGACACTCCTGATCTCCAGCAGATATCCTACAATCTGCAAGCCAGGACAGAAATCCTGCCTACCTTACAATGGAGCAGTCTGATGGAAACTGTGCAAAGTGAAACTCATGGAGTTTCCTGTCCACCCTACAGACTGGGGTAAAGGTGGGGTGCTCTAGTGTGGGTGGATAACAGATTGGTGTAGAATGCAAGGTCAACCTAAGATCATTTGCACCAAACTGATGGAGTCTAGTACAGTAAATAATAGCAGAATACCTATGCCTTCTGTCTGAAAGGACAGCCACCTATTTGGCAGAATGATCACCCCAGAGCAACCAGAGAGAAAGGAATCGAAGAAAAGGGACCAGGAGGGGTGAGGGGCTAGTTGAGGAACCTGCCCTCTTTGCTAACTGGGTAGTGCAACCAGGTCTGTGCCCATGGGAAGGAACAGTTCTGCAAGGAAAACAGGATCAAGCCCAGACAAGCAGTAACCATGAAGTAAAGAGACTGGAAAAGAAATTTAAAAAACATGCTGGGAGCCCAAAGGGGCATTGTGGCAGGAGCAAGGGGAGGAGTAAACGCAGGCAAAGGGAATATCTGGGATAAAGATGTAATTTTGGGAGATAAGTAAATGATTTAAGGAAAGAGAGTGAAGTTAACACTACAGAGGTTGGAGAGAATTAAACAGTAGAAAGTTATGAAAAGTATTATAGGAAGAGAATTCTTGCTTTCTTTGCAGTCATTCTGAAGGAAGAAAGTTACACCTTATGTAATATTGATATGGTTAATACAATGTTACAGAAGTTAAACTATGAAAGGAATGTGCATTTTCCCATGACATATGCAATGTCTATTATAGGTGGGGTAAAAGAAATGCAAACCAAACTTGCTACTTAAATAAAATTCTTCAAGGGCTCCAAAAAGAAACCACAATAAGTTGTGTTTTCTTTTTCAGATCAATGTGTGGTTTAAAAATAAACAAAACAGACAGAGAAAACAAGGTAAAGACTGTACTTTAAATTTTTAAATAAGCCCAGTGAATGTGGTAGAAAAAGGCTAGCCCAACAGTATACCATGTAAAAAAAATTTTTTTGTCAAAAAAACCCCAAAATAAGCCATGGCTAAATGGCTCCATTCCTCCCAACTGAAAGCATGGAAGGGGGCTAGAAAATTATTTTATTTTTCAAAAAATCTCAAAGGAAAAACTAACAACCAGTGGTGTCTGTAGATGCAAATTACCTAGCTGATAGGGATAGAAGAGAACTGCCCATAGGCTGTATCATAAAGGGGCTGCAGATAACGGACACAAAAGAAAGGAAAAAAAACAAGTCAGTCCTAATACTTAGGGACAGGTTAACCCTTAGAAGGCAAGAGTCCCTACACACTTACCCACCAGAACCTCAGGGATATAATTAAATTAAAGCCTATGCAAAGATACTGAAAGACGACGACACCGGCCTCAGAAACAGTCTAAATAAAAGGTATGGTACAACAAGATACTTATAAATGCCCACCTGTAACAGATTTGATGCTAATGTAATTGTTAATATTAAACCTTCGAATAAATGTAATGCTAATGAGTAACCGTGTAACAATGTATAATGTGTATGATTTTGGGGAAAAGCCTTTAAGCATGTTAGAAATGGTAACTGGAAACATATCTCGTATTAAAAAGCCTTATGGTAATAATGCTTCTCAGCTATCACCTGTAGATAAACTTGGTACAGCAGAGAACATTACAAGCCTGGTCTGCTGCATAGAAAGGGAAACTACCTCATGAATAAACAGTGGGATAATTCATCCTAATACCTTAAAAGGTAGAAACAATTAAAACCTGGCCTGCCTATAGAACAAAAACACAGGAAAATATGAGGGTAATTCCTCTGTTTTGCCTACAATCAGCAAGGAGGTTGTAAAAGGAAGGGGTATTTTAAGCAATAATCTTTTGCTCCCTAAAGGGGTAGAAAAATGTTCTTTTTTTCTTTCAGAACTTCAGGAAAAGCTGGTGCCAGCTGAGGAGAAACCCAAAATACCATGGCTCTACTGTTACGATGAAGGCTGTGTTTTCTGCTTTGTGTTGTGTGCCTTGTTGCTAGCATTGTTGTGTATTTATGTTAAGAAACGGGATATTGCATTAGGCAGAAAACGATTAATAAGCACTTTAACTACATTTACAGAAACAAATGTCGCAGAAGGGCAGAGTCAAGAAATGCCAGTCTGTTAACAGGGAAACATTCACAGATAGTGAAGGCACATTTAAAGGAAAAATATGCATGGGATGCAAGATTTCTCTCTTGGTGGGAATAAAAGAGACCATCATAAACCTCTGGCATGTCAGCCCCGCTGAATGCACCTGAGTGTTGTAGATATAAATTCACTATAATTTTTTTAAATTATTTTTCTTTTCTTTCCTCTTTCTTTTTCTTTTACTATTTTTTCTTATTTACTATAAAATTGGATGTAAGAAAAGGCAGGTCATTACAACACCTTTTCTGGTTACTATAAAGGACAGTACAGTGAAGGCCCAGTGATGGTGAACCCTAACACTATCTCAATGTGAAATACTGAAGGTTACTGGATTTGCTTGGTAGCCAAGAGGAAAGGATACATAAAAAAGGCTCCCAAGGAGTGTATTAAAAACTGCCTTAGGTGGCACTGGATTAAAAATTGGAATACTGGATGCTACTAACACAGAAGTATTGGCAAACAAACTAAGTTATGTTACAGCTGAAATATAAAAATTGGGAAAGCCGATCAGTATATCCTTGTCAAAATTAAAAATGGGTCAACAATTACTTTCTAAAATACTGTGAGTATGGCAACAGCAAGGTGAAAAGATATTACTTTTAGCAGGAACTTTAAAAACAATATAAGAAAATGTGCCCTTATCACTAGCCTGTACACAGGCCCAGGAAATAAGTCAGCAATTGGTCATTCAAATAATCCGGGAAGGCATGCAAGGAAATTTGCCTTTGGCAATAAAAGAAGAGTTGTGAAAAAACAATACAGAAAGGGAAAAACAATTAATGGCATGGTAAAAATTGATAAACTTTACATGAGCATATGTAGAAACCATACACCCCAGTCTTAATATCTATCTATCTATCTCCGGTGGTACCTGTGAAAATCCAGTTAACAAAAAATTTTGGTTATATGTGTAAAATTTAGAATTTACAAGAAAAAGATAAATATTTTATGTTAAAACCAAAAGAGACTCAAAGATGTATATTTAATTGTATGCAGGAAGGGAATGTGTTTGTGTTACCAGACATTGTCCAATGGTAGAAGTAGACAATGAATTGTATTTTATGACTTATTTAGTTAATAGATGTTTTTGCAATATTATAAAGATTAAAAGTTGTGATTTTGAATATTATATACCTGTATGCACTGTCAACAAATTGAAGTATAAACCCCAGATGTAATACAATGTAACACCTTTAACCTTAGGCATGAATATGACCATGGTAAAAATTGTTGGTCCATCCTGTGTTATAGTCACATTGACAATGTGTTGCACACAGAGAAGAGCAAATACCTACTGAAGTACAACATGATAATATAGAATTCACTCAAGTGCTGAAAGGACAACAATCTTGGTGAAAAACACTATTAGGCTGGTTGCCTTCTGCAACTGGTATGCTAAATGGTTCGCTCCATTGTGGCGATCACTGGAATCCAATTGGCTTTATTAGTAAACATAATAGCTTTGGCTTGCTTGATTAAAAGAACTGCACAGAGAATACATGAAGCTGACAGAAAGTCAAATAAGGCCCTTGCTAATTATACCTAGAAGGCAAGCCCAAGCTCAGCAGGTCTGAGTATTGGACTCCTGTAATAATAATGATGGCTTTGGTAAAAACATCATTAAGGAGGGGACCGTGTTCTTTGGCTAAGCAGCAGCAGCCATATTAGTAAAGACAGTAGCCATGAACGAAGTTGCAGGTAGCCACATCTTCACACCTCATCTAAATTACAACATAAACAATGTAACACCGGGCTATTAAGAAGGCTTCTTGTCCTTAATAGGACCTACCATGACTAGATAAACAGCTCTTTAAACATCTTAAGTCTGAGAGAGTATTGCATCTGACAAGGAGTCACTTAGCAACAGTTGTGGCTGTAAAATCTACACTTATTTTGTTTCTGTGGTACCCATTTTCCTGGTTTTCATCAGAATGATTACTGTCTGGGTCTTTGATTGTTTCTGTCTGTTGCATAACTAAATGTGCAATATTTCAATCAACTAAGGTGGTGGGATATGATTGGTTGAAGAGCTGTTTCATAATGGCCTAGGATTGGTGATATTTAGTATTTTAATTTAAAATGATTGCTGAAGGCGGGGTTCTCAAACTGGGGTTGGGTCACACTGTTAGTATGGGGGAGGTGGGGAAACGCAAGCTGTCAGCCTCCATGCATGCCGGGACTGCGTCTGCCAGCCCTGCGCGTGGCTGGCAGCCGGAGCAGTCCCAAGCAGGGTGGCCAGAGTACAGCAGCAGTGCTTCCCCTAGCAACAGTGCAGAAGTAAGGGTGGCCTGACAGGGGTGAGTGGCATGGCACAGGGGAATCGCTGCTTCCTTTGAGGGGAGGGTCATCACAGCCTGAAATATTTTCAAAGGGTGTCCCAGCAAAAACAGTTTGAGAACCCCTGGATTAAGGAATAGCTAAGTAGGACCCAAGTTTTAACTATATAAACTGAGGTCCAAAAGAAAGCTCTTTGGAACCTAACTCCAGAATACAGCCAAGATCAGAGCTGCCAGACAGCAACACCCTGCCAACCACATTGTGCAGAAACTGGAGTCCCCAGAGGATCTAATCCTGACTGGCCACCAGGAGAAGTTTGTCTGCCTTAACTGGAGTGGTGAGCATTGTATGCTTAGTGTACATATTCTGTTTTGGTAATTGTTAATAAACAGAGATAAAGGATATTACTGTGTAAAAGCCCCATAAGCCTGCAGAAAAATACACCTGAAGCCCTACGAACTGGGAAAGGGTGACCCTGAGCCCTAGAATGTGAATTTGGTAAGGGTAGGTGCCTTTCCCCTGAAGCCCTATAAACTGGGAAAAGGTGAGGGTGCCTTAACCAGGTTATGCCTTGAGCCCTATGGATTGAAGTAAAGATGGGGTGCCCTAGTGCATGCGGATAAAAGAAACTATGCAAGGAGAAACTCATGGAGCTTTCTGTTCTCCAAGCAGGCCTTCTCCTCATGTAGATAAACTAATCTGGGCCCAAGTTATCCAAATAAAAATTGTTATTTGAGAATAGTTTTTATAATTTTATTGTTTAATTTGCATTGTTATTTGGTTAACATCAGTATTAGAAAGATGTCCCATACTTTTAAAAGACTTCCAAGATGACATTTTAAAGACACTGATTTGAATTCAGTTCTGGAGTAAGTAGCATAACTCTCTTGACCACACTTTTTCTATTGTCAGAGTAGATTTCCAATTAAAAAACTATCATCTTACATTGAACTATGCAAATTATTTACTCCACAGAATATATTTTTTGTGTAATAATATATTTACTATCTCCTTTCTACATGGTGAAATGTGTCAATGATGCAATATTTAGACAATGGTTTCACCAATTTCCTATGGGCCAAATCCAGTGCAATGGCCACATCTATATCCCAGATGAGGGAAACCCCCCTCCATGGTACAGTGAATGGAGTTTCAATAAAACACAGTTTTAGAGCATTTCTGCACACCTTGTTCCCACCTGCAGCACAACCACACAAGTTCTCTCATCTTCTGGGCTGTTCTCACCCTCAGATGGGGAAGGGGAAGATTTGTGTCCAAAACACAATGGTTATAGGATTCCCAACTTTTGAATAGCACTCAGAGAGATAACAATGTATACGCAGTTCTTATCAAGGACGTAAGTTGTTAGCTATACTATTTTGACCTCTGGGCAGCCATATGAAGGTAATACAAGGAAAAATCTTCTTGTTTTTAAATATGAAGACCTTTCTATCCATTGTTCTATGGAGAATGCATACACATATACATGCAGAGAGGGATGTTCTGCATCCCTATTTCATCCACTGACTAGCTGGGCCCCAGCAACCATATTTCATTTTAATTTGCTTGCAATCCTCTTCTCTTGAGGAGGATTGGATAGGACTCTCTTCTGATCCTGTCAACATCTTCTATTACTCAATCCCAGACTACTACTGAAAGATGCAAAATACTCCCATTCCTAAGGCCAAAAGCAAGAGGTGAGAACCAGAAATCCTCCCCATACTGGTAGCAAAGCTGAGCAAACACTAGGCCACTTGGATGACTACCTTATTTTTAATCAAATAGACTTAAGTTACTAACATTCAAAACAGTGAATATTTTCCCTTGCTTATTGGATTTTAAATATTTAGGCTCTGAACCCGAAAAGACTCAAACAAATGCTTTGATTTAGCAATGTGAGTAGCCCCACTAACTTCATAGGATTATTCATAGTGCATGAAGTTAAACACATGCTTACATCTTTGCAGGATCAGCGTCTCACAGTGCCATTTGATTTAAAGTTGAAGTTATGAGAAAATATACTTTTAACAAACACATAGTGACATCAGATTCCTTAGCTTTATACAAAAGAGTCTTACCCTGATTTTTCTTTTTCTTCAGCCTCCATGTTTGTGTTAATAATGTCCATTTCTTTACTCTTCTCTTCCTCTTTATCTCCCAGATTAGCATCATCTTCTGTTTTGGTTAAACTGAACTCCTTTTCCTGGTCAGACTGAGTATACATAGATTCTTGCAAAATTTTTTTGTTTCCCTAGGAAAAGATAAAAATGCAGTTAGCCTACAATAGAAATCAACTTGACAAAAATTTGAGAAAAGGGAGACAAAACACACTTAAGCAACAAACAGAGATAATTCAGTTTTAGGATTATTACCATTCCCAGTATATTTCTTTGTTATTAAATGAAATTTCTTTAAAAAACCAAAGCTTTTAAAACACTTAAGAAATTCTAGTTTCCATTACATTTCTTTCAATGCCAATGGAAAATACATCTAAAACCCCCCAAACATTACATTTTTTTGTGTGGCTCATAATTGTTTCAGTGTGCCAAATTCATAACCAAAAGTGAAGCTGATTAGAAACTAAACCAAAAAGTAAAACTAACTAGTTAATTTTCATTGTCAAAGCTAAACAGCACTATAAAAGTTAACAGCATACGAATGAAAAAATAAAAATCTTTTTAACTTAGTCATCTTTAATAATCTTAGGTCCTATTGTTTTTATTAAATACAATTTTTAATCTGACAGCATTGCTTTGATTGGTTTCCTTTTAAAGATTTCACTCTAAATGCAGTGGGCCTTAAAACAGATCTCAAGTAGTGCTCCTGTCACCTTTTTCAGGTGTCTTTGGACAGTGTGCGAGCAGCTAAAAGCCCTGACCTGCAAATGACTTCACTCAGACAAATTTTTATGCCTACACAGAATCCCAGCCATCTCAACAGCACTTTGTAAAGGTGTAAAAGCCTGCCCGCAGATCCCTCTGAAGTGCATAGGTCAGTGGTCCCCAAAATTTTAATGAGGTACCTCCCTTTTCCCCTGTTCGCAACCCCCCTCTCCCCCTCCCAGGAGCTGGGGCCAGGAGCAGGGCCATGGTCGGGGTTGGGTATCAAGGCTGGGGAAGAACTGGGAGCCAGAGGCCAAGGCTGGGGGGCGGGTCTGGAGTCGGAAGTGGGGCTGCAGCCAGGACTGGAACTCAAGGCCCTGAGGCTGGAGCCACAGCGGGCTGTGGAACTGTGGCTGGGAGTGCAAGTGGGGGCAGGGTCAAGGTTGGAGCCACAGCCAAGAGTGGAGCCAGGGCTGGAGGCGGGGCTTGGGAGCAGACCCAGGGCTGGGGCAGGGCTGGAACAAAGCAGGGCTGGGTGCCCCCCCCACCCCCCCGACGCAGGGGGAGGGGGCCTGGCCCTGACCCACTGTGTCCCCACTAATGTTTTCAGGGTTGCACCCCACAGCTTGGGGATCTCTGGCATAGGTCCTACTCCTGCAATGCATTGCCCCAGGGTAGACCCCTGAACCTTTGTGCAACTTCATTGATTTTGTGATGGGGATAGGAATGGAAGGTGTCCATGAATTGCACTGAATGAATTGCAAGACTGAGACCTAAATCTGAAGCCATGTTCAAAGCAGAAACCCTATTATTACAGGCTGCTAAAAGGATTCAGGCCCTTTCAGACCAAAGTAGCCCACACATTTTGGTGTGAATTTGATCTCTAAGGCCCCTGACAGCTGGGAGGCTGCAGCTGCTCTGTAGGAGGTCATGGACACTTTGCCGCCAGGATCCTCTGTAACAGCCAGCATAGCTCCAGAGATGGATTTGGCCCATAGTATGTTACACTTTCCTTCCTTTAGCTACGCAGCTGTTGTCAGACAACCAATCCTATTTTCAGAGCTGTGATATGATCAGTATTAATAACAAGGAAAGAACAATGTGTCATCAAGACAATGTGTTAAATTGTGTAGGTGTTTGTTTTGTTTGCTCTTTTTTTTTTAAACTCCATCAGGGTGATTTCAGCCCTCCTTAATACACTACCTCCCCTACTACCCCACAAACACTACCTCTGTTGAGTAACCAGGTTTAACATGAACATAAAGTATTTTACCAGAAAGGTGGGTTTATCATTTTCTTTACATTCATTATCATTCTCAGCTGGTTTTGTTTCTTCCTGTTGTATGATCACTTCGCCCTCCTCCTTATGCTCTTCCTTAACAACTTTTATTTCTTTTACATTCTGTTCAGGTTCTTCGCGCATTTTCAATTCTTTTTCTTTTTCACACTCTTTGCAGGGCTTGTTCGTCATTTTCTCTGGCAATGCCATTTGAAATTCAATATTAGCCGATGTACAGTACTCTTCAAAGCCATATAAATATCTGAAGGAAGAAAAATTACTTTCTATGATATAATGCTAACATTAATTTACATATATATATTAACCTAGTGAGATCTTTACACCTTTGATACATAAAATACATGTATTCCATAGGATACAGTAAATAGGTTACATTAAAACTGATTAATAAAACTTGCTTATGAAAATCTGGTATCAATTTGACGATTTTCCTTTTTTTGTTTCTACTGCTTTATTATATTTAAACACCTGAAAAAGATACCTCTTAATCTACCACTATAATAAAAACACAAAAATCCAGAAAAGGTTTGTTAAGAATATAAACAGGATTAAAAATATTCTATGAATTCAGAAAAGGAAAAAACAAAGGGAAGCAGTATCCAGTTTGCTCAGCCCAGCAATATGGAAACTCAAGAAGTCTTTCTCAGCTGGAATTAACTGTCAAATCAATTTGAAAATTAATCTTATAATTACAGTTGGCATTTTCTAAGCCTCCTAAACAGCAGCATACTTGATTCTAATTATTAGTTATGATACAGAGTATACGTGATAGTGCATGTTATAAACACTGACAGAAAAAAGCAATAAAAGTGATAGTGGTTTGCCTTGAAACAAATACACCACAAACTTCAAAACTGATAATACTCCCTGGTTTCAGTGAATTTGGGGTCTGTCACTCTGTAACACAAAGCGACTTGTTACTGTAATACTGCATTAAGCATTCTTTATTTTGCTGCTGACACATCCCTCTATCCTCCTTTCGCAAATATTATTATAACTGCATCATAAAGAAGATCATTCAAACAAATTACATCATGAGCAATGACTACCTTTATACTATGAAATTTGGACTGACTTCTTAAAGCTCTTGGAAAATACCAATGATAACACCATACCTAAATATTTACCAAAGATTATTTCACTGTGCTGGGAAGATTCCTTGTTCCAGAAATCTTACCCTAGTAATGTATAAATATTGTTACAAATAAGTAAAATGCTTGGCTATTTCTTTTATACATTTATTTATAGTCTTCTCATTTTTGCGCCCTTTTGCCATTTTATTCTGTATCTTTATACTACAAAGCTCCTCCAGAACAGCTAGTCAAACGCCACATTATTTAATAAGCACTGGACTAACGTAAGGTTAATGCCTACCAAAAGTTGTGCCTTGACATTACAATAAATATTAAAAATAAACCAAAAACGTGTTAAAGCAGCCATCTTTTATTTATCTATCAAAAAATTACAAATGTGAAGATCATCAGACCATAGAAGTTAATGATAGGTTCTCTCATGATACTGCAGAGCTATCCTAAAAATACTTTAATTCTACTGACCACTTCAGACAGACTGAAAGATCATTTCACAAACCACCTTCCATCCTAACATCACACTCCCCTACTACTGGGTCCCTGTTACTTCATTCTGTGGACATCATCAATGGCTTCATTAACCAACATTTGGCAACCATCAGTATAGGATGTGTAATAATGCAAGGTTTTACAGTCCTCTGATTTACCTTCCTATTACAAATATAAGTTTTACTTCTGCTTTTATTTCAATAATTTTTTTTAAAAAAGAGCAAAAATGCATCAAAATATACACATATTTTAAAATATTGTGGCAAATGCACTCCCATTCAAAATCCACAGACTAAGTTCCTCCCTCTGGCAGAAGTTTTTATATCTCATTTTTTAAAAATTATTTGTATTATCATAGTGCCTAGGAAACCTGTCCTGGACCAGTACCCCATTGTGCTAGGCACTGTACAAACAGTACAAAGACAGTCCCTTTCTAAAAGTATTTATAATCTAAGTGTAAAACAAGAGACAGCAGATGGATACAGACAGGCAAAGGGGGAGATCCAGGAAACAATGAGACAATATATTGGTCAGCATGGCAGAAGTGGTCTTGCTACACCAGTGGCCTAGCTATTGTTAGGTTTTTTATAGGCTTCATGGCAGAGGAGAATTTTAAGGAGGGAAGAAGAATAGCGAGTTAGTTTTGCCGATGTTTACAGGAGTCTTTTTCCAAGCATGAGGGGTAGAATGGGAGAATACATAAAGGTGCTGGTTTGAAAATTTAACAAGTGGGTAAAGGAGGCTGACATGATGGGCCAATCAGAAGCAGGCAATGACCTTTTAATGCTGAATGACAGACGACAGGTAGGGTGGGGATGGGTTATGAAGGGCCCTAAAAGTAAAGACAAGTAGCTTGTTTGACATAACAGAGAAGGACATACATAATAGAAAAGATACAACCCTGACTATAGCATGAGGTGAACAGTAACTTTGTTCTGACTCACTGCTGGAGAATGAACTAGGTATCCTATCGAGATCCTTGCCAGTCCTACATTTCTATGATTTTAAGTACACTTAAAACACCTCAGAATGGTACCGTGCTTCACATGTGCTGTATAACTTACTTTTTGTAAGCACATTTAACATTGTATCCTGCAGCTGAGTTCAAGACAGGTATTCCAAGATCTTGATACACCTGCTTCCATACTGCTCCACTTTCAATCTGTTACACACAGCAAAATACAAATATGCACATTAATCCAGTACAAAACAGAAGACTAACTTAAGTCTATTACCTTTAAACAATAGATGAATGCTAACAATTTAAAAAAATTTCTTCAGATCCACAAAGGCATCTGTACAGCAACAAAAAAAAATCACAGTTCTGCTGCACAGAATTATTATAATCAGTTTAGAACTTCTGTCATTTTGCATTTCAGTAAGCCGTAGTCTCAAACTGCAGGAGCCAGACAAGTGGGTTATAACAAAAAATTGTTGATAGTAACCTTATTTACCAAATAAAGAGAGCAGTTCAAACTGTTTGTGGCAATTTTTAAAGTCCTGAATGGTGAAATACCCAGATACCCTAGAACCTGCCTCTAACAGCTGTTACACTCTTAATGTACTCAAGTTTGGTAGCCTACATAGTATGCTCAGTTCCAACAGTACTCAAAAGGTTCTGCAACACATATTGTTCTCCAAGTATGACACTTTCTTAGCATCAGAAAGATGACATGTCATGTATGGTCATGTATTAAATGCAAATTCAGAAGCTAATTTTATAGGAAGACATTAAAGGTGGGAATAGAGCCTGCTTCTCCAGGAATTCCAAGTAAGTGATCCAATTGCTGCTCCAAGATCAGTTCAGTTAATTGCAGTCAGCACAGTCTTTTATATGTGATCCACAATGGGGAAAAGTTAAGGGTGCCATAGAAACCTTAACTCAGATTGCTTGCATTTGAGGTCTAATTGTGCAGTGATTTAGAAGTCCGTAGTATTCACTCAGTGTCTGAAACAAAGGCTCTCTCGGACAGGCATTCATTGAATCCTCAGAGAAAAAGTAAGTATGCTGACAGCATACTACAGCAATAGTTAGATCTACTGCATATATCAAAGAAATTAGATTATATAATTTGTTTGTTCGAATGTTTGTTTTTTAATAATGCTGCTGTGTGTATTATGTTGTAGGATTAATTGTTCAGATTCCTAGAGCTTCTGTATAGGAGTCTTTACTATGACTTAAAACTAAACTTTGTGTCTGAAATACTTTCCATCTTAACTTTAATACTTACATTATCAAATCCTCCAAGTTTATGTACAAGTCTGAATAATTTAAAGAGATTCAAATTTCTGTATCCAAGTACAGGTCGTTTATTAATAGGAGTCCCTGTGGAAGAATACAATTATTAAAATATTTTGAAATATGTCTTTTTAGCTGAGCAGAAGACCAGAAATTTATACCTTAACTATTTCACCCTATTAAATATATTACTGCAAGCTCTTTAACTCTGACCAAATCATACCTATAGTACAGCCCTTGTTTATTTTTCCATTTATACAATGAGATAATAAATACCATAATCAAACTATTCAGCTTTATTTAAAAGCTCACTTTTATCTCAATCACTAAAGATATCACAGTTCATATTATATATGATTATATATATATATATATATATGTGTGTGTGCTCTGAATGCAAGTAATACCACACAATTAATAGAGAAACCATTTGCTTTTTAAAAGCGTATTTATTTGTAACTTCTACCTATGTATCTGTTAAGGGTTTGAAATATTAAACAAATTCTGTTTTTAAAGAGCATTTCAGTTTCCCCTTTCAATAACACAAACATTCAAGTGGTATTATAAGTACAAGCTCAAACTAGAATAAACTGAACAATCCAATTAATATTTGTGGTCCTAAAATGCATTTCTTAAGGCATCTTATTAAAATTACTAAATGGAATGCATGCAGTAATAGAATTAAGAACAAAACGAGGCATTAAATGTACAGCTATATGCAACACAAGGATATAGTGTATGACATATAGTGGCGTATGGAGCTTATCCAATTATTTTTCAAAGCAGGAATATGTCTGCATTTTAGCAGCAATGAAAACTAAGAAGACAAAGAGGGTCAAGTGACAAAGTAAAATCTCCCAGTTCTGTGGAGAGCAACAAGAGATGTATATGACCACACCGGTTCCCAAAAATGAATTGCAAAACAATAGCACAACAGCCTCAAAGCTTCAATGTACTGCTGTACGGTATATCCATTTTAAGCCATTACATAATTGAAGATAAAACACCCACCTCTGTCTTCCATAAATTTGTATAACTGTTGTAGAAAATTCTCCCTTTCCTCTGGAAAAGGCTCTATTTCTTCCTAATATAAGTAATACAAGAAAAGAAAATTTATCACTTGTCCTGTTAAGCATTTCTAACTAGCAGATTTTAATTTGGAAAACTATTGTAGCAAATTAAGTTTACATTAAAAAGTTTGATTTACTGTAGAATTTAATGACACTGATGGCATGCTATCCAAAGGGCATACGGTCTCTGAATATTAAGCCATTTGGAAGGCTGGGTCTACACTGACGTCACATCGATTGCTCTGGATCGACTGAGCGGTCTGTATAGATGCGCTCAGTCGATCCAGGAAGCGATGCAGGAAAACCACCCTGGTAAGTGGAGTAGCACTGTGTCGAAGGGAGTGCTGTTCCCTTCGACGCAGCGCAGTATGGACGCCGCGCAGAGGAGACGCTGCAAAGTCGACGGGAGATACACTAGTGATTTACGTCACTTGCGTATCTCCCGTCGACTGCTACCGAATCGCAAAGGTAAGTATAGACCGGGCCAAAGTAGAAAAGGCTATTTTTAGTTAATAAAAATTGTAAAGTACATGGTTTGGCTTTTATGGGTTTGCAATACATCATCAAAAGTCATAAGAATTCTTATACATCAAGACAAGCTCTAAAAGTCTAAATTGTTAATTTGGGAAGAATACAGAATCTGGTAAACACCAGTATTACTTCTCAAAAAATTAACACAATTTTGAGATTCTTTGTCCTATCATTAGATGTGGCTTTAGAATACTCTTTCATGCCTGGATGGATCAAGTTACTTTCAAAGATGAAGCCAAAGATAAAATTGTGCCTGCACTTTTTTCTTCAGTTGTTACACAAGCCACTCTAGTAACATGCTGAGGTCAGTGACATTGCATGCATACTGCCAGAGGAGTAGAGTACATGGTATGCACTGAATTAATTAGAAACAAACAAATCCAGAACAGGTACATCAAAAATATTTTTGGATGCTAAACTTATGATAGTAATAAACCTCTATACTAGATTTAGTGGGGGATTAATGATCAGCAGAGATCAATGGCAAGACACTGTAGCTCAGTTGAACAGCTCCTCCCAAGCTGATTAGGGAATGCTCAGAAGTACCATGTGCCTCAACTGATATTAATTAATATTTCCCATATGAGTACCATCTTACTCCTAGTATAATCAGATCTTCTAGGAATTTTAATAATTAAGTTTAAGATATTTCAAAGAGGTATGCAGATTAGAAGTTAGTTTCAGTTCTTTGTATTCTTTTTAATTTTGACCAACTGCAGACTCTCTGTAAGTATAACTGATGTATCATTTCTGTAAATGAAGAAATATTACTTTGTTGCTATATCAACCTTCATCTTTCCCATCCTACTCTTTACCCTAGGGCCTAAGCATTATGAATTCACCAATCCAGAAGCAAGGTATTGCTCATCAAGACTTGTGTAGAGGTACCAGACCTCAGCTGAGAAGCTTACAGAATTGGAATACAATTACTAAAAATATGATATAAATAAAAAAGACAACTCCTCACATAATAGCCTCAACATGTGAAGGAATGAAGGACTGGAATGAGGACTGGGGAAGGCTACAATTAACAGAACTACCATCATGGAGTTTTCCCCTGTTGTACATCTCTCCCCCATCCTTTAACAAATATACTAATTGGATACGCACTGGAAATGAAGAAGGAAACATACTTCTGATGTGTTGGCATACTCTCCATTTAACATTAACGAATAACAAAAACTTGCATAAAATAAGTCCATATAGTAATTTAGCAGACTGTGTCAGTGAAGGGTCAGCCCAAGTTGCTGACAACAACTTGGTAAAGAATTTTTAGTTTAAAGGGAGGAAAAATAAATTCCTATACCGAACCACTAATGTGACTATTGATATAATTAGAGATTTTTCTTGATATCAAGGTGAAATAAGGGAGGTTGTGATGGGTCTGATTGAAATAATTATCTTTTCTCACATATGCAAAGAGGAAACAAAACAACAGCCAGGGATATTTTGCAAAATGAGAAGTAGGATTGTATTCGACCTAGACCAAAGGTCCCAGATTCTGTTGAAATTCAGAAGTTTTCCTTTCCTGATGTACTCTAGGGTCAGAAGTGAAGGAAAAAGTTAAATTTGGCAAGTTGCTCATAATCAAGAAAATACTTGTCAGGAGAGGGTGATCTCACAGAACCATAGGAGGTCAGAGGGTCAACCAGGGATTCAAGAAGTAGCATGTCTCCAATTTCGTTCACGTGCTAAGTGAGCCAAAAACCAGAAGTGCTGCAGATGCTGAACAGAGTTCGGTGAGTACTGCTACCATTCCTTGTGGACTTACACTGCAATTAGATACCTGCTGCTGAGCTGTGCCAGCTGACTCAGGGTTTGGGCTAAGCCACTATTTAATTGTTTAACTGCACTGTAGATGTTTGGGGTTGGGCTGCAGCCCGAGCTCTGGGATCCTCCCAACTCATGGGGGTCTTAGAGTCCAGGCTCCAGCCTGCCCCTGAACATCTACGCCACAATTAAACAGCCCTTATCCGAACCCCACAAGTCCAAGTCCGTTGGCATAGGCTAGTTGTGAATGTCTATCTGCAGAGTAGACATAGGCTAAAATACTATTCCTGAAGCACAGGGCAGATACTTGTTACACCAGGTGACAAAATTGCAAGTAGGTACCCCTTGTTGTAATTAAATTCCCTACTAGATTCTAGGTCAATGTGCTAAAAGGACAGAGTTAAGATTTGATGTGCCAAGGTCTACAGAAGCATATCTGTTTCTTTTCAGAGTCTAAGCAGATCCAGTGGATGTCACAGGTGAACAGTAGTGGGACATTGTAGCAAGGTGAGTTAATGATCCTTGCTATTCTGAGAACCTCATGAAGAATCAAATTGGCTGTGAGTCTGATGCCAAGGCATCCTGGGAGATGGATTTATAACCTTCAATATTCTGCCATCTCAGCCTATTACTACATTAGACAGTCTCATCGGTGTTCACGCTGGAAACACCAGTGTGCCTGTCAGCATTATGAAGATTAAAGGAGTCAGCAAAGTAGCTTGTTTCAAATTGAGGAAGCAAGCAACTGAGTGCTAACACTCATACTGTATGTTTTCTATTACAACCCAAAGTGGGCCCTGGTCCACACCTCCATATTTGGCTGAAGCTAGGTCTTGTCCTCCTATTCCCTTCATACTAATGAAGGAGAAGAGACTGGGAGGCAGAGCCCTATTTGGAGGTGGGCACTGGATAGAAGGCAGTCTTAAAAAAAAAAAAGAGAGCAGGAAAGAATCTAATCTCTCAGCTATTTCTATGGCACCTATCACCATGGTATCTAAGTGTGAAATGAAGGTGATGGAAATAAAAACTGTTCCTACCCATGACTTGAACTGTACAGTTAGAGACCATGTGAGTAGTCATGAGGGAACCAAAGAGATTTTTCATGACCTCGGATTAGCTAGAGCAATCTGGAGTGAAAAGACTGTCTAGCTCCAAGAGTACTCTCTCACATGGTTTGTGAGGAGAGAGGCCTCCCATGCAGGGAACTCAGAGCATCCCAACTGAAATTGAAGGGGAAGACAAAGAGGGCAGGATCATATTGCTGCCACTTAAAAAAAGAAAGTGAAGCTCTAGCCATTACTTTGTAAGCCTGCAGTCCAGTAGATGCCAAAGACACTAGAAAAAGCAATTTTCAGCAAATCCTCAAACCACAGCAAATCCCATTAGATTTGAAGATGATCAGACCCAAGCTTGTTCATAAAGGCATTTAGGGACCTTGCATGGGGCAGGAACAGCAGCTCATACGACAGCAGCAAAGGGAAGGCGGTCAGAAGGCAAACGCTCTAAAGGTCAACCCCTTAAACAGTTATTACTTAAGAGCTCAGGTTCTCCTCACCCATAGCCTCCCAAATGGCTCTTCCAGAAGGAGCACTCCATTTTCTGTTAGCATGACTAGCTAGGACCCACAGACAGAGGCACACATTCTTTCAGTTGGCAGACTCTGAAAAGACCATAGGAGGGCAAGATGCAAGTCACCATATGAGAACTAAGTGAGTCTGGAGTGGTGATAGAATTCCAACCACACACCTGCAGCCTCCTGAAGTGCCCAAACAATTATCTGGGACGCCAGAGAGCCATAACCTCATGACCTGCAGCCTCCTGACAAGCCCCAACCAGGAAAGATGGGTTGAGACAGACAGCACAGTAGTCATCTAAGACCCAGAGAGTTCAACCTCTTGTCTACAGCTCCAACCAAGGATGGGACCATTAGGCTGCTGCACTGAAGTCAGAATTGCAGGGATACATAACTGAATCAGAGAAATAGCTCCCATTCCCTGGCTAGAGGAGAGTGTTCTGGACAGAGCCAGAATCTGAGCACCAAGAGAAAGTAAAGAGGAAATAAAGGAATTAGACCCCCCACTCTCTTCCTCACAGCCAGCTATGGAGCAGAGTTCTTTCCTCTGACTTTCATCTTTCCTCGTCTTTTTTATTTCTGGCCTGGAGACGGGGGAAAAAGAATAGATAATTAGAAGACTCAGGCATAGGACTACACTCCGTACTTCCGGAACAAAGGAGAAAAGACAGAGGTGGAAGAGGAATGGGTGTGCTGGCACCTTGCCTGAAAGTTCTGCTGCTTCTTGGTGTCAGGGTAAGCAGAAAGATAATGTTCAGAGAACCTATTCTATCACAGGATGGGGAAAGAGGAGAGGTACAACAACTTTAAACTTTTTTGTAATTATTTGAAAGATTAAAAACGTGTTAGGACAAATTCACCCCACACGTTTTACCACCACAAACTAGTGGAAGCCAGGCTTCGAGCAGTTGATAGTAAAAAATCCACTGGAGGTGGAAACATGGTGCAAGTTACCTGCAATTTCCTCTCCATAAGGAGATCTGGAGCAAGAAGGCCAAGCAGTGTGGGGATGTGTCAGCTCAGGCCAAGTAGGAGACATGCTGTTCAGTTTATCTCCTAGGGAGTCTCTGCCAGTGGGACTCCTATCCAGGCCTGCATATAATTGAGAGCTGCTTTTCTGGCAGAACCCCTATGCCAAGGATGTGCAACCTGAACTTCCCTAGAATTTAGAATTTCCTTTAGTACAGCTGCCCCCAAAGGCATGGGGGGAGGGCAAAGTATTGATTCAATCAAAGTATTGATTCAGTCCTTTGACTGAATGTGTGAAGAGGTAGCTTCCTTAGTCCATTCACAGTTGCTTATTTGGTTTCCACAGGGAGGTTTTACAAAGAAGAACTTGATCTAAGAAAGACGTGTGTGTTACAGATACAAGGAATGTGAAAATCTCTGCTGATGAGTCCTAACAAGAGTGCCAATATGTGGTTCATGAGAATAGACACAATTTGCAATGTTATACTTGCCTCTTCTTCGCTGCTATTATCCTCCTTTTCTTTTTCATCTTCTTCCTCTTCTTCAGCTTCACTGCTGGAGCTCTCCTCTTTCAACTCAGTCTTCCAATTACTGGGAACGGTTCTGTTTTTACGGAATTCAAGGGCTTGGTCAAAGGCTGCAAGAAGACCAGCATTTATCAGCATTAGAAGAAGGATCAGCTTGCTCCACTTCCCGCCCCCCTCTACCCCAAAAAGTAAATTGTCTTAGGGGAAGGAATGGGGAGAATTTTGTTCCACAGCCTCTCCTTATCTGCATCCCTATGCAGACGTGCTCAGCCATGCAGATCCAGTGGCCTCTGCACCAGGCACGCCAAGTTATTTACAGTTGTTATTATTTATACTGGAATGATGCCTAAAGGCACAAAACCACTTGTCTAGGCCATGTACAAACACATAATTAAGAGGCATCCCTGTCCTAAAGAATTTAGAGTTCAAATTAATGACAAGACATAACAGGTGGATAAACAAAAGGGTAGGAATGGGGAAGACGGAGGATGAGGTAACAATAGAAGCATTTTGCACAGATTAGTTGAGCATGCTATGTTGCTTGCCAAGGAGACTGCCATTCCAGCATGCAGAATGTGTGGAGGCAACCTTTTCAAGACGCATATGTGTCATGGTGCAAACAAGTTTATGAGGCCCAATGCAGGGGGCTGGATTTCAGGCAAAATCCATGAAGTCAGTTTCCACTACATTACTATACCCTTTGTTTGGTGTTCCAGCATTTATAATCAACACATTATAGTTTTTATGCTTGAAGATTGTGCTTGAAGACTTAAATAAACTTTTCCTTTCTAAAAGCCTGTGGGGGGTAGGGAAGCCATATTTCTGTTATTTAACAGGATGCAAAAACATGCTTTCCTATATAGCTGGTGTCATATATACCACCATTTCATTGTAATTAAACAAAAAAAATTTCTATTTTCTTATTTAAAGGTTATTCTCACCTTGTTTTAACAAAGCATCAGGCTTTGGTGAAATTTCACTAATTTCTCGAACATCTTTTCTTGGTACAGAGGCACTAGAGAATTTAAAAGAGTGTTGATAAGGTAACAATTATAGTAAGACAGCACCTTCTTTAGCAAGTTAAATATTGTTGGCAGTTAATAAACCATACCCTTTTCACTATTATAATTTTCTACAGTATTAAGAAAATGAAGCTGAAAATATCCATCTACCTTAAAAATTTGGGTGGACCAAACAGTAAAGCATTCTCTTAACAGCAGGTGTCACAATAATCAATAGTAATATTTTAGGAGATTTCAGAAAGGCATAATATTAATTTAGCATGTCACCAAAAACCTCACACCATTACTGATATCATTAACAAAAAATATTATCAGTGTGAAAAAGATTTCATAAGAACAGCCATACTGGGTCAGACCAATAGTCCATCTAGCCCAGTATCCTGTCTTCCGACAGTGTCCAATGCTAGGTGCTTCAGAGGGAATGAATAAAACAGGTAATAATCAAGTGATCCATCCCATCGGCCATTCCCAGCCTCTGGCAAACAGCAATCCCTTTCTATCCTGGCTAATAGCCATTGTTGGACCTATCCTTCATGAATTTATCTAGTTAATCTTGGCCTTTAAAACATTCTCTGGCAAAAAGTTCCACAGGTTGACTGGGTGCTATGTGAAGAAATACTTCCTTTTGTTTGTTTTAAACCTGCTGCCTAATAATTTCATTTGGCGACCCCTAGTTCTTGTGTTAGGAGGAGTAAATAACACGTCCTCATTTACTTTCTCCACACCAGTCATGATTTTATAAACTCTACCATATCCCCCCTTGGTCATCTCTTACCCAAGCTAAAAAAGCCCATTCTTACTCATCTTTCCCCTCACATGGAAGCTATTCCATACCCCCAATCATTTTTGTTGCCTTTTTCTGTATCTTATTCAATATATCTTTTTTGAGATGGGGCGACCAGATCTGAACACCGTACCATGGATTTATGAAGAGGCAATATATTTTCCTGTCTTATCATCTGTCCCTTTCCTAATGATTCCCAACATTCTGTTAGCTTTTTTAAACTGCTGCTGCACACTGAGTGGATGTTTTCAGAGAACTATCCACAATGACTCCAAGATCCTTTTCTTGATTGGTAACAGCTAACTTAGACCCCATCATTTTATATGTATAGCTGGAATTACGTTTTCCAATGTGCATTACTTTGCATTTATTGACATTGAATTTCATCTGCCATTTTGTTGCCCAGTCACCCAGTTTTGTGATATCCCTTCTTAACTTTTCACAGTCTGCTTTTGACTTAACTATCTTGAGTAGTTTGTATCAACTGTAAATTTTGCAACCTCACTGTTTACCCCTTTTCCCAGATCATTTATGAATATGCTGAACATTACTTGTCCTAGTACAGACTGCTGAGGGACACCACTATTTACCTCTCTACATTCTGAAAACTGACCTACCCCTTGGTTTTCTATCTTTAAACAGTTACTGATCCAGGAGAGGACCTTCCTTTTTACCCCACGACTGATTACTTTACTGAAGAACCTTTGGTGAAGGACCTTGTCAAAGGCTTTCTGAAAATCTAAGTACACTATATCCAGTGGATCACCCTTTTCCACATGCTTGTTGACCCCCCCCAAAGAATTCTAGTAGATTGGTGAGGCATGATTTCCCTTTACAAAAACCATGTTGACTCTTCCCCAACAAATCCATGTGTCTGATAATTCTGTTCTTTACTATAATTTTAATCAATTTGCCTGGCACTGAAGTTAGGCTCACCAGCCTGTAATTGCTGGGATCACACCTGGAACCTTTTTAAAAAATTGGCATTATTATATCTTTCCTCCAGTCACCTGGTACAGAAGCTGATTTAAAATGATAGGTTACATACCACAGCTAGTTGTTCTGCAATTTTGCATTTCAGTTCCTTCGGAACTCTTGAGTGGATACCATCTGGTCCTGGTGACTTATTACTGTTTAATTTATCAATTTGTTCCAAAACTTCCTCTAATGACATCTCAACCTGGGATAGTTCCTCAGATTTATCATCTAAAAAGAATGTCTCAGATTTGGGAATCTCTCTCATGCTCTCAGCCATGAAGACCAATGCAAAGAATTAATTCAGTTTCTCCACAATAACCTTATCTTCCTTGAGTGCTTCTTTAGCATCTCGATCGTCCAAAGACCCCATTGGTTGTTTAGCAGGCTTTCTGCTTCTGATGCACTTAAAAAAATTTTTTTTGCTGTTACTTTTTGAGTTTTTGGCTAGCTGTTCTTCAAATTATTTTTTGGACTTCCTAATTATTTCACACTTCACTTGCCAGAGTTTATGCTCCTTTCTATTTTCCTCAATAGAATTTAATTTCCACTTTTTAAAACATGCTTTTTTGCCTCTCTGTTACAACAACAGCCTCTAACTGTTTCTTTTACTTTGCTGATCAGCCATGGGGACACTTTTTTGGTCGTCTTACTACGTTTTTTAATTTGGGGTATACATTTAAAATTGAGCCTCCATTATGGTGTCTTTAAAAAGTTGCTTGCAGGGATTTTACTTTTGGCACTATACCTTTCAATTTCTATTTAACTAGCTTCCTCATTTTTGCATAGTTCCCTTTTCAGAAATTAAATGCTACCATGGTGGACTTCTTTGGTGTCTCCTCCCCAACAGGGATGTTAAATTTTATTATGTTATGGTCACTCCTACCAACTGGTTCAGCTACATTCATTTCTTGGATCAGATCCTGTGCTCCACTTAGGACTAAATCAAGAATTGCCTCTCCTCTTGTGGGTTCCAGGACTAGCTGATCTAAGAAGCAGTCATTTAAGGTGTCAAGAAACTTTATCTCTGCATTCCATCTGGAGATAACATGTACCCGGTCAATATGGGGATAGTTGAAATCCCCCATTATTATTGAGTTTATTTGTATAGCTTGTCTAATCTCCCTTAGCATTTCACAGTCACTATCACCATCCTGGTCAGGTGGTCAGTAGTAAATCCCTACTGCTATATTCTTATTATTGAAGCATGGCATTGTTAGCCATAGAGATTCTATGGCACAATTTGGTTCAGTCAAGATTTTTATGTCATTTGACTATATACTTTCGTTCACATATTTCAGAATTATACAAACAAAAATTATTAGTAATCCATATTGTGGTCATATAGAGAGACCCCAGTCTGAACTGGGGTTCCATTGTGCTAGGTGGATTCCTCTACTGACCTGCACAGATCTGTGTGAATTAGTAACTGTCAAGCAATTTGTTGAAATCATATTCTAGAACTGTGGTGCTCAAACTGTGGGGCGTGCCTTCCTAGAGGGGTGTGGAGGAATATTCACGGGGGCAGGCGGTAATGCAAGACAGGTCATGCTAGAATCCCCATGGGGGGGTGAGAAGGGAGTGCCATCTCCATCCTATGATTCACCTAAGTGGCCAACCAGCCCAGAGGTGGTGCTAGCCCACTGAGGGCTCTAAGCAGGTATATTTTCTGTAGTCAAAACCCAGCTGTGCAGGGCTGAGATGCGGAGGTCACAAAAAATCATGGAATCTGTGATCTCTGTGACTGACTAAAGCCTTAATAATAAAAAATGAATAGGGGGCCCCCTTGAGCAGCTTGGGGCTCTAAGCAATTGCTTACTCTACTTACGCCTAATGTTGGCACTAGTCTTGGCTGTGCAATACTGGAGGGGGGCCCTGAACAGATTCTGTTAAATGTAAGGGGGATACGGACAGATTCTATTATAAGGGGTTGTGCGACTGAAAAGGTTTGCACACCACTGTTCTAGAGTCAAGACGGAAACTAAAATTAAATTATAAAGAAACTGTTCTATATTTCAACATCCTTTCTAAAAACTGCAAAGTGATTCTGCCACACTGAATCAAGCAGCATAAATTAGTTCAGAGGGGACCCACTGTTTTTTAAATAAAAATTGGAATCGATCAGAAAAGAAAAAAAAATTCCATTGTTGTTGGCAGAACCCCTCCTTTCCTCACAGGCATTTAAGAACACAGATTTCCTTTGTGAGCCAGCACTTTCATTTTCTAATTTTTATTTATTCTCTTTTTTTCTGCTAATCAGTATTAGAGCACTTTCTTAATCAGATGAGATGTTAATTCAGCCCTAGATTCCACTGATAAATAAATCTTAATGACAATGAAAAAAACAGGTTGTTGAGAAATTCTCTTCTGTCTCTTCCATCCCAACATCCTGGACTTATAGAACCTTCTCTGAGACATGGCTCTCTCTTCTAAAAAAAGCAGCAAGAATCCCAAGTGGTTCCACAAACTCCCACAGGAGTGCAGTAGTCCCTGTCTGCTATATCACGTAACTAGTTCTAGCTATAAAGTTCGGGATGATAATGATAACAGTGGATTTATATTTCCTATAGGTAATAAGGACAGAACATAAAGAAGAACTGTCATCATGGTTCATTTTTATATTTTTCTGAAGCTAGAGTAAAGCTGCTGCAATAACTGATTGGCTGAAAGCACTTTCTCTGCTACACCCCTTACTTCCTCACACACTTCAGATCGTGCACATGTTTAATTGGTAGCTTGTATGTTTCTACTCACAATTTACCATCCTTGAAAGAACGAACTAGAATATTATCCTTTTTTACTGCAATGTCATCACTACAATCCGGACAAACCACCTACAAAAAAAGATAAGAATGAGGTAAACATTTTTAAAAAAAGGAAGAAAAAGGAAGGATATACTTCATTTATAACATTTTTAGGAAGTATTTATTTAGGGGATAATCAAGCAAGGCACTGAGCACTCTTGACTCCAATTGACTTCAGTGGGAGTTGAGGGTGCTGAGCAACTCTCAGGATTTCACCTTTAGGGGCCAATTTTGCAAATATTCAGGAAAAGGAAATCTGCTCATTTGGAATGACTGCTGCAAGGCCCAAGAAACGGGCAATCTCGTTCTGCAGACTGAAAAAGGCTGGTTTGGCTGTAGCTGTTACCTGGTCTTCTAACCAGACTGCAAAACTACACACCTGGTCAATCAAAAGCAAGCATACACCCTCAAACAAGAAGAAACACCACTCACACACTGTCTCATCAGATGACTTTCCTCAACCAACACCACTTCAGTCTAACCTGACTCACTGTGTACGTACAAACAAGTCCCTAACTCACAGGTACATTTTGAGAATTAAGATTTGCACAGAACCTTGACTATGCATAGCATTACAGAAGCATCAAAGACATTCCATCTTTTTTGTGGTCCAGGGAATATATATTATTACACCAAACACAGTATAAGAGTAAAAAATACATGCTGGGATGTGTATTGTTCAATATGTTAAGTATGTCTCTATAATTCACATCAAAATATAGTCATTATTAACTATAACATATAATAAAATTAAGCCAAAGTTTCTCAATAGCAAAATAATGTTATTTAGAAGATTACATTTAAGGAGGCAATCAATCCTTGGCAGAATGAACTGAGGCCAAAGGCTATAGAAAATTAGCCCTTCGGGGCAGGAATCTTATTTTTTTGGCTGTGTACATTTATGGAACTGCATAACAATTAGTAAGTTAACTTATTTCAGTGCATTAGCAGGAGCCACCTTCAAGTTATCTTTCTCCTCTTGCCTCTACACCACAAACTTCATGGTAACTGGGAAGAATTAGTCCCCACTGTCACAAAAGGGACTAACTTTTTAAAAAACTGTATATTTTAAAAACTCTCTCTGGTTATAATTTGAGACAGGATATATTTCTATCATTTGTATAGGTTACACATTTTTAAGTTTTAACTCTAAGACAATGAGCAATAAGCTGCAGCAAAATAGCAACAAAAAGGCAGTAGTGAATTTATTAATCATTTGTTGAGCAACAAAAGTATGCTTTGTACTGACAGAAGATTAGGTAGAAAATGATGTTTGAGGCAGAAGAGTTGAAATTGGAGATGAACAAATGAAAGGGTTGACACCAGAACAAGCATCGCTTGTTTTTTAGAGAGACGGTAACAACAAATTGTAAAATTATAATAAAATAGCTTAATTATTTGCATTAACACTACCTTACAGTCTGAAACACAAATTTTAAAATCAAATTTGCTTTTCACTATTTATACTTTTAATTTACTTTGAAATTCACTCAGTTTGGACAATGAAACAAACTTTAGTTTTACTTTTGTATTACAATGTTTATGTTCTCTCTACTGCAAAGAGTTGTATAAATACAAAAGGGAATCTTACTTCTAGTCATTTTAGGTTTGGCTAAAACAGGATACTGAAAGAGAAAGCTCTTGTTTGCACAAGGTGGGTTATACCTTGAAGTAGTTATGCCCACAACCAAGCAGGATACTTCTTCTGACTAAGATTACTTTTTTGACCCCTCCCCTCCTTTTATTTAAGAAAGCTTAAGTAAACTCAATAACAATTAGCTTGTTGTCTCATGAAATTTCACAAGTGTAATATTCTACTTTCTGACACTTATCTTTGGAAGTTTGCACAACAGTCTTCTGTGTGGAAATGTAATCTCCATACTTGAGGATAGCACAGAGCTTCTGGTCTCTGTTAGACTACTTAAAAACCCTCCATATGTTTTACTCTAACAGTGGCTTACATAAGGTGGAATAAAGTTTTTTGTAAAACATGTGCTGGCTAGAACAGTACTAAAAGCCCTGCCCCAAGCAAGGCTTCTGCATTTTGCCAACTGAAATAGAGGTTTATTTTCAAGACTTTCTGCACAGTTCCAGATTGTCTGGGTATGTAACAGAGACAAAACTACATTATTGTTACGGCTAATGTTATTGGCTACTCAGATAACAACCCAAGAGATTTAAATTGTTTTATTTTTGGTAGCTGTGGTAGGGAAGTTTTATTTTAGAACTATGCTGCACTACTAACTTTGAAGTATGCTGTAGTTTTAGAGGATGACTGCCTATGTGGTGATTAAAAAATATTGTTAAACTTTTGGATTTGTAATCTTCAGGACAAATAGCCCCAGAGAACAATTATTTTGTTTACCGAATATTTTCCAAGGGGAAAAAAAAACTATTTCAATCTCCAAGAAAAAGCCAAAATAAATGCATTTCCTGCCTTCATCAAGTCTCTGGAAAGAGTTATCAATATCAATCCAGCCATACTTGAAGATCTTAGTTCCCAGCAACCTTGAGTAACACTACCGTTGATTTTCAGATAAACCCAATACCCATTGGAGGTTGCCAAAGGTAGAATCAACGGAACCTGTTAATCAGTTATAAGTGTGTCCAGGAAGCCTGTACAACCAAAGGAATATTTAAACTAATAGAACTGGTTGTCTCAAGAGGTAATGACCAGAAGGTGGTGGGATATCCCAGCATAACTTTTGACTACAGCCTTTAAGAAAGTGAAATGTTTTATTTCCTTATCGTTTTTAATTTTTCATAATGCTACCATCCACTTACACGAACATCTCACTGTTAGATATTCTGCCTGCTTTTGGTGGCTTTGATGACTCTTCCCTTTGGTTCCCTTCTCAGGTGTGTGCACGCACGCACTTCTCAACAGGCACTCCTGCACTCCCTTGGAAAGCCACTGGACTGCATAGCAAGCCACAGGAGGAAGGGAGTAGCAAGTTTCAGAGTGAGAGCAGAGGATGATAGCTACTGCACTCACCAGAGACAGTTAACTGGGCTGATGGTGCAGTACAGCAACTTTTCAAAAGAGGGAGTGCACAGGCCTTCTTGCTGAAAAGAAAAATAAGAGTCTTCAGCAAGACTGCCTCCATAGCCAAAGAGAAATGGGCAGAATACCTCACAGTGAAAAATTCATAGCCATGGACATACCTTGTATGAGAAAGACTGTTCACTAAGTATACCAGTCAGATGCAGAAGATGTTTTAGGTGTCTTCAGTTAAAAAAAACAAAACTAAAACAGTTAAAATAGGATATTTAGTCAAAAGAAGTTTGTTGTTAGTTAAGTGGACATTTCCCAGAAAACAAGATAATAAATTCTCTCTCTCTCTATTCAGCCAGAATGATCATGGAAGAGCAAAACAAGATACTTATTCAATTACTGAGCAGATCTTATCTTTTGTTTATATTAAAAGTCTGCATAGAGACCATCAATGTCTTAAAAGAAATACATAACAAAACAGCTCACTGCTTGCTTTTAGCACTGAAAAAAATAAGTATCTGATTAACCATTTCAAGTATTTATTTACATGTTTGAATAAGGGAATTAAGGTTTTATTTGATTATTAATTTTCTTCACTTGCATTTCTTAAATTATTCCTTTTAATAAACCTAGGTATTTAAGTAAAAATCACAGTAATCTAGAAAAGCTAACACTGGTTATTTAGCAATAAGCCCTAATTAACACAAGTTATTCAAGTGAAATTAAGAAAATCAATAATTCTGATTGCATGGAAGATTAAAACCTCATTAGCATTTGCTTTTATTAACAAACTTTTTAATATATATATTTTTCCCTGGACAATTATGATACTGTTGAATTTAAGAAACATGTACATGTGTACATTGTCATGTATAACTCACATGCAACTAAAGAAAAAAAGGACAATTACTATTCATTTGGTGCTTATAAAAGATTAAAAGCCTCTACAAAATATTAATTAAACACTTACCAAGGCTGGAAACCACAGAACTTTCTTTTTATCCACATTAATGTAGTCTACACACACAACTTTTCCTAATAATTCATCAGTTTGTTTCCTATCATCTTCATCTTCATCACTGGAGGAGGATGAAGATTCTTCTTCTGGGCTACAATGGAAAATAAAAGATTTAATCTTAACTTCATGATAAGTGTATAGAATTCTAATTAGAGATGGTACAAAACTAATAATCTGAAACAAAATTAAAACATGGATAATTGTTTTTTCAATTTTCTATAGGAAATTTACAAAAACAAAGAAGGTTCCACATACTGTAACTCCAAAGAATTATCAGGAAGTAGTTTGAATAACCACAGCATAAAAACCCAAATCACAGAGCTTATTAAACCTTTAAATACGTTCATTTTTCCTGAGAGATAAGGTGGGTGAAATAATATCTTTACTGGACCAGCTTCTGTTGGTGAGACAGACAAGTTTCTGAGCTTACACAGAGCTCTTCTTTAGGTCTCAGAAACACAGTCACAGTGTCACAGTTAAACAAAGGTGTAACAAATTGTTTAGCGTAAGTAGTTAACACACATGGAAACTCCACAACATGAAGAAAAAGGAAGCAAAGCTTAACAGCAACCCTTGTATTTAACTGTGACACTCTGAATACATTTCCCACACCTGAAGAGCTGTAAGCTTGAACTTGTCTCTCTCCCCAACAGAAGTTGGTCCAATAAAGGAATTACCTCACTCATCTTGTCTCTTTAACATCCTGGGACCAAAACAGCTACACCACTTCATTTTCCCAATCATTAACAGTTTAAATAAAAGAAAACCTTAAAAACAACTCTCCCTTAGTTAGGTTACGGCTGGACAGTAACTCAAGAGATCTGGGTTCTTGTCCCAGTTCTGCCATAAATTTCTTGTGTTACCTTGGACAAAGTTGCTTTCACATTTTGTGCCTCAGTTTCTCATCTGTAAAATGAGGCTCCTTTAATTGTGTAAAATACTTTTGAAGCTCACAGGGGCTGTGAGGCTATATTAATTATGAAGCACTTAGATACTCCAGTGACCTGTACCATAGAAAAGTTTTTAAATAATTAAATTCCTCTTTAGAATTTCCAAAGTTTCACAGTATGTATCAAAGCTACAAAATTCATCTCTTTGCTATTCAACTCTTCGTAACTCTCTTGAATTTTTGTTGTTTCTGCATGTTGCACCCTTCCAATCAGCATGTTATTTAATGTTAGGAGGGATTTCCACCCCAGTGAAAATTACATTTTAGAAGTTAATGACTCCAGTTCATCCTTTGTATAATTCCAATGTAGTCAATACAGTTTCAAAGGGGACTTATTGAGTCCTGTTAATTTAGAAACTAATGAAGTTTATCCTTGTGAATTAATATAATTTTAGTAAATTGTACAAAATGAATGTGTTTTGTTCTTTACAGGTAAAGAATGTTTACAGAAAAATAACTTGTGACATGAAGTTCATGGATCAAATTCTTATTGAATATCTAAAGGCAAACTACCTTGGTTATCACATATGACATGACATGCAGCACAACCTTAGGCCTCAATCCTGCAAATACTTAAGCATGGGATTGATATCACTACCCTGAGTAGTAAGGGTCAGGGCTGTGTTAGTAGAATAACATAACAACAGGATTTCAAGGCAGATTGATCAGATACTCAACATACCTAAATAAATGCCCAGATAAAAATTAAATTAAAATGGAGCTAGGGTGGAGAATACACATTAGTAATTTAGGGCAAACAACACTACAGGAAGGCTGAATTATCCCAAAACAAATATTATAAATCTGGAAATTCAAAGCTAGTTACACTTCAAAGAAACATAAAGATATTAAGATGCCAAAACACATAGTCAATATACTCAAACAAACGTAACTCTATCTTGTTGTCACAGTAAACAAAAACCTTATGATTATTAGAGGCAGTTAGATTAAATTAATTTTTAGAGACATTAAATTGTTCTCCTTCCACCCCCAACAGTGCTACTACAGTAGCCATCTATGCTATGGGCAGCCTGTTGCCTCAGTCCCATTGAGAACAATGAGAGATAGCAGCCATTTTGAAAGAGGACAACTTTTTATGGGACTCTCTAAAAAAAGCATTTGTTAGGCTCTGCTGAAAGAGAAACTTTCAGTAATGAAGAATAATGGCAAAAAATGTCCATTTAACCCTTAAAAGTCCTTCAAACATAGCCTATGAAAAAGATTTTAGTGAGTTTTAGCTTTATGGGAAATTCATAGTCTCTGTCATGCCACCATAATTAAGATCACCTGGGACAAAAACAAAAAAGATATGACACACGGTGCTACATTTTTATAAATGACTAATTCTGAAAATTAATTTCAGTGAGCCAAAGCAGTGCTCATGCTACATGAAGGGAGTGAACTGAATCAGTGAGCCAGACATCAGAACAATCAAACATTTTCAAGGGTCCCAAGTTTCTCTTTAGGAATAAAGTTTCTTTCATCTCCAATAGAGAACCTAGCAGAACTGAAACAAAGAAAAGGTCTGCCTTTGGGACTGATTCCCCACAAATCTTGTCTTTTGGAAATTTGTATTATTTAGACTTGGGATTTAATTGCTAGATAGATAGGAAAGATACCTTCTTCTGTGTTACCTTTCAGTACAATTTTGCTATTTACTGATCTGTTCTCCAATGACTGAATTGTGAGATGAGGTGAATAACTGGAGGATAAAAAAAGAAGTGATACATGTCTCAAATTTTCCCCCAATTATGTCTTTTCTTTTCCTTCTTTTATCAGACTTTTACAAAATTTTTCCCAATTTTTAAAAAAATAGGAATTGCATAAATTGATAATCTTTTTAAAGAAATCTTTCAGGCTGCTTCATATGACTTTGGAACCACTTGTAGAAAGAGACAGAAGAGACTGCACCCCCAGTGTCTTTGTCAATCCAGTCAGTATAGCGGAGGGAAAGCAAGTCTCTGCTATGACCATGTCTTATACAGACAGAAAAACATCAGGGGAAAATAAGTTTGAGAGAGAGAGAGAGACAGGGTGAGGAACAATGGTTTGGGCTCAAGTGTAAATACGCTGCTTCTGAAGTTAAATTTTAGTCACAGAGCCATCACAAACATCATTGATGATGCTGGTGCAAACAAGGAAGTAAACTAAGTGTTAATTTCAAGCTCTGTTAACCCAAAGGAGACTGCCCCAATGTGCCAAATACAAAAGAATAAAATGGATAACTCCATCCCAAAAAACTACCACGTTTAAGAATATTATGAACAAGGGAAGAGTTAAATATAAACACTATTTTTACAAAATAACTACTTAAATGTCTTCTTACACACGTGTCAGAACGGAAATGACCATTGCATTCTTATAAAGCACATCTTTCTTAAGAAAATAATTTATTTCTGAAGACTTCATAGATTAGCAATTTTACTGTTTGAAAAATAACTGGATGTCTAAAAAAGGAATCACAAGACCTTCTGAAATTCTAGATAGAACCTACTTCTACTGCATATAGTTATTTTTCCCTACTATAGCACAAAATGTTTTATTCTGCTTCCAAAAAGTAGGATTTGCAGTAGAACCATATGGTCAATTCTGCAGTTTGAAATCTTCAGAAAGTATTTTTTTTGAAGGAAGTACATTTTTAAGAGGTACATGAAAGCACTATGGTAGCTTTTTTGGTTGTGGTAATTTCTTCAGTCAGTTGCTCTAGTGCAAAGCTGACAAATGAATTACACAGAGCAAAATACTGAACATTACTTTGCAGATACTATCCAAGACCTCCAATTACAATGCTAACAGCACAGGAACTCAGGTTCATTACAACCAGGTAACTTCTGATAACTGTGTTAACAACTTCTGCTCACCACTGGAGCTATTAACACAAAAGAAAGAGGAATTATTCAACAGAGCAATTAATGTAATTTTCTGTAGATCATGACCAGCAAGATGATTGGTTCCATGGAAATTTGGCCACCATGTTCATAACAGTTTATTCTTCAATGTCACATTTGGTTGCAAATGTTGTACCCTTTTGAAGAGGGTGAACAATCTTTACCCATGGGAATATGATTCTGTAAAGAAATTCCCAAAAGACTGCTTTGAGACCCTAAAGGCTAAAAAGACCTCCTGTTAGCTAGAGAAAGCCTTTGCTCACACACAGATTTGTAACTGTCTGAAGAAGTTTTCAAACAGATAAATCCCAACACTGTTTCAACAACTGTATTCAGAACCTATGCTAGTAAATCTGCCAGAGGGAAATCTATTGCGTGGTTTTTGCTTTGTACGCTCTTTTCTTTCTTTTTTAAAATTCACGTCCATAATGAACACTGAAATTGTGCTACATGGAAAACACATCGAGCGCTTGTTACAATTCTTGCTGAACAGCAATGTAGAGAACTTATTTCCTGACTTTACCTTCAAATTTAGAAAAATGTCACTTTTCACACAACTTGCCATGCATCTTAATAATTTAAAGAAATCTGAAATATACAAAAGCTGCTGGAATTAATAACACAATACAGAAAGCAAATTAATGCAGAGCTCAAACAAACAATGAAAAGATATTTAACTTACATATGATTAGATCTCCTTCCTCTGTTTGTTTTCTTTCCTATGACAGGAGTACCAAAATGTTCAGGATTGGTGAGTGGGAGCTGATCTAATGTCTGTTGGTAAGACGATTAAACTCATTAACACACAAGCCATTCATTTTTCAAGAGTTTACACCAAGTCTATGTTTGTATATACTTTAATAAATGTATTTTTGTAAATGGAAAGTCTCCCTATTGACAATGCACTTACAGCAGAGAAAGCACTGTTTTAAAAACAATAGTCTTGTAATTTAGAAATTAATATTTCACAGCAACAGATTTCTGCCACAAGCCGATTCACACATACACCCTGAAGGCCCTGTTCTGAGATATCAGTAAAGTAGAACTAAAACTCAGGCAGAAAGACTGATGTAGTGGCATAATATATTCCCTTCTCACTGCTAGATGATGCACATTCAGCTTCTAAAGCACCCTTAGACCCACATCCCCATTATACGTCTAAGGGAAATGGACACAGGTCCTTCATATAGTAAAACTGAAATTAGCAAGGCAGCTCAATAGAGACTGGCAAACTTTCTTATCAATTAATGACAAAATACTGAACAACTGCGTTCTTGCAAGGGTAAAGAATGGAGTCCAGCAAGAACAATATGTTCCTCAAAGATTAAAAAACAGATTTATTTAGGAAGGAGGTACTGTCTGGGAAGGGTGAGAGAGCATATGTTAATTTAGGTCTCTTCAGCTAGAGGGTTAAAAAAGAAGGATCTCACAGACCTCCAACATGTTACACAGCAGGCCTTTCAAATGGCCAGTCCTATGGAGAAGTCATTCTCTGTTATGAGTCACAATTGTAAGTAACTGGTTATTAGGGCACCTAGAGCTTTTCTTATGGGCACCTTTTATTGTTATTTAAATGCATGTTGGCAGTTAAGGGGCCAACTGTATCTCAAAGCTTTTCTAGTCCCTCTCAAGTAGACCCTGTGTCTTGCACCTCACTCTGGATGGAACCATGCCTGGAACCATGCATCAAACCCCCTTTTCCCAGCTATGTTAACGCAACAGGCCCAACAGCCAACAGTGTAAACTCTTTCACTCTTGGGGTCCAGGAGCTGATTAAAATGACTGAAGAACACATCTTCAAAACAAAGGTTTTTTATTCCTTCCCCAATGGTACAAAGCACATAGATGAAACGGTAAAAACAAAAAAAGGCATATCCATGGGTCTTCTGTTCTTAACCTTAGCAAAACAGCTGTCATCAAGTTTGGGGTGGAGGAGTCACTATTCATGGTAATAAACCTGACTTGTGTTTGAATTTTCCTTGGGATGCCCCTTATGTAGGCCATTATTATACCTTTCCTGCTTGGTTCATTTAACAATCCCTTTTGATTTAACTCCATAGCAAGTAACCCCCCCCCCCTCTCCTCTCTCTCTCTCTCTCACACACACACGCATTATATTAATAAAAAATAAGATATTTCCCCCAAGTTAGTTGAACAATAAACAAATGTCACCAGATTACACTTCAAAAGGTGTGAAAGCTTTCTATGTCTTACCATTCTCAATGCTATGCAAATTTCAAAATATGAAGAGTTCACTAGATTCTCTTAAAAAAATATTCTGTAGGTCAGCCTGAACTCAGTGCAGCTGATGAAGCCCAGCCTTTTCAAATCAAAAAGCAAGCAACATGTGTCTGTGACTGTGATGGAAGGTGCATATATACCCTGCATAGAATGATGGGCAGGGGCAGAATTAAAACCTTAGCTCAGAACAAGAGAATAGCAACTTGGCATAATTCTAAGGCTATGTCTATACTACAAATTACTTCAGTATAACTTGCGTCACGCAGGGGTGTGAATCCACATTCCTGAATGACATAAGTTATACTGACCTAAGTGCTGGTATAGGCAGTGCTATGTCGACAGGAGAGCATCTCCCTCCAACATAGCTACCACCTCTCATGGAGGCAGGAGTTATTAAGCCAAAAGGAGAGCTCTCTCCCATTGGCTTAGGGTATCTTCGTCATAAGCATTACAGCGGCACAGCTGTAAATGATGTAGTATAAACATAGCCTACGTGCTGAAGAAAGTGGAGGTGCAATTTTAACTTCCAATTAGTGGAACTGCAGAGTTAGCACCTCAGTGACAGCGAGGGAAATCAGAAATCAGTGATTTTTAGCAAAATATCAAGTCCTCAGATACCTGAAAAGAAAGGGACTGGAGAAATGAAAAGAAGGAGCGGTTAACTTAATATTAGGTTTCTGCGAATCAAATACAATAATCTGGAGTGATGGACATTTTTGTTCAGACAGCTGGAAGATAGATTAAGCTATATAATAATCTTGGCCAAAATTTTCAAACCTGGATTCCTAAAAGTTAGGCTCTTAAATGCATATTTAAAAAATATAAGCAGCCTGACGTTCAGAAGCAATGAGCAACCTACAAATCACCAAATTCAACAGGAGCAGCAGGTGCTCATCATCTTTGAAAACTGGGCCACTTGTAGTTAAATCCATATTTAGGTATTTAGGGGCTTATTATTAGGCCCATGCACTTGAAATTTTAGTGAGAGCCTCTGAGCACCTTAATAAAAGCACAGTAAAAAAGCCTAATTCAGAACACAGCAACATGCTCAACTGAGTATAGTACAAAAATAATTTTCCTAGGGAGCAGAAAAATTCTCAAATAGCTCTTTGATAACTTAACTTGTTCACATATTTGGTCCATTTGCCTGTCTATCTGTTCAGACTGTCTTGTGTAATATGCAGAAATAAAAATTTGACTTAACATTATAATTGTTTAGAAACCTGTTGCAAGTGTTTGTATATTTTAAAATTAATTAGTCTGCAGGCTAGAACATCAAACAAATATGAAAAGATTTTTTATTTTTGGAGAGGTAATCAGGTGACAACAGGCAATTGTCTACCTAGAACAACAGAACATAGATCTGAGATTTCAAATTTATTAGTCATTACAACATTTACAAATTAAACATGGTCATTTGCATCAGCTCCCATAAAAATGTAATTATGTGAAAAGATACAAATCACAACTTGTGTCATGCACTACACTGCAGTATCTTTTTTCAATCAATGCTTACAGATAAAGTTAAGAAAAATATTTATAGTAAAAATAATTCAGAAATACCACAACTGAGCCCCATTACACAAAGAATAAATATGAAGTGTTAGTTGTTATGGGCAACTTTTATTTTGGCGAAGTCACTTTCAAATCTTATTTCTGGTTATAAAGGAATGAGCTAGATTTTGCTAATTATATTTTGCATAGTCACCATTTTAGCAGTATTAACATATGTAGCCTCTGAAAGTCTGAGGCACTAATAAAACTAATGAAATTGGGATGAAAGGTATTTTCTGATTTATTTTTAAATACAAACAGTTCTGGAATGAAGATGTGTTCATTCTGATACCAATCACTTACCTCACTTTCAGCAAAATGTCTTTCTCCTTTCAGGCAAAGAGAAGAGCGTCTAAGAGTCTTTTCATCCCCATCATCAAATACTATCACCAAGGGAAAAAAGGAAATGCAGATTATTAGTTAATTATCTTTAAAAAAAAAAATACTTGGCCTGTATTTTCCTGCTATAGAAATATCCTCTGCTCAGGTCCCTCAATATTCTTCCTGTATGAAATCCAATACTCTCTATGATGGGGAATACAGAACCACTATTTCTGACTCTGCAACTCCCCAGCCAAGTTTCATCACCAAGAGGGAGCATTAAACTAGATGGCGTACTATACTTTTCTGTGGTTCTAGGAATGTTTCAGGGAACTAGAGGATTGAGATCAATTATTACAATTTGTGTAGTTAGGCTGTAACCTTCAGCATGTGCTTCCTCCTTAGTCTGAGTGAAATTGAAAGCAGTCAATAAACACAGCTGAGTCTTCTTACGTGACCAGGCCCTCTTACCAGGGTAGGTCTGCCCCTCTCCACAATGCAAGAGGATTAGAACAGGCTCCACAGTATGACTGACCAAAACTTGGTGGGTACCTGCATTATGTACCCTGGACAGTTAAAATAAACGTAGTATACAGAGTTTAACTAATTTGTTTATCTCCTCCCCAATCCCTGGCTGAGGGCAACTTAATAATACAGAGCATCTTTCTGTCCTTTTGTTAAGCCATATAACAACATGAAGTCCTCAAAAGAAGAATGTCTTCTCTAGCCAAAAAGCTTGTGTGATCTGTAGAAAGCAGACGCTAGCTCTGCCATACTTGCATATTTCTCTTCGTTTCCTCAATGTAACACCTTCAAAATACACTAGCAGGGCAGCCTTTCCTGTTTTCTATCAGACAGACGTACACTAGTGTATTGTATATAAAGGAACTAACCTGAAACTGAAAATTTCAAAGGAAACCAAGAGGGCAAGGTTTCAGGAAAAGTCACCAAAATGCAAATCAGCTACTCCAAGATCTTAGAGGAAGGATAAGCTTCCCCATCAGTAGGCTTTTTCTTGAAGATGTAGAACTTTATGCAAAAGCTCTGGGCACCAAGTAAGCCAGGTGTCTGTACATACTCAAATGATGTTACAAAGATCAGAAATGTTAAGGGTGTGACTTAGTCCTTGTCCATACACCAATAATACTGTACTGCTTTAACTATATGCTGGTATAGTTGAAATGTAAAATGATACCAACCTCACATCCTAACAGTGGGGGCAATTACCAGTATATAAAGGTGTCTCACACTACTATAGCAAAGGGAATAACCTATACTGCCTATACTGGCAAAGGGCACCTTTGTTATAATAGTAGCATAAATGAAACCAAGCTAGGAGTTGTACTGATTATATTTGTAAGAAAAAATCATATCCACAATCAAAATAGTTTGACTGGTTCAAAATCTGAGTGTAGGCAACTCCTTAACCATACACAAGCAAGAAAGGTTAACATGCCTTTAAACTGGCCCCCACTGTACCTAGATATTATAAATCATATAGTTTTTAAGGGGCCCCCAAACAGATGATTCTATAAAGACTTAGAGATTAATTCAGTTTGTGGCTCAAATGTGTAAAAATTTGCTGTATAACTTTTTCAGTGTTTGCTGTTTGCCAAGTGAAGCTTTCAGTACAGAATTTTGTGAGCAGTGTCACTTTTTGAATTAGTGATAAGTCACCTAGTGCTTCATGATGGGTGCTAATATAGATTTAGACAAACTTTCTGAATAAGGAAACTGACCATTCTGAAGTCTGGTAGGGACACCTAGCTCTCCCAGACTTCCACAGATACCAATATCTCCAAAGCTACTTTCAATCCTGCTTCCATTCACCCGCCTAATAAAAGTATATTCCTAATTTTCTGCTGCTAAGAATGTCACTTAACTCCAGAACTGCACTAGACATGACACAGATGGCAGCTCTGATACTAACTTTCACTGATCCCACAAGATGGACATCGTCCTATCTGGTAAGCACAGTTTCTTCAGTCACATCTCCAGGTCAGCTCTCGCTTCCCTTTTCATTTCCACCTTCCCCCCGCCCCCAGTTCAATTTTTGACAGCTGCACATGTAACTTTGAATCTCAAACTGCAATTCCTGGTGCCAATTGCCTCCACAATTTAGCCTGCATCTATTTCTACATCACTCACTTTTGGTGAGCTGCTGATTTCCTGCATTTGTCACATCTCATGTTACAATTCCATCCAAATTTCAGGTTATTCAGAACTCTGCAGTACAACTTTTTATTTACAATTGCGATAATTTACAATTAGCAATCCTTAATGATAAATGGTCACAATTGCTAGTATTTATTTTATCCATAAATGTGCATGTGAATGAATGAAATGTTAGAGGCCATGAAGTCCAAAATAAATTTCATTTAGATTGGCCCAAAAAAGGGCCCGTGCACAAGATCCCCACAGAAACACTAGTTTACGTGAAGTAGGAGACTGCCTATCAAAGGGAGCCTTCACCTCCAAAAAAATCGCCAAACGGGAAGTCAGTCTCCCCCTAATCTCATTGTATTAAGGAGCTCAAGGGGAACAGACAAGATTCTCAGTGATAATAATAATAAAAAACTTAATTGGTGCTTTCTATTTTCCCATCTGTGGGGCTTTGTTAAGGAGTGTGTTGGTTTCTGAGACCTGAAAAATTAGTTTCGTATGTACTGTACTCTTCTATGGTAAAACCACCTTTCGTAGACAGGTTGACATGAAATGGAAACAGCACTGAAAAGCCGGGGCCATTTGAACCGGGCCTACAGAAAGCAAGCTTTGCTAGGTCACTTTGACTAAGTCATCAGAAAAAATATTTTAAGGCTTAATTAGGATAATGGGAAAAACTAAAGGAAGAGTCAACATTTTAATGTGCTGGTTCACAGGAGCTATGATACCTTTTAACTTTGTTCTAACTAGGGAAAAGTAAGTACTGAAAACTATTATTGCAATTATTGTAATACTTAAATCACCATGAGTTATTTCTAACTACTGTCAAAAGCAGGTACAATATAGCAGTGGTTCTCAAACTTATTTGATCAGGCTCCTCTTCTTTGTGTCTGGAGTAGTTTATGTCCTCCACTCCTGCCACACAAGCACAGATACCAATATGTTTGGCAGCGATGCTTCATTAGAATCAGTTTCATTTTTGTTTTTCATTTTTTTTTCTGTTGCACAAATGAGCCAAACAATCTATTATAATAAGAGCAAAAGCAAAACTGTGATTGTGGTCCATACTTACAATTAAATGTGCTTATTGCTTTGTAGTGAGCCAATTAATGTATCAAGGACAATGGCTTTGTATAATGCTATGCAAGCTTAACAGAAATCTCAAAATGCACAGTGCTATCTGAGGACCTGATATGTCTGGAGGAATTTGCTAATTATTCATTGCTGTGGGTAAAATGTGTGCAGTAAGTTTTTTTCCCCAAATCTTCTCATCCCCCCTCTCCCCTCCTGAATACAGTCCATGCTCCCCAGTTTGAGAACCTCTGAAATATAGCATAACAGATATTCTAGACCAAAAGTTCTCAAACAAGGACATAATGTACCATATGTAAAACTAAAATATTTAATGTACCAGCTTCACAATTTTCATCAGTGTAGTTAGACTGGATTCGTACTCTTGAGTAAATCAGCATATGTACCACAGTTTAAAAACTGCTTTTCTAGACTATTAAAACATGCATATCTTGTTTGGAAGCTCATTTTTCAGAGTGAATCTCTTTAGATATGAGACATCTCAACTTCAAATAACTTTGTCTACTGGTTTAGTGTTTGCCTATTTGCTATTTTAAGTCCTCAAGTATGTAATTTTTTATGGCGCTAAACCTGAAAAGATTTATGCTTAAAATTTACACAACTCCATCAACGTCAAATGGGGCTACCTAGAGTATATAAAGTGTGAGTTTAAATCTCTCCATATGCTAGTATCAAATCATCTCAACAAAAATGTGCAGCATGGTGAACACTGTTAAACAATTGTTTCTACAGATACAAAGTCTTTTTTTTTTATTAAGTACTTCCCAGAGGGAACATTCTCTAAATATATTAATAGCCCAAAGGCATTTTCCCAAATTTAAAACAGATCAGGTGGTGCTAATCTTTGGACAAGTGATGTTTTTCTGTGTGTACTTTCTGATTTGAGAAGAGTTGTTCATTTCTCTTACCTACAGTATACCAACTTGCATCTGTTAATTTGTTGATGACCGCTTCCTGGTAAGTTCCATCTGGATTCTTTACTTCTACAACAGATCCTACCTAAAATGATACAAAAGGTACTTAACTTTTGAGAACTTTCAAACAGATAATTCATCTGAATTAGGACTGTAAAAAGCTTTTAAATCAGCAAATCTTAATTAGGATAAGATGCTAAAAATACTTGGCTTAGAATAAATACAATCTTGTATTCATCAGATGCATTGAATTTCTAGTTTTACCCACTTAAATATACTTTATCTTTTACCTTTGCTTGAAATTATATTTGTAAATTTGTTACTTTATTCTTCCAAACCAATCCAGATAACTGACTATGGTTCATTCTTTGCTGCCAGGAGGCGGGGAACAAGAACTGATTTGAAGTGATGTCATTCTCTTGTATAACAGCTTGCCAGTTGAAATCATCCAGCTGATATTTTTCCCAAAGCAACAGTGACTAAAACTAGAACCAATCAAACTTCTTAGCTTCAAGCCAGAAAGTCTATCAGGGGTGCACTCTGTGCTCACATCCCCTTCACCTCTAGAGGAAGGATGCAATATGAAGATTAAGAGACCAAGAGTACTATAAGCCTATTCTCCCCCCCTCAGTCTTTGCTAAAGACAAATCATGCCAACCATTTTTGCTTTGCAGCTTCCTTCAATACTGTCCTCTACTACTTGTGCCTTCTGCCCACTTCTCCCCCTCCCCCTTTTTCTATCCTATCTGCTTCAGTCTCAGTGCTTTGTTGAACACAGGGAGGGAGGTGTAGGCCCTATGCTGTAGAGGTAAGAAGCAGTCTTTCCTTACAGCATATAAACTACACTTAATTGGAAAATCTGAGCCAGGAGGATCTTCTTAAAGAAAAGCTGTCACTAAGACTTCTAGAGGAAGATTATTGAATTGGTATGTGAACACCTAAAGTCCATATAAACTGGCTTACACTGAAATATTAAAGTTGAAAGAACACGACTAATGTGTGTTTTATATTTTGACAAATTCCTGTACTTAAACTTGGGCAAATGGTCATATCTGTACCTCTTATAAAAGTGCTATCCCTAAAACTAAGTTCTTTCTCCCAATGCTATAAAAATCATTACTTCTAGCAACAATTGAGTCAACTGACTCACTAAAACAGTCAACAAGACCTATTTATTTATATTCCTTGCCTGTAGCGTGTGGAAGCACTTAGTGTATCCTGTTCTACTGTTCAGTTTTTAAAAATTCAACTGATCAATGTGTCATATTCACCTAGGAGTACTGGCTTTCATCCTCTTGCAAGGTTGGTGACCAGTATGTGATCCTTGGTGAGCCGTTTGTTTGAGTATTTGTTTCTGCATCATCTTTAGCCAGGAAACTAGCTAGTTTGCTGACATCTAGCTACTAAACGGTATCTGAGATTTTTTCCAGTGACATTCCACTCTCTAGCCTTGTGGAATGTCAATTCTCAATTTGGCTCAGTATGTGTGCATAAAGTTTCAAAAAAAAGTTAGGGCATAAGCATGTTAGTCTTAGTTCTCACCATATTGACAGGACCCAATCACATAAAAAATTGTAAATAAACATGATTCACTTTCATAATCTAGAGCACATTTTGGGCTGTTAAACAAAGTTGATATAGATACTAAAATATGTAAAGACAGGTTTTAACAAGAGCAAATGCCTGTGGATACTAAATCAGTTTTACATTGACTTAACATCTCTTGATCTGGTAGAGAATAAACTTAAATCAACATAAAAAAGGGTTAATTTAAAAAAAAATTTAAGTGTCTAAACAGGCATTTGCACCAGTTTAACAATAGGAGTTTAAATAGACAAACTCGTGCAACTTTGTTTTGGACAAGGTTTTTGTAAAGCATGAAGTGCGGATCTACTAGGTATGGATTTTTCCAGGGAAATGGACATCCCTAGTGTTCTTAAGGAGCCCAATAAAAGAGGAAACTGGGTGTGTGATTTGACAATTATTCCACTTCTAGTAAGAAGGCACACCAAGACTTCTGCAAACTGGTCAGAAAAGATCTTGTGACCAAGCACTGAAACTGAGGAACCAGGTGTTTTCCCTCCCTTCTGGCAGGGTAGAAATCTTAAATGAATCTGCTATAACCACTTAATAGTCAGCGTGATGGTCAGTTTCTTGTTACCTTTCTCCCTGTAGTTAGCAAGGAAACTGCTAAACATTACCTTTACACCATGTCACTCCAACTGGGCCGTGCTGGGTTTCACTCTTTGCAATGGGCAATGGAATAGGTTTATGTCACGGCAGGACTATGTCCAGACCAGCCATAGATTTCCATATCACAGCCTACAAACATCTAAAAACTCTTTAAATTCTTATCCCTGTAGAAAGACTTCTATCTGGCTAATCAGTATTCCCAAAAAGGAAAAAAGTGTAACCTCAGATATGCATAACTATCAAGACATTTTGATAACAAATGACTTTGAATTCTACTGAAATATAAAAATGTATTACCTTTAATGGGCCCTTTATGTGGTCATCCTGCACTTCCACTGTTGAAGAATCATGTTTAAATGTTACCTAGAAAATATAATTCAACTAAGAATCACTTGATACAGTTGAGCAGCATAAGTACATTAAATTGTAAGTACGCCTTTTTCTCTAATTCTCATCAATCAGTCTCTAGTAGCTGTTCAATTGGCTGAAACTGTGTCACTCTGTTTTACAAGATAACTTTAAACACTTCTAAGAAGTTATTTTGTAAGTGACCTTAATGCAAAGCACAGTAAAAAATAACAATGGTTTCTTCTATACATGCATTTATACATTGCTCATGCGAGAAAGTCTTAGGTAAGCTAGAGTTACTTTTTTTTTTGGTGGGGCAGGGAATCATGAGTAGTGCAGTTGTCTTAACTGCAAACACTTAAACATGTAAATATTTTATGAAGCACAGAAATGTATAGTTCATGTTAATCCAACTACTTTATACTCTGACTCTTCATGCTGAGTGACAATGGGGTGGCACACTGACACTAAGCACCCCTGTATTCACACCATGCATTCTACTGTAATCTTTAATACAAAATGTCTTGAGTTATCATTTAAAAACTAATAATTCCCTGATCATTAATATTCTTGCATAGGTATGTATACTGTGAGTATTCAGAGTTACGGATATATGCTAGAATTGACTGAAGTGTGTTCAAACCAGGCGCCTAAGAAGGAGTTGGTAAACAGGTCTGCACTAAACAAAGAAATGTTTTTCCCACCTGCGAGTTATTTCCAAAATACTCTGAAAGACAATGAGAATGTATTTACATATTGCATGAACACACAAATCAAACTAACGAAGGATGGAAGCAAACCTCACACTAACAAACGGGGCATGGTGTCCACATGCAATAGGAGGGAAAAGCTTGGTCTGGGTTTTACCTTTCAAAGAACATGTTGTAAAGATTTACTGGTCTATAAAGACAGAGGCTGAACCTCAACTGATAAGCAACTGAATCAGCAGACTGTACACTTTTATAATAAAGTAACTTTGTATATACAGAGCGTGGTCTCTTCTGACAGCCTATGACATGCTGGTGATTAATACTGTGAATTGTATATATTAACACCATATAAAGAATTATGGTTAGTCATTGATATTAGTTGCACAGTCTGCCAGGACAGGAGAGAAGGCAGCTATTTACCTGTCTCCTATGTAAATTAAGCATGGTGGCATAAAACAATGAAAGCTCCATTTACCTACAGGAGATGGGAAGCACACAGGAAGGAAAAACAGCATGAGGGCATCCTGCCTCTTGAAAAAGTCATTTAACTTTGGAAGATAAGCAAAGACTGAAGCCATCTTTGTCATCCATCACCAGACAGACACATGGGAAGAGAGTTCTTGGGACCTGAAAAAGATGGCCCTTCAACCAAAGGGGGGTGGAAGTCTCTGGAACTGAATAGAGGGGAGAAACCTGTAGAGGCAAAGATCTTTTCACCTAGAAAGATTAAGAAGGCACTTGTGCTTTTGTGAAACTTCTGACAAAGAAAGTCAGCCATGGCTAGGAATAAAGAAGACTGGAGAGAAGCCATTTGCACAAAGCCTGTATCTTGCTAGATTAAGTTTTTGACTTTTAGATGCACATTTGCACTTTATTGTGCTTTTAACCCTTTCTAACTCTATTTCTTTTACATGGCATCACTATCTCCTATTGTTAATTTTTATTTTTACTATAAATCAACTCAGTGCCCTATTTAAATGAAAGGGTGTATTTACCCCAATGAAGTTAATGAGCTGTGATGTGCTTTTGTGTCTTTAGAGAAATAATATGGTTCATTTGTTCCTCTAAACTGTTCAGGAGAGGGCTGGACATGGCAATTCATATGGTTTTGGACAAATTTGGAACTGGGAGAGTATGGGGATCACCTGGTGGTTGTAATCAAGGCTGGTGGAAGCCAGAGTTGGGCTACAGACAGGCTGCTTGAGTCCAGAGCTGTCTAGCACACAGACACGCAGTGTGACCTTCGCACTCTCAGTATATTTGCAGTGTGCCCAGCCATTTGACAGCATCATCATCAGCCAGATGGAGAGCCAGTAATCTGCTGTTGAAAGTCAGTGGACATTCATCAAGGATGTGCAATATAGTCTGAAGATGACTGCTTTTACATTGTGGGTCATTAAAGAACGCTCATTTGAAGAGATTTGATACATAACTGCCGTGTCCTATTCGAAACAGGTTCAAGGATGACCAGACGTGCTTTGCAGATCAAAATCTGGTGGGCAGATGGTTGGGTCAGTAACAAGAGAGGAGGGATTAACAACTGTCGTCGCTGACCACTTGTTACACCAAGCAGATTCCACCACCATGTCCTGTGGTGGCATAACTGACCATAAAGGGTGCCTAGAAGACAGGCAAAATGGCAGGTGGTTCAAGAGGTCTGAGTACAGAAGTAAGTTGCTGTTCTCTCAGATTTTGATCAGAAGCATAATGGAGGCCCCGTGCCAGCAAATGTTGGGCATGCTAGTAGGCTGGTTGTGAGCATTCCAGGCTGAGAGCTACTGCAGCAAAGCCTTGAGAGGCATCTAGGGTTGCATGGCAAGTGGTGACACAACCCCATACTGGTCTGGATTTGCAACCCATCTCACATACCCTGCACCCCTTGTCTCACATACCCTCTGCACTTTGTGTAAAAATGGAAAAATTCTGACACAGGTAGCTTTCTTAAAGACTAATTCTTAACACCATATTTGTAAAGCTTGGAGAAACTCAGGTATTATGGTTTCTGTACAAGTATGAATGATCGGGTTGATCGCTTGTCCTTTAGCTGCCTAGTTTTGGGTGTTGCTATTTAGCTATCTATATACATAACATTGTGTTTGGGTTTTTTATAATTCAGTGCTGATGTACTGACAATGGTCAAGGAACTCTACATGCAGGAGTCCTTGTGTCTACTGTCAACAAACCAGTTTAAGAAAAACCCACCCCTTGCAGAGATTTTGGCAGAAAAATCTAACTTTTAAGTTTCTAGCATTTATGCAGGGAAGAAAATTACTTAAGCCAATGGTGTGAAAAGTCTGAAGCTCAAAAAGCTGGAAAAATAGCTCAAAGTATGAGCTGCCCTCATTCACTTTAATTAGGCACTAACTAAAGACTAATCAAGATTATTTACATGTTATAACTATTTAAAAAATGATCACTCAAATCATCATCACCAACACGCTTAACTTTGGGTGCAAAAGTTTATATTGGAGATAGGGTGAAGCGGGGAGAACTGCCATATTTGCTAGATTAAACTAAATTCATGCCCATCACTGGCTGGCAGCTGGGGAAGGGAATATGAGCCACCATCCCTGTTCCAAAAGTCTCTGCTTCCTGCTTGCTTTACTGCCTCCTACACCTTTTAGAAATCCAAACTGCTTCAAATCTCAAGTGCCTCCCACTGCAATTTCTATAATACAGTTACACTATTACAAAATTCTGTAGCACCTGTAAGAGTTGGGGGGGGGAGAGGAGTGTAAAAGTGAGACAATTCCAAAAATAACTTTAATATCACTAACAAGAAATAATGAACTATTTGCTTTAATATTTAATTCAGTTTACTGACTTAACTGGAAGCTGATACAGAAATCATGGTTCTTTGCTGAAGAACTTAAATTATGTTAAATTCTTGTGCCTTCTATACAGGAATTTATAAATGATAGTACAACTGCATCTAGAAATACACCACTAAATTAAATGGGGGGAGGAGGAAAGAACAGTTTAAGCTACTTATTATATACCTCTAGTCCTGAAAAGCCTGTTGATACATTCCTATATGTCTTACATAAAATAGATCATGCTGATGCCATTTAAATAGAATCTCCAAGTTAAAATTCATGTTATAAAGATAATTTTGACTTTCCTGGTAACAAAAGTAGAATTGCTTAAAATGAAGGCTCACTTAATATGATAGGAGAAGGAACAGAGGCTACAAACATTTGGAGGTAGGGAAACATGCAGCAAGCAAGCTACCAAAAAATGCAGAAACAGTCAGGATTGTAATGAAAAATTCTCCTATGGCCACGTCAGCTGAAAATGTTGAAAAATCAAGAGTGTGCCAGAAAGAGTTGAATAACTTTTGGGAAAATTAGGGGTCGTTTTTGGATTAAATAACTTTAAAAATTCCTTAATCCTTAAACATCTCAAACTTCAAATAGTCTTAGAAATGTCACTGTTTTACTTTAGTCTATTTTAACTTCATGTATTGCAGTAGCAGTTAGAAGCCCTAAATAGGGACTGGGACCCTATTGTCCTTGATTGCACAAAAGCATAGTGAAGAAACAGGCACTGCCCTAAGGAGCTCACAATCATGGTAGCTCAGACCATGTAGATAAGTTAGTATCGCCTATTTATAGTACATTTTTAGTCCATCGCATTTTCAGGTTTTATGAACTAGCACAGTGTAGCAGTGGTTGAGTTACAGGCAGTGTAACGCATGTAAAGCAACAATTCAATGGAAGTGGCTATTTAACAAGGAAGGCTGGAAGCCTTACAGAAACTGCAAGTCAAGATTTTTGTTTTTACATGTACTACAATTTCTGTACTTAAATAATTATACTTAACAGTTTTAAATGGTGCTGGTAAAGAAATAACCCAGCAAATGCCATTTAAAAATAAGACTACTGGAATGAAAAACATAAGAAGCCTTTAAACAAGCTTAAAAATATATATCAGCCTAGAAAGTGACCTGTAACTATCATTCTGTTGTGTTAATCATGCAAAAACGAAATGAGTGGAGTTTAGTCTTTCCCACAGGATCTTAAGGCGATGGTAGTTCGCGGGGGCAGGGCAGTATTCTTCCTTATGATGTAGGCAGAACTGATCAAACCACATGTGCAGGCTTCAGCAACTCCCCACAGGTTACAGTGCAATAGATGATTGTATGGAGGGTTCAAGTGGAGTTACTTTTACATAGCTGCTTATCGCATTCACGAGACAGTTTGAGGAGATGGAGTTCCTTCACCCTATCACATCCTTTGGTTCTGCTATATGACTGCACCAGTCACAATCAGGTACATCAACATCTCAAATTAACTAAACTATAGTTTATGACCCCTTGTGTTAAATTCTGCCTCAGCCTACATGAACCTGACCCTATCCCACATTAGATCCTATCCCATATTAAAGTGTCCTTGTTTTTTTACAGTTTTATTAAGATTTTGACTGGGCAGGTGGTAGATTATGTCTTCAGATGTTAATAGAACAAGACAGAGGCAACAAAGACGTGTTCTCCAATTTCTAGGAGATGCTTCAGGTAATCTTCAAGCCATAAAATCCTTTATGATAACCTTTTATGGAAGATCTTCATAGCACAGTCTAGCGGATCTCACTTGTATCCCACACTCATCACCTTTCCTGTGTCTTAGTATAATTTCATACAGATCAAGTCAACACTTTCCCCCACTGTTTGTTCATACTGAAGGCCACTTCCTTTCCCAGAATTTCTAAGATACTTTGTAAATGCTAACTTTGAAATAAATAAAGTCAAAATATATTAAATGCTTAGGGACCCTGGCAAGGTCACATAACACAGATTTCAGTAAGCTGCAGGAGAAATTCTTAAACTGTTCATGTTGCAACAACTTTGTGAACTGTTCTGTTAGTATATTTCATTAAAGCTTTTTTTTACAAAAAACATACCCTACATTTTGGTACAAGTGTTCGCTGTGTACCATTATAGCAGAAACAAGATTAGAGCCTAAGGTACTGGCTGTCTATACAGAACTAAATCATACAATTGGAGTCAAACACTTTATTATCCAAGTCAACAATAGCAGGAAGCAGTAAAGTGCTCACTACAACAAAGATGAAAACTTACTTTGGTGTTTCACTTATTCTAACCATGCAACTCAATGGAGATTTCTAGCAGGGATCAAGAGCACTTATGGAAAAACTCAATACTGTAATATTATGCTCTTAGATTTCAGCTGAGCTACAGTGGCAAAAAACATTTTTTTGAAAATCCTTCCAGTAGCTCAGATGCAATTTAGCAACAGATAGTATTACAGGACTGAGTTTTTCTTAACTCTTAATCCCTACCCTCCTAGCTTAGTCTACTGGGTGTTTCACAGGCATGAATAAGAAAAACTGAGCAAGCACTTTCCTAGTACAATTATCCAAACAAACCAACTTAGATCTATAATAGACTTAACCGCTCAAGACAAGTTGCCCTCTATGCTTCTAGTTGTATTTTAACAAGTTTGCAATTGTCTTTAAAACTACCTGGTATTCCCTCTTTACAACATGCAGCTAGACTGTATCTGCTTTATTCTGTTTGATTCAGCTCTCAACTGGTCACTTAGGGATCAGGAAGGAATTCCTGTCCATCTCTGAATAGCATTTAGCAGTTAACTAGATGCTTCATCTGAAGATGGAGGCTTCCCCTTTCTCTGAAGCAACAGTCACTGCTGGATGGCAAAGTCCTGTGTTCCTTAAAAGCACTGCCTTAAACCTACTTTTAGAAATATAATTATGGAAAAATAAGTTTGTACAATGAATTACATCTTAATATCTTAAAGTTGTCTATATGAATAGTTAGCACATGGTACACTGGAATGTAAAGCATGTTTTAAAGTGGAAGGTGATTAAAACACATCAGGGAACTTTTATTAAGCATCAACAGGATCCACAGAGGACCTCCAAGGTTAGGCAGACTAACATGAGGCAAATTTACTTCCCAAGTTGCCACACACTAACTGTTTGGTTTGAAAAGTCCCAAGCCTATGACTGTACGACTAGCCTGTGGCTTTAGGAGAATCACAGCAACAGCAACTGAAGGCACAGCCTGAAGAAAAGAAACAGACAAGATGCTCCTGAATGGATGGTTAGATGCCAAACCTTTTTTTAGTGCCAGTCAGTATGGAAGGGGACTTGAGTAATGGACGTGACCAAAACCCTTAAGAGTATCTGCATGTTAGGGCATTCAGAATATCCGTAAATTTTTCTGAAAAATTAACAGGCAAACTACATACCTTGACTTTGACGAGTCTTTTTGCTGTCTTGATCTTGGCCTCACAGAAGGCTCCTCTATATTTAGCACTCACATCAGTGCCCACTGTCAAATACGGAGGCTCATCAATGGCCTGGAAGAGAGAGGAACACAAGAGGTCTTTAATCTCCCAAACATTTCCATGACAAGCAGTCCTCAAATACAAGATGGTTGACATTACAGCTACAACAGAGACATAATGGCTGTAATTGGGGAAGGGAGGGGACCCCCTCCAGCAGTGGGAAGCTTGGTGTTGCTGGAACAATGCTCTCAGTAGGTCAGGTAGTAGTCTGTTTTAAGTTTCTCAAGTGTGCCCAGAGTCCGTGATGAGTGCTCTTATGCAGTTAGTAAAAATCTAAATGAGAGAATACCCCCTTCAATTTATTGCAAATACTGATACTTTAAAAAGATTGTGGGGATGTTGACAGCCTCTTCATGCCCTCAAACTTTTCTAACTTAAAAGGTAAATATCAGAATATTAAGATTAATTTATGAAAATGTTGTAGGTCTCATCTGAGACTACATGGTTACTTTCTTGAACCTATCTGATGTGAGCACATAGGCAGACACATGCTATTGACATCCGCTTTTGCTATGTCAGTTAGATAGCCACTCGGTATATTCCAGTGGAAGGTCTTGGGAACATCGGACTACCATACCTAATCTAACTTGTCGGAACAAGATATACAAAGATCTTTCTTCTACTGATCCCTAGAAAAGAACCTTAACTTAAAAAATAAATTCCTAGTGTGCTGGGAATGAGTCAGACTGAAGCCCTTCTCTTTGGGGGCTGGAGAGTACCTTTAGCACTTAAGCCATAATACATAACACAATCTATATATTCAGCAAGAGCTATAATTTAAGGATATGCTGAATTCTTCATATACAAGTGGATGAATCCCTGCTTCAAATGAAAAAGTCAATTCAATCTTTCCTACAGAACCTTGAGGGGCACTTTATACCTGGTCCCTGATATAGTATAACATACCTTTTTGTTCAATGCCTAATACGCTCACTAAATCAACATTCATTCCTTAAGCCACTCACTACTTAAAACAGACATTTTATAGCACTGATTAGTCTTAAAACTTCCTCTTGAATGGACACATTATTTCAAGTACGTGTCCTGAACACTTTCAGTACACTTAATTCTCCATATTCCAAGCCTTTCCTTTATATAAATTTGATTTCCTATCAAAAGTCCCTGTTTCTGAGATCCTGACACCAAGAAAAAAATTATCCCAGATTTTCTCTTAAGTCACTTCATTTTAACCAGTCACAAACAGTTTTCTGTCATGCTTATGGGCTGACTAGTTGCTTCACAATCTTGAAAGCTCATCTTCTAGCTTCTGCTAGTCAGGGATTCAGGCCTTGAGTCACCACTGAGATAAGTATTGTTGCTGAAGATTAGTTAGCATGTGTACAGAACTTTACGCATAGAAAGCACTATAAGTGCTAAATATTGTGTACCCACTGCTGACCGATAAACATATTATTTGTTTATAGGAACCAGCAGATGTATAATTGCTGAAGACTGACTCTGGTAAACATTATCTCCCTTCATAACCCTATGCAAAATAACCCTACTGAAGGAATATTATTGAGAAAGACTGCTATCACCATATAAACGTTAACTAAGGCCCATTCACCCCCATGCAGTTCTCGAGGAAGAAAGGAGTGCCATTTCCACAGCATGCTCACTTGCTTCCTTGCTAACCGCAGGGTCCCTGTGCTGTGCATAGATTTGAACAAGAGCAAGGACAGAGGTCAGAATCTGGTGGGGATCTGGTTCCCTCTTCTCAGCCTTCAAATTCAAAGGGGACGCTTGTCCAAATTACTGCAGACTATCTACAGCAGTGGTTCTCAACCTGTGGTCCACAGATCCCAGCAAGTCCACAGACTATGGATAAGGGGTCCATGAAAGGTTGTCATTACCAATTTTCAATCTGGGTTCCGCAGACTATATCTAAGATATCCAAAGGGGTCCATATCTTTATTTGAATTATTTTAGAGAGCCGAGAATGAACAAAGGTTGAAAACCACTGATCCACAGTAATTTTTCCTGTTTCCCATGGCATTTAGAATCCTTCCCACCTCTACCCCAGGAAGTGTTCTTAGGAATAGTTGTAGCAACATAGTGACAGCTGCTGCAAGTGTCATGCTTTCCAGGGGGCAGTGTAAAATATCAGAGACCACTGTGTGAAGCCTGAGTCACTCAGAATTCCACTCCTGCTAGAAGAATTAAAGGGAAATTCAGATCATCTTTCCAGGTTTACATACTCACATATAGGAAAGACTTCTGTGTGAAATATGCTATATTTGCTGAATAAGTAATTATAAATGTTTCTGACAATGATTGCAACCAGATAGTAATGTGGAGTATAATTTTCACACTATCAGTAATGTGGACCTGATAATCCAACTTCTCCAAAGTAACAGCAGTACACCTTGATGCACCTCTGCGACAGAATGGAAGTCTATTTAAACAAATAAGAAATGGTTCCAAGGTTTGTTTGTTAAAACTAAGGTACTTGAGGAATACTAGGCTTATAAAAAAATCAATACAAGCTATAAAATTAAATAAATCAGTTCTATGATAATGTATTAATTAGCAATGCAATTGCCACCGGCCTTGAGAAATGTTGTAACAAATGACCTATTAAAAGTTTTGTCACTTTAAAAAGAGGAGTCTGATAGGAGGGGTCTGAAACTGGAAGCTGTCTGCCAGAAGTTTCTAACTCACTGACTGAAATCAGAGTATGGCTGCTGCTGCAGCAGGAAACACCTACATTTTCTGTCTGGGATCAGTGAGAAACCCAGGGACTGCATTAGATTAAATAGGGATTGTACTTAAACTAAATTTGCCCTCTTAAGAAGATTGATAGGCAAAGCTGCAAGCAAGCCTTTTCATGATTGATAGCTAGTTGAGAGTAACTTACCGAGCACAGGCCCTGTGCCTGCTGGAGCTGTGCTTTTGATATGCCATCGGATCTGTGCTTGTGGATACAACAGGACCAATAACAGTAAATTTATTATTATTTTGCTAATAGAGGACTGGAGAATGCACAACTCCTCAGGGATTATCTTTCTGTGCTAAAATGTACATTGTACTTACACTGAGAGATGTATATATTTTTTTAAATTATAACAATGGTTATTATATGTGGATTTCTTCCTGTTGCTAGTCAGTGCCACACTTCCATATCTGAGCTAACTTAAAACCAGCATCAGCCAAACAAACTAATGGGAGTAACCAAGAAAGTGAGGCGCATGAAGACTAACTAAAAGAGGCACTCCACACGTTGTCACAGAAAGAAATATGCTGTAGAAATCCAGACAAAGCAGGGTGAATGGTTACTGCAGGATTAGATATATCAGCAAATTAAAAACTTCCTCTATCATGCATGTCCTGTAACACCATCATAGTGGGACTGGCATGTACAATACAGCCAACATAATTGAAAGCGATATAAACAAACCTGGAGTAATTTTGCAACTATGGTATTCTCTGAGTCTCAAAACTTTGTTTCTTTTACAGAAAAACTTACCAGAATTTAAAAAGAATGATCAATTTTAAAATAAAATGAGAAACTAATGACCAAGAAGAAAACAAAAGTATTACAGCTTTATCTAGAGCTTAATTTTTTGTTAACTGAAATAGGAAGACTAGCTTCTTTGCTGTTTTAGCTTATCACTAGTTCCTCAAATTTAAATGAACTATTATGTAGTCTATTTGAAGGAAACAGTCTCTCTACATATAAGGGAGTGGTTACTGCTATTAAAGTGGGTTTACCACTTAAATGAAAGCTGTTTCTAGGTGACCAGTCAGCAATTTCCACCAATTCAGAAACTGAATTTTCTTTGGCAGCCAACAGTACTTTTGGAGTGATTCAGCTTCAGCCTTTGAACTGATTATGCTTTGTAGGATTGATAGTTCGATGCCCATACCATAAAAGAATCTCTGTCTCTTATAGTCAGATGTCAACCCAGTACTGTAGTTGTGATCTTTCAAATGAGATGGAGGCACTAAAGATTTGAAAACACTTCAGAACAGGAACACTTAAAAATAATATTTGAAGAACAAAAGTAAGTGATACTTTGTTCTTATATAGCTTCTTTTGGGATAGTTAATGAGGTCTGTTCTCGTTAATGAGGTGGGATGAAATCATCCCTACACCTTCTCACACACTTGTGCTGTATCATTGAATCTGAACAACTCTAAAGTCTGTGGCATGTCATATAGTAACTAATATTACTTCTGTATGTTGCCTTTTATTCAGAAGGACACCCAAGAGCTTTTATATATTCACCTAAATTATATAATTTATATTCTAATCTGTGTTCCTCATCGTACCCCAGATTTATCCTGTGGCACTTCCACACAGGATGTTCTAAGCAAGCCACAAAGAAACAAGATTTAAACATTAAACCAACAAATGTGGCAGACATGCTCAATAGGAAAGCTTAAAAGGTAATGTTCAAAGGGAGGCAGGAACTGGAAATTCTTTTACTTGTTATATAAAGGAGGTCTGAAAGTCTTGGTTTTGGTTTTTTAACATTAGAAATTCAGTGCCTATCTAGACTGGAACAGTATGATGACTGGACAACCCAGTGAAATGATTTTATAACAGACAAAAGAATGAAAGCTGAGCTGTTGAAAAGGGCAAGATTTTTGGTCAGCATGTTTAAAACCCCTTAGAGTTTAACACCTTTTAAAGTTCAATAATTTTTTCAGAGCATGAAGCATTCAAACACCATCTCCCCTTCAACTAAAGTGTTATAGCTCACAAATATACCAAGATCCCCAAACAGGTCCTCAAAGTTAAAAAAAGGAAAGAAAAAGAAAAAAAAGGACCAAGCTTGACATGCCTGATTTTCTTCTAAAGTCAAAATCAAGCAGAAAAGACAAATACTAAAATACTTTACGGATCACCTTTACGAGGGAACTGGTTAAGCCTTCTTATGTTCCACACATCCTCCAGGATTTAAGGAGGAGGCACCCCTGCTGCAGCTGAATTGAGACTTGCTGCACTACCTATTCATCAAATTTTATCATGTCTTAGTCCCCTCTCCCCAAATACGAGTGTTTTAAAAAATAGAATAGTGGAAAGCAGAGGCCCAAAAACAAGTGAAAAGAGCAAGACATGAGGGGCAAAAGTCAACTGTGCAATCCCTGCCACCATCTCAAGCAGTCACTGAATCCCCAACTAAATCAGACCTTTCAATTCTCCCTATGAATAACAATTTTAAAGATTACAGGGAGTCCATCATTTTATATCAGATTCAGATCTCTACCCCCTACTGGTAAATTTGTTTTCTTATGCAACAGACTACTTCACATAAACTACTACAAAATGTAAGTTAATTTTACTGAGACTTGTTAAAATGTAAAACATGATCTATTCAGTCTCAACCACTGCTTCTTCAGAGATGGCCAATTATTTAGCTATTTTGACTCTATGCTGCAGAAGTCATGCAACTGAGTCTGATTAGCTTGAGATGGCTTAACTATTGAACAGGGCGATAAATAAATACATGAAAAAAATATGTTCAAAGCTTCTTTTGCATAACACCTGTAAACCCAAACAACAATTTAATCCAGTGATTTCTATCTTAACCCCTTACATCTAGCTCAATACTTGTAGAGTATAATTTCACTTCTAACATACAAAAAATATTACTAATTGTAGTACTGCAAGTTACAGTTGATTTCACATTTGAACTTCTAATATACTCCCGCTTGTTTCCAACTACCTAACACAGAGACCAAATCTGGCTAATTCTTCCTCATAAAACAAATTATTTTGTTGCTCTCCGAATAAAACTTCAAGCTTCTCACTGTTACCACACAACCAAGTGTCCACAAATGTCCAAATCTCTCTAACATTAGAAATTGACAAGGCTTAAAGTACTGCTTTAAAGAATTTTAAGATACCAGCTTATGAGGGGAAGACTTGCTTCATTTTTTTCATCAATAAAGTTAGCTAAGCACAACTGCAATAAGCTCCACACAACAAATCTGTCCACAGAGCACACTGCAGGGTCAGGGTCTCAGTCAACAAAATTATTTTGCATACTATAGGGGAAAGCTGCTATTCACACTTCAAGTAACTAGTGGAAACCTCAATTACAGCTACCTGAGATGGCTAAAAACAAACACCAACTTAATTGTTCCTGTTATGACAAGTATAAATATTTCAGGAAACATGTATTATTAGAACAGACTACATAAATATAGTTTGTTGAACTTTTGTATCTAAAATGATGTAATAAATTTCACTGTATAGTTTCCTGTGTGTGAGGAACCCTCCTATAGCAAATGTGGAGACAAACACTTGTTTAAAAAGTGTTAAGTCACAAATTAGCATAACAACTTCTCCATGGCAGGTATAACACTTGAAACTAAGGTAAGTTTTGGTGTTTTAAAAAAACTATTTCAAGTTGGTACTAACCTCTTAAACAGAGCTGTTCTATCTTTCCATTGTCCCCTCATCTTGTACCAATCAAATATGAGCGTCAACCTGCTTTTAACAGCAGTAGCCTCTTCTCTAGGTGTACATTTTCTTTTCAATTTACTCAACTAGTTCAGTTCAATGACTAGTTCATACAAAACTGAGAAACCAACTGGAGTTGAAAAAGCAAAAAAACTTGTTTCCTTTATTCCAATCCTATGAATAAAAATGAAGTGTGAGGATGAGAACTACTAGTTCCAAAATCTTGAAGGACAAGGTGACCAGAAACAACCAGTTTGCTAACTACAGATTATATTTCCTCTGTTTAATAAATGAGTTTTAAATAAAAACATTAATAAACTGCAGCACATTAAGGTAGTCTTATTTAACTAATAACCATATTAAAACGCTGTTTGTACATTTAACTGAATTTCATTTCCAATTCAGGTGCAGCTTGACACACATAATTTAATGCTAATAAATAAGGAATGTATCGTTTTAACCACACTAAAAAAATGCAAACATTAAGCACCTGAACAAACATATTAAGCTATATAAGCTTAAAGCATGTAGCATATCCTGCTGGCTAGCAAAGTACCAAACTTAGTGTAAAGGCTATATTTGTTGCAAACCATGTTTTAATGGTTACACCAATAATGAGAATCAACCTTTCTTTAGGAAAGCAGCTAAAGTACAAATGCAAAACAAGATTAAAATTTTATTTATATCAAGATTTCCTGCTTGCTGATTTAAATCAATCTAGCTAGGTCAGGATCAAGGAGCAATTCGGCTCTCTCAAATTCAGGAATTTAACTCTGTGATTACCCACAAATTCAAACTGTACTTAATTTTCTCATTTTACTGTTTTGAAGATTTTGGTATTTGATATAGTGCTCTAGTTATCATCATAAAACAAATCTGACAGTTTAAGAAAAACAGAGCACAGGACCAGAAACCAAAGCATTTAGAGTCTAGTCCTAGCTTTGCCATGGACTTCGTGTGCAACCGTAAAGCTCTGTCGCTGCATCAGCTTTCTGATCTGTAGAATGGGGATAATACATGCTTATCTCCAGGGCTGCCAAGACTTCATTAATGATTATAAAGTGCTTTGAAATTCTTGGATGAAAGACTGTACTCTCATAATTAATATTACGTATCACCACAGAAAGCAAATATGTTATTGAATCAAACGCTTCAGAGCTGCTGATGGCTCTATTTAGAAATAATCCTGCTTCTATATTATCCCAACTGTATGTCTCTTTCCTTGTTTTTTATTGTTAAAGGCTCTGCATGAAAGCAGGATACTTTCAGTTTTACTGCTCTTGCTGTTCCTATCCCCACCTCCAATCCATAATCTGTTTGATGACACAATCATTCCCATAGCAACCAGCTGACATTTTTCATAAGGTTTTACCAAGGCAAATTTGACTTACTTTGCATTTTTATATAGTTTCCAAATACTAAAATTAAAGTAACTTTGTTAGTTTTGGTTAAACATGCTTTTTTGTATTAGCCAGGGAAGTTAAGTCTGCACAATAGCTGGTTATATGTTAAGTATGAACTGTTGAAGGAAAATAAGATAAGTAATTAACCTGAAAATTTTCTAGGTTCCTTTTTGAAGGAGCTTATAAGGCTTCTTTTCTAATACAACAATTTAAATGATCTCTTTCAGTTTTAACAAGGTCTGAAATAAAGACTACAACCTGTAACACAGAAACTGAAACTCTGAAGTGACTAATTGTTCAAACTTCCAAAGAGCTTTTTAAAAATCAGGAAGGTCATTTATATCTAGGAACAAAGAATGCAGGCTATATTTATTGCTTTCCAGGATACAACCCCGTACTGTGACTCTGAAGAGGACTTACAACACATCTGAACTTATTTAGCTCTGGTCTACACTACAAAGTTATGTCGGTATAACTATATCACTCAGGGGTGTGGATTTTCCAAACCCATGAGCAATGCAGTTATACCAACTTAACTCCTGGTGTAGACAGCGCTATGTTGATAGGAGGATGTGATGAAGGAGAGAAACTGCCAGCCAACACAGCAGGGGTTAAAGAGAGCCTTTGGGCTCAGAAGCCCCACCCCACTATACTTTCAGCCAATGCCAGGCTTGGAGGAGGGATAAAAAAAGGGAGCCTACCTCAGTTCAGGGCTGACTGGTGGAGAACTAAGAACTAGCTATCTCTCTGTCTAAAGGAACAATGCACTAGCCCACCAACTAGGGCAGCTATCTGGAAGTAAGCACTGCTTTCCTGCCAAAGGGAGACTGTGGAGGAACCCCCAGTACTGGAGGTAACTGACTGAGAACCCCAGAGACATTGTAGGGCTTGCCCTCACCAGCTTGTGGCTGTCCTGCCCAAAGGAGCCTAGGACTATAGCAAGGCACCATCCAGACCCCAGAGGGATTCCTGTGGGAAGCAAAGCTGCCCAGTAGATGGACTAGAGGGGCCATGCCCCAAACTGAACAGACTGGTAGGCAGTAGCCCAGAGCAGTGGATTCTGACTCCCTGCTGGGAGGAACACCAACCCCTCCTTCTGCCATTCAAGAGTTGATACAGGATCCTGGGCTGGGACCTGGTGGAGGGGGAAGGTGTAGGTCCCCCTACTTCCCATCCCATGCCCCAAGTAAAATGCTAGAGTAGTTACAAAAAAATCTAAGTGCTCCTGAAGTTATTTGTACCAAAGGATCTAATAAGGCTATTTTCTAACCAATGACTATTTTATAAGTATTTAGAATGGGTCTGAACCAACCATCCTATCCTTTCCTAGCACAGGATACACACTTTCTAATTTTTATATATAGTAATATACATCAAATCTTATTCCTCCACCTATTAGCATGTGTTCAATGTGCTGGCAGACAGCGAGGCACTGCACACAGGGTTACATCTCCGTTTAGAATTGAGACCTTATAACACTAATTTTGAAAAGATACTATAAACACTTTGCTCAGCAACAATCTGTTCATTGCTTTAGTTTTAAGATGAGCTCTAGCAAACACCCTTTACCCTCCTGCCTACCAGCTATACAGGCCAAGTCAGACTAGGTTTTCCTTATAGTCCAAGAAAAATGTAATCCCTATAATAATGTGGCTATCACAGCTATATCTTAAAGCTATGACATCCTATTACAGAAGGACCAGAATATCAATGCATTTTTCTCAGTGCTTTCAAAAGCATACCTTGGTAAACTCTTCTGTAATTGCTCTATCAGCTTTTGCATATTGTGACAAAGTAGTATAAATAACACTTCACCAGTAAAAGGAGATAAGTTGTCTAGTCCTGATGTCTGCTTGTTCAAAAAAAAAATTATAAATTATTTTTACTGTGAGAAATGACTCAATTCAACAGTGTTTGCAATCTAAACTTTGAGTTACTTGTGTGAGAATATGAAACTGTCTGGTCCATGTTGTCTTCCTGGACAATTCTCAATAGTTCTAAATGAAATGTAAACTAGCCCCTATCTTTAATGTGGGTAAAACTAATGAGGGGAACTAAAGATTTAATGACTGTCTCAAGACTCATTATTGCAGTAAAAGTACTAAGCCTCAAAGTTATAAGGCACAACTGCTTTGTAGAGAAGTCATGTTAACATGGAATTATTTTAAGAATGAATTACAGAAAAGTTTACTTAATATTGTGGTGATACTTTGGGCAGTCAAGCATCATGATGTAATTATTAGTTTCCACTTGGAGTCAAAATAGGCTTAAACCAATTTAGCTCCAGGTCAGTATAGCCTCAACTTTACATAGATTGAGATAAAAATTTAAAAAATCTCAGAATGTTTAATCTTAGCATTTAGCATTATTTGTAAGAACTGAAGGACTAAAAGTAGTTTTAAATAAATGAAGGTGATAACAAAGATGTTCTCCTTTGAGTATTGATACTATGAAACCCCCCTCTTTGGAGATACAGGATTATTACTTATAATTAAAGGGACACAACTTAATCACACTCTCTCAAATTTTGCAGCTCTTACGGTAACAACCAAGATTACTTCAACAAAGATGAGTATTCCTTTTTCTAATTTTATTGTGGATCTAATGGTACTTTCTGTAATCAGTTTCACTAATCATTTCTTTTTCTACTGTCTCTGTGACCCCCAGCAACACTTCAAGTTTAAAAAACACAACATGCTTATAATGCCACAAATTGGGTATAGGCAATTGTGACAGGCACAGTACCGGAAACAATCTTTTTTACTAGATTTCAAGCTGATAGTACTCCTTTTTTTTTAATTGCTCAACTGAACTGGACATCCTGGACATAAGACTTAGCTGACAAGTCCAGAGTAATGCTGTGTAAATGCATGAGTTGAGCTCTAGCTAGCAGCCTTCAGTTTGGCATCTTGGCTAAGTCTTCTGAAGTGGCTTTGAACCCAATTGCATGTGCTCTGGTCCCTCTAGGTCAAAACAAGGCTGAATACCTTTAGACTGCTTTTGAGTAGAGTATGTCCCAAGATTTAAAAGCATAAGTCACATAACTCATGATACTTAAAAATAGAGCTAGTAGAAAATCTTCCAATGGGAAACCATTTAGTTGGAAAGTGCTGATTAAACAAAATCTAAACATTTCAAAGACCTGCTTAGTAAATGCTTCCTTTTTACCTGTAGGTGGTTTTAGAGGAGTTGAAAAACAATTTTTCACAAACTGTTTGTTTGTAAAACAAAATAAACTTTGTGCCTTTGGGGGGGGGGGGAGGAACAAATGTTAAAATCTCAGCATGTTTTAGAGGATGGAAATGCCAAATGTTGACTGCTTATACTTACAAATGGGCTTACTCTTATCAAAACAGTAGCATAGGATCCTTTCAATATTTAATTGGTGTAACATGGTATAATATGACTGAGTTTGTAGTTTAAAGATCTGGCCATGGGTGACTGACATCAAGAACAGACATATGATGTTAAAGAATCAAAGGCATAAGGTAAAATAAATCCACCCCAAATCATTAGACAAGTCCAAGGAGGAAAACCTTGGAGGAAATCACTGCAGAATGTAAGCTGAAGTGACGTTAAACTCCTCAACTCATCTCAGGACAATGGCAGAAAGATGTATTGTGCTCTAATATCTCTGCATGAGTCTGAGTCTCATTTACTCCTGATTTACTTGTGAGAAGACTCTTTAAATAAGAATTTCTTCTAGATATTAGGTTTGTGCAGAGCTTTTTAGAATCCTACTAGGAAGTGGAAAAGAACAAAATGGAAAGCCTAATATCCTGCTTCAATAAGTCCAGTCAGTCAGTCTTCTGGAAGGGTCAGAACTGGTGTGGGCAAGTCAGTCACTCCAGTCTTAGTCCCTTTTTGTTATAAAGCGTACAGCACAATCACAACGGATGGTTTCCTCACTGACTTATCTTTGGGTTCATTTCCATTCTACCCATTCCTGCTTGAACAACAAACATGAGTCCTCCCTTCTCTTTTAGTGCCAGCAAAGATGTTTAAGGCTTAAAATCTGTAGAACAACCGACCTCTAGGCTTTCTGAAGACATGTTGAGCTGAGCCATATTCTTAGGTTTTTCCTTTAGGTCATGGCACAATAAAAATTTAAGAATGTTGGGGCAAAGACATGGTCAGATCCTCAGTTCAGATCTAATTAACTTCATACTTCTGATCAGCAAAATTATGAAGTGCTATTCATTGCTTTCAGCCTCCAGAGGAAAAAGGTTACAAGTCCTAAAACTCTGCAAATGTCCCTTAGCTCAGACAAAATAACTTACTTTTTTTAACCCAACAATAGCAAGCTTCAACAAAAGAACAAACGTAAACTGGCCAACAGACTGAACCCCTCCAAACAAACCGCTAATAGCTAATCTACTTAATCAAAGGTTCTTAAACTGGTCTTTGGACCACTCATGATGGTCTCTGATGGGCTACTACTCCCATATTTCCACCTGTTTCTGGGAGTGGGGCAAAGCCTTTGATGGTTAAAAGGAAACTGTGACACTCCCTCATTTAAAGTGTTGAGGTTAATGAGAGAGAATACATAGTTTCTTCCTGCCACTACTATTGAGAGGATTTTAAGCTCTCACATCACAGGAGCGATCTATACAGGAAATACTGAGAACCTTAGATATCTTCTCTACACTTCTTTCTGGGAATGTTGAGCTGGGGAGGATAATACTTCTAATGTTCTACCTAATTCATCTCCCCATGGCATTGTGTTGAAACCTTATCAATCAGCTAATTCTACTGAAGCCTAGACTATCAAAATCTAAAATCCCATTTGGTGTAAGATTTATTTCCATTTTTAACGAACTCTGAGGAATGTCTACTAGAACAACTAAAGAAAACACCAGTTGTATTACATATTTCTACATTGATTAGTTTTTAATAACTAGGTTTAGGTAGCAAAAGATCCCATGAAATGCAGTGAGAAAAGAACAACCTGTCTAGTAAAGGATCAAAACCTTACAAAACACTTCAATTAGATTATGGATTAGTTTTGTCTAGACTGACTTTTACTTGTAGTTTTACTTCTTTTTGTAATATAACTTCTCAAGTAGTGAGGCCAGCTTCCATCCTGTAATGTTACTTAGATAACTAATGGAAAAATCAGCCCCAACCGATATTGTTTTAGCTTCTCAGTGTATTAGTGTAACTTCTAGATGGCTGAAAGGAAAAATTCTGAGAAAGCAGCAGTTAAAATTGCTCTTAGTATGTCTATTGGTTATGCCCACACACCACTTTTCATATTCAGAATGGTTCTTAAGCAAAGCCTTTGCTTCTCCCATCCACCCACTACCGCTTCGTCACCCTACTCCTTGCCTCCCAGAAGTGCATTTGTTTCTACATTCCTTGACGAAGCTTAATGACCTTGACCTCTGGACCAAATACAGTAGGCAACAGAATGTTCCACCAGCAGCTCTGTGGAATATTTATTTGAGCAATAAGATGCCTACCCCTGCTCTGCCTATCTCTAGTTGGAGGGAAATATCAAAATCATTAGAAAATGTAATGCCTATGGGACCATCCTGCAGTCTACAGCAAACACTGCTTTGTCTTCAAATCTCATTTTTGAGGATTTCAATAACTCAGTCATGGGTTCGGGGTTGTTATAAATGTGTATGGGTAGGGTTTTGTGGCCTGCCTTGTGCGGGAGGTCAGACTAGATGATCATATTGGTCCCTTCTGACCTATGAGTCTATGAGTCTATATTCAAGGCTTAGCATATTTTTACATAATTGGTCAGCTTTACAAATGGTCATTCAGACTTCCGTGAATCTGGATAGAACTGGTGATGGAGTCCATACTACAATGAAGCTTTCCTTTTTTACTAAATATTCCAAATCTTTCAAGACTGACACCATAAATAACTTTTTATATGCTTTTGCTAGTCTCCAATACTTTCTTTGAAGCTTAATTATCTTTTCCAACTGATTTCTTTTACACTTGGCAAATGTTGACTTCCTTTCCTATATTTCTTACTGAGAATGAGGCAATGAGCACTTTAAAAATCACTATTGCTGAAAGTTATCCACTGCATCTACAAAGTTTTGTACTCTGCTATTGCAATTAAGGAAGCACACATTTGAACTAATGTATTTCCTGAAGTGTTTGTACTGAATGGTGATAGTTCCCGCCCCAAAGAGTTGCCTATCTTGTTATGGTGTGTATGTACACACTACATAGCACAATGGGGTTATTGTTGATTGAGGGCCTCTAATTGCTGCTGTAATACAAATAGGATATTTAGAACAAAAAACACTTCCCATTAAAAATCCAATTTTAATAGCTTTCCTTCAATTAACTGCCCAGTTTCTGCTCCCAGGAAAAAGGAGAAGAGAGGTGGTAAAAAACTCAAGGACACCCAAACAGGATATAGAAGTGGACAAAGTTTAGTCTGACTGCTGCCTATTTAAATTACTACTCCGATGACAGGATGGTTGTCATTTTGGAGACAGACTAATTTTGGGGCCTCACTGCGTAGACCTTAGCAGATATTGAAAAGTCTACTTGCAACATTTTTTCTAACAAGTGTGGTGCCATCAGCCAACTTTTGCAGAATTTTAATCTTTAATGAAAGCGTAACATTTATATTAGGAAGAGTTATCTTCACAACTACAAACTGATGCACAGATGCTCTGCCTATAAGATCAGTGTTCTTCTAAGCAGCAGAAGACTGAAGGGAAGAAAGAAGGGTAGAGTAAAGGAGATGTCTTCTACACACCTTACAGTCACCAGCTGGTCTGGGAGGGGGAATGAAACAAAAGTCTTCTCAGCTAGAGGTGGGTGCACACTGCCAAATTTGAGACCTCCTCACCAATGATTGATGGAGATGGAGCCCCCAAATCAGGTCTAGGGACAACCCCCTGCTAGAAATCCCAGTACCCTACCCCCTTCTCAACAAATGAACTGCATGGTATTCCCCATAACCTTACAGATGTTCTTACCTCCCTCCCACATCCTTTATATTGACTTCTGGCTAGGTTAGTAAATCTGTGGTGAAACCTTAAAGCCCTGCATTTGCACAAAGTTATTCTGGTAGACTCATTAGTATCATCTAATGCCTTGGGCTAGGGCTACAGATGTTGATTATTTCTGTTTTTTTTTTCTTTCAAAAGGCAGTTCCTCATACAATGTCAAGTGACTTTCAGATTGTCATATTTCTGTCATAAATAAAGCCAAAATCTCAAAAGTTTCATGGAATTTAGGAAAGTCAAGTTTTCTGTGAAATGCTGAAATAAATCTGGGACAGCATACTATTAACCACATTCCTGGTAAGCTAAAACAATTAACATTTCAATATGTTAGGTGTTAAAGTCCTTTATGGGACTTTAAAAAATATGCAAGTTCTAATTTTCACGTTTCTCTTCCATGTCAGATCTCAGATTAAGTTTCTTAGACCATATTCCATGCAGGTTTGGAATGGTCTTAACATTAGTGTTAAGCAATTCCTTGGGCCTTTAACAGAAGTTCAGCATGCTCTTGAAACAGAGCTTTCCCTAACAGGTAGCTGATTTTGGTACTGAGATGAAGGGAAAGAATTCTTCCCATTCCCCCCATTTAAGTTTGTTTTGCCTTTAGCTAACCGTGCAAAAGCTTTTGTCAGAAGTCTCTTCGACTTTGTTTTGTAACCTTTGCTCAGGAACAGTTCTGAATTAGTTAGTGCTATAAACTAGGACTGAGCTGCACTGGATAAGAAAAACTGCACCGGCACCTGTCCACATTGTGCAGTTTTAGAGTCAGTGCTTTTTGTCCTGAGGGTATTTCAGTATTTGTGGAAAACAAACTATTGGCCAAAGCAGTTTCGAGTCCATGCAGCAAAGTAAATTGTTTCTAACACAGCCAGAGCTACAAAATAAACTGAATTATTTCTGTCTACCATACCGAGATCCAATAATACACTCTATTCCTAACCAACAACAACTCCTGGTGTTACAGAAATTACTCTTCTCAGAAGATACTATCAATCAGCAAGCCAGTTCTGTCTAGGCAAACATGAACAAGAAACCAGGATGATATCACTAAATTCTTCCAAATTGCACTTTATCAGGCTCTGAAGCAAGACTTCCAGCAGCGGGTGGCTGTGTAATTGCAATGCACCCCTGCTTTGCCCAGATTAACAGAAATATCTGCCAGTACTACATCTCATAAGGCCAGCATGGATGGATCACTATGCTGCATAATCTTCAACAGATGACTGGGTCTAATTCAACTTTGGCAATGCCACCTGTAGAGAGGGGGACGGGGACGTGTGTGTGTGTGTGTGTGTGTGTGTGTGAGAGAGAGAGCGAGAGAGACTACAGCACTCTTCTGTAAAACAAGTAGTAATCTTAAATTGCAGAAATCTAACAAGCGTATATACATATGAGCTTCTTTCCTCCCAACCCACTCTACTTCTACTGATGAGCTAATTCCCTAGGCCAAAATTAAACTGCAGATTAGCAGTCCACTTCCCTCCACTAGGGCAAAGCAGTGGTCACTTGTCTGACAAACTCTCACCTGTCTTGTGGGTGTTCAGAGGCACCAAGATGTTAGGACTTTTAAGCACCTAAAGTGGAAGTCAGCCACCTAAGTCACCCTCGTGAATCTAGTCCTTTGTGTAAACTGTGCCTCAGAGGATGTGAAGATAAGCTTCAAAAAGTGAACTGAATGCAACTAATGAGTGAAGTCCAAGTCTACAGCTAACCTGAAACAATAGAGATGTGAATGGTTCCTATTCAACTAAATAGAGTTCTTCTATTTAAAACTTGTTGTCAGGCTTCGATGTTAGCCATTTATCTGATTATTTTAGCAGAATCACCACTCCAATTAGACTTATGTGATTAGTCAATGCAGTGGCAGAAATGCAAAGGAGTGCATCTATTGTAGAGTAACCTGATCCTTTCTGTGGTGGGTGGAGTGAGAAATTCAAACCCACGCCTCTCATATTTAAAGACATCTGTGCCCTAAAGAGAAGGGATGCATCCATTCTACAGCATCTAAAGTCTCACTGTATCCTGGATAACAAAAGCCCATCAGATACCTGCCTGGGTGCAAAAACACCAACTGTCCATTGATTAGATGTTAAAACCTCTAGCTCTCCCAACAGCTTCTATAATGCAGTTATTCCTGGTCAAGACAAATCTGAAGCAAGTGGAAAATGTACATGCTGGAGGTAGTGTAAAGAAATGAATGTAAATTTGAAATGTGAGAAATATCTCACTGAGTGAGTGTAGGTGTGAAAAAAGAAAGGAATCAAGGAGAGCTGCATAATTCTAGAAGCCATGCCACATAATTTAAGACTACACATACTAGAGAGGAAATGGGGGAATCTCATTTTTATTTCACAGTAAGTAGGAACTTCTGCACGTACTTCTATTCAGATCATCCTGCCTTCCAGGAGCCAGTAAATGAAGTTACCTAAAACTTATTTCTGATGTTTAATACAAATCAGTCACCCAGAATCCCACCCTCAGTTTCTTTAGCTCTCACTGTGCCAGTATACATCAGCTGCAGCTGAGGCTTGTGCCTTATGGCAGCCACTTTCAGGGAGTGGTTATGGTCTCTCTCTCTCTCTCTCTCTCAACAAAAGGCTTTTTAACTTACTCAGAAGGCACCAGTCTCCTCTCACCACTTTGAGAAGTCCTGAAGCTATTCTGCAATACTTGATTATTTCTTACAACTCCTCAGGCTTTGTATGATCCCAGAATAGTTACAGTGAACAGCTCTGCACAAAGACTGTTTTAACCCTTGGCTAAAGGATTAAATGATTCCAGCAAGGAAAAATACCAACTTCCAATGAACAGACAATTGGCCTTCTTACTAATAAAACCATGTTATGCTCTGAGGGTTAAAACAGTATAATGTTACTCTGATAGAAGAGAAGAGTGAGTTAGGGGAGTTAGTCAACATAAAAAACCCATACTTTTAACAAAAGGGGGGTGAGGAAATCAAGCAACAATGAAGATTACTATAACTGAAAGAGCAAAGAGTCTCTCTAGTTTTACCTGGCACAACTGACAGTTATCTCTACATAATCAATTCCACCGTTTCCCTCTGTATAGCTGAAATTCTGTTTTGTCATCAAAAGTTTTACAAGAGACATTACTACCAAGGCCTCAGCTAGCCAAAATAAAAATGCAACATTCCCATGATAGGTGAGTTAATAAAATAATCACCCATGTTGCAGCCACATAGCCAACTTATAGATGTTGCTATTGTAGTAACTAAGGCCCCAAAATTATGAATTATTACTATTTAAGAATTGTGCAGGCATCAAGGCTTTTTTTTAAAGAGGACAGAAGGCGGAGAGAGAGAAAAAACCCCTCAGTCTAATGGCAAGGTTTCTTCAGACTCTCCAAAGAGTCTAAGGAAACCGTTTCTGCAGCTTTTCACAAGAGTATACTGTTGGTGCAGCTGATGAGTCTTCCTTTTTTCCTGGCCTACGAATGAATTAAAATACAGATATCAAATCTTAAGATACTATGTTATATTGCCAGACACTGTAGTTGGAAAATTAAGGAACCAAACGGAACCAATGATGGATTAAATGATTTTGTATGTGTAAAAGGGAAGTAGACTATAAGTGATACAGTTTTGGGGAAAATATTATAAACTTTAATAACAGGGTTTACCTTATGGACAGTTCTGTTAGGGAAAGACGAGAGTTGCATTCAGAGTGATTTAGTTCAGTTTATCCATAAAGTGAAGAAATAAGGCTAATACTTGCAATCAACATGCTTATGCTACCAAGTTAGTGAAATACACCTGTGCTGTAAAAGTCAGTAAAATAAATGGGACTGAAACTAAAATAGTGTGTTTATAAGGACACTTGATCATACAGTAGAATAATCAGAAATTTAATTGTTTATTTGATCAATAAGACACTGCTCAGCCATATATAGACAGGTCCCACACTGTTCTTAAAATAAGGTGAACAGAAATGGAAGATTGTATACTTCTCTTCCAGCCTTCTGGAAAACAATAGTTCTTGAAGTGACTTTATATATTTGTAAATGTGGAAGGACTTTGCATAAACTATATGACATTTAAACTGAATGTCTCAGCAGCAAACAGAGTGATGAAGAAACTGCAAGTTGAGCAAATATAGATAGCAAAGTTAGCCCACAGATGCAACACAAAGGGAACCACAGAAAGCAACCTACAGAGGTAAATTGATGACTGAAGCAAACCAGCTGGTATTCAATATATGTCCCAAGATTGACTGTACAATTAGCTACAAATTCATCTTACACAAGCTGGTATGACAAGATGTTTTGCTTCAAGAGACTGCAAAATTCCAGTTACAGTTGCAAGAATTCAACGGCGATGCCTTGTTCCCCAATAGGATGGTGAGAGCAGATAGTTCTCATTTTGAATCTTTGGCAGAAGAATGGATTACCTTCTGATTTGTCCACACAAACATCTCTGAGAAGAAGTACCAAGCTGGACCACCCAGCAGAAATGGAATAAAAAGACCTGCCTGCTTCTTTCAGCACATCACTTCCTGAAAGCCAAGGACACTTAGAAAGGAGAAAAATGAGGTCCTGGGCCAGCCACCTAGGAGTCCTCCTGGTGATATGAAGTATCCATCTGAGATGGGCACCTTTAAGTATTTCTTTCTATTTTCCGTGAATTTAGGTTGCTTGCTCATTCACTGGGAAAATATTGTAATTGTGTCTGTCCTTTACTCCACTTGTGTTTGCAGTCTCAATTCCTGCTGTGAACAGTAACTAAGTTGAAAGCTGACAGCTGAGCAAAAATCTAGCAATAAACACAGACTCTCTTGTGTTACGTCCCAAACCAGTCAATTGACTACTTCCTGAAACCAGACTGGTAAGGAAATACATGTGCTTCCGTATGTGCTTTAAAGACTGTCACAGAGTTACCATATATTCTTGTTTTGTAACAGGTTCCAATCAAGATTGTTGTAAATTAGCTTTGAAATGGAACAAGTTATTCTTGTTAACTAAGACTGTGAAACACTGTGGTTTGATGCTATCTTTCAAGTTCTTGGTGTATCCAGACATAAAATGACACCACATGTGCAAGCCTTTTGAATTACACTCCGTCTATACAGTTTGTCTTAAATGTAGGACCTTATGTTAGATAGTTAGAAGCGTTTAATCAGATCCTAGGGCTAATATAAGTCATTGGGAACTAAGTTAAAAGAGTTGTGCGCTATAAATCCATTGGGAAGGTGAATTGGAATGTAAGTAGTTGATCAAACTGTCTGATGTTTTAGCTATAGCTTGTTTTTGCTCTGTGTTAGTAACACTAAGTCCATAACCAACTGTTAAAAGTGAGGCCCTATTCTGAGGGATTCAGTCTAAAAACAAACAAAATCACCTTCCCAGGATAGCAGTTGATTATAAAGTGTTGTTTTCTTTTGTGGTGGTCATGGTGTCTGATTCTGAAAACCTGGACGGTTATCATATTGACCTATTTTCTAGTTTATGCTAGCAAAATCACAGTCCAATACTATTTTTGCCTTCTTATGCCTTATGTTATTAACTGATGCTGTTAAGGGTAGTTAATAAAACTTGAGTGTTTAATAGAATCCTTTTCTTTAATTAAACATCGAAATTCAGCCTAAGAAAGGTGGTACAAGTAATCAGTTAAGCAATTTGCTTAACTAAGGTTTGTTTTATACCCTATCTTTCTTACAATACCACAGGAAAGTCATTAGTGGTGATGGAATTTTAGAGACTAAATTTTATAATCCATAAAATTTGTAGTTGTGCAAGCCTAAAAAGGTAATTTTATACTTCAGGATATAAGGTAGTCCAATTGAAATCATAACTGCTCCCTCACTCTAGAGACTTAGGTCTTGTCTACACTAACACTTATGCCGGCAAAAGTTTTGTCACTCCCAGGTGCATAAAAAACACACCCCTGAGCAACATACATGTTCCCAGCATATGCGCTTGTGCGGCAGCGCTATGTTGGCAGAAGATGCTCTCCTAATGACATAGCTACCACTGCTCATCTAGATGGTTTTATTATGTCAGCAGGAGAGCTCTCTCCCATCTACATAACACGGCTACACAGGCACTTATGCTGGTAAAATTGATGCTAGCAAAACTCTGGTCACTCAGGAGTGTGAAAAAACCACATACCTGAGCGACAAGTTTTGCCAGCATAAGTGCTAGTGAAGACAAAGCCATACTAAAAGTATCCAGCTACAGAGTAAGGCATGGAAATCCCGAAAAAACTGCTTGTATGGGGCAGAAACTGGGCATGTGCTGAATTAAGGATTACAAAATTCAGTTTTGTCACCACTCCTTCACGTTTCTATACAGGCTGCACTGGATGTTTAGAGGTTTTTGTTTTTATTATTATTAGCATACTGACTGAATAGATAAAATGCATAAATACGAGGACACTGAAAAACTTACAGTGGCCCAGATTAAGTGTCAATCACTGGTTTTTACACTAGAAAAGAGAAGCTATGTCTGATATACATACACTCAGAACAGTCAAATTAATTGAGTAATCTTATGTATTGTGGGGCAACACAAATTCTACTAGTTATGTGCAGGGGTTACTCTACTTTGTTTTAAAACAAGCTGGTTTTTAAAAATAAATGTTATGTATTTTCACTAAACTGAAATTATGGATATTTAAAATGTTAAAAAAATTACTTCCTCAATTGTAAGCAGTCTTAATCCCATAAACCTTATTTGGTTAATTACACAGATGCCACTAGTGTACAGCACAATAAAATAATTCTGTGCTATTTATGGTTATATTCATAAGGACTCTTTACTTGCTTCACAAGCACTGACAGCAATTTATATCATGGTCAAAAGAGAATCCAACTCACTGTAATAAGTGCATTCATAGTGTAGTTGCCTGCTATAAATATTTGACTTACATGAAATCAGTAAATGTATGCATAAATATCTACTTTATGCAATCAAGAGTCAAATCTCCTGAAAAAACAAGTCTGAGATTTGTGCACAGGCTAAAATATTTGAACCCATGAATGCACAGTTCAACTCCTGTTTAAAAAGCCCTAATAGGCAAAGTAAGCAGAAATTGATAAAAATGTCAATTTCCCAAATGCTTAGAGCTCAAAAAGTCATCCTCAAAGAGCAAACACTGAATTATTGCAGACAGACGTCAGATATTATGTACTAATACTTTCTGGACTCTCATGCTAATCTATCCGAGATAGCATAGTTTAAGTCAGTAATACTCAGACCTCAGCCGTTCAGGAGCCAAATCAACAATTACCCAAAACAGCCACATTAGTTTAAATTCATTGTGTCATTTACTGTATGGTTATATATTCATATTTCAACAGTATGAACAGGGGAAATATATATTTCTCACAGCAAAATGACTGATGAAGTATTATTATTTTATCAGCTATAATTAGTTGTTAACATGGATTGGTTAATAATTAAATCACACCGTGTTTTAATATCATGTGCTGCAAAGAGCCGCAGGAGCCACTTGTGGCTTGTGAACTTCAGTCAGAGTATGACTGGTTCAAGCACTGCCTTTTTTCTTCCCCCTAAAATGGATGAATAGCAGAATACACTTAAATGATTTCACGGTTCAAATTTTGTCCCATGCACATTGGCCAGCACCTAATGAAACAGCATATTTATTAAAATGGCCTTCAACATCCTATTAAAAATGGATAACATAGCCATGATCTTGGGACCAAAAGGCTGAATCCAAATTTAAGTAAGGGTATCCTAATTTGTCTAATGTGGCTACAAAAATTCTCTTAAATGCTGCTTTGCTTTTTTGCCTGTAATTGTGACTGCCTCTTTAAAGACAGCAAAAGCCACAGCAACTTGATGTACGTAACTGAGCACATACGTATGAGAGTAATCATGATAAAATACTGCAGGAGCATACCAAGAAACATTTGCCTACATAGAAGGAAATAACTACAAAATCTGGGGAATAACTGCAAATTTTACAATTTTCCAGTTTTCTTCTGTTATAGCCAACACAGTAATGCATATCATATTGTGGTCTACTATTCATTACTTTTAAATACAGCACAAGCTCTCTTATGTGCTTCACTACTAGTCTTCCTTTCTAGCACGTCTATGATGATAACATTCCACTTAAGTTAAAAGGGAAGATCATGAGGTAGCCAGTGTGCTGAACAATGAAGCTATTCATATCTTCACACTGTAGTGTTAAGATTAAAATTATAAAAAATCTAATCTCAAAATAGTTGCTATGCTGACATTAGTTCAATTAGGAAAAAATCTGTCTACAAGAAACAAGTGTGGTAAAAGAGGCAGATTTCAAAAGAAAATATATACTTAATCAGAAGTTCCTGAACTGTGGGATGTTAAAACAAAGTGTACTAATTTCAATCGTATTTCAACCTTTTACTATTTCTTGCTAGGCCAATAGGCTTGTAACATCAAGTATTGCAATGGAGGGTGGTGGGGGGAAACACACCTAAACCGTGCTCTTTTTCCTCATCTGTGCTGCACACAATATATTGGTAAGCTATATCTTCAACCATTGTGAATGTCTCTAAGCTATTTTGGTGTGTTTATATAAAGTTACTCTAGCAAGAACTGCTAGTTTTATAAGAAACACCATTGCAACACATCGGAAGTATAATATCCTATATCAACAAAAGTTTAGCCCTTCATTTTGTTGAGTAGGAAGAATAAGATGGCAAATTCAAAAATCTGAAAACATTTATTGTAAGACCACTATGCCCTTTTACTCCTGAAATACTTACTTACTTCTACACATTTGCTGTTCTGGTTATGCTGGGGAGAACTCTTGCTTTTCTTGTGTGATTCATCAACAACTGAAGGTTTATACATGATATATGTTTGGTTCTGTTTTTGTCTCTTACTAAAGTGAAATCTTATTTCCCTCTCTCAAGAACATATGTGTTACCAGTTAATTAAGGCTTGAAAAAACTACCAAGCACCTAGAGTATGTCTACACTGCAAAAAAACACTGCAGCTGGCCCATGTCAGCTGACTCAGGCAGGTTCAGGCTGCAGGGCTATAAAATTGCCATGTACGCATTCTGGCTCAGGGACACACTCCCACTCCCATCCCTTCCCCCACACAGGTCCTTGAGCCCAAACATCTACACTGCAACTTTAGAGCCCTGCAGCCCAGGCCAGAATCACTTGACTCAAGCCAGCCACAATTGTTTTACTACAATATAGACATACTAACAGTAGCGAGAGGCTAATAGAATGGGGGACTGTTTCAGAAGCAAGAGAGGGAAGGTTTAGCAGCCATGCCCTGTTGAGAAGCTTGGTTGCTGGGAAGGAGGGTGCTATTCCTGGACTAAGTTCAGGCACTGAGGGTGTTAATCAGAAACTTAACTTCATATTAAGTTTCTGATTAACATGAAATGCCACACACGTCTCCCTGAGCTAATGGAAGTTAAAAATGCTCTCTTCTCTCTCCTACTGCTGCAGTCTCTTTGGCTGTTGGGAGTAGGCTCTCCACTATTCTACCCATTTATGTTTGGATACTGTTGACCCGTGAACAGTTCACGTATGTTGACTGCTGCTATTCCCAGGTTTCCCAAGCAACAGCAGCGTCAAAAATGACATGATTTTTGGCAGTTCTATTGCTTCCCACTGGGTTCTGATTAGCAGCAGTGATAGTGACCAATTTCATGCTACCACTGCTTGGGAAAATCTATAAACAGCAAAGCTGGTGCTGGACTTAATACTGGTTACATGAAGAGTTTATCTTTAAAATGGTAGAAATTTAATGTTTGAGGTGAAAGCAGCTTCCACAGACACTGATTATATAGTTTCCTATCAGTAAAAATTTTATATTTTCTTCAGACAGTTTTTTCAAACACAGCAATAAGTGCCCCCATTGTTAATGAAGTATTAAGTCTTATGCTGGTTTCTCCCCACAAAAGTCCTTAAATGTGGCTGCTTCTCCAGCTTTCACTTTCTACACATATTACTTCATATTCTTTAAACCCTTCCTCTACCTTTTGAAGCTTAATACATCTATTTTGATATCATTTTAATATTAACTTATGTATTTATCTTCCCACTATTCTAACTAATAAGTAGTATTGCATCCTGAAGAAATTGCCTCTATTGTAATTTCAAGTATGAACAAACTGCAACTATATGTAATATAAGAAGCTAGTGCATCAGTTAGTGGGGGGGAATAAATCAATTAATTAAATAGCATAGCACATCACACAGACTCACTTTTGGCTACAAAGGCAACAGCTCTCTTTAGCAGTCAGCCCAAGACTGCACAGCTGTGTCTACAATAGAGAAAGTTCAGGTGTGAACATACCTGCATTACTTATTTGGCTCAAAACACTAATGGCTTGTATCATGATTGGTGATTACCTCATCCTATTAATGTACTCTTGGCCTTTTTGGGGGGTGGGAAGTGTGGAGAACTCAAGCACGTGGGTTCTGCAAATGGCTCATGCATAATTCTGCCACTGGCTCTGGTACAGTGACCCCCTATCAATGAAACAAAGATACTGTACTACCTTAATGACAACAGCACTCACCCATGAGACTACCCATAAACCTATGCTCAGCTGACTGGTAACTACCCAAGGTTGCTGGTTTCCACAGGGCAATTGCTGCTCTCACAGTGAGGGGAAGGTATATTCACTGCATAGTACTACAACATTACTGCTAGCAAGCCAAAGAGATACAGAAAAATCTCTTTATTATCCTTAAGTTGAGCCACTACCACTGCTCTTTGGGGATGTGATTGGGATTCAAAGGCAGTATTCCATCTGCAAGTACAGTCCATGTGCACTCACTTGGGCAGCGGCTGGTGCCCAGCAGTTGCATTGTGAACTCTGAACTGATCTGCCTCAATCTCTATCTTTCTATGGGTACTGTGAAAACATTCTGCTACACTTCACTGTGAGTACCTCTTAGCTGCTTTCCAAAGTTCCAGCAGAACATATCTTGCCAAGCAGGGAGTGACTGCTGAACATTTACTCAGAATGGAGGCACAAGGGGACATATGTTTTCCTCTCAGACTGAACTCTTATCAAGAAATTTTACTCTCTTTGCAAGTTAGGATAGTACAGTGGTTCTCAACCTTGTGTACTGGAAGCTCTGAACATTATCCCATCTAGCTACTTCCCAACCCTTCAAATTTAGAAATATGGGAAGAACAGATTAGTCATGTTTCTAAACACTTTAGATCAGTTACAGTGCATTAAGTAATATTTTCTATTAGGATGATATTAAAAATTTTTCCTTGGCTCCCTGAAGGCCTTTGGAAATCTCTCAGAAGCCACTACTTCTGGAGCTGTACCAGGGACTGAGAAAGAAGTATCCAGAGGGTAGCACAACTTCAATGGCTTAGTACAAGTCAGGTGGACCCACAGAAATAACTGACCAGCATTCAGAGGGGTAAATGGAAAGGCACAAGAGAAGCACTTTTTACTCAGGCATACAGCAACAAGGGCAGCAGCAGTGCAAGCTCATGAGCTCTGACTTGTCAATATTCTTCCCTCAGGTCTTGGAGATGAGTAGCTCAAAGTCCATGCTGATTCTGCCTTTTGCTTTTCTTTAAAAATTGATAGACAGCCAATTATAATGTCTGAAATTTGACAGGAATTACCATCATATTTCCACAAAAGGTGAACAACTTTAATTCAACACAGAAGTGGGGATCATAGAGGTTGAAAGGCTCCACAGCCCTTCAAGTCCACATATAAGTTTAAATTCTAAATGTTCATTATTAAAATACTTGTCCCTCCCACGCATGGCAAAAAATACTTGTTCAGTGAATTGTATAAGAAAAGTCCCAAACACCGTGTATTTTTAAGGCTGCAGATGACTTTGAAAACTCAGGTGTCTAGGGAAGATGTGCATGATATAAAGTCTTCAGTAAAGACAGGTGGCAAGCAATTTGTGGGAAGACCAATTGACTTCCCCCCTCATCCTCCCACCAAAAAAGCCACACAGCTTTTCATAGCTTGAACCTTTGAAATGTTGTCTGAATTAACTGTAAAACATTAGCTGTATGTATTCTGTGGTGCATAGCAGCACAATGCATAAGAATTCACGTTTTCTTCTCAATGGCTTTAAAATATAGTTTAAAAAAACCTATCTTTTTAAAATATACAAATGTAGCACACAACGTTTTGCACAGTCCTACAGCACACACAAATACAGCAAACATTCTCAGATTATCAAGGTTTATGATTGCCCATTTTAAATTGTTTAACTGAGGAGTCACATCATATATTCAATGTTGCAGCTTCTTTCATTAGGTGGTAGCTTCTGTACAATAGTTACCCTGTATCTAAAAATACTGATCCAAATATATCTGATACCAAGATTGAGAATAGACTAAAACTAATCTACTTCCTTCCTAGACTCATTTACTGGTAACTGACAGACTGACAATATTCTAGAACATCCTGAACAAACCTTGAGGAATTAAGATAAAGATTATTGAATTAAATTGAACCATATTCAATTAGGATTAATACCTTTGAGGTACATTGTATTAAAATGCAATTGTGTATGTGTTATCATAGTATTGTATGTACCTTTTCTGGTAGGGAAGGAATGCTAACATACTTCTTCTGTCCTCAGACTTTGAAGTCACCCTGTTGGAGAGTTACTAGTTCAAACTGGATTCTCCTGGGACCAACAGACAAAGATAGGGCTTTTGGATAAATAGCCTGGTTTTAAACTGGTTCATGGCCTTCTTCCTGATCCAGCAAATGGACAGAATCATGGTCCATGGTGGGCCCCAAGCCTTAGGGCCAGATTGGAAGGACTGGGCTTACTAAGGTCTTGTAAGAGATGTAGCCTGAGAGTGAGTGCCCCTGCTGGACCATTGAGTGGCAATACTGGAACTTTTGCCCTGAACTGTGGTAGTAACTAACTTTCTCCAGTTAAAGTAGTCCTCGCCCCCAGCCAGCATGTTACCTCAGAGCTTCTGTATCACACTTTCCCACTAAATTATTAAATATTAAAGGCATGAATTTGAGTTAGATACTTTCAAATTACACACCTGTTGTATGATATAAGGCTGACGTTTCAGCTACGAAAGTCAAATTCTATTCAGTCTAAGTTGTTCAGTCATGTCCTGTAAAGCAATGTTTGCTTTTCTTTCTGTGTAATTATGTAAGCATGAGGAAAGTAAAAGGGACCAGAGGCTGGTTAGTAAGGAGCATAAGGAGAGCATTTTTAAAAAAGTAGTGGTTTCTTGCAAGCCAAAAACCAATTCTGGAGAAAAATACACCAATATACCCATTCTCCCACTCCTTCACCTGAACAGTCCCCTACTAGTAGTGCTCCTCTGCCACCCCAGAACTTCTGCTGTCACTCACACAGCTGAACAGAAAATGAAAGGTCACTAAATTCCTTAACTCGTTTCCAGCCTGTGGAATGTGAATGAGAGCAGTTGGCTTTTAGCTGACTTGTGCTACAGGATGGAAATTAGTTATTAAAAAGTTTAGAAGGCACATTTCACTTTAGTCCATCATGTACACAGCACAATGGTCTGATGTAGGAGACAGGCTTTTAGGCAATGCAGCTGCAGCATAAGCATATACCAGAGAACTCTGCAGGAGAGATAGGTAGGTCACTGTGAAATGACTGCTGTTGAAACAAATATGAAAATTTAGAATTAAGATGTTTAAAAAACATATTCTTCTCATCACATGTGTATAGCTTTGAAAGTTTTGAATTAGCACCCTAAAACACCTAAGGCTATGAAATACAAATATATACACAACTATGTAAAACTGTAATTTAGCCTTGGCATTTTAAAGCTCCAATTTTAAAGGTCAAGGAAATACTAACATTTAAATAGGCATTTTTCAACATTATCTTTTGTTACAACCACATTAGATCTAACCAGATATAGCAGAACCCTGTTTATCCGATATAATTGGGACCGGGGCCAGATCAGGTCATAAAAAATTTGGATCATCCAGAGAATGGGTCAGAGGGAGGCTGCAGCGCCGTCTAGCGGCCACAGGAGAGACTGTCCGCTACTGGACCTCTGTTCACTGGTTGTTCGATTAATACAGAAAGCCAGATAATGGAGGGTCGGATAAACAGGGTTCTACTGTATTAGTTCACAATGCATCTCTATAGTTTCTACGGTATTCACTACTTATGTTATCATACAGCTAGTCAGCATCAAGTAAATTTCCAAGCAACAATGAGAAATTTTATTTTCATGTACATGCTGTCACTAACAAAAGGTAAAGGCAAATACTGTGATAATCACTTATAATTTTTAAATACCTAACTATAGTGTTTAAGTTGCAATGAAAAATCTGCATCCCTAACTTTTAGTTAAAAAAAAGTACACCCCATGTTGTATGTCTTTTTCTAGAGTTTATCCCCTGGACTTTTAACAATTTCTAAGATATAAAGGTTATAAATTGCTTTTCAGTAGTTGTGTTATATAAAACTAGTTGTTGACAAATAACTACTTTGTAAATAGGTTGGCAAACCAAGATTCTCTAACCATCTAAAACACTCTTATTTTGCTAAGACACACTGCAAATCACACAGTGTAAGAGAATCCCAACTAGAATACATAAATTGCTATAGCAATTCACACACCACTCTAACCTTTCTCTAATATAGGCCAATATGTGATTACAAGAGGGAAAGGATTTGTTTATCATCTAGTAGAACATCCAGCACAGGTATTATTCCAACATTTCTATGAAAAAAACTGTAGCGTTTTTTCATCTTTGCGGCTCTTATACAAAGCACTCTTGGTAGGCTGAGGTGTTATTTATTAGTATATAAAGGGATTAATTCCCTTGGATCAAGATGCGCTATTGTAGATAAAACACCTTTGGTTACAGGGGATGGTAAACATGTATGACATAGCTTCTCAAGTTAGTGGGCAGGGAGAGGGAAGCATATCAAACTTTCTAGGCAGGCATGGCAAGCTGTGGCCCAGCTGATCTGAGCATGGAGGATGGGCTGCAGCTGGTGTTCTGAATGGACCTCAACATTGCTTCACAGAATCCCAGTCTCACAAGAGAGCCAGGACTGGCCTGCACTGCTGTCAGTCACCACAGCTCTAGATGGGAGGGGACACCACCCACTGAACCCTAGTGCCAAACTCCATGTGCCTGTGGCAAAGAGTACTGACTCAGGTGAGTGAGAATACCTAGGCTAGGTCTATACTGATGGTGGCAAATTCGCCGCCATCAGATAGATTTCTCTGGATCGACTGAGTGGTCTATGAAGACCCGCTCAGTCGATACAGAAATCGACCTACGAAAACCACCTCCGAAAGTGGCGCAGCGCAGTATGGATGTGTGCAGGACTGAAGCAGTGGAGTCAACATGAGTTACACAAGTTTTTTATGTCACTTGCGTATCTCCTGTTGACTGCCGCTGAATCTCAGAGGTACGTATAGACCAGCCTTTTGTGAGACAGTGTGTGGTGTGGGAAATCCCACACCTGGCAGAATCCCCCCAACATGCTCCCCCAATCCCTCTGCTCTCTCTTTAAGAAGGAGTTGTAGATTTGTGATTGAGGGGAGGGAGTGCTGCCCAGTGGGGGCACTGCTAGGTCATTTAAAGCTGGGGCAGTACGGTGGGTGGGGACACTGCCAGGTGGGGTGCGAAGAGTATGGGGGTGAGAGCTGCCAAGAGATCTGGGGGCAGTATAGGGGTTTGGAAGCTGCCACATGATGGGGGGGATACGGGGGTGAGTTTGGGGAAGCATTGCTGGGTGATTTGGAGGTATATGGAGGTGGGGGGCACTGTGGGGTGGTATAGGAAATAATTACAACAAAAACGCTACTGAAATAAATGAATCTTTACATTTTAACCTTAAAAAAAATCCAAAAGCCTAAATGGCTCCTGACCCCCAGCTAAAAGTGGTTCCTTGTACTGAAATTTGAAATGGTGCTGATGCCTGTCCCCGGGGATGGGGGTGGGGGAGGAGGGAAAGAACAGGTCCATGTTAAAAAAAAATGCTAAGGTGGGGAGTGATTCAAAAATAGGATGGGAAACCCTGTGCTGGGAGACAGTATCATCATTGGTCCCCACACCGTCCTAAGCCATAACTAAGCATGTTAAGTGATCTTCCATTTGTATCATTATTAATACTACTATAAGCTCTGACATAGCATTCTTCCTTCATGGAGCTTTACAAAGAAGAGTAAATATCCTATTTTCTTTATATAGATGGGAAGTCTTTGGCATAGCAAAGCTAAGTGACCTGTTCACACACAGTCAGTGGCAGAGAGGGAATAGAACACATATCACCTGACTCTAAATCTAATGCCCTATCCACAGAACACACTGACTCCTTATCTGAAGGAAGGATCACTAAAGCAATAATCAAGGTTTAGGCCCCAATCCTGCAATAAGCACAATGTGGGCAGGCTCATTGTAAAACTGGGTCTTTAGAGTTCAATCCTCTAAATGCTAAAATGTCCATACATATATTTAGCATGGGACATGCTGTTTGACTCTTTGGAAGCTTAAAAACCAGCTAAAAATTTAAAATTATTTTGTGCTGTAACTCTAAAAAGTAGCTTCACTGTAACTGACGAACATCTTCCAGTTCAAATCCCAAATACATTTTAAAGGGAAACTCCAGTCAGTCAGTTTGCTCATCTTGACCACACAAAAGTTCAGATCTCATCATGAACAAATCCCAAAACGTGTTTTAAAATCCACTGAAATCAGCATGTGAGCACATGCACAGAATTCATTCATCTAGCTAAAAAAAATAAACTTCCAGTGACAATAGCAGTCTGAATCTTACGTATGACAAAAGAAACTTTTAGTTTTCATTAAAATATTGTTTAAAATATGGGTCTATAAACAGGCTTTTGTGTTTGATGTTTAAAGCTTAAGCCTTTTGCTACTTATTCAATTGAGCTAGAAGAGGGGGGTTTTCATGCTTTTCTATAGCACACTTTCCCCTCCCATTTGTGACTGCAGACTTCCTCATCTCCACAAGCGTGTATGTAGACATTTATATGGATCCTTTAACCATAGTATCTGAACATTTTCATGGTAACTACAACATTTATTTAAATGTATATTTAGCTGTCTTTAGAACAATACACTTTTTTCCTTTTGGGAGAAAAGTTCACCATTCTGTCTCTTTTTACTCTAGATTTCATCTCCTGCTCCCATCTGTTCCATCCCACCACATGAACACAAGTAGAAAGAGCACAATGTAGTTAGGAAACACTTCACAGAGCAGCAAGGCCATGGACCACAATTTGGGAACCACATAACAGTGCAGCAGAAGTTTAACTATAGTTTTTATTTCTTACTAGATGCAACTCATTAATGAAATACAAATACCTGTGCGCTACTTCAGGGCTTGCTAGTTTTCTCCCATTAAAGAAAAGCTATACGAAATAACAGTTAAAAATATAAATTTTATGGCTTTCATTAGTAACAAAAAGGGAAGAGAAATGTTCTGAACCTTAAATATTTGTCATGTAAGAAAGCTCAGTTTACCATGCTTAGCATTGCCTACTGAATCTAATTAAACAGAACTGTTTGTACCCTCTGCCATTTGTGTAGTGTTTCCTGAATACATTGTTGTATATATATTTGATATAATATACACATGGGCATACATATACAAAACCCAAAAAGGTCAACTCTAGCTGAAGATTACTGTATTTAGTGATGATTAATAAAGCTGATAGGCTATTCATATATTCCAAATGTTCTTTTTCTTCAGTTATACAACAACTGTAGTTGATAAGTTTTATAAAACTCGGAAGCCAGATTTACTGCAACACAACAATAGGGATATGATCCTGTTTAAGAGCTGTGGATGCTAATGTATTATAAATAACTACTTAAAACAAGGCACTGTAGGGACCAAGAGTACAAGAGTAAAACAGGGGAAAAGTTGATAATCACACTTGTTAAATCTATTAAAGAGATGCAAGATTCTTCACAAAAACATCTAAGTTGAGTGGAACAATCATTTCAATCAGGCTTGCCTAATATACCAAGTATCAGTGGTCTACAAATACCTGTGACTGACAATGGTGCATGTGGATACTGCACACAGCACTGAAAAGGAAACTAAAATGCTGTTTGAAAATCATGCTGCATCTTGCAGCACTACCTTCACTGCAGAGCATCCTCCGTACAGACACCCCCTCACCAGCTCAAGATTATTAATTCTACAGAACTCCCGTTAAGGCACAGAAAGTAAATCCATCATTTAACCTCAATTAATGCAAACATGACTGGCTGATATTTCCTCTGCAATGTTACTTTCCGAAGCAGAGTGACTGTCCCTTAGTCCTCCACGAAGCTTGGCCCGGCAGCCATATCCTGATTCACCTACCAACGCTTGTTTTGGAAGGGGTACGACCCCCTCACACTGTCCCTCAGCAAAACGTGGCGGAGTGAAACCTGCCCAGCAAACAGCAAAGGCATCTCAGGCTCCCACCACAGCAGTGGGATGAAGCAGCATGCAGTTTGGATCCGCACCAGCGCCGAGCCTCGCACCGGGGAGTGGGGCCAGGACAGATCGGGGCACTATTCCCTCATCCAACTCTCTCCCCACCCCCTCCCAGACAGAAAGATGAGGGGTTTACCTTCATGATGAGCTCAGGCTGCAGAAAAAAAGCCCCCGATCGGGGCTGAGCGGCCGAGGCTGGACCTGGAATTAAAACAAAGCACTGAGCCACCGCACCAGCCGCTTGCACCGGAGCGCGGGTGGAAACGGGCAGGGGGGCCGCCGGGGTCCTGATCAAACTCCTCCCCCCCAGATTTCGACCCCCATCTCCGACACCTCCCCATTCACGCCCCCTCCCCCCACTTGCTCGGCCACCGCTTTTCCTCCAACCCCCACACACCGCGGCTCGGCTTCCCCTTCACTCGCTGCCATTGACGCCATTTCTGTCAGAGGAGGAGAAACTTGCCACAACAACAACCCACCCCCAGCCTCTCCGGCTGCTCCGGGAGAGTCCCCGCTCCGCACCCAGCTCACGGGGGTCGGGGCGCAGACCCGTCGCCCCAGAGACCCGAGGGCGGGAGGGGGGTGCTGCGGTGTCTGATCCCTGGAAACCCCCCTACTTTGCTGCGGCGGGGCGGGGGGAGGGGGAAAGGGGCCGCCGCTCCTCCATTGTATGAGGACGAGGAGGGGGTTGGGTGGCAGCTCTCCCCGTTGGAGGGGCTGCGGCTCTGTAGATCCCGGCAGAGGCGGCAGCTTCTCCCACCCCCCATGAAAGAAAGCGCTGACTCCGCGACAGGACTTTCAACAGCAACAGCCGCAGCTGCCCGGCGCAGCGGGCCGGCCCTGACGAGCAGAGACTGCAATGGGGCAGCCCCGCTCGGGCTCCTCGCCGCCCCGCAGCGACTCCAACCCCACACCCATCCCCCACGGGGGGAATCAGCGAGTCCCGCCGCAGTCTGGCTCGGACAAAAACAACCCCCCTCCCGCCTAGCGCCGGCCGCAAGCACCGGACCCCCCCCCCCCATCGCCGCCCGAGCGGAGCCTCCCGGCTCCCTCATCTGCTGGCGGCGGGGCCGGGGCGGCTCTTTCTCCTGCTGTCGCTCTTACCTTTGTTCCGCGGCGCCCGCCCGCGGCTCCCCCTGGCCCAGGGGGGAGATGGGGGACGAAGCCTCCTCGCGGCTCCGGACCCGCTGGCTTGGTGCTGGACCCGGATCAATACCCAGCAACGGCTCTAGCTACGGCGGCTGCTCCGCGCTGCGTACGACGATGGGACCGATCCCTCCTGCCCGGACCCGACGGTGGCGGAGGCTGCTCCGCTCCTCGGAGCCTCTCGCTCCCCTCCCCCACCTCACAAAGTGACTGACGTATAGACACCCGCCTCCTCCCCGCCCTGCACTTTCGCTATTGGCCCAGAACCGGTAAGGCCCACCCATCCCCCCGCGCCATTGGCCGCCGTCTCGGAAACACTAACGTCATTTTTCCACTAATTCTATGGAAACAGGGACTCGGCGCCGCGGAGGCTCATGGGTAACGCTGTTCTTTCCCTCCCCGCTCGTCCGCGCTCAAGAAGCAGCTGCGCTTCAGAGCCGAACCACATATCCCATGGTGCACTGCGAGAGAGGGGCCGCCAGGGGGCGGGGCGAACGCGAGCGCTTATTAAAACAAGTGGGCGGGCCTGGCGCCTGCGCAATGAAGCCCCGGTGGCGTATTTTCACCCAACAGAAGAGGGTGGCGGCAATAGCAGTTGAAGTGGGCGGAGTTTTCGAAGGGCTGTTGCCGCGTGCAGGACAGGAACTACGCCGGGGAGGGGCCGCCCGCCCGCCCGCCCAGGCTGGCGCGGAGCGTGATTGTGCATCTTGGCCTCGCCCGGCCCGGCCTGGCCAGAGGGGAACGTGCAGGCAGATGGTGACCCCGGCGGGCGGTAGGTGCCGGCGGTGGGGGGAGCTTCGGGCGCCGCCAGTCCCCTCAGCCGCCCCTGTGCCCTGCGGGCGCGGTCTCTGTCGCTAGCCCGGCTCCTTTGCGGTACGGGGGGAGGCTCCCCGCTGGCCGCGGCGCCTGCCCGGCTTGCTCCCTGAGCCCGGCTCCTGGGGCCGGGTCGGTGCTGCCGTGACACGCGTACCCCGCTACGCGGCGGTTGGCGGCCGTTGGATGCGCCGCCTTGCGAGGGGGGGAGTGGGAGCAGGTCCCCGTGTCCCCCCCCCCTCCCGTGCAGGTTCTGGGCAGGGCGCGGCCGCTGGGTCGGCGGGGCGAGCGGAGGGGAGGGGAAACAGGGCGGGCAGCGCCCGACCCCCGCACCTGCCCTCGGGCTGAGTGCGCTGGGGCCGCTCTGAAACGGCGGGCTCAGCCGCCTCGGGGGCAGGCGCTTCCCCGCCGGGCGCTACTGCGCTGGTCCCAGCTTTCTCGTTCCGGGCGGTGATACGAGCCCCAGCGAGCGGTTCCCGAAATCAGAAAATGGGGGGGCTTCACCCTGGCTGGCGCTGAGATGGCGCTGTCGTGTAAGCAGCAGCAATTTGCTGGCGCTGGTGTATCCGGTTTTGGCAGAGGTAAGCAGTAATAGCCACCGGATTATGCAAGATGATTCGTGTGTAGCGGAGTTTTATTACTAACTCGGTGTGGCTTGAGTCACTTGCTGATCAGTTGAGCATTTGGCTTTCTTTGTGCAGGCCATTTTAAAGTGCAGTTCGGCTCGGAAAAGAGTGTACGGGTAGTTGGGATTCGTGCTCTTTCTTCTGTTTCATTCAGTTCCCAAGTTAAAAAGATTGTATGTCTTAACAGCCAGCGCTGCAAATTTAATGTAGAATTTCAAAAGCAGAGCTGGCTTTCTCTGCCTACTGTGTTGATACTGATGGTAGACTTCTGCAGGCCAAATTCTGCCCTTAATTGCACTTGACAACTATGTCTTGATGCTAGCACCTCTTTTATTGCTGTGTAGGTGCTGCTGAGCCACAGTGACTTTAGAAAAGTTAAAAATATTTCTGCATTTAAGTATTAAGTCATTTAACTACTTATAAATGGTAAATCTGCAATAAGATGGTCTTTTTTCATAACTTCTTACCATGACTAATCTTTTTAAGATTAACCTGTAAATTGGCTTGGTAGTAGCTGTTTCAGGGAGATACTATAATAGTAAAACTTAGTTTTCTTGATCTACTTAGATTTCTAAAACTGGAAATACTAACTTGTAATTTGTATATTTTGGACAGTGAAACTAGGCTGGTTAACATTTCTGGTTTTATTACACTAATACCATGCTGCTGTTCTTAGAATTGTAGACACTGCGTAGCAAGGTGGATGAGTTAATATCTTTTATTGGACCAACTTCTGTTGGTCAGAGAGACAAGTTTTCAAGTTTACAAAGAGCTTTTCAGTGTAAGCTTGAAAGCTTGCCTGTTTCTCCAACAGGAGCTGGTCCACTAAAAGATATTACCTCATCCATCTTGTCTAATATCCTGGGATTGGCAGTACAATGCTGCAGATACTAGGGCAGTGGTTCTCAAACCTTTTGTATTGATGACCCCTTTCATGCAGCAAGCCTCTGAGTGTTACTCTTGTTGGTTGGTGCCGATCCCTAGCCCCTGTGGGCTCCCTACTCCTCTTTCATCCCAACCCCTGTGCTGTGCCTTCTTTGCCCTTTTCCCCTGCACCCTCCTCTTGCACCCATGTGGGAAAACAGCCTGCATGCATGGAGCAGCTGGTATTACTGCTTTCTCCCACCTCAAAAGCTTCTCTTCCATGAACCCCTAGGGAACTGGCGGGGGGGGGGAAGAGGAGGAGAAGTGAGGAGCAACATCAGGGCTCCCTGGATCCAGGTCACTTTCCCCACTTGGGCTGTGTAAGAGGAGGGCAGAGAGCAATGATTTCTGTTGCTCTCCTCACAGCACTGCCCAGGTGGGGAAAGTGACCAAGATACCGGAAGCCATAGTGTTGCTTCTTGGGCCCCTCTCCCCCACCCCACCCCACACACTTTCTCTCTCTCCCCCCCTCCCCTGGGGGGTGCAGAGGATCTTTAAGAGCTGGGATGAGTGACCAGTATCTGTGTGCTTGTCCCTTCCCCCCATGTTGCTCTGCCAGAAGGAAGCAGGGTGGCTGACAGCCCTGTGCCTGGCAAGGGCTCACAGCTCTCAACCCCCACATAACCAAGTCGTGATCTCTAGTCTGAGAACCAATGCTGTAAGGGATGTGCTTAAATCAAAATATTCTACAGGACATTTTGAATAAATCTAACTTTCATTCATCTACATGTTATGCTCCTTTAAATGTTGAAGAAATTCTTATGCTGAAGGAGTTGAATAAGCTATCCTCACAAACTGGAATGCGTTGTGTTAGCCAATTAGATTACTATAGCCTAATACCACTTTGACAATTTAAGTTGTTTTGTGGCATGTTTTTACTTCGATTCATTGTCTTTTAAGTTGAGAGCTCTTTGGAAAGTGCTAGAATACTGTGGATATTAATGCATACAAATAATAGTATTGATGGTAATAACATGAGAGAGAAATTAAGATAAACTTTAATAGTGTTCAAACTTTATCTGTTTTACTAAGCTGCTTTGGGAACACTTGCCACCATTAAGAAATCATTTCCCCATAGGGGAAATAGGTAGCGGCCCATAGAGTGGAACGCACCTCACTTGGTACCAGCAACACCATGCAGCAGTATAGGAGGGGAAATGAAGAATAACTTTCAGACTGAAACTAAACATTGTTGACTAATTAAATAACCAAACTGCGGTTTGGCCAGAAAAGCATTGTGAACACCTCCCCTCTTGCAAAGAGGGCTATGGATGCTTTTAATAACAAACAGTAACTTTTCTATGCTGCCTCTGAAATAGAGCCTCTCCATTTGCACATTCCTCTTAAACCTGCTGGGACATCTTCTGAGCTGCTGAATTGCTGATGCCATTTCCTTTTAACATCTTAGCTTTTTTTGGCGATCTGCTGTTCAATCACAAGCTTAAGTGGCATCACTGCATACCTTAAGATGTGTCTACACAGGCACGTTCAGGAAAGTGAATCAGTATATTTGCCTTAAAAGTCCAGAACAGACCATTGTAATCATGTAGTCTGTTCTCCTGTATAACATAAGCCATAACTTCCCAAAATAATTTATAGAGCATGTTTTTTAGAACCTTTGGTAAATGGTCCGAATGGCAAATTACACCTGATTTCCAGTATGAATTTGTCTTGCTTCAACTTCCAGCCATTAGATTGTCATACATTTCTCTACTAGATTGAAAAGCCTGTTAAATATTTGTTCCCTGTATAGATATTTATAAACAATAACCAGGTCACCCCTTAACCTGCTAAGTTAAATAACTTTTGCTCTTTGAGCAAAATATAAGTTGTTTTCTAGTCCTTTAACTAGTCTCATGGCTCTTCTCTGAACCCTCTGATTATCAACATGGTTCTTGAAATGTGGACACCAGAACTGGACACGGTATTCCAGCAGCAGCTGCACCTCAGCCAAATGCAGAAGTAAAATGATCTCTGCTCTCATTCAAGATTCCCCTGTGTATGCATCCCAGAATCACATTAGCTCATTTGTGCATAGCATCACACTGGGAGCTCATGTTCCAGTGGTTATCCACAGTGACCCCCAAATCTTTTTCAGAGTCACTGCTTCCCAGGAAAGAGTCCTCCATCATATAGCATAGCCTACATTTTTTGTTAGATGTATAATTTACATTTAGCTGTATTACCTGCTTTATATTCATTACTATCCACTTTCCCTGTCAATTTATGTATATTTATAGCTATTTTTCACTTGCCTTCTAAACCAGGTCATTTTTTAAACCAGACTTGCTTCCTTCTTTGATTGACTTTTTGGGTGTCTAGTAAGGTGTTCTTAAATTATTTCTAATTATCATTAATTTTTCTGATTGAATTCTTCCTCCCAGCTGATTTGACACAACTGTTTTCAGCTTTGTGAAACTGGCCCTATTAAAACACCAAGTATATATATTACGGGTCTGGACTTAATTCTGTTTACATATGTGATCAAGGCATGTCTTGTACCACTTGTATCACAGCTAACATTAATTTAAGTTCTGTAATCAGTTCCTCTTTATCTGTTTAGACAAGGTCTAATAAAGAATTCCCCTATGTAGGCTTCAGCGCATCTTGTGTTAGGAAATTATCATCTATAATGTTTAGAAATTCTAGGAATGTTTCAGTATGGAAAGCATGAGACTTCTAGCATATATCAGTTATGTTGAAGTCCCCTGTGATCATGCAGCTTTTTTCCTCTACATATTATAAATAGGTTCGTCTTGTTCCCTAATGTGATTTGGTGGTCTACACCATACATCAACTAATAGTGTGCTTTATGTGTTAGGGCATTGATCCATAAGCCTTCAAGAGCACTGTCTTCTGAGTTATCAGTGACTCAGAAGTAGGTAATGCCATATTTGACATAGTTGCACTATCCTTCTGCCTTTGCCTATTCCATCCTTCTTAAATAGGTGTAACCATTTATTTTAATATTTCAGTCATTCAAATCATCCCACTAGGTTTCAGTCATACCAACTAGATGGAATTTGTGCTAATAAATTAACAATTCCAGATGCTTTTGCTTGTTACCCAGGCTCCTAGCATGGATATAAAGACAATTCAAGATTTTTTTCATGTCCTTGGGTTCCTTAATCAACTTTGTTCTCCGTATCTTTTTTGTGTGCTGAGTGCTCATATATTCCATCTTTTTACCCTCCCCTTTGCTATTAGTTAACTTAAGTTGACACCTTCTATTAATTTAAAGCAGCAGGTTAAATCCCTGTGTGTGCGCTCATTCAGAAGTAGAGAGACTTGAGTTACTCAAGTTTAATTCACAGTGACCCTGAGATGTGTTGGTGACAGAGATTACATGAGGCTAACACTGACCTTGTTTTACTTTTGCAGTGGGAAAAGGTCAAGAAATATGGCTAATTTTTTTAAAATGTTTTTATTCCCAATTGGGGACATTCAAGCTCTTACATATTGTGGACCATATGTTAATAGAGAACATTTCATAGATCACCTTCTATCCTGTTTGCAACCGCATGACTTTATGGCAAATTGATCATAAGCAATTATAAGCTGCTTACACGGAGAAATAATGGGAAAGTGTTTGTGCTAAGATGTGTCTATTGCAATCGATGGGGAGGGGAACCTGCTATTCATCTTCCCTCTCTGATTTCTAGTGTTCTTTCTCTTGCTTATGTGTACAAGTTTCTCTACTAAGAGGACATGGTTCTGTTGCCTATGTGGTGGTCTTTTTTTTTTTTTAAAACCCCTTCCCCTCCACAGATTTCCTTGTCACTCTGTTCCTTGTTCTCCTGGATGTGTTGCCTGACCCTCTTGCAGTGGATTAACTGTTGTGTTCCCCTCTCCCTTGGACTCTTGTGGTATTGACTAGCAGCTCCCATTCTCCTCTTAATAAAAGGCAGCCTAGCTGCTTATAATTTCAGCCGCTTCTATAAGATTCCCATCTCTTCTTGACAAAAGTTAGTCTGATCTAGTCATTTGACCAATCCAAAAATAAATAGGTCAAATATTGTCAAATGTCAAAAATGGTCAGATGTTTTAAAGTGTTAATTGTTAGAGCAGTACCAAAAGAGTAAGACTTCATGATTTCCACTAGGGTTAGCTTTAGATTCTTATTTTTAAATACAAAAAATAAGTTGCTTAAGTGAGTTATTAAATGAAGTTCTGAAAATGGAAGAAACGGCACCATGGTGCAATCAAAAGGGTAGGCCACAGCCTACATCTGGGCATTCTTGATGGAATATATAACAATATTTGACCTTGATCAAGTAATAGATGGTCAACTGACATTTGACCAGCTTGCCAAGCCTTGTCTAGACAGCCGTAGAAGCATCTAGAAACAAGAGACGAAATGGCATCTACTAACTAATTCTCCATGGGCCACCAGTGACTTGCAGATCAATATGGGAAACTGCCTTAACTAAAGACCTCTTGTTGAGAAACTGCAGAAGAAATTATGGTTGGGCAAGTATGTAATAGTTTAAAGTCATTGCATAGTGAACTATGCAACTAGAAACGTCTAAATATCTTGTATCTGATCAAGAACTTCTCAAGGCATCCCAGAACAAAAGCTTAATCCATCCATGTTGGGGAGAGGGTAAACCTACCCACCTTTTGATGGGTTCAGTATTGAAAAATCATTATTTTGTCTAGAAATAATCTGACTTTGCCATAACTCTCATATGCTTACTGTAACATAAATGTGTGCAACCAACTGCATATTGTATAACTCTGAGAAACTTTTGAGGAAAATCTCAGAAGCTTCAAATTCTTATTTTGTGAAATTAACAACCTTCAGAAACTTTGCTTTTGGCTCTGTGCTTGTACTGAAAGGGCATGTTAGCCATTTGTATACAGCTTTTTTCTTGGCAGATATGTCAAACTCATAGATCATATAATGCAGTTCATAGGATTTTCTCACCTTTCCAGTATCTCCCGTTGTCTCCTTTTTTCCTAGTCACTATTTCTTTAATCAGCTACATCCTTATTTTGGGGAAGATGATGTTATGCTCACTTTGAATTTAGTGGCACTAAAAGTGGTGCAAGGTACTCTGTTCAGTATGAGTAAGGATATGGCATTCTGATCCTTCGTTAGCATTCCTTCCTGCTGGTCAGGTGACTTAAGGTGTCACCTTAAGTGTTTAGTTAATTTATGATTGTTGTAATGCAAGTCTTCCCCATGGGGGTGGGGGGGGGAACCTGTTACAAAAGTCATCTAGGAAAACAGTCTGGAAATAGTAAATGGAATAAATTTACATTTTAGCAAATTTTTCACTCTTCTTAATCTGCCTGTTTAAAATATAAATGTAAGGTACTCATAAATCTAGCAGCAAGCCTTTGGCTGGCAGCCAAGGACATTCTTCAACTGTTGCCAGGGCAAAACACTCCTTGCAAGATGCCTTCTAAACAGTCAAGGACTGCTGCTGAAGTAGCAGGAAACTTCATATTACCACTGCAGCTTCAGTCTTCAAATGACATTAAAAGCATTGAGTTTTGAGCTGCTGTATCTGCAGTGCAGCAAGAAAGGTTAGAGGTGAGAGGAAGGAAAATAGATTACAGAAAGGAGTCTGAAAGTCACAGAAATGGAGAACCTGAGAAGAGAGAAAGGGACATGAACTGAGAAATGAACACTGGAAGATGAATAAGCTATAAAATGAATCCAGAATTGGCAGGAGGAAAACTTGAGACACAAGTGGAATATGTGGTGAAATAAGGCTAAAGAGAACCAAACACTTATTCTAAAAGAATAAGATATAGCAGATATAATGGTATGAATTTTACAACAAATATGAAAGAATGAGTAAGCCAAAAATCTCAAGTTTTTGTTTTCAAAATATGCCTTTAAAAATTCAGGTTTTCATTTTTTATCAGGAAACTTAGATTAAGTCTGCATTCATGCATGTGCATTCCTGGGCATAAACACATGTTTAGAATTTGAATTCTTCTGATTTTTTACTTCTGGAAAGATCTACACAATGGTGCTTGACTGTGGTGTATCTAAGTTTTTTTTTTTTTTAAATAGACATTTTAGATAATCTGGAGAGACCCAGAAATCAAAGCAGACTCCTAGAAAATGTTTATAATGAATTTCAATTTAAATGGTTTTTGCTTTATTTAACAATCAAAACAAGTTCCCCTGTTTTTAAAATGTGGTGGTGGTTAAAGTGGATAAAGCACCAGCAAGAAGATTTATATTGTGTAATGCAAAACAGTGATAGTTGGAAAATAATGGCTTTCTTTCAAGCAACATTTTCAAGTAGGCCTGCCCTAAATCACGTAAGCATGCTTCTCTTTTTTTCTAATGCTAACATCTTGCTTCCATTATATATTTTTAAATTCTCTTAACATTGATTGTGATAGTAAGAAGCTTTTTTTCCTTTGACAGAGTGAAACACAGCTGCTTGAAATGGAGGGAATGGAAGAAACATCTACAAGAATTCTTTTAGAGCCATACAAATATTTACTTCAACTGCCAGGCAAGTCTCCTTTTACCATTCTTTCTGTTCTATGTATCTCACTTGTTCTCAGATTCATCAAGTCAGATAACTCCTGTAAAGAATAAGTAGAGGACAACTCTGTCCAGTCTTGACTTGTATGAAATTTTATTCTGGGCAATTTAATTTTTTACTGAAAAAAGCAGAACTTTTTAGTTAGAAAATCCTAACCACCAGCACTAGACCAGGAGAAGTCTAGCCCTTCTGAGATGGACATCTTTTCCCTCAGTCTGTTCAATTCAGAGAAACTTCTCCTCCTCCCCTCATCATTGCATTCCAACAAGCCAACATACTGTCATATACATCTCTGGTTGGTGAAAAGGAAAGTGCTAAAGAGTTGACCATATCCATTCCATGAGAGCTGGATCAACTCTGAGCCTGCTATTGAGCTGTGCCTTGGTGTATTTGGACCTTTTTCATCTGTCTGTACTACTTGTTGCTCAGTCATGACCTATGCTGCTTAAACAATTAGTCCTATACCAGATTTTTCCTTTGGACCAAACTCAGCTATTCTGGGTCACCTCATCTCCCCAGATGATCGGTATATTGGCCTCAGGCCAGCTGGTAGTATTCTGAGAGGAAAGCTTCCTCTGAGACATAGTAACAATTCAAGCTGATCACTATGAAAATAACTCACAAATCAACACTGTAGCATATGCTGTACTGTATGTACTGGTAAGTGGCTTCTGTAGCTTTCATCCCTAAGCAGTGAAATGTAGACAATAAATCAGACTGGCCACCAAAGCAGTGACTAGTCCCATATAGAAAGGAAAGAGTAAAACTTTTTGACTTTTCAGTGCATTACAGCAGTGACTTCAACCAGTGCACAGTACAAACTGGACAGAAGTCTGTAAAAGTAAATCAAAATGATGTGATTGCCTGTGCACACTTGAGGGAAATGTTGGCTGTTGTCAGTGGCATTGATAGGTATTCTCTGGTTCACATGGTCCTTAGCATGCCAAATATAATTTGATGTAGGCAAGGCCTTGTAGTGGAACTTCCCTTTTGCTTATGGTGAGCTTCACTGTTAATCCTTACCAATGCAGCAGTTATAAACTAGGTACCACATAAAATTCCAATATGATTATCAATTATTTCTGGTTGACATAGGGAAGGAGAAGAGAAGTTGCCAGTAAATCTCCTTCCTCCAGGCTAAGAGGAAATCCCTGATTTCTAATCTAATAGCATCTCCCCTTGGGGGGTTAAATCAGAATAAATTTTGATATTGCAGAGACCCCCACCACCTCCTGTGGCTGTCCGTGGTTCCTTTTTGCCACCACTCCTGTGTAAAGGGAAATGTAGCTCCCCTCCCGCCTTAATTGTTATAATCAGAAGGAAATTAAGGAAAATATTGTAAAACAAAGTCTGTGGAGGGAAAATAAATAGCTCATCTTCAGTATTTTGATAACTTTGCTAGTTGCATACACTGACTGTAAACTATGCCCCAGCTACTATGAAACTCAGTAATGAGAAGTTCAGCAACTTAAAGAGAAATCAGAAATGAACAGCAAAAGTGGCTTTGGAAGAGCAGTGCTTTAAAACTAACTTGTAAATGTAGCTCAATTTAAAAAAAAAATGTTTGTTTTGCCCTGTAAATTATTGGCTGTGAAACTATTTTGCTGATGTCATTTATTGTCCTAATACTTTGAAGACTGACAGAATACCTCTGTTTTGGAACAGCCCTCTCTCTGAGGGATCATTTAGATTGCAAAGACTATGCAGTCTTTATCCATGGAAAAGACGCATGGTCTTGTCAGTGATGTTGCAAGCTTCTTCCATGCTACTCTGGTAAATTGTCACAGCCCTGTTTGTGCATCTACTATGTTTTGCTATCTCCTTTCTTTTGTTACTGTAAATCTTAATAACCTTCTGGAAAGAAGGATGCACAGTGAGATAGCAAATCTTTTTCAGATGACCATTATTTTAGGTTAGTTAAGTCCAGAAAACACAGAAGAACTTCAGAGGGACCATAACCAAGCTACCTGAATGGACAACTTAGCAGCAGATGAAGTTCAATGTTGATACATCAAACATGTGCTTTACTTTGCATTTGTGGTACTACTCAGGTATCTTAGCGTTCTAAACAGTATCTACTCAGGAAAGAAACTTGATGTCATTGTGGACAGCTCAGTAATAATCTCTGATCAGTGTGCAACTGCAATCAGAGAGGCAAAGTTAATATGCATAAGAAATGGGATAGAAAAAATTCAGAAAATATAATAGCACTATAAATCAATAGTTGATGCCCTCTATCTAGAATACTTTAGCAGTACTGGTCACTGCATCTTAAAGGATATTGCGGAGGGAGATAAGAAAAAGTTAATGAGAATTAAGCAGTCAAACTCCATCTGTGATATGTAGGCCCTGTTTTTTTTTCTGGAGGGGGGGGAGGCACAATTGTTACACTAAAGTCCATGGGGGGCTCCATTTAAAAAGTTTGAGAACCACTGATCTATAGAACGCACTGGTATAATAATAGCCTGGGCGCATAGTGTAGTAAAACCTCATTCCGTAGGCAAGGTATAGAAAGGTAAGGGATTTGTCAATTGATCTATTTAATAAAGTGTGTGTGTGTGTGTGTGTGTGTGTGTGTACACAATTATAATTTGCATAGTGTCCCCTGTGGCAATTAGGGGGAAACTTGCCCACTCCCCTTCCAGATACACTTCTTCCAGCTGATGGAAATATTAATAATGTTGTTGGAAATCAGTTGAACTGAGTATCATTTAAAAGCCCTTTCTCCCATAAACTCCATGGTATCAAACATGACAAATATAGAACAATTATGTAGGTATTTGAGAAATTAATAATCAACATTTTTAGTTATACTTTAGTTTAACACAGGAATGCATTGTTTACATAAAAGCATTGCTCTTGTCTAATCCTAGGGAAATTGACCTTAACATGTAAGATTGAGAGCACTTATTCATCCAAGTCATCATCAATGTCCTCTCCATCAAGAGCATCACTGCTAGAAACCTCATACTCGCTCATCTCTCTACGAAGCAGGCTGCTGGCCAAACATATGCAGGGTAGTGATCATCTGGTGTCTTGCATATGAGCATTTGATTGGCTGGAGGATTTATTTCTGTATATCATAACTGATGTGATCAGGCCATCCTCCAAGACCCATGTGCCTGATAGTGGAGGGTAGTTTTGCATGTGCTCGATCACCCAGTGTCGTTCCATTGCTTGATAACTTGCCCCACTGATAGCAGGTATAAATTCACCCCTTGTCAGTAGCAATTTTTCTGAGTGATCAGTGGGGCTAGCAGGTGTGGTTGGCAATATGGATACCTCATGTGGTGCTGATTTAAAGGCTGACCATGTTGGAATGTACCTTTCTCCTGAAATGGCACAGTATAGTATGTCCTGGGTGACCAGATCACTCAAGGGTATGCCGTCTCTTCAGTGGAAAGTCTAATCAATGATTTTTTCATCTCTGCAGTGCATCCTACTTTTGGACAATAAACAAGTTAGGTCAAGGTTGGTTCCCCTCTATTAGATTCTCTTTAACGTAATTCATGAATTCCAGCTCAGTAACACCATTCACATTAGTAAAAATCAGTATTTGTTTGTGTGACCCGTCCGTGCCCAGGGTAACTCACTGATAATGCCAGGGTCAGGGCAGGCTGTAAAAGGAGAGCAGATTCTCCCCACGCTGGTGGGTGACACTGAAGTCAGACTTCCCAACCAGCCACAAACAGTGCTTCTGATTCCCCCACACTGCTTATCAAGAAGCCACTGTGCAAATACACACAGCCCCCTTTACTGCATTTCAGTCTCTGGCTCCCAAATGGCCACTAGGTCCATTAAAGAGACCACTTATTTAAACTCTGTGCTCTTTACTCAGAAGATTCCCTCTGATCCCAAAGGACCAGCCACAGTACCAGTTCACTATAAGTTTGGATCTTACCCAAAATACCATGCTGCCAGCCAGTCTTTTAGTAACTAAAACTAAAGGTTTATTAATAAAAGAAAAACAAACAATAAGAGAAGTGTTAACGGATTAAAGCAATCATATACATACAAATGATTTGAAAGTCCATATACACCAGGTTTCTAGAACAATTGTGGAGTTGCAGGCTTGTGTAGTCCCTCTGGTATACATCCAGTACCTGGATGGGTCTAAGTCCTTCAGTTCAGTTGCAAAGTGTGTTGCTCCAGAGGTGTCCACAGCTGAACAGGAACAAAGACAAAATGGCTTCTGTGGTTTGATCTTATATACCCTCTGTCACTGGCCATGCGGCTTGTGGAACTTTACAGGAACCAAAATGGAGTCCAGAGTCACATGGGCCAATCCTGGTAACTCTTCAGGTATGCCTTTAGTTCCTTCCTGGGCCTTTGGCTTCTGTAAAGGTCTTGATGGGCCATTAAGCAGGCTATTGTCCTGCTGCCTTCTTTGTCTGGGGTGTGTCTTGTACAGCACAGTTTGAAATACAGGTATATCAAAGATCTCCATATCTTTCTTCACGCATATCACTCATGAACACAAATATAATCATCTTATTCAGCATATTATAACCTTTCTAACAGTACCGACATAGCATGTCTTACATGAATCGTTATGATTTTGACATATTAATGTCAAATAACACATATCCCCCCTCCCATCCAGTCCACATGACAGTTTGCTTATATCTTTTGACACAACATTACATATATTCCTGGTGTAGTGCTCGATGTGATGCTCATAGTTGTATGCCTACGCGTCTTGAGTCAGTGCACCCATTTAACTTTACTTTCTAGGCAGTGATTGCTTCATGCTGTTTCTCACATGTTGAAAGTGTGCTTAATGGTTGCTTTTGAACTTGCAGTTTATCACAGAAGCAGGTATATTTGAAACACATGCCATGGGACCTATCTTGGGTGAGACTTGCCTTTGACGAACACTTTCCTGACATCTTCGGCTTTTCCCTGATGCTCCGTGTACTTCCTTTCCAACCTTCAGTTTATGGGTTTACTTTTTATAGCATCTGAGGTGACACCAAGCATTGTATTTAACCAGGTCCTTCACAGTTGTGATTTCTAAAGGTTTAGCTATTAGTCAATACTGTGTCTTCCCAGTGATGCTTAAAAATGATCAAAACCAAAGTAAAGATAGGGATTTTATAATTTACTTTGGGATTGTAGTTATGCAATGTACATCTTATGTAACTGTGCATGTTGTTTGTGGATGGATTCCACTAATTTCTGGCAGGATGCTGACATCTTAACCAGTGCCTCATTACAACCCATGCATATTAAATAAAGCTGATAATATCATTGAATTGCTTCTTTTTTTGCTGATAGCAAATAAACTTGGGGCATTCTTATCTGAAGAAAGTCAGGTATCATGTTCTGAGTATTAACTGATAACACAGTACTGTCAGTCGAGGGCCACAGTTTAACTTAGTGAGGGCTGCATATATGATATACCTGTGTTAAAGTATAATTTAAAAACACTGATTTAAAAAAGTTTTCCTCATCTGTATCTGTTCTATTTTTGTCATGCTTGATACCATTGTTTGAGAGAGAGGGCTTTTGAATCAAACTCTACTCAATCAATTTCCAACCACATTGTATTTCCAACTTCCACTAATTGGAGGATCTGGAGCTGGGATGGGGACAAGTCTCCCCTCTCTTCTCCCCCACCACCTCACAGAAGATGACACCCTTGAAATTATGATTCTGTTGATATGGTTAAAAAAAATCAAATATCTTTTATCTATCTTTGTCATTAACATGTCCACAGAGTTACACATGCTTCCAGTGGGTGACTAGCATAACTATGGTAGTTTAGGGAGCAAAGGGGTTGCTAACCATTATTGGGAGAGCAAGGATTTTGTTACCCATACTTTATAGAATGGGGATAAATGTCAGTAACAACTTATTTACCTTATTAAAGCTTGAGGTGCCTATTATGAGCAGTAAGCAAATCTGTTGACAACTCTCTTCAGATAGACGTCAGCAGTTTTTCAGTAGTCACCTTAGCCAGTCACTTGTCGTGCAGTTCCTCAGGTAATGTTCCACAAGTTGAAGGCATGGGGATTTTTCACAGGCAGTACTTGATGGAGGAATAATCCCACCAGTTGCATGTAACTTGTGCAGTTTGTAGAAAGCAAGTTTGTATTTATCCCTAAAATTAGCATAAGAACAGCCATGTTGGGTCAGATCATGGTCCATCTAGCCCACTATCCTGTCTTCCAACAGTGGCCAGTGCCAAGTGCTTTAGAGGACATAAACAGAACAGATAATCATCAAGTGATCCATCCCCTGGCACCTTTTCTGAGCTTCTGGCAAGCAGAGGCTAGGGATACTTAAGAGCATGGTTTTGCATCCCTGTCAATCCTGGCTAATAGCCACTGATGGACCTATCCTTCATGAATTTATCTAGTTAGTCTTGGCCTTCATAACATCCTCTGGTAAAGCGTTCCACAGCTTGACGCTGTGTTGTATGAAGAAATACTTCCTTTTGTTCATTTTTAAACATGCTGCCTATTAATTTCATTTGGTGACCTCTAGCTCTTGTGTTAAGAGGAATAAATAACATTTCCTCACTTATTTTCTCCATACTAGTTATGATTTTATAGACTCTATCATATCTCCCCCTTAGTCTGGGACTTTTCAGCCTGGAAAAGAGATGTTTTATTAATCTGTCCTCATATGGAAGCTCTTCCAGATCCCTAATAATTTTAGTTGCCCTTTTCTGTACCTTTTCCAATTCTAAGATCTTTTTTGAGATGGGGTGACCACAGCTGCACAAAACATTCAAGATGTGGGTGTATCAGATTTACAAAGAAGCAATATGATATATTCTGTCTGGTCTGTCCCTTTCCTCATGATTCCCAACATCGTTAGCTTTTTTGACTGCCGCCGCACATTGTTTTCAGAAAAATATCTGTAATGATTTCATGATCTTTCTTGAGTGGTAACAGCAAATTTAGACCCCATTATTTTATATATCTTTGGAATTACAGTAGAAACTCAGAGTTATGAACACAAGATTTACAAACTGACCAGTCAACCAAACACTTTATTTGGAATCAGGTATGCAATTAGGCATCAGCAGAGACTACAAAAAAAACCCAAATACAGTACAGTACTGCATTAAAGGTAAACTACTAAACAAAGGGGAAGGGGGAGGAGGAGAAATTTGACAAGGTAAGAGCTTTCTGTGCTTGTTTCATTTAAATTAAGATGGTTAAAAGCAACATTTTTCTTCTGCATAGTAAAGTTTCAAAGTTATATTAAATCAATGTTCAGTTGTAAACTGAAAGAATAATCCTAATGTTTTGGTCAGTTATGAACAAACTCCATTCCCAAGGTGTTCATAACTGAAGTTCTACTGCATGTTTTCCAATGTGCATTACTCCTCATTTACTGTATTGACATTGGATTTCATTTGCCATTTTGTTGCCCAGTCACCCAGTTTTGTGAGATCCCTTTGTAACTCTTCAGTCTGCTTTTGACTTAACTATATTGAGTAGTTTTAGCATCTGCAAATTTTGCCATCTCATTGTTTACCCTTTTTTTCCAGATAATTTATAAATGATGAACAATCAATAAAATCCCTGGGAGGATACCACTGTTTATCTCTCTCTATTCTGAAAACTGACCATTTATTCCTATGCTTTACTTCCTATCTTCTAACCAGTTAATGATCCATGAAAGGACCTTCTCTTATCCCCTAACAGCTTACTTTGCTTAAGAGCCTTTGGTGAGGGACCTTGTCAAAGGCTTTCTGAAAATCTAAGTACACTATATCCACTGGACCACCCTTGTACACATGCTTGTGTGACCCCCTTAAAGAATTCTAGTGGATTAGTGAGGCATGACTTCCCTGTACAAAAACCACCTTGACTCTTCCCCCAACAAATCATATTTATCTGTCTGATGATTCTGTTCTTTACTATAGTTTCAACCAATTTGCCTGGTACTGAAGTTAAGCTTACCAGCCTGTAATTGCCAGGATTGCCTCTGGAGCCTTTTTTAAAAAATTGTCCTCTCACTAGGTATCCAGCCTCTGTACCAGGTAACTGGAGATTTAAGCTATAGGTTGCATACCACAGTTAGTAGTTCTGCAATTTCACATTTGAGTTCCTTCAGAACTCTTGGGTGAATACCATCTGGTCCTGATGACTTATTACTGTTTTAATTTATCAATTTGTTTCAAAAGCTCCTCTAATGACACCTCAGTCTAGTATAGTTCCTCAGATTTGTCACCTAAAAAGAATGGCTGTGGTATGGGAATCTCCCTCACATCCTCAGCCCTGAAGAGCAATGCAAAGAATTCTTATAGGTTCTTAGCAATGGCCTTGTCTGTCTTGAGTGCTCCTTTAGCATATCAATCATCCAGTGACCCCTCTGATTGTTTAAGTGCATCAGAAACAGGAAGCCTGCTAAATGTTTTTGCTGTTACTTTGAGTCTTTGGCTAGCTGTTCTTCACATTCTTTTTGGTGTTCCTGATTATATTTTCACACTTCACTTGCCAGAGTTTGTTCCTTTCTATTTTCCTCAATAGGATCTAATTTCCCCTTTTTAAAGGATGCGTTTTTTCTCCTAATTGCTGCTTTTCCTTTGTTTAGCCATGGTGGCACTTTTGGTCCTCTTACTATGGACAGCTGCAGCAAACTGTAAGCCTTCTATTTTCTACATAGCACTGTTACTTTTGGCAAGAGTTTTTTTTACCTCTGTCTCCACACTGTCTATATCACATCTGTAGTGGTCCAGAAGAGGCTTTAATTTTAGAAAGTTAAAGTTCTCATACTTTGGGATAAGACCATTCACACCGCTGAAACAGATTTATTTTCAGAAAATCTTCTTTGAAGTTCTCCAATTATTTGCTCAAGCATTTGCAAAAAGGTGTCCTTGAAGTCCCCTTATCTAAAAGGGACTGTTCGTCACTTGACACCTTAGTAAAAAATGTGTTCCTGTGGGGTTTAGGCAACTTTCGTACACAGCTGTTTCTCGAACATCAGGCAGCTTCAAATCGTTTTCTGAAGTGATTGCAACAGCTTGACTCCATATTTCATGAAAGGCCTCTTTCAGATCACTCATGTTCAGAAATTCACTGAATAGGGTGTTTGCAGATAAGCATGCCTGAGACCAGTCAAACTCAGTTGCTTGCAAATAGTCAAATAACTTTAAGAAGTCAAAGAATTTTCATGCACGTGGAAAGGAGAACTGAGCTAAGACCTCCTGCCCTCAGTGCCCTGTCACTTCTTGACATACCTTGATGATATAGCAAGTGGCACAAGAATGGATTAAACTTTTTCACAGCATTGCAAGCAGAAATTTGTCATGCCCATTGAAAATGCTCTATCTCCTACATGTGATTTGCCTTATTGCACAAGATGGTTTGTGTACAATATCTTGTTCTCATTGTTCTGTATATGACGCTAGGACTTATTTACAGCACACAATTTTGTATTGAAAGCAGGGTTTGAATAATGTCCTCCATGGGCTCTTCCATGGCAGTGTTAGTGTAAGATCGGAGTACTTTACAAACATTGAATTTATTTTCCCTGTGCAATCAGGTTAGGGAATGGGATAGTAATATCTTCATTGTACAGACAGAGTTGAAGCACAGAGAGGTTAAGGTCAACAGTATCCATTAAATTTGGGTGCCCTTTTTGAGATCATTAAGAACTGATTTTTAGGAGTATTTAGCACCATTATATAGCCTTTTGTGTTCAACGCACAGCTCCCACTGACTTCTGTTTGCAGCTGAGTGCCTACACACCTGCAAATCAGCCTCTGGGGTATCAGGTTGGACACAGAAAATGAGGAACACAGAATTAATGACCACTTGTGAAAAGTGACATACTTATCACAGAGGATCTCTGTGGCAGATGCAGAGGTAAAATCCAGTATTCTAAGGCAGTATTTGCCTACAGATCCATGAGACATCCTTTCTCTTCGTGCAAGTCCCTGCATTAGTCCTCACCCACCTTGTCACTTTCTGGTCAGGACTTCCTTTTCTAGTTGCTACTGCAGGAAGAGGCTGCTTGCTGGCTTCAGCTGTTGCTGCTGGGAAGGCAGGCAGAGCCATGTGGGAGCCCTCTGCCTATTTCCCAACTGCATCTGCTCACTGCCTGCCTTCACTTGCCGTGGGGCTATAGCAACACTTACCTACTACGCAAGCTCACATGGGTGCACGTGCTACCCCTCAGATTTCCTTCCCCATTCTCCCTTCATTCTGCAGGGCTAATGGGCCCTCTCCTCCCCCTTCCTGTCCACTTGTGGTTCACTGCTCCCACCCATTTCACATAGTCCCCCTTGTAATCCATTCTCTCCCACTTTTCATTGCTTGGGCTATCCCCTTGCTGTTGTCTTATTGCGTCACCTGGCCCCACTCACCCCATGCACCTGTGCATTTCCTGCACTACTTTGATCCCACCATTCATTCTACCCTCTACACTTATGCAAACACCCACAATGCAGCTGAAAGAGCTGGATTTCCTTCTCTCCCACCTCCCCCCGACTGTATTTCCAATTCTCCTTTCATTTGTTTACTCCTTCTAGTTTTTAGTTTCCCCCTACTCCCATGTGCTGCCCCATGAGGAGTGGGTAGCATCTATTTTCCAGCCCCTCTATTATATCTCCCATCTCCAGTGGCTGTTCTATCACTGTTGCTTGAGGGTTCACTCCAGCCATTAGTGAGTCTTCCATGCTGGCACCTTCATCCCTGGTGTGGGGAAGGGTGAGAGGTCCCTGGGTGTTATCCTCCCTTGGCTTTTTCCATCTTCCCCATGGCTACCAGCAAGCATTCTGCCAGCACCATCAGTGCTTCCGTCTGGTTGTTATGAGAAGGCATAGGCAGGGACCCCCTGCCAAACCATCACTTCTGGCTGAGCCTCTTAATCTTCTTAATCAGTAAGAAGGGGTAGGGCAAGAAAAAAAGCAAGAGCCCTGTCCAGAAATCTGTGGTGGCTGCTGCCACCACATCTCACCCACCTCAACCCCACTGCCTGTTTCACCAGCTTGAGGAGTATTTGCCTTTCACCCTCAGACATGTGCTTTGGTGGCCACAGCCCCACTTGCAATCCCATCATTTGTCATCTCGATCCATCGTTGCCACTAGCATGGCTACCACTGCCGCCATCTCTTGTAGCCCAGAAGTTTGTGGAGAAGGGCATTTTGGGTGGGGGCCTCTTTGTCTCTCTCAAGCCCTTGGGGGACCTGGCTAATGGGTGGGTCCTTGGCTCTGTTCTGCTCTTCCTTCCCAACACCATCTTTTAGCTTCCTCCTCCCCACTGCCCCCTTTTAGCTAAATACAAGTATCCCTGGGAAAACATTAGTCTTCTCCCCTGGGTTTCAAGGATCCCATCCGCTATTGCATGCCTTTTTGTTCTGAAGTAATTTGGCTACTACTGGTGGTAGAATGGCAAAGGGAAGCTGGAGGGGATTTGTTGTGATACCCATCAGGGCTCCCTCTACTGGATTCTGTCAGTGCTTTTTCTGCCTGACTGTGGGGCATGCCTGGAAGAGACTATCCCTTGGGCTAATGGGGGTAGTGGGGACCCCTCACACCCAGGAAGGTGCTGACCGTGCTACCACCAATGACTCTGATTGACTGGTTCCATCTCATCCTGTGTCATCTAACAAATCCCACTTACGCACTGGGGTAGTTGCACCTACCTGAGCAGACAGACCACTCAGCTGTTTGCCAGACCCCTCTTGATGGCTATGTCAAGGAGCCAGGGAGAGGTCCATCTCAGAGGAGCCTACTCTTTCCTTTCTCTTCCTGTCCCTGTTTCTTCTAGTCCCTTTCCTATTACCCTTGCATTGCAAGCCCATCCTTGCTGGCCCCACACTCTCCAACCACTCTCAGCCTGGAAGAGGGAGGAGGCCTCCTATATATAATCTGGTGATCAGGGACTGCTGCTGGGCTTGCTTCCTCACCCCAGGAGAAGGTTCAGCAGCTGGAGCTGACAGAGGTGGCGCTGGCAGCAGAGCGGGGCAATACTGTCCAGTCCTTGGAGTCTCTAATTGAGAAGGCCTTGGAGAAAATCATTCTGTCCCTTCCCCCAACACACACACTTCCATCCTCTGTCCTCCACTCCCAGCTGGACCACATTTACGTTTCCCATTTTTAACATCTTGTGGGATCACTCCTGTAACATGCAGCTGGCCCCCCACCTTAGACTACCATTGGGTGTCCATGACTGTTTCTTTGACTCCTGAGCAGTAAGGGCCTGCTTACTGGCATATTAACAGCTTCATTTGAGGAGGTGTGTGCACCTTTAGTTGTGGGTAGGCTTAGGCCTGCCTTTTCCGGTTACCACAGTAGGTACACACCTGAGTTCCTCGAATGTGTTGGGATCTTACAGGCAAGCCTCCTGTACTACACCACTCTGATTCATCTCCAGAGCTGATCTATTCCAGGAAGGGATTTGGAGGGGGGGAATAACATTCAATTATATACAATAATTGAAGACTGTTATCATGCATAAAAGGGCCAAATTAAGATTGCATAGGCAACCTTAATTCTGGCATGTGCTTGACTTTGTAACTTTAATGCTCTTTACACACACAGAGTAATGTTTACTTATATGTAAAGAAGGCTTGAGTGTTTTGCTGTGGATTACTTGTGTTCTTTTTCGGAGACTTTCAGTCTATATCTGTCTTCGGGTAAAAGCGATGTTAAATCCTCTTTTCTTAAACGTACCTCACTTGCATGGTTTCTGTCTTATTACTAGACGCTTTGTTGGCGGGTGCGGGGAAGAAGGGAGACATGATGGGAGAGACCTGAGCCACTTCTAACTTTAAAAAAAATAAGCAACTTCAGGCTTTGTATCAACAATCAAAGGTACACACCCATTTTATTCCCCCTGGCTGGTATTCTTATTCCTTTCTTTTGAGTCCACTCCTTTACCACCACCCCATCCCATGATCTGAACTCTGCAGCAGTGTATGCTTAGCATAGACGCTTTTAACTTCCTTTTGGAACAACAAGTTGGAAGTTGTGTAGACAATGCCATGTTAGTTACCATTTTTTATTAAGAAATAAACAGGAATTCTTGCTAAGCATGACAGTGTGGAATCTGCATACATGGGAGAAAACTGTTGTCCCTGCCTCCAACTGCTCTTCCCTGGTATGAAAGTTACCTAGAGTTGTCGTCATGTTTCTGAAAACAGTATGGTCTTGTTTGCAGTGAAGCATACCTGAAAATCTTGCAGTGGAGCCTCTCCACTGAGACAAGCCACAGTAGAAGCACTAGAATACTGGCCACCTGTTTTGGTTTTAATAGCCAGTTCACTCTAGCCTTCAGATCCTCATTACTACCAGTATAGTTGGTGGGTGATTTTTTTCAGAGAATGCTTAGCATGGATGCAGCCAGCAGGATGGGTGTTCAGTTTGAAATTGCATTCTGCAGAGGACTGAGGCTTAGGAAGTGTGGCCTAGCAGTTACAGCTGGGCTGAGATCTGCAAATCAGGGATGATAGTCAGTGAGCAGGGATGGGAGGAATTGCTAGAGCCAGCTTCAATAAGCCCAGGTCAGAGTCTTGTTGGGTTCAAAGACTGGAGATTGGAGGTGGTACCAGGCTGGAGTCAGGAGGCAAGGGTCCATTTCATAGTCAAGCAGGGGTCAGACCAGCAATCAGAAGATGAGGGGAGGTTTGAAGTTGCAGCAGGCCAGAAGTCTCTGTGGTTGCCAAGACAACTTCCTCGGGTGCCCCCCAGGGTTAAATAGGGCACTTGACCAATCAGAGGGCTGCAGGATACTGTCACTCCTGGATTCCTTGGGTGGTACTTCAGGCGCCACCTATGTTTCACAGACACCCTGATGTTTTTTAATACTATAACAAATCTGGCATATGACAGTTAGGATTAAATTACTATTGATCTGTTTTAACAGATTGTGAAATAATTTCTAAATCTTCAACACCTCAGAGCAATATTCAGCATGCTAGTTAACTTCTGTTTTTATAAGTAAAGAATGCTTTGATTTAGGCCCTAAATTTCAAAATGGGATTTCTTATTTTCCAACCCCTGTGCTACTGTAAGAGTAAATTAATATTTATCAGAAAAAATTAGTTTTTGAGGCACACACCAAAGTTATCCATTATTCACCTCTTTTTGCTTTGGTAATGGAGACATTCATCTAATTCAGCGGTTCTCAACCTGTGGGTCGCGACCCCGGCGGGTGTCGAACGACCAAAACACAGGGGTCGCCTAAAGCCATCGGAAAATACATATTTCCAATGGCTTTAGCCGCTGAGAAGTCGCGCTACCATCTGTAGCAGCGCTATTCAGCTGGAACGCACACCGTTATGGATGCGCGTTCCAAACTGAATGCCTGCGCGCATGCGCAGACGTGATTGCATCATCTGTCCGGGGCCTAAGGGGCGGGGGAAGCGGGGGGAACGCTCCACAGTCCATAGCAGCGCATTACGTGTGTCCGGCGCTTGCTGACGTCATCAGTTTTGAAGTAGCCACCAAAATTATTTTTTGGTTTGGGGTCACCGCAATATGAGGAACTGTATTGCGGGGTCACGGCATTAGAAAGGTTGAGAACCACTGATCTAATTGGTCTGAAATAATCCTCATATAAATGGAGTTACCATGTGGAACACAAGTTACTCATATGCAGATGATGGTCATGGTATTAATGCTAATAGAATTGCAAGAGGAAATCTTAAAATTTGGCAAATCTGATTTGCTAGTTTTTTTTTAAATCCTGAACTCCTGGATGTAAATGTATGCTCTGATCAATGGAGATATAAAAGGTAACTACAAATACAAATTAACTACTTCAGCAGGATATCTGGGAATACATATTTCTAAAAGTTAGCAAAATTTATATAATTTTACTCCTTTGATCTGAGTATGAAAACAGAGCTGGAAAATTGGTCAAAATACAAAATATTATAGTTAAGCAAAATTGCCTCAGTAAAAATGAATCTTACCCTAAGTTAACATCCTTTTCCAAACACTTCTGGTTTTATTTCTGGGCAAATCCTGATAAAGAAATCTAGGATTAAGCAATCTACTTTACAAAGACCATGGCAAAAACTATTGGCTCTATCAAACATTAAGTGCTATTTATTAATCTAGTTAGATCAGAAACCTAATGGACTGACTAATGACAAACCCTAATAAGCACTGGATAGACACAGAACGAGTTCATTTTTGAAAGATCAAACTCCAATTTATCCTCTGGTTAAAGAAATCCTATATAGGCCAAAATTAATGTGTAATCACCCTGTTATGAAAGCAACAGTAGAAATTTGGGAAGACTTATTTAGAAAGCTAAGCCACTGCACATAGACAATATAGAATTTAACCCCAGAAATAGCCTGAGAACTTTTAATGGTTGGTAACTTATAGGTATATCAAAATTTGGCCAGCTGTTTTGAGACAATATATTTTGATCACTTGATATGCAGCTCATCAGAAGACACCAAAATTCCAGTATATCAGGACCAATAATTGAGCTTTGCCAACCCTCCCACACAAAAAGATGCGAACCTTACCAAAAACTGATGGAATTTGAAAAACTATTCACTATATCTGTGAAACCCAAAGGATTACTCTCCATTCTATGTAAAGTAATCTCTAATTTGCTTAGAGGAAATAGCTATGTTCATGAAAAAATTGGAAAGTTGATGTAGGCATAGACACGCAAACTGTTCAACTACTGAGGAAAGGAGACACTCTTTTAAAAATAGCCAGAGAAACTCAAAATTAAGATGTTAAAATAAGGAAAGAAGTTTAATATGTAGGCTTCTGATAAGAAAATTAATAAACAGGTCTCATCTAAATGTAAAACAGAAATTTATAAATAAACATGAAATGAAAGACTTTACTGATATTGTAAGGTGAAAAGACAGAAGAGGAAGACAGTAGAAAAGCATCAACCACAATGGAATCAACGTCACAAGTTTGAGGAAAGTGAATAGTAACAGGACTTGTTAATACAGCATTAGGGATTTCCATAGGCCAACTTAATTGTGTATAAGTTTATCTCTGAGTTGTGAAACTGGTTTTATAAGATTGTTGCTGTTATAACAGTAATCTATTCATTTTTAATGCATTCTGTTCAAGTCAGCAACAGTAGGAAAAGAATTCTTTAGATGCTGCTTATGCAACAAGGCCAGCTGCCTCAATTAGCAGAGAAGTCTGGTTTTAAGAGCTGTTCTGAAGGGTTAATTCTTAAGCACAGTGGAAAAATTTCTGGGTGGAGGATGCTACTCAGTTGTCCTCTTCGATGTTATGTGAAAGTTGCTGAAGTGCTGCAACTGTCCCCCCATTAGCAGTCTATCCTATGATGTTTTAGGGAGTATTGTGCAGGGAGAGGAAGGTGGGTGCTGGGGGCATGAGAAGCAAGAGTCATGATATGCATCAACTTTAAAAGATCGTGGGAAACTTATAAAAAAAAAAAAGAGACATGGACATCCAGTTGTTATGCTAGTAGCTGGAAAACTTAATCCTCCTCTCTGAATGCCAAAGTTTTAGTCTTACTGTGCCACAGTGTGGGGGTGGTGGTAGTGATGGTGGAGTGAGAAGGAAATACCTCCCGGAAGCTGGCTGTTTCATTTAAGCTAGCTAGCTTTCTCTTATTTAAAAGATGTGTATTTAAAATATTTGAGAGATTGTCTTTCTGTCCAGAGCTGCTGCTTGTTTGAGTATTAATAATGCCTTCTGATTTTTCAAATAAAATTAGTTGGCTGGTAGTGTTCTGGTTAAAATCAGCTTATCACAAATTGTTCAGCCTTGTGGTCTGCTTTGCCTTATAATAAGCTCTCCTACTCTGAAGAGTAGACCACAATATGCCTTCAGCTATATAATCACTGTGGTGTCTGTCTTTTCCCAGGATGACTGACAAGGCAGTAATAATACACAATGGTGATTTAAAAAAAAAAGACGACACATCTGGTAAAGACTTTAAAACCTAAAACTACTTTTTTTTCCTTTCTCTCTTCCAGATAAATTCCCAGTGCTCTTTAAAACATCTGTTTCAAACCTGTCAGTTTTGTCTGTCCTCTGATTACTGCCTCTGACTAGACAAGGTAGTGGTATGCTGTCGTGCATATTCTTTAGTTATATTAGTATGGCTTTTCAGAGGCTTTTGGTTCCTTGCCATTGTGCTATAGCTCAAAAATAGTGAAATGGTGCAAGTACATGTAACTGAACTATGTCAGGATCCCTGATTTTACGGACTCCTTGGAACAGCAAGATGGAAAGATGCAATTAGTGGGTCGCAACAAATCTGTGCAAATAAAGTGAAAGATTAATGCTTTTCTGTACATGTGGTGGTTTTTCTCCTTGAAATCAGTGTTTAGATGCCCCTAAGTAGTAAGGCAGACCAGTGTAACAGTTCAAATATTTGTCTAGGGCCTTGTCTCAACTAGGAAAGTAAGTTGAGGTAAAATATGTTGACTTTCAGCCACCGCAATAATTACAGCAGTGGCTGATGTACATGCTGCTTTCTCTAGGTCGATGGAGTGCGTCCTCAGTAGGAGCACTTCCACCAACTTAAGGTGAAGTGTAGGCCCTGTGGGCTGCCCTCCCCACACTCCCTGGTCCCTCCCACCCCCCCTCCCCTCTCTTGTGCAGTCCCAGCTCCCAACTGGGAGGTGTGCTCATGTCCTGCCTGGTCCCAGCTCCCAACTGGGAAGTGGGCAACAGCCATCCATGTCCTGGGAAGCCAGACAGCATCTTCCTGCATCCTGCCTGGTCCCAGCTCTTAGCTGGGAGGCAGGTGGCAGCCCCCCTATGGCCCAACTCGCATCCTGGGGGTTGCACCTAGGTGGCTCAGAGCTCGGTGGGAACTGCCCGCCTCCTGGCTTCACAGCCAGGCAGCAGCTGCCCACAGCTTGCCCGAGTTTCAGGCTCATAGCAGGGTGGCAATTGCTGGTGCCCTGGGCTTGCAGCTGCCACCAGCCTCCCATGTCCTGGGCAAGCCAGGCAGCAGCTGCCCTGGTCCCAAACCCAGCAGCTTGCCCATCCAGGCTTGAGTCAGAAGCCTCCCCACTTATTTGTCAATTTCACTACTCTAGCAGAGTAGTGAAATTGACAAGTATGGCAGCCCTCCACCACTGTAAGGTGATTTAGTGTCTACATAGAGGTGGTGTTGCCCTAGCTCTCATAGCAAAAGCCTTATGCCTGTCATGGAAGTGGGATTTTTGTTTTTGTGGGGTTTTTTGTAGACAAAACAGGGTAATTTTGTGCAGGGAGGTGACTGTAGTGTGTACAGCAGCACTGTTTTGTTGACAAAAGCTGACTTTGTCAACAAAACTCTCTAATTTAGATCAGGCCTAGAACAAATGACTAAAATATAGTAAATCAATCCTTTGTGTAATATAGTAATCCTTCTAGATTTCATTCTAGTGCAGAGCTGTATATCATGATGAAATCATAGTTATTGAACATTAAGAGTTCTGTAAGTTTATTTTTAGGAAATATGCCATAACAGCAGAAATAGCTGCCTAATACATTAAAAGAATCTGTGTTCTCCATAGGCATGTAATTCACTAAGGAGTAAGCAAAATGAACAGTGTTGATGTAGGTTTGGTATGGAGGTGTCTTACAGTGATGCAGTAAAATTATTGAAGTGTAATATTACCTTTTGAGTAGTCCTCTCCATAGAAGTATTGAAATACTTATTAACACTTCACCAGCAGACACTACTGTGCACTAAAAGTACATAGCTGTAGGCTATACTCAGTGCCTTGAAACTACAGACTTGAAACTGATGCTGTTTTGAAGTTTGGGGCCAAAAGAACATGTACTTTCCGAGACCTCTGCATAGGATGGAGAGAGAGAACTCCTCTCTCTGCTCTCCCAGGACCCTCAACATGGACATGGGGCACTGAGTTAATGTTTTGCTTGTGTGCTCATCAATAAGTTCCAGAGAGAGTCTGAGGAAAGCAAGCCCCCAAAGGGTAGATTATGCTGAGTAAGACCCCACCACCACAATACAGGGCTGGAAGCCAAGATGCAATAGACTTGGAGGGAAAGGTGGAAGCCGCTCTTCTCTGAATAAAAAAAAAAGCCCTGAAACAGCCAGGGGAGGAAGGGGAGGCAGCACTCCTCACTGGTCTAATCCAGCAGAGGAGAGAGAGTGTGAGGACTGACAGGGACTACATACACCAGAGGAACCAGAAGGAGCAGGCGACAGGAGGTAATGGGGATTCCTAGTCTCTTGAAGAGACAGGACAGTGGGGGAAGCTAGGCTGAGACATAGAAGCAGGGTTACCCTGTTCCCTTTTAAAAAACCTGGACAATGTGAGTTGGGTTTGAAAGAGCCATGCTAGTAGTGATTCTCAGCCCAACTCCCTCCACAAAATCTGAGACCTGGAGCAAATAGGCTGGGAAGACAGTGGAGATTTCCCACCACTACCACAGGCTAGCCTGGGAGGACTGGTAGGCACAATGAACTTTGTCATACACAACATCTTCCATGGGAGCAAATAAGTCAAGAGCAGCTGGACCTTTAAGGGAAGAGCTGGCTGACCTTTACTTCCTGGGTGTGTGTGTACAGCAAGGGGCTTTCACCTCCTCATGTGTAAGCTCCCAATGCCCCTTGCTGTTCATGCTCCCTGTTCTGGGTACGTCCGCCACGCAACAGGGGAGAGACTTTGTAAACAGTCAAACTTCAAAACATTTGCAGGATGCTCAAGGGCTGGTCTTGTCTCCAAAATTAGTTTAGTCGTGTTGGGAAATGGATCTGTTTCAAGTTGTCCCTTTTTTAATTTTGCTGTACGAGTAATAGGGTAAAAACAGTCTGAAACCTGATTATCTGGAATGCACAGCATTGGGTTTTATCTAGAGCTATTTTCACAGGAACTGTTAGTCAGAGATGCTTCAGTTAATGATTTTGAAATGTTCATGGGTCTTACACACACTTATTCCATCAGGAAGCTGAGTTCAGGATAACTTGAACTCTGTTCATGTTAAAATGTCTGTTTTAGTGTTCTCCCTAATCTGGCATTTGCTATTTATTAAAAACCATTTATAGGCATATGCATATTAATTTGCATTAGTTATTTTAAATTTCATTTTCCTACTTTATGATAAAACAGCATAGTTAGAATGATCAGCTTGGCTCTTCTAAAAGTGAAATTTGGACTCAGTCTTTCTTAAATCATCCTGAGAAACAGGTGATTGCTTGGTTAATTCCTTCTGAGAATCAAGTCTTCCTGTTAGTGTTTCAGATAGATTTCCAGAACACTGGATGAGTGCCTACAAATATTTTTGTAAACTTTGAAAAATTTCTTTGTTCAAATGTCTTTGTCCTGTTCAAAATGCATATTAAGGATCTCTTTGGCATTGGCTCTAAGTCAGACAACTTCTGCTACCCAATTGCTCACCTTCCTAATGTTAACAAACCTCATTGAATTAATGGGTTTCCGATGCAGAAACAAATAGGTCAAACTCCACTTTGTTGTCCTGACTGGAATGCAGACTATGATGGCAGTTAGCCCGGGAAAAATAAGACTGGTATATTGCGGGAGGGCCAGCTGCAAATGAAGGGATGATCAATAAATAAAACATGAGATCAATGCACTAGCAAATAAGATGTTTGGTAGTTAAATGATTGATCTGACTGAAACCTTTTTTTTAACTCTTGTTACATACCCAAAAAAATCCTTAATGCTGACAAACTGAGGCTTATAAAATGTCAGTTGCAGATAGGTTTATATAAACTACAGATCTGTAGTCCAGCCTTCATCCACCATGATCAGCTAATTAAAGTGGTAAAACCGTGTATACAGCAATGTTTAAATTTAACTTATTGTAACTGATAGCAATTCCATGAGATGTTTAACATGAGGGCACTGATATAACTGCTCAGGATACTTGTTCTATACCAGGGGTCAATAACCTTTGGGAAGGGGCATGCCAGGTCGTTGTCTTCTCTTCCTCTTCCCGCGCCCCCTCACGCCATGGGCCTAGTACCCTGGCCCATGGTTTACAGGGTATGTGGTGCTCAGGGGTCACTATTTGTGTTTTGCACTTCCCCCATCAGCAACAGGATCTGTGGGCCTGTTTCTTAGTCTCCCTCCCCATTCGGCAGCATGCTCCTGGGCATTGACCTGGAGGAGGCACCGCCAGGTCTTCTGAGGAGTTTCTCCCCCCACTGACATCCCTGGCGGTCGTCCTGCGGGGAACAGGAATGAGAGGGGCAGATGCCTCCAGGCTACCCAGCAGCAGAGGGAGAGGCTGCCTGGCTCCTGCATGCCCGGGATCCCCGGGGCTCCCTAGATGCACCCAGCATGGGGGCTAGAGGAGAGGACTGGAGGCTGAGGGGCCAGGTTGTTGTGCTACTGGCCACAGACAAGACCCTTTCCCAGCCCCAAGTAATGCTGTGCAGTGGCCACTCCCCCACCTGCTTTGCACTGGAAGTGATATGGCTCCGGCTAGGGCACCATTGGGTTCATGTGGGGAAACAGGCAGGGCTGGAAGGGGGAGTGGTCACTGCGTAGCAGTGTGCTGCTTGTGGCTCAAAATCATCACACATGCCACTGGTTGCCAACCCTAGTTCTATAATACTAGGGACACAGTCCACCCCTTTCCTGCCGTATTTACGCTGTAATAATCTGCCCTCTGAAACCAGAACTCCATTGAGGACATTGTTACTGATCAACTTTTTTCATATTGAACAGATTGTTCTTATATTGGTGGTAATTATTAGAAATAGGAGGTGTGGAATTGGTGTTTCAGTATTTGACTTTGTCTATTAGATCTGATGGAAATTCCTTCCTCAATATTTAAACCTTTTTTTGGTAGGTAAGCAAGTGAGAACCAAACTGTCACAGGCCTTTAATCACTGGTTGGATGTTCCAGAAGATAAAATACAGGTACTATCACTTTCTCTTAATTGTTTAAAAATAACTTTATTTTTTTAAGCTATAATAGGTAAGGGTGACTGTTTCTCTTGGTTGGATAGCATTGAATGCTGACTAATCCCAAACTCTTCCATTTATTTTTCCTGAAGATGGCTTAGCTTGTTGTAAAGCAGTTTTCTATGGTTTGCAGCTTTGTGAATTTAATGTTTATAAAAAAGAAAACATCTGTTTATTACTCAAAATGTTACTTTTTTTGGCTTAGTGTTTCTCCAAAATATGTATTAACTTGTTATCCTTAATGGTTATGATTGAACAGCTATCATTGTGTCCTACTCTTGATCCCTTAATGCAGAACCTTCAGTGACCTGTCTGAGAAACTAGCCAGTTGCTCTACAAATCATTCCTCAAGCACAGTGGGTTGGAAAAATTCTCATTTATTGCATGACATTTCCCATGTCAAAATCACAAGCAAACAACTGTATGAAGTCCTCCATAAATAACCAGTTGTTTGTTCCGTGCCAGTTTTGCGCAAAGCATCTGGATGATCATGTTGCCTCTCAGTGCAGAGGCCTACATGGTCACCAGCACAACCTAGTCAGAAGCACTGAACCAGGATATCTTCCACCTAATGTTCAGCTCCTGGCAGGTGTCACTTCTGACTACATGTCAGCAACCCCTCAGTGTCTGGCTGTGTGCCCAAGCTTTGTGGCTCTGTCAATTCAAAAATTCTCTTCAGAAATGTAGTCTATAGTGCATTTTTCAACACTGCCTATGTTTAAGGTGCAAAAGACTCTTCTCCCCCAACATTATGTGAAGAGCTCAATCCTCCACCTCTTACTTCTGACAGTCTTATCCATCCAGTCCATACATAGATGACGTTAGTGACTACACTCAGTACTTCAATATTGACATTCCTGTGCAGTGTGTAGATAAAGAAGTCTGTTTCTGATTCTTCTGAGGATGGCACTTTAGGGGCAGTATTAAGTTTGTTGTGGCTACCTAAATTATGCATTTGTCCATCTTCAGATGTGCTGTCTTCCAGTGCATTTTGTGACTTCCATTTTCTTGTGGTAATATAAAAGCATGGTTCTGGTTTGCTGAAACAATATTTCAGTTTCAATTCAAAGTTAAAGGCTTATTTAGCTCTGGGAACTTCCTTGGTTTTTAAATATTTAACTTACTCAAATGTAAACGATCCGCGCCCATCCGGGTCCGGAGAGTCCTATAATTGGGGAAATTTAGCTCCTCCGTGTGCTGCCACAGAGTCAGGAGTCTATCGCCCTGGCCCCTAGCAGGGCGGGCAAGCAAACTGTTCTATCGCCCCAACCCTTTGCAGGGTGGGTGAGTCAGCAGTCTTTTGCCCCGGCCCCTGGCAGGGCGGGCAAGCAAGCAGTTCTATCCTCCGGCCCTTGGCAGGGCGGGTGAGTCAGCAGTCTAGGTCGGGACTAGGGATATAGTTTCAGGTCTGGGGCTGGAAAGGGGGGGGTTGGGGAGGGGGACGCAGGCCCACCCGACTCCACTGCGTCCCAGCCCAGGGCCCTACCAGTGGCACGAGAGAACCGCCACTGGCTCAGCGGGGATCCGGCCGCAACACGCTGACATAGGGTTGGCCCCTATCTCGGCCACAAGCTGTGGCCTCCTTGGGCCACTTCCTCCCACCCAGCCCCGGAGTACCTGTGCCCACATCTTGCTCCCGGGGGCAGGGGTTGAGGAGGGGACCAGCAGCCCGGCCAGGCCCTCACCGTCGGCGGGTGGCAAGTCCGGTAATTCCTCAGGGTCGTCGGCAAGGGGTAGCTCCTCTAGGTCACAGGGCCCTGGGGTCTCTCCTGGGTGGTCGGGGTTCCTCCATGTCAGGGGGTCGTCCTCTGCAGCCGGCAACTCCTCTAGGTCAGGCCTTGCCTCGGGCGGTCTCTCCCTCCCTCTGAGGTAAGGGTCCTGTTCCCAGCTGCGGGGGTTTGGCGGGCTGCCCCCCTGTTGGGGGCGGGGCGGCCCCCTCCACCCGACTGGGTCTGGCGACCCTAGTTGGTCCCGGGGTTCAGCCCACTCGCCCCAGTCGTCCAGGTCAGGCAGGTCTGGTCTCTCCCACCAGCGCCCATCCATCCCGGGTTGGTCTGGCCTGCCCTCGGGTTCTGGGGCAGGCCCAGGCTGCTGCCTCTGGCGAGGCATGTTTGTCTTGGCTGGCAGCTTCCCCCTGACTGAGCTGCCTACCCTGCCTCTTATACTTCCTCCTGGGCTCCTGGTCCCGCCCCTCTGCTTCGGGGTGGTTTGTCTTGCAGGGCCGGGTTCTGTCCACCGGGGGTCCAGGGAGCGTTCCTCCACCCCAGGCTCGGAGGCAGGCCCAAGCGGCTTGCTACATCAAGGTATGTCTACACTACGAGGTGAAAGCTATTTTAATTTCAGTCAACATTCACACTCCCTCCCCCAACTAATCAAGTCAGTCAGGTGTGCTCACACCATGCTCATTGTGTCGGGGGAGTGTCCCCCACCAGCTGTACTTGTATCGATGAACAGAGCCATGCATCATGGGTAACTATCCCACAGTGCACCTAGCTGCAGGGGCTTTTGGGAAGGTCTTTGGCCTCCCATGATGTCAACAGCAAACAAATGGACGCTTTTTCGTGCCACTTTTTGAAAGCCTTAGCTGCGCATATGCCATTGCCTAAGAAGCATGGAGCTTGCTGAGCTCTGCACTATCCTTGTGAGCATCATAAACATCTCCTGTCTTATCCTGCATTATAATCAAGGCTGAGAGAGGAGCACAGAAAACTAGTATGGTACTCAAGCTGCCCTGCTACAAGCCATAGAACGAAACAATTCACGGCTGCTGCTGGCTCTCATGCAGAAGCTGAACTCGGTGGCGTGCCATTTCTGGTTCTGGGAAACAAGCAGTGACTGGTAGGATCACGTCGTTATGAAGGTCTGGAATGACAGGCGGAGGCTGCTGAACTTTTGGGTGTGTAAGGCCACTTTCTTGGAACTTCGTGCAGAGCTTTCGCCAGCCCTGAAGCACAGGAATACTAACTTGAGATCTGTTCTGACATTGGAGAAGCGAGTGGACATTGCTCTGTGGAAGCTAGCAATACGAGACTACTAACGCTCAGTTGGAAGTCAGTTCAGAGTTGGTATCCACCACAGGAGCTGCCGTGATACAAATGTGCAGGGCCATTAATACGCTTCTGCTAAGAAGGCTAGTGAGTTTGGGAAATAAGCAGGACATAGTGGATGGGTTTGCTGTGATTGAGTTCCCTAACTGGTGGGGCAATAGATGGCACGCATATCCCCATCAGGGACTTTTTTCCAGACCAAAAAGTAAGTATTGATGATATGTCAATAGTGATCCTGAGAAGCCTAGCCTACCCCTTGCTCCCATGGCCCATAAAACTGGACAGCGATAAGAAGCAGTTCAGTAATAAGCTGAGCAAGTGCAGAGTGGTGGTGGAATGAACTATTTGATGTTCAAAGGCTCCCTGGTGCAGTCTGCTCACTAGGTTAGACCTGAGTGAAAGCAACATCTTTATAGTTATCTCTGCTTGCTGTGTGCACCATAATGTCTGCAAGACAAAGGGAGAGAAGTTTCTGCTAAGTTGGGTTGTGGAGGCATATCAGCTGGCCACCAACTTTGAGCAGCCAGATACTAATGCAGCTCTGGAGCCCAGCAAAGAGATTTGCACCTCTTGGAGAGAACCTGTGTGTTTTTTTGTTTTTTGTTTTTGTTTTTGTTGTTTTTTTTTAAATGAGCCAGAGTAATGTGCATTGTTTATCTGTGCTGTGCCTTCCCATACCATCCCCTCCATTGCGGCACTGTCCCAGCACATTCCCTTCCCCCACCATCCTATGACTTTAATAAAGTGTAATTAATTACAATGAAGTTAACTTTTATTGCACATATGTAACAGTAGAGGGGAAAAGAAAATCATTTAGCTATTAGCAACCATTCTAATGGAAGTGGGAGGGGAGAAACGCTGCTTGTCTGTCTTTAAGCACCAAAGCCTGCACATTGAAAGTTCTCAGAATAGCCGCCTGCTCTTCTTCCTCCCTTCTTCCGCTGTTGAGTGGAGCATATACTGCATCCTGCCCACCTTCCTCCTGGAACACTTGGGGATGGGGACTTGGGAAGAGGTTGGTGGTTTGCTAGAAATTCTCCAGGGGCTGCAGAGGGAGTCTAGCCTGCCACTGCTGTTCCTGAAGCTCAACCAGATGCCTCAACATGCCTGATTGGTCCTTTGTTATCTGTAGCGTCTCATCCTGCTTTGCATGCTCATGCTCCTGGGTGGTTCTCCAAGTTCAGTTTTTTGGACAATGAAATCCTCCAGGTTCTTAGCTCCGTGTCAGCTGCCTTGGAGGCATTCATTATCTCGTTGAACATGTCATCCTGAGTTTTTTTTTCACCTTCTAATCTGCGGCAGCCTTTCCGCAGGATGCGCAGGAGTGTAGCCATGCTTTCCACTGCAAGGCACACACAGCACAAGGCAGCCATTGTTAGTGCATACCGTAAGTGAAATGCAAGATTGCAATGTAAAAGTCACTCCCTTCTTAAGTGAACTGTAGCATGAATCACATTCACTACATCTTCCACAGGTCACTTTGATATGCTAGCCATGGTAAGGGGCTTGTGCCTCCAGTTTTGGGAAATCTCTGGAGCACCCTTTCTCCCCAGCAATATGGCCAGGGAACATCTTTTAGCTTCCCAAAATTTGTTTTTTGAAGGAGGCAGCCCTAGAGGGCTTTGCGGGGGGGGACTCTCCCAGGAGAAAAAAAATTAACACCAATTCCCAGATCCCCGCCATCCAGAATAACCTCATGTTAGGGAAACTGTAGTTGAGGGACCCAGAAACTGCCCTAGGTGGGGGATCACACGCACTTTTTGGTATGAGCTTGTATATTGTGAACTTGCACCATCTACCCTAGGTGACCCTATGTGATGTGAGTCTGCTGAGGATGACGGCAGCAGAAAGGGAGCATTTGCTGCCAGCATCTAGGTACAGACCTCAGACCTGGTCCTTAGCTGCTATGCTGTGTTCTGCAATGGTGCCAGAGAATTTAATAATGAGGGTGGCATAGGAAAGCGTCCTACTGTGGTGGAAGAAATAAGGCTGCTGTCCCAAGAAACCTTCAGAGGATTACCTCCATGAAAGTTTCCTGGAGATATCCATGGAGGATTCTCGGGGCAATCCTCTGCATAGTAGGAGCACCTATAGGGAAGCCCATCCCCACTACCCCTAATAATGCTTTTCGTATTAAATAGAACACATCAGAGGATGTAACCCCAACACAGATTGAAATTCAGTACTCACCAGAGGTGCCTTTTATCGCATCGCAGTCAGCCAAGATGCTGTCCTACGTCTGGCCAGGCTGCCCCAGGGTTAAAAACATCTCCTGGCTGTGGGGAAGAATGGATACCTTACTCCCCTACCCCTTGTTCTCCTCTTCCTTGTCTACAGTCTCATCATCATTGGCCCTGGATTCAGATTCCCCCGAGGTATCAATGCTGCATTGGGGGACAGTGGTGGGGTTGCTGCCAAGAATCACATGCAACACATTGTAGCATCAACCTGTCTTTGGTTATGAACCAGAACAACTGTTCGCCTCATTTGTCTTTTGTTACGCCTGCCTGAGTTCTTTGATTTTTAACACGGCACTGCTGCATATCCCTGTTGTGCCCGTTCTTCAACATGCCCCATGATATCTTTCGTAAATATTGACATTTCTTCTGTTGGATCAGAGCTGAGCCTGAACAGACTTCTCCCCACAGACCAGTGAGATCCAACACCTCAGGTCTACTCCAGGCTGGAGCGTGTTTGAGGCATTCAGTTACCATGATCAGTTCTGCTAGTGAGCTCACTCCATGCTGACGAAACAGGAAATGGGAATTCAAAATTTCTCAGGGCTTAACCAGGGGAGGGGCTGTTTCCTGTGCACATTGCCATGGTGCAGCAGAGTTTAAAACAAGTCCAGAGCGGTCTCGGTGGAGCATTGTTGGACACCTCCCAGAGGCCAATGATGTCGCTTTTACACAAAGCTTTGCCTACACTCTCATTTAACCCACCCACTTCAATTTTAGCGCTATGTGTTTTGCAGAGGTGAATTTATGAAGTCTGTTTCCATAGAGTTAAGTTGGCAGAATGGACCTGCCTGTGGAGATACATACATTGTGTGGTCAACAGAAGGCAGCTTCTGTCGACCTAATTTCACAGTATAGACCCCAGGCCTCAGTGATTGTTCCTGGAGGCCCCCAAGCAGTGCAGGGATTCCAGTGAAGTATGGAAGCAGTGCACGAATAGGCCATGTTCCTTCTGAGACAGCCTCTCTCTTCCATATGGCTTCCTTCTCCTATTTCCTGGAACTAGAATCCTGCGGAAATACAAAATTTGTATCTGAGCTTGATCCACAGATATCCGCATCAGAGGATGCGGATATCTGAGGATATAAAGCGGATATCCATGGATTTGCAGGGCTCTACCCACTACTGCTTGTCCCTAGGTGGCTTCCTTGCATCTCTTCACTCCAGACCCACATACACTTAATGTCGTCATCTCCCTTCTAACATTTGTGAGCATCCATCTATGTGCCATCATGTTTTGAAAAGTACATTAAAATGTACAACTTCAAAATATGTAGTATTCTTTTTGTGCGTATAGACATATACATTTGTTTTTATTGTGATAACATCCTGAAATATTACCACAGTATCGACAGATACCATCTTAAAACTTAATGAAAGTCTAAGATTCCTTAGTAGAATTGAAGTTTCTGTCAACCACAGAGGTCTAGCCAAAAAATGCAATGAATAATGTATAAGTAAAATAAAACTACAACACAAACTCGAGTGATTTGTCCCAAACTTTCCAGAGATACTATAGTGGGATGATACAGAATATGAAATACCAGGGAGGAGTTTTGTTGGGTTTTTTGTTTTTTTGTTTTTTTTAATTAAGGGGTAGGTTTGGAAAGCTAACGTCAGCCTTAACTCTGGAGCAGCTGCCCGTTTCCTGTAGTTTGTTGCGACTCTAACTGCTTGAAGCCTTGGAAGATGGAGCAGTCTGCAGCATTCAGCTCTTTCTATTAGGCATTTCTTTCTCTGGTTCCAGTAAGCAGTCTTGTGAGGCTAACTTCCCAGATCACTGCAGTCTATAGTCTCCTAGTGATTGACCTCTACCCCTAATTTAGCCAGCACCTTTAAACCACTGACAATCAAATTACATGTCTTCTGACACTTACGTTCTTCATTGATCAAGACAGCCAGTGTGATGCCAAATAAGTTGTGGATTCATTTAATTTCTTTACCAGGCAGCTAAACGTCAGAATCACTTCTGAGCAAAAGAAGCACCATCAAACAATTGTTCCCTCTTATGTAAAGTTTAGAAAGAAAATATCATCCTTGATCATAAATGCTGCACCTGCATCTCGCATCTCCAAGTCTACATATCACTCAGCACCATTGCTTGTTCACACAGCTGCATTAGCTCTACCAGTTTGGATGGATGAACATTTCTGTTAGTGTCTTCTAGACTATTGCCATTTCTCTTCTCTAAGGCTTCCCAAGTCCTAGTTGTCTGATTTCAGAATATGCAAAATTGTGTTCTTCACTTTCTCTCAGGTACAAAGAAACACTTCCACAGTATCTAATCATGTCTCTTTCTTTATGCCAGGATCCAGTTGAAATCTGCTTTTAAAAAATTTTTTAAAACACCCTCCATGGTGTTCATAGTCAGTTTAAGGCCAGAAAAAACCACTAGATCTAGCCTGACTTTCTGTATATCATAGTCCACCAACACCGCCTGCCCACCCACACACTAAACTCAACAATTGAAATTTAGACAAAAGTGCTAGAACCCTCAGGAGACTGTTGTTGTGTGCTCAGGAAGAGGATGAGAGACTGAGTTGCACCAATGGCAAGGAATTGATTAAATGGAAGATTCCCTGATGATCCTAGCAAATGACCCAGGCCCCAAGCAGCAGAGACTAAAAACCACCAAGGTCACTTGGCCAGTCTGACATGAAGGAGAGTTCCTTCCCAACCCTACGTATGGCAATCAAATTCTGAGCAAGAACCAGTCAGCCAAAAACCTGAGAGCCTTGCCCCACCCTGCCCTGTGTCCTGTCTTCAGCTGTAGCCATCTGATGCTTTAGAGGACAGAGACACCAAAAAATGCATTGAGGAAGAATATCCCTTCCTGACCTCTGCAGATGACCAGCTGGAGCCCTGAAGCATAAGCTTTAGGAACATAAGATGTAAACTGTAAGGGGACTCCAGGATGGCTGAGCCCTGTTCCTCTGGAACCAATCTTCGTCAATAGTTGACATAAAGTAAGAGTGTACTAATGAGACTTGCTGATTTAAAGTTGGGATGCATCATCGATACAGAAGTTCAGAATATTACATAGGAAAATCTGGACGACCTTGAAGATTGGAGTGACAAAAATGGGATGAACAATATGTATGGGATACAACAAAAATGTAGGTAATGCATTTAAGGTCTAATAATTTCTGCTACTGTCTAGAGACTCATCAGTTGAAAGCAACAGAGGAGGAGAGACCTGGGCGTGTTGGTCGATCTCAGGATGACAGTGAGCTACCAATGTGATGTGGCTACAAAAAAAGGCAAATGTATTCCTAGGATATATCAAGCAAGGTATTTTCAGTAGATAGAGAGACATATCAATGCCATTGTACAAGGCACTGGGTAGGACTTAATTTGGAATACCATGCACAGTTCTGGTCACGCCTGTTCAAGAAAGACTCATTCAGATTGGAACAGATGCAGAACTATTGTGATGATCAGGAGTGGAGGGACTATCTTATGAGAGGAGACTGAAAAAACTTGGCTTGTTTAGTCTACCAAAAAGACGGCTGAGAAGCGATATTAATGTTCTCTGACTACAGCAGGGGATAAACACCAGGGAGGATGATGGGCTATTTAAAGGACAGTGTTGGTACAAGAACAAATGAGTATAAACTTGCTATGAACAAATTCAGGCTGGAAATGAAAAGAAGTTTTCTAACCACCAGAGGGTTCTGGAACAGCTTCCCAATAGGAGTTGTGGGACCAAACAGTTCGTTTAATGTAGTTTTAAGAGAGAGTTGGGCAAATGTATGAGTGGCATTATATGACAGAGTTGCATGTGATGGTATTGGGGGGGGCATGGCTCAGCGTGTCTGATGTTCCTAAAGCTCATGTTTCAGGACTTCAGCCAGTCACTTAGGGGTCAGGAAGAGATCTTTTTGTGTTTGTTTTCCTTTCTCTGAAGCATTAGGAATCATGGTCACAGCTGGAGACAGGATACTGGATGAAGAGGGCCAGTGCTCTGTGGTGGCAGTGAGCATTCTGTCATGCTTTGCTGCTTAGTTCTTGCGCTGTATGTTTAAGGTCGTGGGGGCGGGAAAGAATTTTCCTCAGATCAGATTGGCAGTGATCTTGGGGACATTTTTTGCCTTCCTCTGCAGCATGGAGCATGAGTCACTTGCCAGGAGCATCTCAGTTAATCAATTCCCTGCTATTGTCTCAGGCATTGTAACCCTTAGTCCCTCCTATTCTGACTATTATATAGTAATTTAGTCTCCTGTGGGCTGTAATATTTCAGTTTTTTGGTTTAGTGTGCAGGTGGTAGGTGCTGTTGGAAGCCTTAGATAAGTGGGAGGTCAGACTAGATGATCTAGTGCAGTGGTTCTCAACCTTTCCAGACTACCATACCCCTTTCAGTAGTCTGATTTGTCTTGCATACCCCGAGTTTCATCTCACTTAAAAACTACTTGATTACAAAATCAGACATAAAAATACAAAAGTTTCACAGCACACTTTTGGCATGGCTGAAGCATGTAACTTAGCTTCTTCACAGGTCCCCCTGTGGCATGGGGCCTCAGGCAGTTGCCCTGCTTGCCATCTCCTAATGCCAGCCCTGCACTTGCAATTCCCCTAAACCTGTCCCGTTCAGTTTTGAAGCAGTTTAGTCTATATAAAGAGATGTTTTCATTTCAGTAATCCAGGGAGATGACACATTTTTAAAAATCTTACTGCAATAAATGGGTATTTTCAGTCATTATAAACAGTTACTTCAAGATTGTCTAAATGAGTCTAAACGGTGTTTTGGAGGTTCTCTCTGGAATCTTGTATTTGGTTGTCTAATCTTTATTTTACAGCAGGTAAGTGAAATTATAAAGGAACATGAAATGAAATAGGCTGGCCATCGAAGTACAGACTGAAGAAATCACAGTAGGATTGCCCAAGGAATTTACTGAATAAATGATAGCTTATTACGAAGACTTATTCTTACACTGCAGTGTATTAAACAGTACAAATAGCAGTGACATGTTTTGCAACAAAGATTGTTCGGGCAAGAAACGGTAGATCACTTTAAGATTCCTTCATGATGATGATGTGCAAACAGTCATGTCTAAGTCAAAATACAGTTCCCCTATAGTTTTTGTCTGGAAGTCAGTTAACTATTTCAAAATATACTGATAGTTTGCCTGGAATTTTGTTTTTGCCTGAAATGTTAACCTTTTGCTCTCCTACTTTAATGTTCAATTTTGTTGAATGTTAAACTGAAGGTCTGATGTTCAAGAAAGAACTCTTAAATGAAATGGCTCAAGGGGGAACCATCGTCTTGCTCTTTTTGTACAACACGTAGCACACTGGGGTTCTGGTTAGTGAATGTGGCTCTTAGGTGCTACCACAATGCAAATTAGTGTCCCCCTTGGTGCTCTTCAGAAGAGTAGCTTGAGACAGACCCACACAACTTGAAACTACTTCTTTGAGTGATGCTTCCTGTTGTATTCCCTATGTTGGTGCACATGAGCCCGAGTCTGGAAATTCTGACAAGTAGTGTCCTATTGCACATGTGCAGGCCAACAGTCACCTCATGCTCCAGACTGAGGGCATAAGAGGTAATGCAGGCTGACACCTCTCCAGTTCCTTCTTACCGCTACATGGCCTGAGTCGGAATCCCTGTATTCACAGATTTCTCTAGCTATTAATATTATTACTCTGTAAACACATGTAACTATTTAACAGTTAATTAGTATACCTAGCTTTTTCTCCCCCTACCGGGGACTCCCTCCTCCTTGGCCTGGGTCTATGCTCCGAGTCTCTGGGTTCAAGAGCTGTCTCTCCTGCTCCCATACCTTCTCTGTAGGAGAGAAGCATCAGTGCTGTCTCCACTATCTGGGTGAGACACATGTTGCTGCAAAGTGCAGCAACTGTCTTTCTTTTTTGCGAAATTCATGGTTAGATTAAGACAACAGCTAGGGGCCTTATTCCAATCCGGGCCAATGAGGACACCTCCCATACATCAGCTCTATAGACCAGCAGTGCCCCTCTGAGCATGAGTTTAGGAATAGAGTATGCAGCTGCTAAACCCAAGGACTCTATTTCCCAGGTTTCCTGGGAGAGCAAGGAGCACTTTCATGGTCATAAGGACAGCTTCCCATCCAGATCCGCCCATAAAAGAAGGGAACCCTCCCCGAGCCTGTCCAGGTGAGTTTTCACTCACAGATCCAATGGGTCCGAGATCGCAAAAGATACCCAGGTTGGAAGACATCTGCAAAAAAAAGGATCTGTCAATGGCGCTGGCTCTAAAACTCAAGGACTGATATCCTCCAGATCCATCTAGAAGCTCTGGACCTGATTCTTCTTCAATACTGTCATATTTGCCTAAGGACTACCTGGCTACAGCTTCCTGGGACATGTTGGAACTGTTAACCCTGACTGTTGAAATACCTTGAATGCTGGGTCACATAACTTCTGTTGTAATACAAGTGTCTGGTTTTTCTCCCTTACTCTGTCTCCTTTCCAGACTGGTCCTTCTGAGAGACATTGCTCGAAACCCTTGGGTAGAAGTATCCACCCCACCCCACCCCACCTTGGAACCATCAGCCTCACCACTGGAGAAAGAAAGCAGTTCTCAGACTCCTAGATTGAATGTTCCAGCTGGTTCGTTATCTCCTTGTAGAGAACTAAGCCCTGATAGACAGTTAAGGAGATCTGAGCACCATCCTCCCAGATAGGATTTCCCCTGGAACCATTGGTACCAGATCCCACCTTTTGGCCTTAATTGGGGCCTCAGGAACTCCTATGGGAGCCACTGCAGATCCATCCCAGAATTGTACTACACCTGACTTGGCACACACCAGATCTGACTGAATATTAGGAGGAAGACATAGACCTGGATCTGCAGGCATCAACAATATTTTCCAATCTTGCCCTCATCTTCAGATGGAGCAGTCACTCCATTCTCACTATCTTGGCTGGACAATTATGGGCAGTACCAGGAGGTGCTTCAGAGAATGGCCAATGATCTCCGGATACCATTTTGGAGGTGGTCCAGGACATCCACCACACCTAAGAGGGCCAAGAGATACTATTTTGTTCCTGCCAAAGGGGCTGAATTTCTTTTTTCTCCCACCCAGCGTCCCCCTCTGTCAGTACATGTGACCACAGAGAGAGCATGGTCGTACCATCCTAAGACCACGCTGGCTAACGGGCTTGAAGAGATTGGACCTTTGGGGGAGAAAAGTCTTTTCTTCGATGAACTTAAAATTCTATATTGTTAACTATCAGGCCTTGTTCAAATCTTATTTCACTGAGGGTTATTCCAGGTCAGCTGATTTTAAAGACAAGTTTCCCACTGACAACAGGGCCAAGCTCAGCCTCTCTCAGAGGAGGGCAAATTAGTGGCTAAGATTTTCCTGCAAGCTGTGGTGAACACAGGTAATATCCAGAGGTTTAGCTACTGGCGTAGTCATGAGGCAGGAATCTTGTCTTCCCTTCTTGAGGCTTCCCTGAAAGGTCCAGAATCCCATATGTGGCCTGCCTTTCAATGAGTCAGATTTATTCAAAATGAACATGAAATTCTGCTTCCCAAAGCCCCATGTCTCTGTTGAGGAGACGAAGTTTCATACCCTTGATGTCAGATATGCCTTAGATGTGAACCCTGAAGGTTTAATCCTATCAGACAGTCTTAGACTATTTTTTGCGGTAACAGAGGTCATGAGGACAAGCTCTATCCTCTGAGGATCTCTAAATGGATTTCTGGGTACACCATCACATACTAGCAGGTAGCTGATATCCCTCCACCTGATGGGGTATGGGCACATTCCACCAGAGCACAAGCTGCCTCTGCAGTTTCATTGCACAAAGTATCACTGCTGGACAGGTGCAGGGCAGCTACCTGGAGTTGCATTCAGACGTTCACTAAACTTTGTACTATTTCAAGCCTCTGCTATGGATGCAGCTTTGGGAACTTTTGGGAACAAGCATCTTTCTTGCTGGTATCCTCTCACCCCAGCCTCCAGTCTGAATACTGCTTGTCAGCTACCTACATGTGAACAACATGTAGGGACCAGCACTCAAGAAGTGAAGGTTATTAATTGTAATAAGGAGCAATACATCTCAAACTTCCAATTTGTTTTCCATTTCCAATGTGAAATACAGATAGGGACCATACATCACAAAGAGCTTCAAATTACAGTTTTACTTGAAGTGTTCATTAAAATCCTAAATATGAACTCTGTAGGCATAAGGTAGTAATGTCTATAGTTAGGGTCTGTGTAATTATTTTCCAAATGAGAATTCAGAAAATATATGGGATTCAAAGTGTTTTTTCCAATGGGTTTTATTTCCTTTGTACAGTATGGAATTTGAGACTTCTAAATGTATAAATGGTTGCACTTTATCTAGGCTACTAGAAATTAGAGAGAATTCCTGCAGCATTTTTAAAGTTGGGGGTCTGGTAGTACAGAGCTCGCTGTAGGCAAGACACAGATTTATATACTTAATCTTGTTCTAATATTTTATACTTGTATTGTACCTTTCATCAAAGGATCTCTGTATGACTTACACTGTCTTAATTTTAACTCCCTTACTGGGGTAAGGAGGCGAGTATAATACTTATTTTCAGACCAGGAAACGGAGGCTCAGTTGTCCAACGTGCTGAAAGTTGATAGCAAAGCCAGGGATACAACCCATTCTTCCTGATTCCCAGCCATTTGTCTTGACCAGAAGACTACCAAATTTACACGGAGAAATAAAATTCTTTATTTAGATTTTTTTTAAATGTCCTACAAAGGGTGTCCAAAGCTGTGCATGCCATTGCTGCAAGAAATAAGTAAAAATTAGACTAAACTTACCTCTCCAAGAAATGTGTATTCAGTTGTCAGAGTACAAACATTTCAAACACTATATGTAAGTGTTAGTTTTCTTAGTGAAGTGTGGTCTGATGTTTGAAGCAGAGGCCTAAGAGCATGAGGCTTATGGATTCTGTTCTAGCTTTGGTACAGACTAGCTTTGATTTTACTTAACAAATCAGTTGACATGTCTGTGCCTTAGTTTACCTGTGTAAGTACTGACCTGCTTCACAAAGCTGTCATCCTATAAGGAGTGGTTTGAGTTCTTTGTATGAAAGAGGCTGTAGCCATTCATCAGTGCTTGTGAAGTGTTGAGAATTTTCCAGGTGGTCAGGAAATGACAACCCTACCTCCAAGAGTTCTCAATCTTAACAACATAGAAAGTTTAGGGGAAGAAGGATTTAAAAAAACACAAATCCTCCATCCAGCTCAGCTAGGTTCACTGTAGGCAGCATATTGCAGAAGTGAGTCTTTAACAGGGACGTAAGTGTAAACAGTATAAGGACCTTGTGAATGAGGACAGGTCCTCATCTGCGATTGCATCAAATGTACGCTTCTTGCCATAGCTTCAAAAGATATCCATACATATTCATTTTATAGAGCTTCATGTCTCCTCTTCCCATTCTATCCACTTTTGTTCCAACCTCAGGTACTAATTTGTCAGCTTTTTGCACATTCAGTAAAGTGAAGAGTCAAAAATAATTCCCAAACAGTGAGCCTTAATGATAGAGGTTATTGTCAATAAGAAGTGAGAAGTTTTGGGAAGGAAAGTAGTTAGATTTTGACCATGTAAGTTGGAATCTGATGACAAAATATTCAAGAGCAGATGTCAGACTGAGATGTAGAATTAATGAGGCAGGTCCATTGAGAGAATTGTGAATAATTGGCACAGACTACGCGTGGAATTGGAAGAGCAGAAGAGTTTAAGCAGAGATAGGGTATGAAGTGAGATGTGCAGAAGGCCAATAATAGAACTCTAGAGAGCCCCTCTCAACAGAGGAGGAGGAGGTGAACCAACCAAAGATAAGCAAAATACTAGTTAATACTATGTAAATGCAAACTTTTCCACAAATTTAGAACTTGTTTTACAATGTAAAACTGAATTACTTTTCTCTTCTTCTATTAGGTTATTATTGAAGTGACAGAGATGTTGCACAATGCCAGCTTGCTCATAGATGACATTGAAGATAACTCAAAGCTACGACGGGGCTTTCCAGTGGCACACAGCATATATGGAATTCCATCTGTAATAAATTCTGCTAATTATGTGTATTTCCTGGGCCTAGAGAAAGTTCTAACACTTGATCACCCGGATGCTGTGAAAGTGTTCACTCGTCAGCTGCTGGAACTCCATCAAGGCCAAGGCTTGGATATTTACTGGAGAGATACATACACCTGTCCTACAGAAGCACAGTATAAAGCTATGGTACTGCAAAAGACAGGTGGTCTCTTTGGATTAGCTGTGGGCCTCATGCAGTTATTCTCCAATTATAAAAGAGATTTAAAACCACTCCTTAATACACTTGGGCTCTTCTTTCAAATACGAGATGACTATGCTAATTTACACTCGAAAGAATATAGTGAGAACAAGAGTTTTTGTGAGGATTTAACTGAAGGCAAGTTCTCATTCCCAACTATTCATGCTATTTGGTCCAGGCCAGAAAGTACTCAGGTGCAGAATATTTTGCGTCAAAGGACAGAAAATGTAGACATAAAAAAATACTGTGTACATTACCTTGAGAATGTGGGTTCCTTTGAGTACACCCGACAAACGCTGAAAGAGCTTGAATCAGAAGCATATAAACAGATTGAGTCACTTGGGGGAAACCCTGAACTTGTAGCACTTGTTGAATACTTAAGTAAAATGTTCAAAGAAAATAATTAAATTAACCAATAATTGATTTGACTTGTGGTTTGGGGAGGGAAATTTTAAAACCAGTATGTATTAACTAGACTGGCTTACTAAGTTCATGTAAAGAAAAGTGTAGAAATGATGCTTATTTAAAATTACTTATTACTGCTGCATTATCAAAACTGCTATATTTGACATTGTATGAGTAGTAATTGTGGGTTATTCGTATGCACCACAAATGATCTCTGCAGCTGTAATTACAATGGCTTACAAAATATTGCATAGGGAAATAAACTTGGATAAATCCGTTAAAAAGTAAAATTAACAATTTTACCGTTTTATGTGAATCTTTTAGTTGAAATCTTCTTTGCACAATCAGTGATGTTTACTTTGGCTATAGACTGTCCTATACGAACACTTCAGGTTTTAATCAGACTGAGATGGATTTGACTACATTTCCATATTAAATTGAATCTGCTCTATTTAGGGGCCTTTGCATTTTTTTTAAAACATGCAGACTTAGTAACACTTTTACAATATGGTCCTTGTCCTTTTTAAAAGCTAAAAAAAAATAGGGTTTATTAAAGTGCAATGGAAGGAGAAAGAAGGCTCCACAATGGTCAAATGACACTTTCTGTACAACAAACCAATCTATCTCCACAGAGCCAGGTGTCAGGAATGGTAGTATAAGAGGCAAAATCCAGTGTTGCCAAATAGAGCTGAGCTTGAGTTATTTTAATAGTTTGAATCATTCATAACATAGCCCTTGTCCATCCACACTGGTCTGATATACCCCTGTAATCCCAATTCCTTGAAATTCTCCTTTAGGTATCTTAACTAAGAGATTCTATCAGAAGTACAAAGGAAGCAGGTATTCCACCAGTTCTTAAGAACTGAAGCAGACTAGTTTTGGTTATATCAAATTAGATGAGTTTTGGACATACAGGTCTCTCAAATCTGCACCAGTAGCCAAAGGCTCATTGAATGTTGAAGCTGGAACAGAAGTTTAAAAGACCATTTCATGGGTGACTTTAAAAAATATATATAAAAAACAGATTAAGTGCAAACAGTAAGATAGCAAATGGTCATCTAGTGTCTTCAGTTATCTCTGTGCGTCAGCTATATTGCTGAAAATTCCCTTAGTAGTTTGTCTTAAACCTGAAATGTAAGTGGGGGGAGAAAAAGTGTGCACATAATCCCATAGTTCTGATTTCAATTTCTGGGTAGCTCTAGAGCCATAGCTATGCTACAACCTTACAACAACTCAAGTTACGTTGGCATACAGCCACCACAGTTAGTACATCACTTGGGTGCATGCATGCTTTTCCTTGTCAGCGGTGTGCATGCTCCCCAAGGGGTTTGTATCAATGTACAGTGCGATATAAATATCCCACTGTGCAGTTTGCCACCATCCAGCACAGTCTTTTGGGAAGGTTTGGTAACAAATGATGGGGTGAAATGAGTTATGCAGGGGTGACTAGGAGCATGGGGTCAATTGCCCAGTTTGCAACTGACTCTACCCCATAACTTTAGCTGTATCCCATAATTTTTGTGCCTCTTTCAAAATCCCAAAAGCTCAGCTGGTCCACCTCCCTGTCTGCCATCTCTGACAGAAGCATGGAGCCTGCACAGCTCTTCTCTATTGTCATGAGTGTTGTAAGCACAGGGTCCACAATCCTGGAATGTTTGCAGAACCACAAGAAAATCAAATGAAGGGGGAAGATGAAAATTCCTTGGAGAACATGTTGCTGTGAGACAAGGCAAGAACCAACTCTAGAGAGCCCCCCTCAACAGAGGAGGAGGTGGACCAACCCAAGATAAACAAAATACTAGTTAATACTGTGTAAATGCATTCCACAAATTTAGAACTTGTTTTACAGTATCAGATTGAATTACTTTTCTCTTCTTGTATTAGGTGGTTATTAAAGTGACAGATATTGCACAATGCCAGCTTGCTATAGCATCTATAGATAGTGGAGTGCCATTTCTGGACCTGAGAAACAAGCTCTAATTTGTGGGATCAAATTATAATGCAGGTGTGGGATGGTGAGCAGTGGCTGCAGTACTTTCAGATATGCAAAGCCACATTCCTGGATCTGTGCACTGAGCTTGACCCAGCCATCCAGCGCAGGAACATCAAAATGAGAGCTGCACTGATAGTGGAGAAGTGAGTGGCAATTGCACTGTGAAACTTGCAATGCCAAATTGATTCCCAACTGACTGGTAGCAATTTGGAGTAGGGAAATCTACCATGGGGGTCATTAATTGCCTCCTGCTGTGCAAGACTGTAACTCTTGGCAGTTTGCAGGACATGATAGATTTGCAGTTTGGGGTTCCCAAACCATGGCGCAGCGAAAGACAGCACACAAATCCCTATTTTGGCATCAGAGCACCTTGCTATTGAGTACATCAGCAGATAGTTACTTTTCTATGGTTATGCAAGCATTGTTGGATCACTGAAGATGCTTCACAGACATCAGTGTGGGCTGGTAGAGAAGGTGCATGACACTCATATTTAAGAACACTGGGCTGTTCAGAAAGCTACAAGCAGAGACTTTTTCCAGACTGGCAGGTTACTCCTGGGAATGTTGAAATGCCAATACTGAGCCCAGGTGACCTAGCCTACCCCTGGCTCATGTAACCATACACTGGCCACCTTGAACAATTCATCGGCTCAACAGCAGCAGAATGACAGTTGAATGTGCTTTTGGCCATTTGAAAGGTTGCTGACATTGTTTACCCGCAAGATTGGACCTTAGTGAGAAAAATATCCCAATGGTTACAGCTGCTTGCTACGTCTTGCATTCTATATGTGAAGCAACAGGGAAAAGTTTCTGCTGGGGTAGAGGGCGACAATGGAGCAGCTGTCTACTGACTTTGAACAGCCAGATCCAAGGGCATTAGAAGAGCTCAACTTGGAGCTATGTTGCTCACAGAGGCGTTCAAAGACCATTTTAACAGTGAGACAATGTATTGTAGCGTGCTCTAACCATGTTTTTTTTTTTTTTTGTGGCCTGGTAGGAATCGTGATTTCTGTAGATGTAGGAATATAACATTTGTCAGCGAACTCATGAATTTTGATCATATGAGTTGTGACAAATTGGGCAGTAACCGCTAATTGATTACTTTCAGAACAGCTGATCACTCGGCAGCAGATGTTGTGAGCTAATAAAGATTGTTCCAAAAAATAGAATTTTATTATGCAACAAAATCAGTGCAAAAATATGGGGAATTTTAAAACAAATACATTGAAACTTAATAAATCTTAAGTTCTGTTCTCTTTATCATGAAAAGGAAAGGATGTTCTGCAACGGTGCCTGCTGAAGTTATTGCTGAGGGGCATTGGAAAGCATCCTCCCATGGAGGAAGAAATAAGGCAGCCTTTGGACAAGGATTGCAGAGTACCTCCGTGAAAGTTTCATGAAGATCTCTCACGAGGATTCAAGAGACATCCCATGTATGTAAACAAATTGCTCTATGTGGCCCCCTGCCTGACTCCTATGGGGAATTAAAAGCAGATAGCAACTCTCTGGGTTGTACCACAATTTCTTCTAGCATTATTACATTAATGCAAAGACCAAAAGATGTGTCCTGTTACTTCGGGGGTGCCATTCCTGTAATTGAGAATGTATTTACATAGTTATCCAAGGTTCCTTCCCCTGAATGGGGTTCACTGATGCTTGACTGGCAGAACTGCATTGAAGTCAAAAACAGGTCCTGGCTCGCTGTGCAGCTGGATCCCCTGAGCACTCATCCCCATATTCCTCTTCCTTGTCCGCCACTACCTCCTTGCTGTTCACAGCAGGGGCTTGTGTCTCAGGTTCCTTAGAGGTATCCACAGAGCTATTGGGGTGGTGGTGAGACAATGACATGCAGCTATTTATCAAAGTGGCAGGTCTGCGGCTCAGTAGTGAATCAATTGATGCCCTCCCTGGTTTTCTGGTGTGCCTGCCACAGCTGCTTGGCTTTCATGCAGCACTGCTGCCGGTCCTTTTCCTACCCCTTCTGTGTCTCCCGAGCAATCTGTTCACAGGTGTCGACATTTCTACCACTGGTTCAGAGCTGTGCCTGCATTACCTCTTCTCCGCAAGGCCCGGGAGATCCAGTCTCTCTCTATTCCAGGCAGGAACATATAGCCAGCATGGTCAGGTGGGCAGTTTTACTCAACAATGGAGAGATGCTCGGTATGCTTACCAAGCCAGGCAACCAGGAAGAAAAATTTCAAAAAAATCATGGGATTTTCAAAGTGGGGGAGGGGCCTTCTGGTTTCAGTGACCCCTGGGCTGTGGAGTTCCTAATAGTGACCAGAGGGGCCAGTGTGGGGAATTTGTGGGACAGCTGCTGGAGGGGACAATTGGGGTTGATGTAAGTAACACCTGTGTCTGCACTTGCACTGCATTGATGTAAGACCATGGCTCTACATCACCCAGGGAGGTGGTATTACTGTATTGGCATAAAGTGGGAGACCTATTTAAGTTTCAACACATGAACAACTAGGTTGACGAAAGCTGTCTTGCGTCAACTTAACTTGATGTATAGACCAGGACTAGGTCTCTCCACACCAAAAACAATCTGTCTTGTCTGAAGAGGGAAATACTTGGTGTGGAAATGTCATTTCTGTGATTAAGCAAAAAACCAGAGCTTCATGGGAATCACATTTTTTGTTTTGGAGAGAGTTTCACAAATTTCAACATTTCTTCTGTTCTAGAACAAAAACAAATTTCAAGACTTTCTACCAACAAAAGTTCCTAAAATTGCACTTTCTGTTGGTTTTAAACATTCTACTTTGACAAAATGTTTTGTTTAGACTGATTTATTTGATTTTTTATACGATCTGTAAAATGAAAATAAAGTGGTTTTGAAATAGGAAACCAACATTCCATTTTTGACATTTTTGGAACTGAACATCTGACCGTATCAAAATGCTTTTTTCAACCTGGTTTTTTGCTTGATCTCTATCATTTTTGGGTGTCGTAGATGACTAAAGACTTCGACTGGAGCTACTAGAAGGCCTGCAGTAGGGGCCAAGAATTTTCATTGCAGCTGTTTCCTCTGATGATGGCATCAAGAATGGCTCACTTGTCTGATCAAACTTATTGTTGTTCTTCTCTTCCAATTCAGTAAGCAGTTGCATTTCATCGTGAACAAATCTATTTTTGTATACTTAGTGGATTCATGCTCATCTCAGTCTTTAAACTCACTGTTTTACATTAGAAGAATTACCTTTTCTTATTACATCCTGCCATTCATTTGCTTGTTTCCCACCACTTCCTCTGACTACTGGTGGGTTGAGTCAAAATTAATATTCTTTATTAGTGTGTAAGCAGCTGTTTGCTGTTTTGTGTGTGTGAAATATATACTGTACATATATATATTATTGTAGATATCCAGAAGCGTCTCAGTTCTAAAACCAAGCCCCGAACAACTTAACTCTATCTACTCTCTCCTCCACCTTATTTAATCACAGCTGAATTTACTTAGTACGCATGACCTTCTCACTCACCACTAATTCTTCCCATTTCCTTTCCCCTTTCCTGCAGGCTTATAGACACTTTCCTAACTTTCTGTTTCCTAATGGCTAGAGCAATAGCCTCAGTGCTATCATTCCTTCCCTTTTAGCTTTGTAAAATACTTAGCTTTTACTCTACAGACTGAAATAAAACCTAACGTTTCCAATATCAAAAAAATTCAGACCCTCTTGAATGTGTCTTGTACATATGGGTGACAGAAGTGCAAAGAATGAGGGGAACTAGTGAAGTGTTTTCCCAGAAAAACTTTTCTCTCTAATTTACCATTGCATAACATGCTTAAACGCTTTGCTGAATGAGGACGTGAGTGGTATGCTAAGCATTTCATCTCCCACCTCTAAATGTAACCAAAGGTTCCTACTATTCATTCTCTACATGTATTTAACAAATGGGTTAGCTCCAGATACGTGTTCTCGTATCCTTTAGAATCAGTCTTTCAGACTTGTCCGTCTTTCCCAACCCCACTCTCAAGCAAATGCCTTTATTTCCAGTATCTTGTTAGAACACACTGTTGCCATTAACAGATGGCTAATAAGATTATGAATCTCAGTTGATACACTTCCACTCTTAGCACTACTGTTTTGCCATGCAGGTTGGAGTCAAACTACCTATTGTTGCATGGAGAAGCACAATAGGCTTGTCCTCTTTCTAAATCGCTAAACCTTGGCTCAGCCCTTCCCACCTCTCAGGAGTTAACCATCAGGCCAATAGGTTTCCTGCTTTCTTGTGGCCCATGAAGCTCCAGCAGCAGCCTTTTCCAAAAGCAGCTAAACTCCCTTGTGCATTATATATTCCCTTAAACTATTTTATTTTCACTGTAATGTAAAATACTACCTGTGAGGTTTAGAAGTGCCCTTGACATTAGAGAAATGCATTCTTTGTCAATCTTTTCATTACTGGATTAGTTATAGTTACAGTACACTTGGCAAATGTGCATTCCTATCAAATGTAATAACTGTACGTGGGGCTTAATAGAAGGTACATCTCTTTATTCCAGCCTTCATTACTCCGCCTTCTCAAGGTTTTAGGCAAATTAATTTTCAAGGAGCTACCTCTTTTTTTTAAAACCTGTTTGAAACCATTCTGTCTGGAACAATGGAAGCTTTTGCTGGATGGGGATTTAAAGGGAACTCCTACTGCTAGGCTTTGAGGATTTACTGTTTCAGAAAAGGGATATTGATTTGTTCTTTCTTTTTCCTGTACTGAGATACCCAGAGGTGAAGAACATCTTCCTGCTGAGAAATTGGTCTGATATCTCTTCATTATCTGCATCCGTCTCCTTATTTGAAACCAAGTGCGAGCAGTTCATCTAGCATAATGTTTCAAGGCTGGCTCTTTCCTCTGGAAAAGCCAAAATGAAACAAACTACAGTACTTAAACTGTTCAGTTGAAAGAGAGAAATAACTTTACAGGACACACATACAAGCCTACCGCTAAGACTACATGCTGTGTAGGTTATGCAGATCTCCTCCCTTTGTTTATAAAACAGTGTTGGAAGGCAGTATGTATTACACTTAGAATTACCCAATTTGAGAATTGTCAGCTACTGTTTACATATAGCTGTCATACAAGTAGCTTTTCCTGGTCATTATTAAAACTAGGGCAAAAATCAGTGAGCAGCAAGGATAGTTAGATAATTGTATGGTATTTTCATCTAACAATCTCCCAACGCTTGCTGCCAGAAAAATAATCTGTTCCATGCTGACTGCAGGTGTTTGGCTGATTTCATACAAGATGAACATCTTCCCTTACAACCAAATAAAAGAAATCAAATTGAAACTTTCTTTGAGTCAGTTTTGTGCTTGACCAAGAGAAGAGTGGGTGGAAGAGGAGAAAATCTGACAAAGGTATTGCTAATCCCACCACATTCTGAGTTGCTTCATTTTAAATGGAGCAGCAGAAGCAAATACTGCCTGGTAAAAAGCCATATATTGCATAAGAATTCACGAAAAATAACTTTTCTTATGGTAGTCTTATCTATGTAACTGAAGTAGATTCCACTTAATAGAAATCCTGATATTAGCAACTTCCAATTAATGGCAACATGTTGCTGGGAACCAATCCCATAACAGGATTGGGATATTTGCTGCTTATTAGCAACTTTTTTGTAAGAAAGGTGCCACCTGCAGGCAGGTTTGAATGCTGCAGCCATGAAAAGAAGTGCTGAGACATGCCTTCTCTGGCTTCTGCCATGGGGCCAGTGCTCAGCCTGTCCCAGACACTTCCTTCTGGGGATGCGGCCTGGCAAACCTGCTTACATTCAGTTACTTATAACTTTTTGAAACTTCTACTTTTGACCTCAAATTTTTTGGCTTTTTTAAATAACACACAACCCCTAATAAACCACAACTCAACAACATACATGCTACTTTAAAAGCATGCAAGCAGTGTTGCAAAGACAAGCACTCAAAAGTTAGGAAATGCCAAATTAAGGTTGCCTGTGTAATCTGAAGTCAGTCACCTTGTGTATAGGCATGATACAGCTGTTAATTGAATGATCACATAACTGGTTCAAGAACTACACTGGAGATAAAGGGCTATACTGTAAGCTAGGAGGAGAGGCTGTGGGTAAGGCCACAGCAGGGAGGGGGACTGCAGCCCTGGAAACCTGCCTGCACCCAGGAGGTAAGGGTCTGTAGGCTGGGAGGGGAGGCTGTGGGTGTGGTGACAAAGGGTTAAAAAAACTTTTTAGTTCGTCTAAAAAAAAGCGGGGGGCTTGGAGGAGAGAGGGAGAAAGATAAAAAACACTTGTCTACTTTCACTAATTTATGACTGTCAGTTTTACAACTTCAAATGGGACTTTCTATTCCTTGCTTAAAACAGTGGATTTTCTAAAGGGATTAATTCTTAAAGTACACATTTATACAACTTACGCTTGACTTATTGAGGAATCTGTACTGTTTCAATTTCAATTCATAATACTGCCGAGGTGAATGAATCCGATAACAGAACACTTATTTAGCGGGAGGGAGGTGGAAAGGTACAGACACACATAGGGTGTTAGTTCCCTGCTGTTGCAGCTGTACTGAGCAATGGAGCTGCGGGGGCTCATGTATGGAGGGAAAAGGAATTGACCTTTCGGCCCACACACTCCGCCTACCCATTGGGTCACTAGGTTCAGACAGGCCCCCCTTACTATTCACCTGACCAACTTGTGGACAGATGAGGGCGGCTGGAACCTGTCTTAGTCCAAGACCTGGTTAACGGTTTATAAATCTATCATTCATTTACACAATAACACACATTCTATATCCAATCTAAATCCACTATTTATTGGGGGGTTTTACCTTACCACAAATTATCTTTTCTTATTCTTTTACAAATTCTTAATATACAAATAAAACTTAAAAAACAACTGATTACAATAACACATGTACCTAAAACAGTTAGAATTATTACTAGTTTTATATTCACACTCACTACTCACCACATATATGAATGAACTCAGCTGCAGCAAAAGAACAAACATACCATGGCCAGGTTCTCCTTACTTTTATGCTATATTTTCGTCCAGGTGGAACCTTTATTGTATTCACACCCAGGTTATCATCCGCAGAACAAAGCCCCATGGGTTATCAGCTCTGACACCCTACCCTATTATTTTGAGCGACGAGCTGGAGAGAGGAGAGACGGGTTGATCAGACCCTCTGCGCAGTGCGATTTTGGTGCACTTCTTGATTCGTGGCTCCCCGAAAAGCCTCGGTCTGATGACTCCTTTATATCTCTACTTCAGCCAATGCATCTGCTAAGCCAATGATAGACCCTTCCTTTACCATCTTATCAGCAGCCCCCTCCTCAAAACTTTACTGCTGACTTGCAAAGCTAATTTTGCAGTGACTGCAAAATTCCCATGTCTGGGTCTAGAACTGCTACATGTACAAGTTCCTGTTATCATAGGTTTACGTCTTGATCAAGGTCTTTTCTTTTTGCTGTCTCTGAGTCCCCCACACATGGGCTTGTAGCTTTTCTCAAGATTGACTCGGGGCACTGATTTTACAAACATGTTTTTATCCTGTTACAACAGTGGGTAGACCAGTAGCAGGGAGAGGGGCTGCAGTCCAGATGCTGGAGCTGTACGATACCCTTCCCTGTGCTCTCTGGGTTGTGTTCTGCCAGGGGACTGCATTCAGGAAAGGGAGCACTGAAATGTGCTGAGCCCCGACCTCCCGGAGTGTGCAGGGAGAGGCATGAAGCTGCATGGGCCCCAGCGCTCCTGTTCCCTGTAGAAAGCTCCAGCTTCCAGGCTGAAACCCAACCTTCCCATCCACACTACTGTTGCCCTCCTTGCATCCAGGTTTGTAGAACTGCAGGCAGGGAAGGCCTCCTAGCACTTCCGTCCTTGGCTGGAGCGTCACAAGCCATTCTTCTACTTATTAGCAACTGCTGGATAATAGCAACTTTTTGCTAGCAATGAAGGGGTTGCTAATACGCAGAATCTACTATATAGAATCATTACTGGATATTTTTAATAGCTCTGATCAGCACTTGCGCAAATGTTAACTCTACAACCCTGAAACTTTAGGCCCAGACTCTTCTGATACAAATTGTTTCTCAAATAACTTTAATATAGACAATGCTACAAAATAGAAAACTAAGATTTCAGTCATCAGTGTTATTGCTTCATGATTTCCTTCCCCAGTTGCTATCAAAGCTTAAGTAGCATAGCTAAACTGGGAGCCTAGTTTACTAGTATCTATTTCAACCCTTGTTTTTATCTTTCATAACATTGGCTCATTACAGGTATGTCTTCACTGCAGAATTAGCCTGGGCTCACACTCCGGTGTTGCACTGAGCATCCCCACTCAGTTTCTACAGCACAGAATAGAGGCAAGTATCTGATCTCAGTGACAAATCTGGGTTCCTTTTTTCTTCCCATGTCGACTCTTGCATCTCTTCTTACATGGTTTTTAATGTATTTCTATTTTCTCTGACACTCTCACCTTCCCCCAGGCCTCTCAGCTTCTTCCCAGTATCCATGAGTCTGTGCATTCAGCTGCTATGCTTCTGCTCCACTGAACTACCTGGTACCCCCCCAAAACAGAAACCAGGCTTCATTTCCCAGCCAGATACCGTGCTCACCTCACGGCTGAGTTCATAGAGCTGGGCTTTGTGTTGACAGAACACCACCACCAAGTGGGGGTGAGATGAGTTGAAGAAATGGAATCCCTGTATTAGGTGAAAAACCCATTGCAAACTTAATTATGTAGTCATGACCAGCATCTTCATAATACTGTATACCATCTGTATAACAGCACTCTCTAAATTATTCCCTTCTGTGTGTCCTATTAGACTATAAGGTCTTCGTTTTCATTTTTTGTCTTGTACAGGGCCAAGCACACAGTTGATGCTTAAATAAATAAAGAGATTAGATACAGATTGGAAAATGCACTAAATGTACAATTTACAAAGTGCAGCAGCACAGTCATGATAGTTATAGATTTCTTCTCTGTGGTCTCTGCTTTAAATACTTTACGTAGTTTATGTAGCAATATCTAATTCTCTATGCCAAATTCATGTGTTCCAAATTTTTTGGTTGACTAATTTTGCTTTTCAAGTTTTTTGGGAATGGGGAGTTCTGAGCAGAGAGAAGCAAGTAACAGGGTTCTCTTTTATATACACTGATTTGCCATTCTATTTCTTTGAGGATTTTCTCTGTTACATCAGGAATCTGTCTTTTCTCAAAATTGCAAGAGGTGAAAGTGGGTTTTGAATCTCTTTTCTTAACTATTCAACACTCAGTTAAATAGAACAGTTAAACTATGTGACCTAGCTGTCTATTTATAATATATCTATTATCCTGGTATCTAAATGCTTTGTATGCCAATTTAAAAAGCATAGTTTTTTTTAAGAGGAATGTACAATTTAATCTTGTTAAATACTTGACGTGGAGTCATGTACCTGTAAAATAATTGCTGATAACTGGTTTATGTACTTTGTGAGGGTCGTGGGTTTGATTTATCTCAAAATGACTGACTGACAACCTGAACCAATGGTTTTCTTGTCTGAGATAACATACGAGAAGAGATCAAATGAGTGGCAAAAAGGAAAAGATGTTTAGTTGTGATGTGAACTTTTCCTTATGCCAGATTAATCCACCTAATTAAGTGATCTTGACCATAGTAACTAGCAGAAGTTATAGGAGAGGCCCAAACAATCGTACAACTAAAATATCTGCTCATTTCATTGCCATTGAGAGTGGTATAGTCTTAGTATTCCTGAAATGCTGGTGCATCTTTCCAAATTTCACTGCACACTCTTACGTTGCTGCACTGTATTAGGCTGTTTCCTTGGTTTCCCTGTGTTGTAATAGCAAAAAAATTCACTGCTCATAACAGAAAAAGTAGTATGGACTGTTAGCAATAGCACTGCTATTTTTAGGGGTCTGTTTCATATTCACAGTGCCTTTGCCTAAAAAGTATTATACATTACAAACATTTCACTGCACATCATTGTATTACCGTATATTGTTTTAGACCTTGCTATATCTTGTACAGATTTATGGATAACAAGGCTACTACATTAGAAGCAAGGTGATAGGAGATCAGGTTAGCTAGTGCTTAGGCACATTTCTGATTACACAGAGACATTTGCTGATGATTTTCTTCTGACTACTAAAGATCCTGCATGCTTACGAGACTATGATGATCCTAGTAATGTCATCAAGGACAAAAAAGGATCAAAGAACTAGAGCATGAAGAGAATGTTTAATAATTTCTTCTGGCAGAATACATTTAAGGATTTAGTTAATAAAAGGTAATAGTAGCAGAAGCATCACAATATCTCTTTACTGGGTTGCTGCTGCGCACAGTGTTTTTGTTCTGGAAATGCTTCAGAATTTGAAGTAAAGCACTTTTACTTGATTCAAGGTTTTTACTAGCCTTCAAAGAACAAATGTATCAGAGATAAACAAAAGTTGGAAATTTCATCCAGAAAATGTAGTAAAATATACTGTAGAATTGTATAAAATGTAAAATACTTGGACATATACAGTGTGTTGGGACTGAACTAATGGAATAAAATTAAAGCTTTTAATTGGCTCTAGAATAGTTCATAGATTATAAAACCAGAAGGGATCATTGGGATAATCTAGTCTGTCCTTCTGTATGACATGCGCCATAGGAGTTCCCTGCTTTAATGCATGTCTGAACTGGAGTGTATATTTTAGAAAAACATCCAATCTTGATTTAAAATTTTCAGTGATGGAGAATCTACCACAACTGATGGTAAATTGTCACTACAATCAATACCCTCATTGTTAAAAAAATTGCACCTTATGTGTATTCTGAATTTGTCTAGCTTTAATTTCCAGCCATTGACTCCTGTCATACCTTAGAATGCTAGACTGAAGAGTCCTCTATTATCCAATTTATGTTCCTCATGAAGGTCCTTATGGACTAATCAAGTCACCCCTTAACTTCCTCTTTGTTAAACTAACCAGGTTGAGCTCCTTCAGTCTATCACTGAAGGCATGTTTTCCAGAGCTTTAACCATTCTCGTGGCTCTTCTCAGAACCCTCCAATTATAAAGATCATTCTTGAATTATGGACACCAAAACTGGACAAAGTCTATCAGTGACTGTCACACCAGTGCCAAACACAGAGATGATACAGCCTCCTTACTCTCCTTTTTATATATTGCATTAGTCCCTTTGGTCACAAAATACCACTGGAGTTCACATTCAACTGATTATATACCATAAGCTCCCAGTCCTTTTCAGAGGTTCTGCTTCCTCCTGGATAGAGTCCCCCATCCTGTAAGTATGGCCTGTATTCTTTGTTCCTAGATGTATGACTTTACATTTAGCTGTATTGAAATGAATATATTTTGCTTGAGACTATCTTACCAAGCACTCCAGCTTGCTCTGTGGCTGGGTCTACACTGACGGCAGCAAATTTGCCACCTTCAGTTCGATGTCTCTGGATCGACTGAGCAGTCTGTGTAGACCCACTCAGTCGATCCAGCAATCGACGCAGGAAAACCACCCTGGTATGTGGCGTAGCACTGCGTCGAAGGGAATGCCGTTCCCTTTGGCACAGCGCAGTGTGGACAGTGCGTGGAGCAGATGCAATGAAGTCAACAGGAGATATGCAAGTGATTTCCGTCACTTGCATATCTCCCATCGACTGCCGCCAAATCCGGAAGGTAAGTGTAAACCGGGCCCGTATCAGTGACAAGTGGTCTTCATTATTTACCACTCCCCCAATCTGGGTCATCTGCAAACTTCGAGTAATGATTTTATGTTTTCTTATAGGTTATTGATAAGTGTTAAACATTGTATGGCCAAGAACTGATTCCTGCAGAACGCCCCCTAGAACCACATCTGTTTGATGATTCCATGTTTACAATTACATTGAGACATATCACTTAGCTTGTTTTTAAATTGTTTAAAGTGTGCCATGTTAATTTTATATTCTACTTTTTAGTCAAAATTTGTGCAGTACCAAGTCCAATGCCTTGCAGAAGTCAAAGACTATGTCTACACTGCCACCGCCCTCAGATCGACTTATCTGGATCGACTGAGTGGTCAGTGAAGACCGCTCAGTCGATCCAGTAGTCGATGTTATTAATCCACCCCTGCAAGTGGTGTAGCGCTGCGTCGACAGGAACGCAGTGCAGTGAAGACAGCGCACAGAAGAGAAGCACAGCAGTCAACGGGAGTTACGCAAGTTCTTTGTGTACTTTGCGTAACTCCCGTCTGCTGCTAAATTGCGGAGATGAGTGTAGACCAAGCCTAAGGCTAGGTCTAGACTGATGGCGGCAAATTCGCCACCATCAGATCGATTTATCCAGATCGATTGAGCGGAAGTGGAGACCCGCTCAATCAACCAAGAAATCGACGCTATTAATGCACCTTCACCAGGTGGAGCAGTAGTTACCAGATTTGCCTGTCACTTTGAGGTATGCTTATTTACTAGGGTTACCTTCCTGGAAGAGGGGGTGTGATTCTATTAATGTGCTGCTTGTGTTACTTGTGTGTTCATATGGCTACAAGTCCTCTCTCAGTGGAGCTATCCGGCAGGACCTAAGGGTTTCAGGGCTGGGTTCCTCTAGCCACAGATTCAAATAACCCCCCACCACAGATACACACAACCATTCCAGATTAACTGAGTGCGTCTGAGCAGACTGGGCTAACAGCACTCTCAGCTGACCCCTTATATGTCCCTGAACTCAGCAGGCTGGGTGACACAGCACTGTCAGCTGCCACCCTCATGTGCCCCTTGCACCGCACCAGAATGGAGCACACTTATGAGCAGGCTGGGTCCAAACAGCACTTTTCAGCTGTTCCCTTATATACCCCCTGGACTCAATCAGGCTGGGTTTAAACAGCACTTTCAGCTGTAAACCTTTTGCGCCCCTGGACTCTGTATGCTAGGCAGAGCAGCACTTCTCAGCTGCCCCCTTTATATGCCTCTTTGCAACACAATTGTTCTAGCAGTAACCCCCTTGATAAGCAAACCCCATAGGATTTTGGGCACTCCAGGGATCTTTGGCTTAGGTAAAAGAAGCGTTGCTGCAGAGCAAGGTAGGGAAGCCAAGAACACAAAGGAGTACATGCATTTAGAGAGAGAAACTGGCAACCAGCTTGATTATAATAGTTAGTTTATTGCCAGATATATAAAACTTATGATACTAATAGTGATGCCATACAAGGAGAGAAAAACAATCTAACACTTACAATACAACAAAATTACAGTAGGGGTATTGGAGAAGGCTAGCCCAGGTTTGATTACAAAAGTAGAAAGTTATACCTGGATTAAAGAGAGAGAGAGAGAGAGAATTGGAAAAGATGGCAGAGGGGGAGAATCTCATCACGCCTTGCAGTTCATAAGTTCCCAGGAGACAGGTTGTTCAGCTTAGGGCCAGGAACGCTTAAGAGAGACAAAGCACACAACAGAATCAGTCAGGAAATGGGAAGGAAGCAGCATTTGGGTCCAGGCATCAGAAGAGAGGGTCTGAATTTTGGGTAGGGGTTTTTTGTAGAACCAGGATTATTTATGGGTAAACAATGTCTCAATGGAGTACCCCAGAGAGCTTTTCTCTATGCTGGACAATAGGAGCTGATCACTCCCAGCTATGGTCAACGTTCCTTGCGGGAGCTCACAATGCAACCAGGCATATTCAGTGTTTTGCGTATCAATAACTAGAGTGGTCTGATAACTGTGGAGCTGGATGGGTGTAGGTGTGAGTTCATTTACATCAAGAGCAGAGATCTCCCATCATGCAGTGCATCCCTGCCTTGCCAATCCCAGAGTTCAGTGTGGTTCCTGCTTTGGAGCTTGGTTCTCCATTCTTCATGTTAATTCTTGTTCCATCTTCGATGTAAATGAGGCTCCAGTTCTCCATTCAATGTGCTAATTGAGATGTGTCTTTTTACATCTTCTATGTAGATGAGGCATGGGGAGTTGTCTCAATTCTATCATCCTTGTTTGGAGGGTTTTAGGTGTGTCTCCCAGCCTTTTCATTGCTTTTGTTTCTGGTTCAAGCAGAGGCTGGGGGGGAGTCAGGTGAGCCAGAGAGAGAGTAGGGTTTTGCGCCCTGGTACCCCAAGAACACAGAGCTGCCAGGTAACACAGTGTTGCATTGATGGGAGCTGGAGCAGGAGAGGCAGGTGCCAAGCAGCAGGTAAGTGCGGGGAAGGAAGGGCAGTGGAGCCAAATCTGCATTTGCAGCCCCCCAAGCCTCACGCCTCCCCCACCCACAGGTACAGACCCCCCACTTCCCCGGGACAGCTGGGGGGCGGTGCTGGGACTCTTCCTCCTCTGCGTGTGAGGGGTGCCTAAGTGCAGGCTTGGCCCCCGGGTGCCAGAGACCCACGGTACGCCATTTCAGGCCACCAAGCCTGTCTGGGTTGGGGGTGGGGTGGTGCAACCAAATATTATAACTCAAAGGCAGAGGTTCAGCTCAGAAAGTTTGAAAACCACTCAGGATGCAGAGATGGGGTAACTCGGGGCTGTGTGAGGGGTCTGCAGGAGTGGGAGCAGCTGCTCTTCAGCCTCCAGCGCCCCCTGTCCCTGTAGTGAAGGGCTAGCCCGGCACCACGCACTTACCCACTGCTCCAGCCCTGCAGCCTGGCTTGAACAGAGGTGGTGTCACCCCCCGGCCTGGAGATGTGTGGGGGGTGGAGCCACTGGACCGGTCCTTCATGATATGCCAGGGGTGGGGGGTGCTGAAGGGGCCGGTGCCTGGGGACCTGTCTCCCCCCCCACTACTCCACGGTACGCCACTGGTGGCCTCCCGAGGTGAGTTGGGGAAGAGATGGTGGTCCAAGGGGCCTGCTGTGCAGAGCTCACCCAAACCTCGCTGGGCCCTGCCCCTGCAAAATAGAAATCAAACTACACCTATGCCCAAGACCCCCTTTTGCCTGCCCAGAGCTCCAAGCCCCGTTGGGCTAAATGCCGGAGCCACTGAGCACTGGAGTTTTTATAGCCTGTTGGGGGGGGGGGGGGGGGCTCAGAAAGAAAAAGGCTGAAAACCCCTGGTTTAAGGCATTGCATTTAGCTTCATCTTTCTGCTCACAGGCTCACAACTGTGTTGCAAAGTCTTGGCTGGCTAAGCCACACTCTTGTTAAAAGGAAGACAAAAGGAGAGGGAGGAAGGAAAAGGACATGGGGAAGCTGAGGATGATAAAGTCTCACATCTGAAATGGTGGTTGGGATTTAGTCGGCACCAGGGGCAATGGTGAGATCATGTAGGTTCCCTGTCTCTGGGCTGATTTGAACAGGACAGCCCTCAGGATCAGGACAAGTAATGCCAAACTGTGTCACACTAGATGCCAGGGTACCAGGAGATAGTAAGGGTAGCAGCCATGATGGTGAAGCTCATGTCTTCTGTTCTCTCATCTTTCAATCAGCCATCATTTCAGTAGCCAACTTCCCCTCCTCCTCCTTTTGAAGACCACAAAAGAGATAGGCGAGATAGCCCATCCCCTCATAATTTTGTCTACCATTTCTGACACGCCAATTTTGGTTAATTGATTCTGGTCACACGCTTCTCTTGTTTACCAGACATGTTTTAACACAGTCCCTGAGTTACAGCAGTAGGCCTTTTTGTTTAGGCTAATTCAGTCTGTGTCCCTCTTACACTTCTTCCCATTAGCACTTAGTTATAGTATATAATTTTTTTAATCTGCTTTTTCACAGCTAAAGTCACAACTGGGAGAGGCCCACTGGGCACAATTAGCCCTAAAGAGCTCCTTGGCCAACCTTTTTAGAACTCTTGGATGCAAGGTATTCAGACCTGCTGATTTAAACCGTAGCTACCAAATCGAGAAATGTTTAACGTTCTCCTTAGTGACTGTTGGAATAAAAAGTATTTACCATCAAACTATTCTTGAATAATCAGAAAAGTTCCTAGTTATGAACTTCAGAAGTTCTTTGAGTGTTTGCTCATGTCCTTTCCATTATAGGTGTGTGCACACCTCCCTGCACGATTACCAGAACTTTCTTCTCCTTAGCAGACCCCGTAGGACTGGCTTCAGCGCCCCCTGGAACTCTGCGCACATGCTATGGTATATGAGGCTCTGATGCCCCTACGGCCCTATGTCCCCTCAGTTCCTTCTTTCAGGTTTCAGCCTGTGATGGTTGCTGGAACTGCTTCTGCTTGCAATCGCAAGTGCTCAATCCTCTTTGTTTTCAATCTACTCATTTGTTGTTGGTCTTAGTTAGGTAGATTAGGACCTTAAGTATTGTTAATAGTGGTAGTTAGTCGCTTAGGATAGTCCCAGCTGGGACGTTGCAGAGAGCAGGGCATGCCCCGGTCCCTGGGCTTGAAAACGTGCCTCCTGCAGGAAAGCTTTCCTGCTAAGTGACCCTCATGATAGCTGTGTGAAGTGCCTGGGGGAAGCTCACTGTAAGGACAAGTGTAAAATTTGTAACACTTTCAGGCCTTGGACTCAAAAAGACAGAGAAAACTGCCTAAAAGCCTTACTCATGGAGGCAGCACTTAGACCAGCCTCCGAACCAGCCCGCTCCGCCTCCGTACTGAGCGTGGCATCGGTGCAGAGTGCACCATCAGCACCGGCTCTGCCTTGGCACCTGACTTCATCCCCACCAAGGAAGGAACAGCAGAAATAGCGCACAGTTTGGATGCTCCCCCACATGGTCTAAAAAGGCAGGGTCAAGCACTGGACTGCGCCAAAGCTGGACTGCGGAGACCCACTTGCCAGAGCCTGTCTCCCCAGCCAGGGAGCCACCCCGAATCCAGGGAGTGGGAGGGACCTCTCTGCACCTACCAGCGTCATCAACAGCAGATGCTTTTCAGGCAGCAAGGGCCTTGTTAGCCTTGCCCATGCCGCCCACACCCTGACCTCTGCCCAAAGAGAAGGGGCTGGTGTCGCAGGGGTTCCTCTGAGTGGCCCACTTTGGGGAGGAAGATCTCCAGCAAGCTGGTCACCTTGGGTGGAGGGGTCATCTTGATGCCACTCCCCTAGAAGTCACTCCAGGTCACGGTTGCACAAGGGGTCTGGTCAAGGGAAGAAAGGCATTTGCACATCATATGAAAGAACTGCGGACTGTTTGACTAGCATGCCGATGTTCCTTCACTTTATTGCGGGCAAAGCGGTGCAGGTGCTGACAGACAATATAGCGACCATGTATTACATCAACAGGCAGGGGAGGCCTATTCTTAAGCCCATTGCAGGGAAGCTATTTTTCTGTGGGACTTGGCGGTGAGGCACAATTTTCAGATGATAGCCTCTCACCTCCCGGGGGTGAGGAACAATGAGGCGGACAGCCTCAGCAGGTCATTCTTACTCCACCATGATTGGTTGCTGCATGTGAAGATGATGTCTATGATCTTCCGAAGGTGGGGCTCTCCCTAGGTGGACCTGTTCGCATCAGCGTGGAACAAGAAATGCCCACAGTTCTGCTTCCTCTGCATTCTGGAGGCTGGCTCTCCGACGCCTTTCTTCTGCAATGGTCGGGGAGTTTAATGTATGCATTCCTGCCCATTCCCCTCAAAAGAACTGCAGTTACAAGGTAAGTAACCATCTTTTTCACATATCACCAGGCAAAGGACAAAGGAATTGCCATGCTGCATCAAGCCTGACGTTCATCTAATGTAGCATCTTACTTCTCATAATAGCGAGTACCAGATACTTCAGAGAAAGGTGGAAGAACCTTGCAGTAGGTAGGTGAAAAAATCTGCATGTCAGTGACTTGGACATGGATAGTCAGACATCAGCACCAGGGTCCCATCCACAGTAAGGAATCATAACTTGGTTGTGACTGTGGGCTATCTAGAGCAGTGGTTCCCAACCTGTGGTCCAGGGATCCCTGATGGTCCACGAGGCTACTACAGAGGATCTGTAGAAAAGAAAAATAACACCCTCACCAAGGATATGTACAATTTCAAATAAAAATGGAGTGTAAAAAACAACTAGTATCATGTGGTGCTCCGTGAAATGTTTGGAGGTTGAAAAGTGGTCCGCACACTCAAAAGGTTGGGAACTGCTGATCTAGAGTTCAGGAGGATGAGACCCAAGACAGAAGCAGGGCTGGAAACAATCAGACATAGATGCTACCACAGCTGATAGCAAATACTTTGAACAGCTAGTGAATTGCTGCTGCAGCTGGGCTTAAGAGATGGTCTGCTGACCCTTCCAACCAATCAGGTGGTGTAGCAGTCAGGCAGCCTACTACAGGCCAGCTGCCTTTGTTAGGTGGCCCAGAGATAGGTTTTGCAGCAGGCCCTGATTCCTGACACAGCAACCTATATTAGATCTCACCCTGATTGCTAACAGTTAAAAACTGGCTTATGAACTGAAGCTGAGGCTTAGTGTCCTTTCCAAAAATTGTTACTATTACTTATAACTGGATATTTTTGTCAACCATATAAATGTCCAATCCTTCTTTGAATCTTGCTATGTTCTTGGCCTCAATGATTTCATATTGCAATGAGTTCCACAGTCTAATTACATGTTGTATTTCCTTGTATTTCCTTGTATTAGTTTTGTACTTTCCACCTTTTGATTTAATTGAATGTCCCCTTGTTCTTGTGTTATGAGACAGGGAGAACATAAGCTCCCAATCTACACTATTCTATACCATTCATTATTTTATATACTTTTATCATGTCCCCTCTTATGTGTTTTCCTTTGTAACGTAAACAATTCCAATGTTTTCAGTCTTTCGTATGAGAGTATGGCACTCTGCGTCAAAGTAGCATCCTAGAACCCCCATATTCACCACTGTTATATAATTATGATATGTCTTTTGGAAAGTATGCCTGGTAAGGTATCATTTTAAAAGTCTTGATCTGTTGAACATTAATATCCTGTTGCATTGTATGTGCTATCATGTATGTGAAGTTACAAAGTTTTGCTATGTGTGTATTACTGAAACATGTTGTGAGGTTGGGAACACCCACAACCAGCCTTGCAGGTATAACAATGGAGTAGACAGACACTGTCAATGGCTCACCAACACCCATCAAGGAAAACATTTGCTGTCTCATGAAGTGTGTACAATGGAGCTTTCACAGGGAAAGCATGTAGATAATGGACACTGCTTGACCAATGGGGGCAGACCCCCATGTCATAGCATAGATCTTTCCAGCAAACTAGAAGAAGCTATAAAAGAGGGGAAGTGACATTATCACTTTGCTTCACTTGCCTCACAGCTTAACATTTGAAAGAAACATCTGGAAAACAAAGACTTTTGAACTGGAGAGGCAGTCCTGGCCTGGAGGAAGGTCTTAGCCTGTGTATTGAAGATCTGTGACCTGTGACACTGCTTGATTTATATCCTGTTTAGTTTGTAGAATTTAGATTGCAAATTTACTTTTGTTTCTTAAGTAACCAACTCTGATTTTTTACGCCTGCCACTTGAAATCACATAAAATCTATCTTTCTGTATTTAATAAATCTTTTTATTTTACCTCAAACAGCGGGTTTTGGCTGAAGTGTTTGGAAAATCTCAGCTCAGTTAACAAAGGTTTGTGTATATCCTCTGCCTGTTGAGAGAGGGGTAGACTTGGTAATAAACTTATGCTGGTCAGGCTTCTGACCAGGGTAAGATGGTACAATTCTGGAATGCGGTGCTGGGAGGGAATTAGCTGGTGCCTGTCTGTTGTTTGGTTTAAGAGGGGCTGGGGAAAGCATTCATGTAACTTAGTGGGGTGTGTCCCTGCCTGTGGACGTCTGTGTAAATGCAATACCTGCCAGAAATTTGTAGCTTGCTAACAGGTAGAGGCAACCCAGGTAAACATTCCTGCAATCTAGCTGTGTGTGGGGCTCTACATGCTAAGTGTTAGTGCCTGAAGGAATTTCTTGCTTTTCATTAGCAAGGCAATGTGGGAGACAGCCCAGGCTGGAGAATTAAGGGGGCACATTAGTCCCACCCACAGTTCTAGGTTGCATCCTGGAGGATCCTGTTAAGAGTTTTTCATACTTCCTGATCATTTTCTGAATCTCCACTAATCTTGCAATCTTTTTCAAGATGAAGTGGAGCAGTACTGCAGACAGTATTCTAGATGAGACTGCGTCACTGATTTATATAATAGCATATTATTTTCCATATACAATATACTCCCAATTTTTCAATATCGTATTATCCAAATCTCTGCATTATCCAAATCACTCCCTTGTTCAGGAGCACTTTGAATAATGCAGAAGTTTAGATAATAGAACAGACTCCTCGCTATGAGGGAAGCCATCCTGCTGCTGACTGGCTTCTGCAATAAAGCAGGGAGTCCTTTGCAGTCCCACTGTCATTGCAGTGATTGAGCAGGGCCATTACAGCAGAGCTGCAGAGAGCTCCCTGCGCAGCTTCAGGGCTGGTGACACTCAATGCAGGGAAAGTTGTGATCCTGGTGAGATAGAAACAGGGGTTTCTACTCTGCCCCACCAGAACCACAACCTCCCTTCCCCCAGCTCCTATTATTGAAAGGACAGGAACACCAGTGCAGAGACTGGAGCCCTGGGCAGTCCTGCTATCATGTGAATAAGTGAGCAGGTTGGTGATAGTGGAGCTGCAGAAGGCTCTCTGCCCTGGCTCTCCTACCCTCTTGATTATCTGAACTCCTTCATTTAAATTGATTTTAATCTTGTTGTACATTTGTACTTTTTAGTTGTTTTCCTAAAGAAAGGTTCTCATTCATTGGTAACCATTAGTGATTTGCAACTAATTATAGCCTTTACACTAATTTTGGTGCTTATTTTTGCTAGCAAGGGGGATACACACCCTATTTTATCCACGGCTAAGCAATTACATAGTTTAATGTCAATTTATTCAAATTTTAATGTTTTCATATTTTATGTTAGAAAATGGTAATGATGTCTATTTACTCTTATTGTTTACTTATTTGTTTCAAGGAAATTCACATCAAACTGACAATGCACAAAGCCAGCATTTTAAGATTTTTTTTAATTAAACTCTTAAATGTGCTAAGGACATTTAAGAACATTTATCAAAAAGTGTGTCAAAACATATTTTGCATTTAAAACTAATGTATTAGACAATGGAAGTATCTGTGAGTGACTTGCTTTGAAAAGTGGCAGCAAACCTACTTATTTTAATAGATGACAGTAAATTTAGGCCTTAGCACAGGTTGTCATAATTTCACATTTAATTTTAGTAGGTTCTTTTTTCAGACAAAGTGGCATTTAATTAAAAATGCACTTAAAAATTATCAATTGCCATCCCCCCGGCTCCAACCCGGGCAGCGCAGCAGTCACTTCAGGGTGCTGCACTATCGGCCTTCAGCGCGCCGGGGCCTGGCTCCAACACAGCACCTGATCCCGCCACTTGCGGAGGCTGAGTGCAGCCAGCGTAGCGCGCGCAGCTCATCTAGTCGCCCCAGCCTCGCGGAGAACGCGGCGTCCGTGGAACTATTCCCCCAATCAGGAAAACGCACCACAACCAACAGCCAATCAGGAACGAGCTATTCACGCACCGTCCTCTGGAGCACCGCCGCCCGCGATGCATCATGGGATTTGTGGTCCGGGCAGTTCGTGGCGCCCGCTGAAGGTGGACTGAAGAACCGTGTTACCCAGGAGCCTCTGCGGCGAAGACTCTGTGACCGTATGGGGAGGGGGGGCGGGAGGCTTTGGTGTTTCCGCTGGGGCGACCAAGGGTGCGCGGAGCGGGGGCGGGCCCTACGCGCTTCGACCCAATGGGAATGCATCGTGGGGGCGCGGCGGGCCTTCGGCCTCTAGCCGTTGGTGGAGGAAGAAGTGCGGAGCTCGCGCGGGGCGGGGCCGTTACGGGCAGCTGTGGAGCGGTTGGGGGTGGGGCCAGGGAGCAGCAGCAGGCGGCGGCGGCGGCGCCGCAGGAGCGGACTCGCTAAGGTACCAGTCACAGCCGCCAGTGGGAGGGCGCCCCTGAGGCCGGGCCCAGCCCAGCTCTGGCCGCCGCCCGCTCCAGGCAGCAGCGCCCCGCCCGGCCCGGCCGCCATGGGGAGCGCTAGGCCCCCGAAGCCGCTGGGCGAGTGGCCGCGGACCGACGCGCGCGCCCCTTTTCCCCCGTTCTGCTCCGCCCCTTCCGCGCGGCCAGTTTTGTGCCGGCTCCCCCTCCCCGCCGCGCTCCGGCGGCGCGCGCAGCTCGTGCCGAGGGTGGCGCAGATGCGGAGGGTACCAGCCGAGCCCGCGGGGGCCCCTGGCGCGGGACTGAAGCCCGCCCCGTCCCGCGTGTCGTGGTCCCAGCCCTGCCTCCTCGTGGGGACCGGGCAGGGAGGGGTCACCCCACCGAGGAGTGCCTCATTGCTGCAGCCTTGCGGGCCACCGCAGGCTGGCCGGGCCGTGTCCTTCCCTCCCGAAGCGGGCGGCCTCCGCCGTCTGCCCCGCGGACTCAGCAGCCACGGCGGGCCCGCTTCGTCCGTGTGCAAAGCCCGCCCTGGTTTGGGTTTGGACGCTAGGCAGGAAGCCTGCTTCGGGTTCAAGCTCCAGCCGAGCAGGGAACGTTTGAGCTATCCTCACCCCACCCCCCAGGATTGTCCCCCCGCGTGGCCATCGCTAGAGCGGGTTAAATTGCTGGAGGGTGTCATTGTCAGAACACCCTGGTCGGCTTTGCTGTGCCTCACCCCGGTACGGGAGTGGGGTTGGCTGGTGTATCTGACCCCCCACTGAAACGGGGGAGGGGTCTTTTGTTAATTGTCTGGCTTTGGCTGTGCATGAGTCTATAATCACTGTACTGTTCATTAGCAGTTCTGCACGAATTGTGCCTTTGGAGAAAGGGTACATCCCTGCCCTTATAATTCTGCATCTCTGAGCAGATCGGGCATGAGTCTCGCTCTCAGATATGCTGTCGGGGGAGTTCTTGTTTCAGGCTTTTGAAGAGCACTGACTAGCTGGGAGCCTTCTGAATCTGGGGCGTGCAAAGCAAAGCAAAATCTTTGAGATGGTCCCCAGGTGGATTAAAGCAGGAGATATTCAACCTTTTTTAGTTTGTGGACCCTTAACAAATTTGACTGGCAGTGTGGACCCCGTTGGAAATTGTAGACATCGTCCGTGGGCCCCATCTTTATAACTACTCATCTATGGTAACAGCAACCTTTTGCTGACCCCTTAAACAGGCTGCAGACCTCTAGGTTGAAAACCACTGGCTTAGAGGGTCAATCTTAAGAAGTAGGTGGAGTTTTCTGTATTGCTGGAGGCATGAAGCTCAGGAGTGAAACTCCTTATGACTGTCATCAGAAAAGTAGAACTAGAAGATAGACATTTTTTAATCACAGACTACAATAAGAAAAACTTGCTTAGTAATAAGTGTCACTTCCCTAGCTATTCCAGCAACAATAACAGAAAAATCAGAGTGACATGGAAGGGAAATCGGCATTTGTCAGACTGAAAGATATATCCTTGATGGAAGAAAAACTTTATTTTCTTGTCTCTAAGAGAAAATTGTCCTCAATGACGAACAAAACGAAGAATTTTAACTTAAAAGCACTTGAATGTATTTATCAAGAATATTGCTTCCCTTTCCCCAGATCCTTAATAAGTGCTTGGACTCCAGCTTTCTCACAATGACTAGTACTTTGCCTTCTGATGTGCTTGGTCGAAGAATTCTGTGTGATACGGAATTTGCAACTGTGAAGTATGCTGGTAGTGTTCCTCCCACAACAGGTAAAGTTTTGTAAAAGTTAACTTTTGTGTGAGAAGCTACTAGCTGCATATCATACTGCCATTTGCTATCAGTCCAGTTTTTTTTTTTTTGGTTTTTTTTTTTTTTTTTTAACTAATTGATGCAGATTATCCTACTTTGCTGTGTGGCTGTGGTGGCTTTGCAATATACAGTTAACTTCAGGATAGCCCCTTTAGTATTAAAACTTCCAAAGCTTTCCTAATATCTGAAGTAAAATGGATGGAGCCCTGCAAATCCACGGATATCAGCATGCCATTTTTGCGACTCGCAGATGGATGCGGACCTAAATTTTATATCTTAAAACTTGCAAAACTGAGGATATCTGCTATATCTGTGGATTGTTTTTGTGGCTCACAGATTGGATGTGGATGCAAATTTTGTATCCAGGAAGGGCTCTAAAAATGGAATTATTTTTTAATGTAACTGATGATGTGATGGAGTCCTAACAGTATTTTAGGACAAGGAAAAACTGATTCCAGTCACCAAAAGTTTTGTCCATGTAGCAAAGAATCTTATTCTTAGCATAGTGACCCCATGTGGACTGGCCTTTTTATCCTAAAGGGAATGTCACACTACTGCAGGAGCTGTTGCTCCCCTACACCTTCTGACATGGAGAAATGCTATCTGGCACATATAACAACTCTACAGAGAAAGCCCCATAACAGGCCCATTACTCTCTGGAAAATACGCAGTGGCTGGGTAGCTGGGGAATGCTGAAAGAAGAGGACAAGAGATGGCCTAGGGTGAATATCTAGCAAGAGATTCATACATTAAAATTAGTTTTCTTGGTGTTCTCATTACCTACACAAACAACAGAAGTCTGTGGTGTTTCCAGAATGCTTTCTGTGTATTAGCGCTTTATATACAGTGGGATATACGATTTCCTAAGCAAAATACTTTTTGACATTACTTTTAATTTTGAGGATGCTTTCTGATTATGTAACTCCTTAGCCCAGGAGGGAGGGAATAAGTACATAACTTCACAAGTACTAGGAAAGTTTGCAGGTTCTCTATGGTGGTGGTGTAGGCCCTGCTGATTTATGGACCTGCTTTCAGGGAATGTCTATCATAGTTCCTCTCCTACCCTTCTGTAGGAATCTGCATAGTCCTGGACCCCTTTCCCTGCTCCTGTTTTCTCTCTCCAGACACTTGGAGGCTTTCGGAGGCATTCCTTTAACAGTTCCACATTAACAATCTCATCAAAGTATAGTTTTTGTTAAAAATACTGATAATACATTTTGAAAACTAGAAGGAAGAAACGTGTTTTAATTGCCTTCAAAGCAACTTTCAGGCCAAACCAATTTTTGGATGCCAAGTTATAGGTGGGCTTGTAAGTAAGTCTTTATATTGGAATTGGGTTACAACCTTTCTCTATAGAGAAACTACTGTATGCCCATAATTAATCAAATGTACCAGGCAGAAAATGTCTGAACTCTAAAATTTTATATTTTTCATCGATTGTTATTTTAAGGAGTTTGGCTTGGAGTAGAATGGGACAATCCTCAAAGAGGAAAGCATAATGGAAGCCATGAAGGAATACAGTATTTTAAATGCAGGTAAGTTATCTTCTTAAAAAGATTACATATTTGACCAAGACTGTAAAGGGGGAAGAGGGAGAGAAACATTGACCATTCCCAGGAACAATAGAAATGGTGAATATTAGCAAAATACTCAAGAGTTCTGCCCTTCAGTATTTAGGGCCATTCCTAGGGCCATTGATAGCTATGGGTGTTCCATTAAATCTTAGGCTAGATCCTACAGCTATCTCCACTCAGAGGCACCCTGCACCTATGTGGATACAGTTGCAGGATCTAGCCGATAGCAGCTAATATTGAGCTGCTTGCCTGGAGGTTCTTGTGCATTTACAAGGTTTGACTTCTGGGAACTACTGCAGGTAGTCTTTGGCCAATCTGTGTTCTGGAAGGAGTAGAACGGGGTTATATAGCAGGGAAGTCCTGTTCTGCTGACTCCTTATGCAATGCTGTGGTTGTATTTAGTCTTCATTTACTGACATGAATATGGCTAGAATTCAGATTTAAAATTATTCACATTCATTTTGTTAATGGGGTATACTAAATATTACCTTATTTCTATTTTTGTCCTTGTTTTGAGGGAGAAGATATTTGTTGTGATGCATTTAATTGACCACATTGGAATGCATTTCTTGTTTTTATGTTAATGAAGCCTGGTGAAAACAAGCATAGTATCTTTGACTTCTTGTTTAATATTCGTTTAAGTATACTTTTATTCTTTCCTTGTTTAATTATTTTTTGATGTTAGTATTTTTGCCTGACATTGTTAAAATTACCTTATTGTATTTAAAATACTTTTAGTATTTTGTAATTGTGTATGGTTAGATAAAGGGGAAAAACTTGTGGATGGCTTACTTTTCTGTGCTTCCAAGAAAACCCTTCAGAAAGACACATTCTTATCCTTGTACAATTTCTCCAGTCTGGATCAAATCAGGAATACTTTAAAAAACTTAAGCTGATGCATATAATGTCTACACTGATGTAACAGTAAAGTTATAAAAACACTCCTAAGTCAAGAATTGCAGATGGCAAGGTTCTCATAGCAATGTTAAGTTGCTCACATTGTACATAGCGAGTATTTTGGATTACAGCTTATAGGGGTAAAATGATACTCTTAGATACATAACATATCTTAAGCACAAGTTAATATTTTTATGTGAACTTTAAAACTTAGTTCCTTATTTGTAGGTCTCTGACATTGATTAAAAATTTGCCTTTACAAAAATTCTGGTAGAAATTTTTAAAAAGAAAATTATGCTGAACTCTTCATGTAGTAATAATGTACTTCTGTAATAAGAGTTCTGTATAGAAGACCTCTTTTTATTGTCATGGAAGTGATTAATGTTAGAAGATATGGATTGTCACCACAAATTTTCCCTTTCCATGTGGAAAGCTAGAATCTGCTTATCCCCAGTTGACTGAAGTCTTCTTATCTAGAGATCTCAGAGTTAAGAGAGAGGCTCAGGGAATCATTCTCCCTTGTAATCCTCTTGCCTCCTAAGGTCCTCAATAATTGCTACAGGGTAGTTAATCTATTGTCAATACTAAAAATTTTTAACCAAAATTTAATCCTCTTTTTAAAAAAAGTAACAATTTTTTTTGTCAACCTCAATAATTAGATGTATTACAGTAAATATTTGGAGTGGAAGGGCCAGTTTTTTCTTTTCAGCTTTTATTTTTTCTGTGAATTTATTTTAATTTTAGTCTTGTGTTTTACCATTGGAAATGACTGATTTGGCCAAGTAATGTTTCCTATTTTTGTCGTCTTATACAAGTTAACGTAAATACCAGCTATGGTTTTGCAGTAGAAACTTTGCTTGTATTTGACGTCTGAAGTAAGCAGACTGCCATCCCCATAACAAATCTGACTGGTCCCTCTGCTCATTCTAGTTGATTTTTATAAACTTCTTGACATCTGTAAATGATGAACTTTTGATTTGCTATGATGCATCCAGTTCAAATCAGGAAAGGTTTGTAATTTCTCTCCCAATGCACAACCAGTGAGAGAACTTCATGGTAAGGGTTTCTTTCTCCAAAAATGAGTGAAAACTGGCAGTACCTGACTTACTCTGACTCTTCTAACAGGAGAAACATATTTGAGACACTTCATTCTCCCTTCACAAGCACAATATGTAGCAGTTCTCAAGAGAACCTCCCAGATATGTGTTCTCAACTTGTAGGCTGCAGCCAGGTCTGGCATGGGGAATATGATAATCCATCTTTGACTAGATGTGAAGGGAGTCTTGCCACTGTCTTCCGTTACAATGGTGTTATGGTATGGAAAAGGCTGACAACCACTGTTGTGGGGTGTCCTATAGAAACAGCATTGCGTGAGATGAAATATATTTGTTTTTCTTGAGAAAGAAACTGGATCTAGTTTACTCCCCAGTCATATGTGCAAAAGAGTTAGACTCAAATAGTCAAGGTGAAGGGTGATGCCTACAGTTATATCAGGAATTCACTGGCACTACAAGACTACCTAAATAATTTGCTGTCCTTGCTACAGGAAACCTGGTGCTCTGGATTCTTAATGAGGGATAGCAATTCAGCCTCAGCTTGAAGCAGTAGAGGAGTTTACCCATTATGTTGTTGAATGACTCAAATGAAAAACAAGCTAATGTTCCTCAGAAGGATTTAAAAATAGCTATTATTCGCCCTTCTCAAAGAGGCAGAAATAGAAGGGGTGGATCCCACTCGCTAACATAAACCACAGCTTTCAGCCTGTAGGTTCTAAAGTTCAGGACTTGTCTGGCGTAGAAACCCTAGAAGATTCATTATCAGAAAATGAGGTGCTAGAGCTAAGCCTATTCTTTAGAAAAGGAAAGGAAAAGAGGAAAAATGAAAAACTCTGAGAGATGGATACTCTTTTGCCCTATATGTAATAGTAACTAATAGTAAAATTATGCTTAAGGAAGATGATGACATTCTTAATGGAAGAAAAAGAATCACATATTACTAAACTCCTGTTAGCTGAAGAATTCCAGTTCAGATTCCCAGAACTGCCATCCTTCTTAAATAATGTAATTAGTAATAAAAGTGGCCCAAATGCTTTGAATTCAGTTGAAAAAGAAGAGTCACAGGATCCTGTTTCCAAGATGTAATTAGCTGCACTCTGCGTTAGGAGAGAGACATAATACAAGTATTTGGGGTGTATGTATCAGTCTTCTGGGGACAGGCACCTAGCAAGGAGTGCAGCCTGAACAGCAACTGACAGTCATACATAATTTTTTACTTTTTGGAGTGTAAACATGCCCAAAGATGATGTAGATGTAACTTCTCTAATACCAGATAGTGTGATTCTAGAAAAGGAAATCTTTGAGAGAATATGATAAAAGGGAGAAACTGCGCATCTTTGGCTATGAAATAGAAAATTATTTTCAGTCTCTGTATTATTTAAATCTATTATGTTCAGTGTACCTCTTTTTAGAACTGTGCTTTAATTAGTGTTTCTCCTGTAATATTATTTTCCACTCATCAGTGCAGAGTATTTAAATTGGAGATGAAGCTTTCACTTCTCTTTTCTCAAACAATTGTTTCTGTGATTTAGAAAGATCTTTCTGGAGAACAGTAGAGTGGCAGATTGATCCTGGTAATCGGCCTTGATTGACAGCTTTGAAGCCTTCCTTGTACTGATCCATTTTGAGTTTAGATGGTGTGTCTGTTACACAGATATAGGTGTATTTATGTTAAAAATTGTAATCTATCTGAATTGACAGTATTAATATTAAATTCCCTACTCTTGTATCAGAAAGCAATTTCTTCCTCCCCTTTCCTCCTGTCCTTCGGAAAAGTCTTAATAAACTGATACTTCTTTCTAAATGTTAAGCTGCAAGTTTCCAGAATGTAGGGTAGGGGAATATGTGGTGGCTGTTTAAATCTATAATTAGCACTGTATTCAATAACTACCTCCCTAACTTCCTGAGAACTTTTCTCTGCAGAATTCCCAGTTTCTCTTTAAAAGTGAGGGGGGTATTGATGTTTCTTGGGGTGCCCAAGACGGTGAGTTACCTTGTTTATCCCTGTCTCCAGTGAAAGGGTGTCTTTTTTGTGTTAGCTGGGTGTCAGCTACCTGAGACCGCCAGCCCTTCAGCCACTAAAACATTCCTCTGGACTTATGCCAGCCTTCACTTTGCCTTGCAGGTTAACAGTAGGTGCACTCCAATCCCCAAATCTCTTTTTGATGCATCTCCCTATAGCATTTAGTATGTTATTCACTGAACACTCTCAGTAATAACTCTGCTGTCCCCAAAAGAACAGAATATACATCAGCTTATTTGGCTCAACTGAGGATCTGTTCCTGTATAACATCACAGCACTGAGATATAGTTATAGAGAAAACAATCATAAATTTATCATCAAAGGTTAAGATTTAAGAGAGAGTGAGCAAGGATAATGGAAACAAAGGTTGCATATCAAACAAAAGCAATACATGCTTTCTAGAGACTAAGCTTAACATTAACAGACTAATCATCAGTCTAAAAGCAGTTTTATCTCACCTAAATCCTTAACAATGCTTTCAACCAGAGCAGGGTGGGATCTTGTCTTCATTAACATTATCACACTTGCCCTTTTCTTCCTCAGGTGCAGAATAAAGATGTGTCCTTTTGCCTTCTCCTTATATTTCCCAAATTCATTGTTGATCCCCTAAGTCAGGAGTCCCCTCCATTCCTCTCGCGTGCCCCCCCCCAGTTCATTTTGTGGTGTGCTGATTTCGTATGCAAATGGGGCTTCCATTGTATTGGCTACAATGCTTAAATCTACTTGTCAACCAAGGCAGACTGGTGTGTATACATCCTTTGTCTGTGAGAAACCTGTTTGTCCACCCTTTGCCTGTTGGCATTGAGGGGTTTTAGGATTACAGGTGTACCAAGAACAAATGCAGCAAAAATAAGAGATGAGCAGAAAGGGTCCTCCAAACCTGTTTAAGTTAACTTAAGGGAAACACCTTTGTCTTCTCTTTTTTTAACCTGTAAGGCCATTTCAAAATATTATTTTAAGATCTTTTTCTATGACAAGTTTTCTATTACCAACAAACTGCAACAGTTTGTATGAATAATTGTTGTTCACAGAGACTATTCATAGCTGTAAGCAGTCTTTCTGGTAGTGTAAGTTTGTATGTTTCATAAGTACAATGAGTGTTCCAGGTAATTTATTGTGCTGTTTTAATTAAAAAGTTAAAATCAATTAAAACGATGCCAAAGATAGGGAACACTACAGCAGTACTTCAAAATTTACTGATACCATGTGCATGCTAAGCAAAGCAGGATTTGTTGGAAATGACAACGCACACGTTAGTGGCATTTTTGTGAACTTTTAGTTTTTATAATGGTGAATAAAAGTTTCACTACCTGCAATATCCCCCCCCTCCCCCCAAAAAAAGCTTCATATAACTGTGAATATTGCAGTCACGTATAGTGCTCAAAAGCAACAGCCTTGTAATAGAAATGAATTGCACAGTATGGGGCTGCAGTCATTCCTGTTTTAAAGGTGATGAGAAAAATAACTTTAAAATAATCTAAATGTATTAATGCATTTAGCAATTCAAAACATGAATAAATACACTAAAGCTAAATTGAAAGGTCCTCCCAGGACTGTAAAGTGACTTTTAGTTTACTTGAATTATATATAGATTTATAACTATTAAATCTACCCATTTATATGTGATCTTGATCTTGATTTTTTTCTGGAGATCTGTTTATCTGTGTTCTTTATGGGTAAAACTGAAAGCCTGAAAATGGATGTAGACACTTCTAACTTGTAGGTACGTTTCCTTTAAAAATTTCTGCTGAGACTTTCCATTACGTAAATGAACTTATCTGATACCAGCTGGCTAAGAAAAAGAAAACCTAAGGCTCTCGCAAAATTCATACTATCTTGATTGTGTGGTTGACTGGACCTATGGTGTCAAACATCTGTTTTACTTACCCTACCTTGCCAGAGATGGGGCCAGGTGATTTCCTAATGTACAAAATACTTTCAGCCCACTCTGGCTTGTGATTGAAAGAAACATAAAATTTAGCTCTTTGCTATTTAGGTTCTCCCTGTCTCATCTTTACTGACCCCACCCTTTTAATCAAGACTTTATTTTCTATTAGGTATTCTTACAAACAGCAGTGAACCCAGAATTATTTTATGGAACAAGTAACAGCTGAGGGTGGAAGAAAAAGTTTGGAATAACCTTTTCTGATAGCTGCATGAGAGTTTGTCTAGGCAAAGTTAGTGTGCAGCAAAGTGGAATGTAAATTTACAGCACTCCAGGTGTGTTGCACGCTAACTGTCTGTGAGGACCTTGTTGCTGTGCACTAAGAATTCCCTAGCAGCAGCAGATCATAGTGCACTAGGGGACTTGTAGTGCGCTGCAGTAGGGTCCATACAAATAGTTAAGATGTCTACACTGCAGAGTGAAGTCGACTTAACTTAAAGTTGACTTTCACCCGCCAATTTTTAGAAGTCACTGGCGCATGTATACACCACGCTGTTTGGCCCGGGCTCGTGTGTCCACACTCACCACGCTTCTGTCGACATTCAAAGTAGTGCACTGTGGATTACTATCCCACAGTGCAACTAGCTGCGGTGGCTGTTTGGATGAGTTTTATTGTCCCATGATGCAACACTCCTTCCTCCTCCCTTTTTCCTCCAAATAGGTAACTGATTTTCGCACTGTTTTGTTTACTCCGCGTGCTCACCATTGCTGCGGAGACATGGAGCCAGCTCAACTCTGCACTGTTATTGTGAGTGTCACAAATAAATCGCAGCTTATCATTGAGTATTTTCGAAGTAGAGCAAGAAGCCGAAGAACAGGCAACTGCGATTCCACCGAGGCTGCTCTGCTACAAGCCACTGAGCAGAAAATACCCAATTGCTGCAGGCTGTAATGCATCATCTGCAGTCTGTGGAGTGCCAGTTCTGGTCCCGGGAAACAAGCACAGACTGGTGGGACTGCATCGTTCTGCAACTGTGGAATGATGACCAGTGGCTGCAGAACTTTCGTATGTAAAAGGCAACTTTCCTCAAACTGCTTGGAGCTGGCCCCATCCCTGAAGCGCATGAATACTCACTTGAGACAAGCTCTGACGGTAGAGAAGAGAGTCACCATGGCTCTGTGGAAGCTGGCAACCCCCAACTTACCGGTCGGTTGGGAATCAATTCGGAGTCGGTAAATCTACAGTGGGCACTGTCGTGATTCAAGTGTGCAGGGCCATCAATAGACTCCTGCTACAAAGGATACTGACTTTGGGAAACGTGCAGGATATAGTGGACTGGTTTTCCGCAATGGGGTTTCTAAACTGCGGGGGGCCCATTGATGGGATGCACATCCCTAACTTAGCACCTGCCCACCTAGCAGCCGAGTACATAAACTGCAAGGGGTACTTTTCCATGGTCCTGCAGGGCCTTGTGGATCACAGGGGTTGTTTCACTGACATCCATGTGGGGTGGTCTGGGAACGTGCATGACGCATGCATGTTTTGGAATTCAGGGCTGTTCTCTAACATGCAGGTGGGCACTTTCTTCTCTGACCAAAAAATTCACATCAGGGGTGTGGAAATGCCACTAGTGATCCTGGGGGATCCTGCTTACTCCTTGCTCTTGGCTAATGAAGCTGTACAACGGGCATCTTAACAGCAACAAGGAGCGTTTTAATAACAGGTTAAGCACTTGCAGAATGGTTGTTGAATATGCATTTGGGCATTTAGAGGCAAGATTGAGGAGTCTCACTAGGCTGGACATGAGTGAAAAGAACCTCCTGTCAGTGATATTTGCGTGCTGTGTTCTTCATAATGTGTGTGAAACAAAGAGGGAGAGGTTCCCTCAGGGTTGGGCTGTGGAGTTAGAAAGACTAGCTGCAAATTATGAGCAGCCAGATGCCATCAATATGCTGAGAGGTAACCATGAAGCGCTTTGCATTAGGGAAGCTTTGAAAACCAGGTTCTGCAATGAGATGCAGGACTGATTTCTGTTCCTGTATGATGTTTGACTTTGCTCAACATCTCCTCTCTCTCTCTCTCTCTCTCCCCCCCCCCCCATATCAGTACCCTCCAAATCCCTCCCAAACAAGATAATGATTTAATAAAGAAACGTGTGTTGAAATTATGCAAACTTTTATTTATGAACATTCAAGTCATGGGGGGGAAAGAGGGGAAGTGTTCATTCACAGTCTCAAGAGGTAGTGTGGTTTCTTGCAGGCCCGCTGTCAGCGGGGCCACTGCTGTTTTCGGCTTGCCTCCACTGGGGTGGAGTGCATCACATAGTGCAGGCTGGCCATTCTCCTCCAAGACCTTTTGGGGGAGGAGCAGGGCAGCAAAGCCATAGGCGGAGGAGCATTATGGAGGGGCTGCAGCAAGACACTGTCTGGCCTCCACTCCTCCTGAACCTCCACAAGCTGCTGGAGCATGTCTACCTGGTGGCACATGATTCACAGCATCTCCTGTGTGGTACTGCGATCATGCTCCTGCATTTCTCTGCGCCTGTCCATATTCTGGGACAAGGTAAGCAGCCATGCTCTGAGCTCTGTCTCTGCAGCCACGGAGGATTTCATGAGCTTGCCAAACATGTTGTCTCTTGATTTTTTTCCTTCTTTCTATTCTGTGATAGTCTTTCCACAGCATTTCTAGAGGGTTGAGCCAAGACTGAGGTGTTTACAGAATGAAAAGAAATTCACAAGGTTGCCATTGTTAGCAGACTGAAGAAAATGATACAACTGCAACAATGTATAAAATACTCCCTTTGCAGTGCACAAGGCAAACCCAGGCCCTCATTCCTTTCCTAACATCCCAGAGGGTCGGCTCGTTGTGCCGTTACAGAGATGGTAAGCCAGAGGCACCTCACTGTGCTATAGAGAGGATTAATGATCTTTAAAAAAATTATTTCTAATGCCCTGTATTAGAGGGGTGCCTGGGCAGTATGGTTTAATTTGGATGACCATTTTGTCACGAGGCGTCCATAGGGGATCTGCGGACAGCGTTGGGTGGGAGGGGGGTGGTTATAGTCTCTTCTGAAACCAAATGAAAATAATTAAAGTGACTTGGTAGGACACTACAATGGGGAATAGAGAGGCACAGGGTATCTGCTGTATAGCTTGGATATTTTAAACATGCGCCGTCTTCTCCAGGTGACCATGAGCGATATCAGTCTCCTGAGGGTAATGCACGAGGAGAGGGAAGATTTGCTGCACGCAGCGGGGTACTAGCTTGGCCCTTATGCTGCTATGCTGTGTCCTGCCATGATGCTAGCTCCCTTGATTGCAGCATGGTGCGGCAAAGTATCCTACCAGGGAGGAAGGAACAAGGCTGCCCTCCCCTGAAACCTTGTGTGAAGGATAACAGATTATCTACATGAAAGTTTCCGTGAGTTATCAGCTGATGATTCTCAGAGCATATCTCTGCACATAAATAATCTGTTCTGGGGGTAACCTCCCAGTAAAGTCCACTAAATACCTGAAATCCTCTTCCTGGTCTCGTTCCTCCTTCTCCCCCCCTCCCCTCCCATTTAAAAGGACAGAACTGCAAAGAAGAAAAAAAAAATCACCAGATGTGCCTTCCCCAGGATCATTATTGCTGTCCAGCGTGCTGCTGGACTGCTCTGGGGTCAGGAATAGGTTCTGATTGTCTGGGAGAACAGTCACCCCACTCTCCTGCACCCTGCTCTCCTCAGCCACCTCCTTGTCCACAGGATCTTCCTCTTTGTCCATGGACTGTGATCTAGTGGAGGTATAGATGCTGCAGGGCAGCACTGTGGTGCGGTCTAGACCGAGAATTGCATAAAGCTCCTCGTAGAAGTGTCATGTTATTGGTGAGGAGCCAGAAGGGCTGTTAGCTTCCCTGGCTTTCTGATAGGACTGCTACAGCTCCTTGATCTTCACTCAGCACTGCTGCACGTCCCTGCTGTGTCCCTTCTCCAGCATGCCCTGGGATATCTTCCCGTAAATGTCCAAATTCCTTTTGCTAGCTCTGAGCTGAGCCATAATGGACTCCTCGCCCCACAGACCGATGAGATCTAAGACCTCTGGTTGACTCTATGCTGGAGCCTTGCAGTAGCCTTGAGGAGTACAGCAACAAAGCGCTTTCCATGCTGTCTGCAGAGGAAATGAAAATTCAAATTGTCTTGGGGCATGAGGGGAGGAGCCATTCCCAGGTAGCATGACCATTTAATAGCAGAACGTGAATGTCCAGAGTGGTCACAAGTGGGGCATTGTGGGTTAACTCCTGGAGGTCATTAACGTCGAATTACATTATGCTGTGTCTACACAGATGCAAAATCAACCCAATAAATTCGAATTAGCCGCTACGCCACATGCGGAGGTGGTTTTATTACATCGAATTTTGCCATGGTTTAAGTCAACGGAACTGCCGTGCCAGTGTAGATGCAGGCTGTCGGAGATCGACGTAAGTGACGTTATGTCGACCTCCGTCGCCAATGTAGACCAGGCCTTAGTGTGTGGATCACTGTAGATTTACACCCCAGCTTGCTGCACACTAGTTTGCTGTATAGACATTCCCTCGCTTTGGATATGTTTCAGACTCAGTTAAGAAAGAATCCATCATTACATTATCCTCCCTTTCCATCCCATCCACTCCCAGCCCTACTCTTTCTCCCTGTGCACCCATCCTTGTTAAGTTATTTGACTCAAATGTCCTGTTAAACTGAGCCTGCTGTTGAGGCCATTCACATGCCTGAATCTACTACTTCTGTATGCCAGCACAAAATCAGATATTGAACATATGCTACTAGTTGCCAACCAAATTCAAATCTGTATAGCTCATTGAATCTGCAGACTGATGGAGATGTGGCTACTTTCATGCCTGATCCTTTCATCATTGGTCTTGTAACATGTTAACCTGCACTTCACAGTGACCATACTTTTTTTGTTCTCTCTGATTCCTTGGACCAAATAATTAGGCTTGGACCAAAGTAAAGTTCTTTACCCATTGTTTACATCAAATGAAATTTCTCTGAAGATTTTGTGAAATCTAGTTTCTTTAAACTTTTATTTTATTTACAAACATGGTAAATAAATCTTTAATAAAATATTTTAAAAGAAAGGAACAAAACATCCTGGACTCCTTGTTGCTTTGCTTTGAAGATGAGAACCCATAGTTCAGTCTGCACCCCTATTCTTTTCTGTGCTCTATTCTTCCTTGTGCTTAGGGATGGGAACCTGTAGTACAGTTGGCCTGTCCCATGATGTAGAGGCCAAGTACATTAAACAACTTAGTACAAACGGGAGGGGGTAATGGGGAAGTATAACTGAGCTTGGGTTAGTTGGGCTTGTACTGTACTTCAGTCATTTGCTTGGCATTTCTGCCAGTCACTGCAGTTGATGTAATGTGTTGTGCATCTGGGAGCCCTGGTCATAGTCCAGGACCCCATTGTGCTAGGTACTGTAGAAATAAAGAATGACAAGACAGTCCCGGCCCCAAAGAGCTTCCAATCTCAGGCTAAAACAAGAGAGAACAGGTATATACGAATGGGGAGTACAAGGAAACAATGACCCAATGCTGGTTAGTTTAATAGGCTGTGGCCCCAACACACTAGCAGCCTAATCTTTGTCAGATTTTTGTTGTAGGCATCACAACAAAGATTTTTAAGAAGAGATTTGAAGGAAGATAATTAGTTAGCTTGCAGGTGTTTATGGGGAGCTTCTCCGAAGCAGGATGGGCAGCATGGGAGAAAGATTTGAAGTTGCTTGTTTGAAAATTTAACAAGTAGACAATAAAAGCTGATATCATGGACTGATCAGAGATGAGACTCAGCATCTTGATAGTGAGTGGGAAACATGCTGTGAAGGGCCTTGAAAGCAAGAATAAGTAATTTATGTTTGTTTCAGTAGCGAAGGGGGATGTAAAAAGAGTAGTGACATGTCCAAAGTGATTGGCTAGGAAGATGATCTTGCCAGCAACATTCTGAATGGATATGAGCAAGACAAGATTGCATGTGGCAAGGCCAGAGAGAAGGATGTTGCAGTAATCAAGATGTGAGATGAGAGTCTGGATGAGAGTTTTAGCTATGTGGATGGATAGGAAAGACCATGTCCTAGAGATGTCATGAAGAAAGAATCTGCAAAATGGAGACCTAGCCTGAATGTGCGGACCTAGAGAGAGGTCCAGGGTTACAAGTTTGAGTGCCAAGTTTGATGATGGTGTTGTCTATGATGATGGGAAAAGGACGTGGTTGGGGAGATTGATCCATACCGAGCTTCAGCTGATGTCTAGACATCTACAGACAGGTCAAGATTTTAATTTGGACAAATGGAGGCAGATCTGGAGCAGAGGAAGAACTGTGAGTGGTCAGCATAAAGTTGGTAGTTAAATTTGTTTTTGTGGATAAGATTACTGGGTGATAAGCTGTAGTGACAGAAGAAGGGGGCCAAGGGCAGAGCCCTGTGGAATCTCCACAGACAGTTGGAGGGTGGATGAGGAGGATCCTCTGAAGGGCAAGCTGAAGAAGCAGTTAGACAGGAGGAGAACCAGGAGAGAACAAAGTCATGGAAGCCAACGGTGGTCAAGATCTCAAGAAGAGGAGCATGGTTAATGGTGTCTAAGGCAGCAAATTTGTTGAGGAGGGGGGAGGATGGAGTACTGGTTCTGAAATTTGGCTAGGAAGAGTTCATTAGAGACTTCAGCTAGAGCAGTTTCAATGGGGTGAAAGGAGCAGAAGCCACATTAGAGAGGGTCTAAGGATGGAATTGGAGGAGCTGAAAGATTAATTTAAAATCAGTGAAATTAACTAGTTTAGCAGGGAATTATATATTATATGAAAGTATTTTTATGCATCTTTTGAATTCACTGTTCTCCTTCGAGTGGTTGCTCATATGCATTCCACTTAGGTGTGCGCGCCCTCGTGCACGGCCAATCGGAGAACTTTTACTAGCAGCCCCTGCAGGGGCCGGTCCAGCGACCCCGTAGTGTCGCCGCCCTGCGGCGGCTCAACGGTCGCTGCCGGCCCCTCCCTCTTCAGTCTCTTCTTTCCGCCCGTGACGGTCGGTCGAGAACTAACCCCTGCTCTTCTCAGTTTGTTGTTTCGCCTTAAAAAGTGAGTATTTAGTTAGTAGTTCGCCTCGAACTAAGTTAGTTTTACAGTTAGAAAGGGTTTTTATAGTTAGTTAGGGAGCCTGCGGGCTCAGACGCCCGCGGCCATGCCCGGCGCGTTGGGCTTCAAGCCATGCGCTAGCTGCGGGAAGGCTTTCCCAGCTAGCGACCCCCACGACAGTTGCTTGCGGTGTCTGGGGGAAGAACATCGGCGAGACCGATGTAAAATCTGTAGGTCCTTCAAGCCTCGGACACAAAAGGACCGAGAGGTGAGGCTGAAGGCGTTCCTCATGGAGACCGCGCTTAGTCCGGCGTCCGAGCCCACGCGGTCCACCTCGGCACCGAGTGTATCCTCGGTGCGGAGTGCACCTCCGGCACCGGGGGCCACGGTGCCGAAGAAAAGGAAGAAGAAGCGGCACTCGCCTGTGGAGAGCTCCCCCGCACCGCAGGAGCGGCCGGGGTCGAGCACAGAGGTGCGCTCCCAGGACCGACCCCCGACCCCAGCACCGGGCCCGGCTCCAGCCAAGGAGGTCTCTCCGACTCGCGTGAGCGAGGGACCTGCCTTGCAGACTCCATCGACACCGGAGGCTTACGAGGCGGCACGAGTCCTGATGACCTTGCCCACGCCTCCGGCGCCCTCTCGCATGAGGGCCCCAGAGTCTGCTTCCCGGGGCAAACCCGCACCGGGTGTCCCCGAAGGATGGGCGGCATCGGCACCGAGCGTCCAGCCGCCCATCTTAGCCATCACCCGGCACCGAAGGCCTGAGCCCAGAGACTCTTCCCCTTCATCGCCGGAAGGCCCACATCAACGCTCCCGCCGCCGCTTCAGCTCAAGTTCCAGCCCGAGCCCGGCACCGAGCCGGGGCTCGCGTCACCACTCTCCGGCACCGAGGAAAAGACGACGGAGATCCTCCCGGCGCAGATCATCATCCTCTTCCTCGGCGTCGTCCCGCAGGCGAGGCAGGCGTCATCGCTCCGAGTCGCGGAGCACCTCCTCTCGGCACCGCCGTCGCCTCCCCCGCACCCCTGGCTCGGGATCCCGGACCCGCCGCCAGGAGCGAGAACCCTCACCGGCACCGCAACAACCGGCACCGCCGACCTCGGTGCCGCACCCGGCACCGCAGACCCCGGTGCCGCAGGTACCTCCCCCCACGGTACCGGCACCGCCGACAACAGCGCCGGAATGGCCCTCGGCACCGGCGCCGCCTCTGACCTGGCCCCAAGGACCCTGGCAGTGGCCAATGTGGGCCCAATGGGCAGCTCAGATGGGGCAGGGAACTATGCCGGCCCCTGCCTCGGTCACCCACTCCATACAGGCACCCTCTGTGCATGAAGGTGACCAATCCCTCTCCTCACAAGAGGAGGACCCTGGGGAGGGCCCTTCCTCAGGACCACCCCACCCCTCGTACTCCTCATCCCCAGACGAGGCGGTCACAAGGGACCAAGGGGCCCCGCTCATTGATTTTAAGGCCCACCAGGAACTCCTGAAACGGGTGGCCTCGAACCTGGACTTACAGGTCAAGGTTCTGGAGGAGGAGGTGGATCCCCTCTTCGGCCGGGTGGGCACCCAAGGCCCTTCTAGAGTTGCCCTCCCTCTCCACGACAGGGTCCTACGCCTGGCCGATGCCGTATGGCAGACCCCTGCCTCGGTCGCCCCCACGTCTAAGGGCGCCGAGAAGAAGTATTATGTGCCAGCCGAGGGGCACGAATACTTATACGCGCACCCTGCCGCTGGCACCCTAGTGGTAGAGGCTGCCAACCAAAAGGACAGGCAGGGTGCACAGAGCGCCACCCCAAAAAACAAGGAAGGTAGGAGACTAGACCTCTACGGCAGGAAGGTCTACTCCACAGGGGCGCTCCAGCTCAGGATAGCCAACCATCAGGCTCTCCTGGGCAAGTATAATCTGAATCTCTGGGACTCCCTGAAAAGGTTCTCAGAGTCCCTGCCGCCTGACCAGGCTGCCGATTTTGCCATGGTCTTAGAGGAAGGGGTGACAGTGGCCAGTGCAGCCTTACAAACTGCCTCTGACGCTGCAGACACTGCCAGCAGGGCTATGGCCTCCGCTGTCGCTATGCGGCGGGCAGCCTGGCTGCAGTCGACTGAACTGTCTCAAGAGGTGCAGCACTCCATACAAGACCTGCCGTTTACTAAAGCTGCCCTCTTCTCAGAAAAGACGGACGAGAAGCTGCACGCCATAAAGGACTCAAGGACCACGCTACGCTCCTTGGGCCTTTACACACCCCAGGCGGCAAGACTGCAGACGCGCCAGCAGCCACACCAAACCCCCCAGCGGCAACAGCAGCAGGCTAGGCCGCAACCTAGACCCTACCCCCCCTCCAGGGGTAGGGACAGAAACAGGGGCGCAGGGCGGCGCGACCAAACCGCGACCCCCTCGTCCTCCTTCAAAGGCCCCTCCAGGGGACCTAAGGGCAAAAGACAATTTTGACATTGTGTCCAAGGGTGGTTCCCTTCCCTGTTCCTTGGGCCACCCCCCGCCTTTCCGGGACAGGCTAAGACCGTACCTCAGCCTGTGGCGGGAGATTACATCGGACCAATGGGTCCTCAGCACCATTCGCTGGGGCTATGCCCTCCAACTACAGACTACCCCCCCCACTCCCCCCCCCGTCCCTTTTCAGGGACCCCTCTCACGAGCATGTACTCCGTCAGGAGGTTCTCACCCTACTTCTCAAAGGCGCGATAGAAGTGGTTCCACCACTCGAGGTGGGGAGGGGATTCTACTCCAGGTATTTCCTTGTCCCCAAGGCAAAAGGAGGCCTCAGACCTATACTAGACCTGCGCAGATTCAACAGGTGCATAGAAAAGCGGAAATTCCGCATGGTCTCCCTTGCATCCATCATCCCAATATTGAACCCAGGGGATTGGTTCGCCGCGCTAGATCTGAAGGATGCGTACTTCCACGTCTCCATCCTTCCAGCCCACAGAAAATTCCTAAGGTTTACGGTAGCTGGTGGCCACTACCAGTTCACGGTCCTTCCCTTTGGCCTGGCCTCATCCCCCAGGGTGTTCACAAAGTGCATGGCAGTGGTGGCAGCCTTCCTGAGGCGCAAGGGAGTCCAGATCTTCCCATACCTGGACGATTGGCTAATAAAGGGCAAGACCAAGTCGCAGGTACGCGAGGCGGTCTCTCTTGCCCAAACTACCTGCCATACCCTGGGACTGCTCATAAACGAGCAGAAGTCAACCCTACACCCGGTACAGGTCATAGAGTTCATAGGGGCCCGCCTGGACTCGATACGAGCAAAAGCCTCCCTCCCACGCTCGAGGTTCGAGGCCATGTCAGCGATAATATCGCAGCTCCAAGGGTGCCCCACGACAACAGCCAGGCAGTGCCTACGGCTGCTAGGCCACATGGCCTCCTGCACCTATGTAGTGGAGCTGGCCCGCCTCAGGCTCAGGCCCCTCCAGAGCTGGCTAAAGAAAGTCTACATGCCCAACAGGCATGCCCTGAACAGGGTGGTAACAGTCCCCCCTGCGGTTCTGGGCTCGTTGAACTGGTGGATGGACCCCAGAGTCGTGTTGAAGGGAATTCCCTTCAAGGCCCCCACCCCCTCGGTCACCCTGATCACGGACGCTTCAGACCGGGGATGGGGAGCCCATATCACTGGTGGTCTGACCACTCAGGGCCTCTGGTCCCGGAGGGAAACTGCCCTACATATCAATGTAAAGGAACTAAGGGCAGTCAGACTGGCTTGCAAGGTGTTTCGCCATGCTTTATTCGGGAAAATGGTTCAGGTGTTGACAGACAATACCACTGCGATGTACTATATCAACAAACAGGGGGGCGCGCACTCCTCACTACTGTGTCAAGAGGCGCTTCGACTTTGGGACCTAGCAGTGAGACGCAACTTCTGTTTAACCGCCTCTCACCTCCCGGGGGTCAGGAACGACGAGGCAGATCGCCTCAGCAGGTCGTTTCTCCCCCAACACGACTGGTCTCTTCACCCGGAGGTGGTCGACATGATCTTCCACGAGTGGGGTGCTCCCCGCCTGGATCTGTTCGCATCAGCCTGGAACGCGAAGTGCCCCAGGTTCTGCTCGCTCAGGAGTCGCGAGCCGGGCTCCGTCTCCGACGCGTTCCTGATCGACTGGACGGGGGGCCTCCTGTATGCGTTTCCCCCCCTCCCGCTCCTGCCCAGGGTCCTCTTGAAAATCAAGAGGGACGGAGCGGACATCATCCTGATCGCCCCATCGTGGCCGAGACAGTATTGGTTTTGCCTGCTCCAGGACCTATCGGTTGCTCCCCCGATCGAGCTACCGAAGAGACTGGACCTTCTCTCTCAAGACAACGGTCGGCTACTGCACCCCAACCTGGAATCCCTACACCTGACGGCCTGGAGGCTCTCTGGCTAACGGAGGAGGAGAGAACCTGCTCGGAGCAGGTCCAGCGTGTGCTACTGGGGAGCAGGAGGCCCTCCACCCAGAGTGCATACAAGGCCAAGTGGCGGAGATTCACCTGCTGGTCGGAATCGCGGGGCATAACCCCCGGTACGTCTTCCGTGCAGGCGGTCCTGGACTACCTACTGCAGCTCAAACAACAAGGGTTGGCGCTGGCTTCCCTAAGGGTCCACTTGGCAGCCATTTCGGCTTTCCACCAACCGGTGGAGGGGAGGTCTCTTTTCTCTCACCCCATGTCGGTGAGGTTCCTCAGGGGAATCGAGAGGCTGTACCCGCAGGTCCGTGACCCGGTGCCTCCCTGGGACCTGAACCTAGTCCTTGACAGACTGACGGGGCCCCCCTTTGAGCCCTTGGCCACTTGCCCCCTACGGATCTTGTCTTGGAAAGTAGCCTTCCTTGTGGCCATCACCTCAGCCAGGAGGGTGTCCGAGTTGAGGGCCCTGACCTCGGAACGCCCCTATACGGTGTTCTTCCGGGATAAGGTGCAACTTAGGCCTCACCCAGCTTTTCTACCTAAAGTAGTCTCCAGGTTTCATTGTAACCAAGATATTTTCCTCCCTGTGTTTTTTCCAAAACCGCACGGGTCCGAGGACGAAAGGAGGCTACACACCCTCGACGTGAGGAGGGCTCTGGCGTTCTACCTCGATAGAACCAAGCCGCTCCGCAAGACCACTCAACTCTTCGTCGCGGTGGCAGAGAGAATGAGAGGCTCCCCAGTGTCATCACAGGGCATCGCCAAATGGATCACCGCCTGTATCCGGCTGTGCTACGAGAGTGCGGGTGTCCAGCTCCCCGGACCGGTGACAGCGCACTCGACAAGGGCCCAGGCCGCGTCGGCGGCCTTCCTGGAGAGGGTTCCTCTGGAAGACATCTGCAAGGCTGCCACCTGGTCATCCGTACACACCTTTGCCACGCACTACGCTATCGTCCAGCAGGCCAGGGACGATGCCCGCGTGGGCAGGGCAGTGCTGGGGACAACCCGTCGATGACTCCTACCCGCCTCCAGGTAAGGCTTGTTATTCACCTAAGTGGAATGCATATGAGCAACCACTCGAAGGAGAAAACATAGTTACTTACCAGTAACTGTTGTTCTTCGAGATGTGTTGCTCATATCCATTCCACACCCACCCTCCGTCCCCGCTGTCGGAGTCGGCAGAAAGAAGGGACTGAAGAGGGAGGGGCCGGCAGCAACCGTTGAGCCGCCGCAGGGCGGCGACACTACGGGGTCGCTGGACCGGCCCCTGCAGGGGCTGCTAGTAAAAGTTCTCCGATTGGCCGTGCACGAGGGCGCGCACACCTAAGTGGAATGCATATGAGCAACACATCTCGAAGAACAACAGTTACTGGTAAGTAACTATGTTTTGTATGTTTTACAAAATCAGTTTGGAAGTAGTTTCCAAGATACACTGTTATTATCCAGATACCTCCACAGAATAAGACAGTACTTGGAAAGGTATTTAGAACATTTCTGAATAAAATGGGCGCACACCTGCTGCCAGTACTAAATTTGTCATTAGGGAAGGTTTGTAGCTTACAACTGAAAATGTGGATGCATGATGCCCAAGCTATTTCCCCTCCCCTTGGTAGCCCCATAATTTCTCAAGATCATAATGTCAGTATGCACAACATGATTGCAAAAGCACCTGGAGCAGTTATATTGGAAAATGGTGTGTCTTGAATTTTGTAAAAGTTCTTTTGCTGTGTTCAGAGTGGCTGATTAATAACCCTTTCACTTTGACATGCTATTGCTTTGTAAACAAAGACTTTTTTGTCATCACTTGTTACTCCCTCCCAGCTACCTCCCCACCAAAACATGCAAATTTTCATTCTGCCTCCCAGCTGACATCCTAACTGCTCATTTACTTCTTGCTGTGTTCTGCACCTGTCTTCCAGCTGATCTTCCTTTCCTCCCATCCACCCTGTGACACTGCTTCCACAATTTGCCCTCTGCTGCTTCCTCCTGGCTGACATGCTGCTCTGTTCTTCGAGTGATGGTCCCTATGTGGATTCCAAACATAGTTGTATATGCACGCCATGTGCCAGAGCCAGAACAATTGTGTTGCTGTGTCCGTTAACGCGCATGTGCCTCATCTTTGTGTCCGCAGCCAAGGTATTAAGAAGCCGTGTGGGTCAATGCCACTCTGGTTCCCTCTTACTGCCACATGACAAGAGTCGGGACCCCTGTTCCTCTGGTTCTTAACTTAGAGGTTTTTGTCCATTCTGCCTTTCTTGTACATAGTTGTGGATAATGTTTTTCTTGTTTTTGTAGTGTGTTAGTATTGTAGTTAGTTAGATTCCCTTTCAGACTTCTTCCTGCGTTGGGGAGAGTTCCCCGCTGGGATTGTGTCCCAGCAAGTCAGCTTCCAAACTGTGATTCTCCCTCAGTCTTTCTCTGTGAGCAGCGAGCACCAGTGGTGCCTCTATTGCATCAGCGAAGCCCATGTCGCCACTCACTGCTCCATTTATTGTTCATTCACATCCTGGAGTGGGAAGCCAGGGAACTTTGTCTCCATAAGTTCCTCATGGAAGATGCTATGTGACCACATGTGCACTCAGATTCAGGACCAGCGGATCCACCAGAACAGCATCCATCCCTGCCAGTGAGCACCCCTCCATTTTCCTCCCAGGTAGCGGATTCATCGGTACTGCTGCAGCCTCCTGAGCAAAAGTAGCACAGCCATGGACACATGGGTGGATCCCAGTCTGGGGCTGCACCTAAACTCAGTGTTGCCTCACAGGGCCACATCGGGTGAGAAGTTGCATGTTGACCCAGTTGCTCTGGCTCCCAAGAAGTCCAAGACGGAGCATAAGTAGAAACACCACTGTGATCTGCTGGTGCTGCCACCACCTGTGGTCACAGGGCTTGCATTGCCACTTCCGCTGCTTGTGCTGTTGGCACTGTTGGGATCCTCCAGTCTGCTGTGTACAGTCCCCTGTACGCCTGGCCACCTGGAGCTGATGCTGCCTTGCCCGGGTTTCCAACAGCCTTTGTGTCCCCTGGACACCTCAATCCTGCATTCTCTGGTGGATGAACCCCTGCTACTCCTCTCAGAGAGGCACACTCCTTCCATGCGCCTCGGACTGTCAGCTCCTTTGTTGCCCGACCCATCCTCCAAGTCTGAGGGCTTCTCCGATTCAGATCCTTCCTTCTTGCTGGCCCAGTGTTGTGGCCCAGATACCAGACATAGACCACCCTATCCTCTGGCTTACAACCCTGCCGGCCAGCCATAGTACCGGTACCCATGGAGTCTGCCATTGCCTGGGGACCCTTATGTTTGGCCCTATTGGCCCCCCTGGGATCTGTACTGGGACAGTGGTGCACTGTTGGTGACACCCTATCGACCGTCCCTGGTCCGACCTGCACCACTCCTCAGTTTCCAAAGAAGGGGAGGAGGAGATTGTACAGTCAGTTCCGCCAGTCCCCACCAGTGCTTTCTCATCGCTGGATGAGGTGCTGATTCAACCCTCATGTCTCCTCCCAATAGCCATAGGCAGTACCACAAGTTGGTTTGGTGGATAATCTCGCACTCCCGGTGGAAGAGGTCTAAGGGACACACCACCAGCTCCTGGACATCCTCCAGCTGCAAGGATCCTCCTGGACTGTCCTTCCTATCCATGAGGCCATCCTGCAGCTGGCGCAGATGGTCTGACACACACCTGCCTCCTGTACCCATACCCCCAAGCATGTGGGGAGGCGCTACTTCATCCCCTATAAAGGAACAGACTTCCTTTTCTCTCACCTGCCCCCTAACTCCCTGGTGGTCCATGTGGCAACAGAACACACTAGCCAATAACACCTCAGGTCCACCCCTCCGGACAGAGTGGTGAAGAAAATGGACCTGTTGGGCAGAAAGGTTTACTTTCCTTTTTACTTTTACTTTTTTTTTCACTTTCAAATCATTTGTATTTATCTGATTGCTTTAATCCTTTAACATTTCTCTTATTGTTTGTTCCTTTCTTTTTATAATAAACCTTTAATTTTAGTTACTAAAGGATTGCCTGGCAATGTAGTATTTTGGGTAAGCTCCAAACATATATTGATCTGGTACTGTGGCTGACCCTTTGGGGTCAGGAGAACTTTTTGGTAAAGAGCATACAGTTTAAATAACTGGTATCTTTACCGGACCTAGTGACTGATTGGGAGCTGGAGACTGAAATGCAGTAAAGAAGGCTCTGTGTGTTTTGTATAGTGGCTTCTTGATAACCAGTATAGGGAATCAGAAGTTTGTGGTTGTTTGGGAAGCCTGACTTTAGTGTCACCCACCAGTGCTGGAAGAATCTGCTCTCCTTTTACAGCCTGCCTTGACCTTGGCATTATCAGGTGGCTACCCTAGGCACAGCCGGGTCACATGCACATCCTCCCGGTTTCCAGAGTTTAAAGGTTTTCTGTTCTCAGACAAACAAACAGTTAAAGGCACTTCTGGATGAGGGGAAGCTTGTGGCCAAGGTGGGCCTTCAATCAGTGATGAATGCTGCTGACACTGTCTCCCACTTCTTGGTGATTGGCATCGTGCGCTGTTGGGATTCCCTATGGATGTCCAGACTACTCTTAAAGACTGCCCCTTTGATACCCAAAAGCTTTTCAGCGACAAGACGGATAAATCCGTCCATTTCCTCAAGGATTCTTGTGCCACCCTGGCCCTGAGACGTCACCAGCGGAGGCCATCCTTATGCTCCCATGCCCCCATTTTCCCTACTTTCTGTGCCAGCTGGAACTGTCCCAGCATCCCCAGGGCTCTCAGTGGCTACGCTACTCAGCTGCTGCCACCTCTGCCTGTTTCAGCTCCCAGGTTCAGACTTGTGAACCTTTTTCTACCCTTTCCCCGACAACCCATGTCATCTTTTGGGGCCCTCTTGCCCTAGTTGCCTGCAATTGGGGCAAGATCACCACGGACCGTTGGGTACTGTGCATTTTCCATCAGTGGTACTGCAAATTTATTTTGTTCCCTCCTCCTCATTCACCCCGCCATGGCTGTGGAGATCCCTCCCACCGAGATTTCTGACATGAAGCAGACGCCTTTCTCCAAAAGGGTGCCATAGAGCCGATTCACTTTCATTACAGGGACTGTAGCTTTTATTTCCCGTACTTCCTCATTCTGAAGAAGGGCCAGGGCCTCCGCCCTGTGCTGGACCTCCAGCTGCTCAACAGATTTATAAAGAAATTCAAGTTCCGGATGGTGACTCTTCCCTTAATTATCCCTTTCCCAGGGAGCCTCGTTTGCTGCTCTCAATATGAAAGATGCCTATTTCCACATCGACATTCACCCAGCTTACCGGCAGTTCTCAGTTTTATGGTGGGACACTCCCTTATCAGTTCCTCCGCTTTGGTATTGCAACCGCTCCCCAAGTCTTCACAATAGTCATCGCTGTCATTGTGGCCCACCTGAGCCATCTTGTCCACTCGGTATTCCCCTACCTGGATGACTGGTTCCTCTGTTGCGCCGTACGGCAGACACCTCTTTTCAGTCATCCTGGCCCTTCACAACCTCCTCACTGCTCTCAGGATTTTCATCAATGAGGAAAAGTTAGTCCCCATCCCTACCCACCAGATCTCTTTCATTGGTGTGTGCCTGGACTCCATCATGGCCTAAGCTTTTCTGCTGGCAGACGGCTTTGCTGCCCTCACTTCTATCCTTACTGCCTTGCGCCACACCCACATCTTTATCTGCCAATGTCTTTCCCTTCTTGACCACATGGTGGCATGTACCTCCATGATGCCCCATGCCTGCCTCCACAAGTGCCTTTCAGATGTGGTTCCTGTCTGTCTGCGAAGACAGACCGGTTGGACATACCCATCCTGTTTCCCAGGGTCATCCTGGCCTCCCTCATGTGGTGGACTGACCCGTCCAAGGTCCTGGACAGCACCCCTTTTACACCTCCCATCCCCCATGCCGCTCTTGCCATGGAAGTCTTCCTTGCTGGCTAGGGTGCCCATCTGAATGGTCATACAGCTCAGGGCCTCTGGACCCCCTTGAGAGGATGCATATCAATATCTTGGAATTGCTTGCTGCCCATCTTGCCTGTCAGGTGTTCCTCCCCATCATCTGATCTTGCCACATTCAACTGCTTTCTGACAACATAGCTGCAGTAGTCTATATCAACAAGCAAGGTGATGCCATGTATCCCTCCCTCTGCGTGTAGACTGTCCACCTCTGAAATTGGTGTATCAAGCATGGTGTCACACTCCAGGCTACATATCTCCCAGATGCCCACAGCTTCCTCACAGACACTGTCAGCATGGTTCACTCTTCTGCCTGAACCATGAGTGGGAACTGCATGACCCCATCCTATGCTCTGTTTTCCAGAGGTGGGGCATCCTGTGCTGGGATCTCTTCGCAACCAGTGAGAACTGTGAACTTCTCCTTTATTCCTAGGAGCTATGAGGATGGACTCGTGGAGTGATGCCCTTCCCCTTCCCTGGATCGGTGACCTACGCTATGCCTTTCTTCCCATTCCCCTGTTTCTGTAAGTCCTGCGCAAGATTTGCTGGGGCCAAGCAACAGTCATGCTTCTAGGCCCCTTTTGGCCTTGCCAGTATTGGTTCACGCCTCCTCCGCCTCTCCACTCACCCCTGCTCCGCCTCTGTGCACACCCAGATCTCCTCATGCAGATATAGGGAGAACTCCGGCACCCTGACCTGAGCCCGCTTCACCTCACGGTTTGGTATTTGGATGGAGCTCGCAAGTGGGTAGGGCTTGCTCCATCCCGGTGAAAGGTCCTCACACGTGTCAGGAGGCAGTCTATCAGGATCTGCTATCAAGCGAAATGGAAATGGGTTCACCATCTGGACTGACAGTCACCATTACCTGCTGGACTCAGTATCCATCCCTATTCTCCTCAACTACCTTCTCCAACTCAAACTGTTGGGCTTCACTCACAGCTTTGTTCAGGTCCACCAGTGTTCAGTGCCTTTCTCCCTCCAGTGCATGGTTTCTCTGTCTTCACTCATCTGGCCACCATTTGTTTTCTCAAAGGCTCAATGCCTTTCCACTGGTGCTCAAGCCAGCCTGTTCCTAGGACTTAATATCATACTCTGCCCTGACCAAGCCATCCTTTGAAGCTCTCACAACATATTCTTTCCCACTTCTCAGTGAAGGTCATCTTCTTGATTGCCATCATGTTGGCATGAGTTGGCGGCCATGATGTCTGATCCCTTACGTCCACACCATGTTCCATAAGAGCAAAGTCTCTTTATACCTCCACCCCAAATTCCACTTTGAGGTGTGTCCGCATTCCACCTGGACCAGTTCATCCACCTCCTGGTCTTCTATCCCAAACCCCATGCCTTCCACAGATCCAGAATGTTGCACTCTCTGTGTCTGCTGTGCACTGGCCTTTTATCTCCACCACACCTGTGTCTTCCACGCTTCACCCAGGTTCTTCATTGCCATTGCTGAATGTTGTCAGGGACAAGCCTTCTCCTTGTGGCGCGTATCCAAATGGATCTCCTGTTGCATCTATGAACACTACATGCTCTCCCACATACCTCTACCTCCTAGGATCATGGCTCACTTCACGTGGGCACATGCCACAACATCTGCCTGCCTCACAGATGTGTCATGGCAGGATATTTGCCAAACAGCTACATGGAGCTCCATCTGCACCTTTACCTCTCATATCATTACCCTGCAGCAGCACCGGGTGCGCCATCAGTCGTACTGTCTTGCAGACTGTCACTTCTCACGAGTCCTGCTTCCACTTCTGTGCTGATCATTGCTCGCTACTCACCCACATTTGGAATCCATGTAGGGACCATCACTCAAAAAAGAGCTTACTTACCTGTAACTGAGTTCTTTAGTGATGTTTGGTCCCTGTTAGATTCCAGTATCTGCTACCTGTCCCCTCTGCTACAGACCGTGCTACTTAGTTATAAGAGGGAACTGGAGTGGCATCGAATTGCATGACCTCTTATAACTTTGGTTGCAGACACGAGGACGCATGACGCATATGTGGGTCAATGCACACTGCTACACAATTGTTTTGGGGCATGGTTCATATGTGCACCCATGTTTGGAATCTTAATAGGGACCACACATCTTGAAGAACCTCCAGTTACAGGTAAGTAACCTCCTCTTCCTTTGCCAGCTGTTGCTTCATATTTTGCTATGCATCCGGTCTACCTCCACAGGTACCCACTGCTACTTATCCCTACACCCATTGCCATCTTCTGTTCCCCAGATATACCTCTGGCTTGCACACTTCTGCTGTCTTCCATGCTTCTCCAGTATTTTCATCATCTCCTACCTTTCTGCTCTGTTTTTTCTCATTCTCCCTTTCTCCCCTCTCCCCTCCCCCCCCCCCCAAAATCTGTCTAACCCTCCCTAGGTGATGCTGCTTCCCCCAGTCGCTCTCTGCCACTTCTTCCCTCTCCCCTCGGTGAACTTTCACGACCCATCTTTCTTGCTACTCCCTATCTGATTTTTCCCTTCACTCCTAAATATTTAAGAAAATACCAGGGTGAGAGAGGGTGAGTTGATTTTGATTATGCTGCTGTGGTCATCTTCAGTTTGTTTTTAGAGGTGGATTGTCTCAGTTTGTCTAGTAATGAGGACCTATTTTCTGATTTGGGTCCTAATCTATCCAAAATCTCATTTGGATTCTGACCTGTTTTGTTGCTGAAATGAAGTGATTGACTTGCATTTTTTTATATCTGTTTTTTATATTTTTCATATTTGTCCAGTATAGCTATAGGCACCTATCCAGTGCTCTAGACCTATACTATAAATTATAATACAAATTCAATGTCCCTTAATATAGCCTGAGGAAAAAATGTGTTTTGCAACATGCCTGGAAGGTTAACAAATCTGGCTTCTGATGGACCAGTGGGGAAGGGATGTATGTTTCAAAATTGGGTCCCTCATGGTTGATACCCTGCCAGCAGTCCTTCTCATTTATATTGAGGACTTCATTTCAAATGTCTTTGCTGATCTCAAATATAATATCAGGAGAGGGTAACCAGGTCCCAAACCATTTAAGACTTCATAGATTAAAACCCACTTATTGAATTTCACCTAGAAGCTTACTGGGAGCCAAAGCAGATCCTGAAGCACTGGCCTAATGTGCTCTCAAAATGTAACTCTACTTAATAAGTGGGTCATAGCATTTTGCATTAGCTTCAGCTTCTGTATGGTTCCAGGATGTAACCTCTTTATAGTGCACATCACAGCAATCTAATCTCACAGTAACAAAAGCTTGTTACTACTGTAGCAACTACTCTTGCATATTTCCATAAATTTCAGTAAAGATTTTATTGTTTTTATTGAACATTACACAGCTGTCAAAATTAGCACAAAGATTTAACATGGACTGATCATAGACTTGGTTACATAAAGTAACCAGATGGCTCGATACCTAAATGTGTAGAACAGGGTAATGGAGCAGCAGAGTTTGTCTGTATCTAGGACACAGAAAATTCTTATCAAGGATCGGCATATTAGACAATTCTTGATAAGTAGATTTGCCAAGTTAGTTATACTCAGTTTTTTCTAAAGAAGTGATTAATGGCTAACAAATCAGGAAGAAACTATTGTTTGTGGTATTGGGCAGATAATTTTTTTTCTAAAGAAATGTTTCTTATCCCATGGATATGTTTCTTAAATTAAATTCCCCCCATCTGTTTACAGCTCTTACTCATTATAACGTTTGTGCAACTTGCTTTTCTTCCTGTGCTGCATTTCAGTAACTCTTCTCTCATAATACTAAACTTGAGCTACCTTTGGAAATGATATACAGCACAATATACCACCGCTGTCAGCCAGTTGCATTCATCTAACCTTATCAGAGTCTCCAGGTTTTCCGAGCACCAGGATTCACAGATTCAAATTTGTACTTAAAATATAGCAGAAAATGTGACAAAGAAATGTAGGTGCTATTTTGTTGTGGGTATTGCTTTAAAAAAAAAAAGTTCTCCCTTGATAAATATAATTCTTCAAATCTTTCTTTTATATATAATGGTTCTACATGAACATTGCTTTTTTAAAGTGTAAAATTAAACCATATTCAGACATTGATGTCATAAAATGAATCAGAGTTGCAGTGGTTTGAACTGGCGAGGCTACCAAACTTGATACAAATAAACCAGATGTAAACATACACATTTGTTAGTTACTATATACAGTTTTAAATTGTAAAGCAGTTTGAACATTCACTCATTTGTTTCAAAAGTGATTTGTATTTGATTTGTTCTAAAATACTGTAAAATAAGAGATTTTTGTCTTTTGGTACAAATATTCTCTAAAACTTATTAATCAACATCCTGTGTACTTGGTGACACAAGGGATCTAATTTATATGGCAAGATCCTTTAATTTTTCTGGCAATTTGGTGCAGCAGACTAGAAATTCTGCAGCAATTTCAGAAACATTAAAAATTGCAGTTCTATTGAATTAAATAGGAAAATCAATAACATAATCAGTGCAGTAGTCCATGTCTATTCTGAGTCTATTTAATTTTCAACTGTCCTCATTTTTTCAGATTTCAGTTTACTGCAGATTTTTGTTCTAAAAACATAACTGTAACATTTAAGTTGTCAGAGGGAAGCTGGAGGGTTTGTCAACTGAGCGCACCACACTGGCTGGGGCTTTTGGGAAGGGTGTAGGATTGGGATAAACATATTAGCTGGATGTTTCTGCTAAAATGTTTTGTTAACATTTGATTACAATCCTTAAATTTCAGAGTTGGCACATGAATAAGATGAAAGCAATTCAAATTGCTGATTCAGGCTGTTTGTAGAGATAGGAAAACATTGTTATGTCAGTTAATGTTTTTAAGGTTTTCTTCATACGCATGAGGGTCACAAACAATTTTTTTCTTTATGAAGAAAGTTCTTTGAGTGGTTAAAAACATGTATTCCACTCAGGTGTGGGTGGATGTGCCCCAGTGCACCAAAGCCAGAGAACTTTACTTAGCAATAACCATAGGGACAGCACTTGTGCCTTCTTGCCCCAGAATCCCTCTCCCCAGGCTATTTAGGGTAGCACCATACTGACCCCCCTCAGTTCATTCTTAACCTCCGTGTCTTGAGTCGGCATGTTCTGTGTGGAGTTTACATCATGCTTCTTTATGTCAAGTGTTTCTGGGGGAGTTGTGTGTAGTTAATTCAGTTGTAACCTTAGGTTTTTGTAGCCTAATCTATAGATCATATTGATTACTTAAGAATCCCTGGTTATCACTTTGGTTGACAGGTTCTTGACCCAAGATTAGGTCCAGTATTATGTAGTTGGGAACCCTGATGTGCACAGTTACAACACTCGCGCTATAGGAATTCTTCTCTATTTACAAATGTTATTAATACATTTAGCACAGTCACAAATACCCCAACTCAGTAAGGTTGGTAGAGATACTGTAGAAAGTACATCTGCACATCCATATACTCACACCATCCCTTGTTGAACAACCTGAAATGTTCGCCATTATCACCTTCATTACCAGTGGCCATCGTTCTGGCACTTCCCAAGGACTACATCTCCTTCTACTGCCCAAAGGTTGGAATGCAGCTCTTATTATAGGATACGTTTATGCCACTATGTTTGATACATATTCAATAAGGGATTTTCCCCTTTTCCTTGTTTTTATTTCCTTACCTTACTAATGTTGGAGCGTCCTTCTCCTTTAGGTTACGACATTGGGGTCCCACTAGATTCCGAGTTGAGGGTATTTCTACCAAATGAATAATTTTGTCATCTGTGCGTGTTTCTCTGCTCTCACCCTTCAACTGTGATCCAGGCATGCTTGAGGTTAGCTCATATAGCTGCATGCACTTACGTCGTCCAGTCTGCAAGATTCTTTGTCCTCTTTATGGTTGGTTGAGACTGATATATCTCCCAAGCTGGTGGTTGCTAGACAGTTTGGTGCAGATACTGTTTCCAATCCTGGACTTTGTAGAGTGGTGGACAGATCAGGCCAGTATTTCTGACGGTGTCCTCTTTGCTCGTCATCATCCATCCGGGACCATATTTGTTGTTGACATAATAGGTTGGGAAGACTATCTGGGGGGATTGAAGGTTCAAGGTTTGTGGAAAGAGCAGAAAGTATTGCTTCATATCAATATCCTGAAACTTTGAGTTGTTTGCAATGCATGCAGAGCATTTTGAGTAGAGCTCAAGGTCACAGAGATTCATGTGATCACCACCACCACCACCACAGTGTATTAGGTGAAGAAGGAGGGAGGAATCACTTAGTTGATTATCTGGGCATGAATTTCTCCCAGAATTTTGAGTGGTCTATGAAGAACAATGTGCTAAGGTCCATTGACCTGTTTGCCATGAAGGTCAACTAAAAGTGCCATCAGTTTTGCTATGGGGGGGGTCTCAGTCTCGGTTTCTTAACTGATGAGTTTTGTCTGAACTGGGGATTGGTATGGAAGCATGTTTTTCCCCTCGATCCCAGTCATTCCTCAGGTTATGCTCAAACAGGATGTATCATGTCAGACTGATTCTCATTGCACCAACTTGTCCACGACAATGCTGGTTGTCTGACCTCAGTCTTTCTGTTCATTTGCCCATTCCTCTTCCTTGCTGTCCTGATCTACTGAATCAGTAGAATGGTCACATTTTGCATCCATTGCCAAGCAGTCTGCATCTCACAGCATGGATGCTGCTTGCTTAGATAAGGAAGATGAGCCTTGTTCTGAATCTATTTAACAGGATATACTTAATAGTAGAAAGCCCTCTACTAGGCTTAGTGGAAGTAGTTTTTCAATTTGATCTCTAGCCTGAGGAATTCCAATCAATACATGCCTGCATTCAGGACATTTTGGAGTACCTGTTCCACAGTCTGTCTTCGGGTCTGTCAGTACATTGAGGGCCCACTTGGTGGTGATTTTGGTGTTTCGTCTTTAGTCCATGGGAAATCAGTTTTCTTCAACTGGGAAGGATCAGCCATCTCTTTCCATTGATGAAGGAAGTGATCCCTCCAGAAGGAATTAACACTGTTGGCTGTCCTCATAGGTCCTCAATTTGAGCTCTTTGCAGCATGTTCTCTGTCTCTCCTCTACCAAAACACGGTGTTTCTTGTGGACATAACTTACATGAGGAGTGTTTGTGAGCTGTGGGCCCTAATGGTAGACCTTCTGTATGCCCAGTTTTTCGAAGAAAGGGTGGATTTGAGGCCTCATTTCTGTAAAGCGGTGTCACAATTTCATCTTAGCCAGACAATATATTTAATTGTATTTTTTCCCAAGCCTCATTCAAATGCAGACGAACAGTGCCTTCATTCCTTGGATGTGAGTAGAATGCTTAGTGTTTTATTTTGAAAGAACTGAGCTTTTTTTTCTTTTCTTTTCAGATCAGCTGAAGGGTCAAGCATTCTCTGCACAAATGAGTTCCAGGTGGATAGCATTCTGTTTCAGTGGCATACGGGTTAGCTTTGATTTCACCTCCACAAAGTTACCAGTTCATTCAGTAGGGGCCCAACCACCTCAGTTGCATTTCTCAGTGACATTTTGATATTGGACATTTTACAGAGCTGCTGCATGATCTTCCATATGCACTTCTGCCAAGCATTATGCTATTATGACTGAATCTAGTTCAGGTGCAAATTTTGGGAAGGCAGTTCTGTGGTTGTTCTTTAAGCAGTCTCCCAGCCCTTCTGATTGAGTCATCTGAGCGGAATACACGTCTACAACCACTTGAAGAAGAAAAGATGGTTACCTGTCTGTACAGTAACTGTTGTTCTTTCAGATGTGGAAGCAGATGTGTATTCCATGACCCACTCTCTATCCCCTCTGCACTGGAGTCTCAACTCTTGATATTCAATGTGAAGGAACTTGGGGTTGGGTGGCACTGCCCTTTAGTAGCCAGTGATGCTACTATGGATACAGATAAGCAAAATTCTCTGGCTTTGGCCTGCAGGGCATCTGCAAACCTGTGTAGCATACAGTAATACACGTGCACCAACATGTCAAAGAACAGTTACTATATATGTAGGTAACTGTTGTCTTTTGGTTCTGGGGTTTGATATTTCAGCAAGGAATACTACAGGTATTTGTGGAATACACAAAGCCCTGACAATTGTTATGATCATTTTATATGTACTTGAGATGGATGATACTTTTAGTTATGATTCTTTTAAAAGTTAGATTAATTTTAACAATACCTAGAAATAACCCATTTCTGTGGATAGAGTTCATTTATGTTTTTCTAGAGCTGAAGATTTTTTTTAAGGAGTGGACTTAAGAATTTAGTTCTCGTGCTGTTGTAATCTCATCACATTGGGACAATATGAAAGGACAATATGAAAGGAGACTCAAAGAGGTTGGCTTGTTTAGCCTGGCCAAAAG
>ML675604.1:8511723-8566986 GCA_007922155.1 Mesoclemmys tuberculata | reverse complement strand
GATCATATTGGTCCCTTCTGACCTATGAGTCTATGAGTCTAAATGCTACCAATAACAGCTACTCGTCAGAGTTGGAGATTATACTGACTTCTCTTGATTTTTACTACAGGGGGAGATGCTGACATGTCATAACTGCATAATTCCAACTAGTAATAGAATAATAATTCCATGTTCTTTCTAATATTACTCAAAGTACAAATCTTTTAAAAAGTACTCTAAGACCAGGAAACTATAGCCAGAAGACTGACTACTGTTCTGTGTTTCTTCCTTTTTTTGTACATACCCTCTCTCTGTCTCTTCCCACCCTTCAGTCACCCTACAGGAGGATCCTTTTTGCGCCCTAATAAGGCAAATTTTGGAGTGGATTTTCTTTCTGCAGTAAAGAATCGCTATGGATTGAATGATGAGCAAGATGTTGAATGTGAGAAAGAGAATGCATTAGTCATTGGAAAGAAGACTGTGGAACTTGTTGGTTTTGACTCTGTTATAGAACAACAAAGGCAAGTGTAGTTTATATCTGTAAATCTGACTTATATTATGGAGGTATTGATATTGACTCCATAGTTAAGGCTGAGTTGAGTTTTGTCTTTTAAACCAGGAATTCAACTTCTTTGTTATGTATGAAAACTTGCATAGCTACCTCAAAATACAGCACTTAATCTTTGGGTGCAGATTTTTTGTCCAGGGAATTTACAAGTAAATCTGTTAATTAGTTGAATTAAAATTAATAAAAATATGTACTTTAAGATACATAGCACCTAGTGTCAGATATATTTTGCCCTTAATAGTCTCAGTAACAGTATAACACAGACTCATGAAACTTTCCAAAAGTTAAAACTTACTGAAGTCTTGTGCATAGGCTACATTTGAATAAATTGTAGGATTCATATTTTTTTATCTCCTGTAATTTTTCATAACTGAAAATTTAATTCAGTCTGGATCCACAAATACTATTTGTCTTGAGTTAAAGTTTCTGCCAAGAGAAACTTTGCATTATTGGAGAATAATGAGAGAGAAATGGTCATTAAACCTAAAAATAATAATCCACATGTAGTTTATGCACAAAATTTTTGGAAGTTTACTATTTGGAAAGTTGAAAGGTCTGTAATGGTGCAAACAGTTAAGGTTGGCTTGGGACCCCAATTGTGTATTTTCAAAGATTAACGTGTTTGGTGGGGGGAGGTTAAGTTTAACCATAACTGTGAATTTTCTGGGTTAATAATACTTGATTTTGGGATAATTGCAACGTGCCTATAGCATATTTTACCCTACATTACTGATATGCTTTCTCAGCATTAACTCTGTTTTAATAGGGTTTTTTTGGTTTGGGAATTATAACCATGATTCTGTATTAAATAATCAGAGACTCCAGGGATTGCATGACTTGAGCCAGTAGCAGAGCCTTTTGGGGCATTTTTTTTTTAAATTGAGAGTAATTTCTTCATTAAACATTTATATCTTTTGCTTTTTGGTGAAACTTTTTTTGGAGGGGGACAGCAGGATTTAAACATTTGTCTAATATTGTGAACTCAAACTCAAAAACATTGTGATTGAGAGTATAAAAACCAGAAAGTGAAATGATCTGGAGACAGAAGCTGATACTCATTAGTTTCACTGTTCTAGTTGAATTAAAAAAAAAGATGAATAGTAAATTAGATGTGTAAAACTCTTCAAGTTTAGCTAATATGTTGGGAACACAAGCCAGGAATTTTTTTAATGGCTATTTTGACAATGTTACTTTTTAAAATTATACATCTGAAAGGGAAGAATTTGACCACACTAACATATTTACTATATGCATGTATTGTGCATCTCATACGAATGGCTATACTAGGTCAGACTGATGGTCCCCCTAGCCCAGTATCCTGTCTTCTAATTGTGGCTAATGCCAGGTGCTTCAAAAGGAATGAACAACATAATCATAAAGGTTCCACCCCTGTCACCCATTCCCATTCTGGCAAGAAAGACTAGGGACATTTCAGAGCATGGTTTCGCATCCCTGCTCATCCTAGCTAATAGCCTTTGATGGACCTATCCTCCATGAACTTATCTAGTTCTTTTTTTAACCCTGTTATAGACTTGGCCTTCACAACATCCTCTGGCAAAGAGTTCCACAGGTTAACTGTGCATTGTTTGAAGGAATACTTCCTTTTGTTCATTTTAAAACTGCTGCCTACTAATTTCATTTGGTGACCCATAGTTCTTGTGTTATGACAAGGAGTAAATATTACTTCCTTATTTACTTCCTCCACATCAGTGATGATTTTATAGACTCCTATCATGTCTCCCCTTAGTCGTCTTTTTCAAGCTGATCAGTTAGTCTTATTAATCTCTCCTCATATGGAAGCTGTTCCATGCCCATAATCATTTAAATTGCCCTTTTCTGTACCTTTTCCAATTCCAATATATCGTTTTTGAGATGAGGTGACCAGATCTGCATGCAGTATTCAAGATGTGGGCTACCATGGATTTATAAAGGGGCAATACAATATTTTCTGTCTCACTATCCCTTTCCTAATGATTCCTGCACATTGAGTGGATGTTTCCAGAGAACTAGACACAATGACTCCAAGATCTCTTTTCTTGAGTGGTAACAGCTAATTTAGATCCTATCATTTTATGTGTGTAGTTGGGATTGTTTTCCAATGTGCATTACTTTGCATTTATCAACATTGAATTTAATCTGCCATTTTGTTGCCCAGTCACCCAGTTTTGTGAGATCCCTTTGTAATTCTTCGCCAGTAGTAGACCTTATGCAGACTGACAAAAGAATTTTAAATTTAATATTGCAGTTGTTCATTTTTATATAAACAGGGCCATAATTACTTTAAAAGCTTTTTGATGTATAAAGGTATAATAACTCTCAATTTTTAGTGCTCCTCCTCTAAGTGTAATGAGCTATATTTTGCATCAGATGGAGAAATATGTACCTTAATTGGTGACGTTTCTAGTTCACATTAGCATACCACCTCAAGCTGTGATCTTGTCGGATCTCAAAAACTTAGCAGGATTGTAGCTGGTTTGGGAGATAGCCAAGAAAAATTATTAATATAGCACCACAATTTGCATTACATTTTATAGACTAATCAGGCATGATCCCATTTCCTAGGTACTCAATCTGACTTCACACAACAGGAGGTAATGACAACCATTTGGGGGCTAGATTAAGGGACTGTAGCTTATCATGAAATTAACATTTGTTAATGTTAATGTTGTATGGCTGTTGCATCGTGTATGATTGGCTAGAGTTTTAATGTCAGTATCATTCAGCTCAGTGGTGACTATAGTCTGTGAATAAAAAATGATGGCTAGAAAGCCCAGAGTACCAGTAATGAGGAATTGTCTCCACCTATTCTAAGGAACTCTTGGCTTTTATTATTTTATCTGGTGAAGAGGAGGAGGAGGAAGTTAGTTATTTGCTGATGATCGGGTGCAGTGTATGGAACAGGCTGCAGGTATGCTGGTGTCTCTGTGGAGCTCCAGCAATTGGGTGGTCTTGATTCAGTAGGTGGCATTCCTCTCCTGCATGCTGATACTGAACCCATTCTCCCCCTCCCACACAAGCTATTGAACAGTTGAAAATACCATTTTGGTTGGAAGAGACTTAAAACTAAAGGTACGGATCATTTATAATTACTAAAATTCCTGTAGTGCTTTTTGCAAGAGCCTGGATGTTAACCCTGAGTGTCTTCACCAAATTAGGTTACTGCGTTTTGCCTACTTAAATTACTCTGTGCTGTTTAAATTGGATAGGGTCACTTCCTTTGCTGCTTTTACAGATTGTTCTGTGGTGTTGCTGGTAGGCTATTACATGAAAGCATTTCTGTGGTTAGATGAAGATGATACCACTATCTGGCAATACAGAGTTTGTATAGCAGTAATTGTAAAAAGGATGAAAGAATGTGATGTAATATGTGGGTGCTTTTATACAATATATAATCTGTGCTGTTTTTCTCTGTTTGTTTATGAATTAACAACAGTATTTTTTTTCATGTAGTCAGCTGAACAAATTGATAGACATCTCAGTGAGAGAATGTGCAGTGAGCCATGCTGGTCAGAAAGAAGAAATCAGCAGAACATGTCCTAGTATCCTTTTCTAGAAGTGTTTTATTACGTACTACCACTTACATAAATCAAACACACACTTAAGCATTCCAGATGTACTCTGAAAAGATTAAGGCATTAAACTTAGATATTTTCAAAGGTTATTTTCAAATCAGTTTAGTTTTTATTAAATTTAGGGATGTAATTCAGTCTGTCCTCTATGCATGGTACTGAATGGTAGAAATTCCAGATTAATGGGTATGAGTAGTTTTTTTTTAATACCAGTTCAGGTAACTACCATATTTTAATCAGAAACTGCAGATGCTGCACTAGTGGTAGCAATGAAAAAATCTAGTGTACCTAAGGCCATAAAAACTGCTGCTGTTACTGGAGAAGCACTGTATTCATGAACATCAGTGGCTATGAATATGTAATAAATAATAATATATTCCATTTCTTACACATTGTGGTTATGTTTCCAAAATACATAGCAAGAGATATATATACACAGTCTCAGTAAATGAACAAATAAGAATTGTATATTCTTTACTGTAGATATAAACATGCTTCTGGATCTGTAGAACTGAGTTGTTTTATAAGTCTTAATGAACTATTTCCATATGAGATTCCCTGATATAAACTAGGAATAATTGAGCAGAGGCATCTCTTAGCCCAGATAGACTTATTCTTCTATATTTTGGTTCAAGAACATGATACTCCTAAAGTTTATACCTCCAGTCTCTGAAAAAACAGGTTCAGAATTCTGGTACATTTTTCTTAAAGTGAATTCTCAGATATCAGGAGTATAAATCTATCAAAAAATCTGTTGCCATCCTGGGACACAGTAGTAGATATTGCTTGTCAGGTTCAGAAACTGGAAAGTCTTGATCTCAGGTATATATATGAATATTTTTTTGTTTTGTTTTGTAATTGTTCTAATTTTTTTTTTTAGGGATTTTTTTTTTAAATGTATCTAGTCTTTTCCTGGATGTGAGATACCTTCCAGTGGTGTGTCATATCAAGGAAAGAATAGATCCCCAACAACATTTAGCATATGACTGTGAAATTAAATTCTCCAAAAGTGTTTAGGGTAGACTTTTTTTTGTCGTCAACATGTCTCAAAGCTTTGAGGGAATACTATAAACTTGAAAATCACAATTCTATCTAAAAAGTAAGTATATGTTGTTACAAATAAAGCCCTAACTGCTATGTCTGAAAGAAATTCCTAAGATTATGGATTGCTTTTTTTTTTGGTTATTTCCTGTGTATAGTCAATGTAATAATTTTCAAGTATATATTTGGCAATGGGAAAATAGACTGACTAATAAATTCCTTATAAACATCAACAGAGATCTGAAAAATCCTTTAAAATGTTCATAGAAAATCTATTTTAAAAAAATTCAGAAAAATACTACTTAAGGGGTACTCTCTTGGAAACCTAGAATTTAAAAAAAAAATCAAGTTGACAGTGTCCCTTTGACTCAGAATGGTGAGAGGGGCTCTGTAGAATCCAAAATGAAAAACATTAAACTGCCTTCCTGTGATTGTGGTGACAGTTGCATGCCTTATGTGGAAGTACTCACTTCCTCGCTGAGGGAGCTCACTTGGCAGCTACTAGGAATAGCTAATTTTATTAACTCTCTATTTTCATTATTGTTTTTAGACCTATTTTTCCTTATGTTGTAAAGTTTTTGATAACTTTTAAAGGGTTTTCTTTTTTAATGTAAAAAGACTTTCAAAACAAACTTGTTTTCCTTTGTTTAATTCTTTTTACTTGTCTTGGGACTCTTATCGCCTGGTGCCACTTTACTTTTTCAGATTGTCCCAACACACTTTTGTTCAAGAGTCTGAATTTATCTAGGGCATTGTGTTTTAAGAATATCCATCTAGCACCAAACTGAAGTATCCCAAATGCCTCAGGGGCCCTGGGTTCTCTGGGACCCAGTCTATACCTACCCTGAAACAATGCTAGTGGATCAGAGAGACAAATATAAAGGGACATACCTGTGACATTATTGTGTCGGTACATTCCAGCTCTGCACATTACCCTCTCCTGATATTACTAAATTCCTGATGGGAATTTTAGAGACAGCTAAGAGCTGTGTGCCAGGGGAACAGGAAGGAGTCTGAGAAGTAGCTCAGATGATCCAGGATTTGTTGAATTAATTTCCCAATTGACATAGGAACGTACATAATGTTGGAAGGCAGTAATAAATGTCCTCTCAATGGCCTGCCCACTCCTACCTTGTATGAGAAATTCCTAATAATCTCAAAGTATGAACTCATGGATTTTTTTCAAGTGCTAGCTTTTCTGTGGATTTTTGGGCAGTAGGACATGATGTAACCTGAACTATGGTGTACCTATGCCAGATACCTTTGGAGGAGAATGAGTAATCTGTAAATGTTCTTTAAAGGTGATTGCTTCACATCTCCTCTGCTGTAGTTGAGATCTCACTTTGGTATGTGTATTTAGGCCTATCTAATTCTTAGAAATAGATCTGAGAGAAATGAGGTGGGTGGGGATGAGAGGGTAGGGAACTTTAATGCTCTATGGACAATCTAATTTTGTATTTGTAATTTTGGCAGAGGAAACGAGAGCCTTGGAGATGTGCCCCTTTTTATATTTTGTATGAATCTAGTAGGTTTTTTAGGTAGCTGCATGCACATACTGACTATTGAAGAGCCTACTCTTAGGAAAACTACTCCTGACAGGGCTCCATATTTTCCATAATTTTATGGCCAATTAATTTGCCACAGAACTGTTGTGAAATCTTAGTTTTCATTTAAATAAATAAATAAATATGGCATCTCCCTCAAGAGAGACACTAAGAAAACCTTCCAAATGTGAACTTTATGATGCTTTGTGGCCTTCCTTAATTTTTAAGGAGACAGCTTGAAACAGTAACTCAGAGAGAGAGAGCTTCTCTGTTAACCAGAATGGAGTACATTAACTCTGAAACCGTAAGATGACCATTTAAATGTTAACATTTTAACACTTTGAAGGCTAATCTTTTAAAGTAGACATTCAGCTAATGTTATCTGTCACTGGAAGAAATAGGAAGATATTGGGATAAGGGACACTATGGCTGCTGGTTACTGCCATGGTTTGCACGTCTGGGAAACTAGAGGTTCAGGTCCCCTTACTCCCAAATTAAGCCACCTCTTCCTCTATCCACAAGGGAAAGGAAAGACTGGATGAACTCCCCCAGTACCAAAATACTCCTGCCTACAAAAAACCTTCCATAACTTTCTTTGTGTCAAAAGTCACAGCTGTCTCCATAGCAGCATCCAGAGGCTCCACGGTACAATTTGTACAATTCAGTTGTGTATCAATACAAAAAAACAGACAAACTGAAATTTGATAGTGACATAAAATAAACTGAATTTAATATCAGAATAAAAAAGGGATGCTGTACTGACTGTTTCTTTTCATAGTTCAGTTAAGAAAACCCCAACTTCTAAATTGAAGCTGCTGCAGGTTTTCCAGTTGCTCACAGACTTTAGCACCAGAACGCTGCTGAAACAAGGGAGCTTTGCTGCAGGATTTAGACCCAGTTTGCTGCAGAGTATACAGCGCCTTGACTAGCATCAGTAGGAATACTAAGAGAACACAGATAATTATTTTTAATTACTGTGTTGTAAAGTTTTTTCTCCTTTTGAGTGTTAAAATCCAGATTTACAGTGTATTTTCTGGAGTTATTTCTGATTCAAGTGGATTGTATAAAAATGGGTGCTTATGATGACACAAACAGAATTTTTGGATTTATTTGGCCTTTTGTCAGAAGTTGTCAGTTTAAAAAAAAAAAAAAAAGGAAGTAGGTACACAACTAAACAGTTTTGGTATGGGGGGGAAGAGTAGATTAAAAGTAGGAAAGCCTGCCCCCAAATCTCTAAGTGCTTGTCTATATGGGGAGATTTACCTGTGTATCTATACTGGTATATTATACTGGCATAGCTATGCTGGTATATTTCCCTCTGTAGATGAACCTTAGAAAGAAAATGTAAAATCTTTTTTCCAAGGGAAATAGGACCTAGAGTTAGGTTAAGGACTAACTACATGGGACCATGTATAAGCTCTTTAACATCAGCATTTTTCTGTGGCTTTGAGTCCTTAAAATCCTTATATTTTATCAATGTTCTGGCATTTATGCATAGTACTTAGTTTTAATCTTTTTAAAAAATTTAAGGCAAAGTTACAATAACATTAGCATACTACTCTGTACATTACTTAAAGTCTAGCTGCTAACAAAAATATATTAATTTGTCATGCTGTTAAAAATATAGAACCTTTACTGGAACATAAAGTGGGACGGGTCTGGGAATCTCTATGGCACTTTGTCGTGAGATGAATCTCTTAAAGAATTTCCCGCTAAAACTCATTTTAATCTGTTTCTAAAGTTACAGTGTCAAGGGTGATAGACCCAAAATTTGACTGATCACTTTTATTTCTGGTAACAAAATCTTTTTTTCCTACCTTAATGCTTCAGTTCTTAAAAACAAAAAACCAAAACCTAATCCCAAAACACCCAATGCCGGTAGGCCACCATCTGTGAGGAACTCAGACTAGCAGCAAATATTCATACATGGTGGAGGAAAATAAACTCGGCAAAGAAAGAGTTTGCACTCAAACTACCAATGTGTTTTTTTAAACGGGTGGGAAAGTATTTAAAATACAGAGTCCTTGACACAGTCTGTCTCTTTAATGGCATGTAATCCTGTGTGTTCCTTTTTGTTTTGAAATGGCATTCTAGATTGGTGATTCAGTTGAGTTAGGTTTGTTTTATGCTGTAGAAGTAAGAACCTATTTATTCTTTTGATACAGTGAAAACAGGATGAAATTTCCATCTGCTTCTATAACCTGTACATTTTGTAAATTGAGGGTTCTGGCACTTAATCGAACTGGAGTAACGTGGGCTGAGGTAATGAACTTCTTACATTTATAAAGTAAACTCTTTTCATTTGTATTAGTCATTTGATTTCATGGGTCAATAAAAACATAATAAGGACTTTTACAGTAGATCACACAATCGTCTAAAGTTGAGTCTGATCTATATTAGAAAAAGATACACTAGTGTGACTAAATTAATCTAAAATTGGTTGTAACACTGGCATGAAGCCCTAATGCAGATGCACTTAAAGCAGGCTAAACCTCACTTAAATTAGTAAATTTCTATATTAAATAGGTTTATCTTATGTGAAGTTTAACTTGGTTTAAATGTCTCTACATTAGAGATGTGTGCTAGTGTAAATTGATCTTCAGTTTTAGTTACACTAATGCAACTTTTCTAATATAGATCAGCCCTAAAACAAAATTTAAAAAGTCGATGTTCAAAAAGCATTTTTAAGCTACTTTTATGTGACTGAGCCACTTTGATATAACCATATTGAGATTCCTTATGAAATGTAGTTCTGGCATCACTTTGCATAGTAGATGTTTTAATATGCTTGTGTTTATAAAGGAGCTGATAAATATCCAGTAGTATAATAGAACCTATTTCTATGAGCTCAGATACAACATAGGAAAATGAAAAACTGAGTAGTTTTCATGCATGGAAATGTGCAAATGTCTTTTCCAATTAGTGATCTTCCTCTTACACCTATCATACACTAGGAAAATGACCTGTTGCTGATGAGGGGTGTTAACAGTGGTCTTTTTTCCTAGTTTAAGCCTGGCCTAAGAGTGTCCCATTGTCAGTACGCTATTACATAGAGCTATCCTGTAAATCACCCACCCCTCAACCGCTTATTTGGATTGTTCAGAGTCTTGCCCTCCCTTTGTCATCTGCACTCAACTATGAAGACAGCTGAACCTTTAGATTTTCAATTAATATAATATACTATAATATATACAGGCTATAATAGACTGTATGTAGCTCAAAACTTAAGATTTATTAGGGGAAATTTACGAAGAATTCTTGAGTGCAGTGCAAGAGCTGGAGGGAGGTAAGGTGGTGTGTTTTGTTTTTTTTTAATGTTCATCCACCATATTCAGTAATCCTTTGGTTGTGTCTGTGGTAGGACTGTTGCTTCTAACATTTCAGCTTCTCCGGTGGTAACAGTGTGAGTGCTAGAGTACATGGGGGCCTGAGGTGGCTGCAGGCATTTTAATTGCCATGACATCTAACCCTTCTCAGAGCAAGTCTGTGTATCAGAGTGCTTATAACATTAGCATCAGCCAGCATCTCATCTACATCTGTTCCCACTAATGTCTGAAATAGTGGTAGCAATGGTGGGGACTTCTTATGCAAAAAAATATATCCTCATGCAAACTAAGTCTTTATGGGTTGCTGAGTTTCAAAGAGAAGCCCCAGATCAGCAAGAGCAGTTTAAAATTCATGCTTTTGCCTAGAGGCTCCTCAACAGCTCTCTAGAGGTGGAAAAGCCATTTTCAGATCTAAACTCTTTGTACACCTACACTGGCAGCTTAATACAGTGCCATTCTAAATGTTCAAATATAAACCTACACTTGAAAGTGGCTTTTTCACCTGTGGAGGATGATGAGCTGGGCAGCCAAATGAGGGGAAAAGAGGTGGATTTAAATTGATCCCAAGTACCTGGCTGCCGGTTTCATCTGTGCTTTGTGGCTGAACTACATTAAAATGTTGCAAAAATGACATTGAGTTATCTTGAAAATTCAGCTTATGTTTTGGTATAGAAAGTAAAGATTGGTCATGACCCAGGTAGCCTGGAAATACTGCAGCTAACAAGTGGGGTCTCAGAAAATTTGAAGAAAGGTATGAAAATGCCAGAAATGTTTTTATTCAACATGAAAATAATTTTTTTACTATCTACATACTGTAACGAAGCTTTGAAAGCAATAGACAAAGGGGTTTATAATCTTTCTACTTTTATTCTTGCATTTTGAACTGTTTTTCATTGTTGAGGGATGCACTTCATAAAACATTGTTCTAAGCATATGAAACTTCAAATATCCATATTCTGATAGTATCAGTGCAATCTAGGTCAAGTCTTATTGGTCCATTAAATATACAACTTTGTGTCTGAATACATGGGAGGCTTATATTAGCCTGTTATTAAATATTTATCTCCAAATGCTGGTATCTTTCTATCAGCACTTGTTTGAAACACGGTATATAATCTCCAGACAAATAATTACATTTATAAATAGATATCAGTGAAATGCAAACAGCATGGGTATATTTGAAAGTCAGGAGATTCATAGCTGGGCTCCACAAACAAGTTAATACTGATCCATATTTTTGTCTCCCATGTTATGGTTTGAGAGTCCTGGATTATAAAAACAGAAAGGACCATTGTGATCAAATCCAATTAAGACATTATAAATATGTGACAAAAGCCAACTGAATAATTAATTTTTTTTCATTTGGTGACTGAACTAAAAAAATTCAAAGGCCCAAAGCACGGGCAAGTTTTTCTTGCTAAAATAAAGTAACTTTTTTCCAGTCAGATAATGTTTTGTTTAGTTTGACCTAAAACTACTTTTTTTGGTTTCTGTTTTGTTTTTTTGTGTTTAAATAAATCTAGCTAAATTTCTAAACAAAATGCCTTTTTGAAACAAAGATGAATTCTTTTTTTAAATGTCAAAATGAAACTTTTCAACTTAAAATTAGTTTTCTTCTCAAACCCCCCCAGCTGCATTTTTTGGCAAATAAGCTATTAGTCCAAAAAAATTTCCCAGTTTTATCTATCTGATTTGTCATAATTGATATATATATTTTGGAGGGTATATGAGCTAGTATGGTCTCTGTGTCATAGTGGCAGTGGGACAGTGTTGTATCAGAGGGGGAAAGTGGTACAATATTGGTATTTCTTGTCAGTTAGAAATTGGAGAACAAACTGTGTTTGGGCTGGTATCTTATGTGTGATGTATAACTACAGTCTGATAGTCAGTGGCTGTTTGGGCATGAACAGCCTTAGCCAAAAATAATGTAACTAAAGTTGACAAAACTCCAAGACTTCTGATTCTATGTATCTTTACAGTAGGTATAATAAGATGTAGTTGAGGGTTTGTAGTCTGTGTTGGAAATGTGGATGGAGGTTAGGCTAAAAAGGATTTTTCGTGGCTAAGGATAGGTGGTCATTGTTAGATGGAGTCAGATAAGTTTATTTGTGGAACCTTAAAATTTAATGTCCAGATCTTTAAATGCTTATGCTTTTATAACTACAAAGTTCTAATAAAGTTGTCTTAACAGTTATCTGGACATCCTAGTTATTTCCACTAGTAATTTCCAGTTTTTATAAGTACTTTTTAAAAAATAGTTGAACTTGATGTAGCTGGTTAATCTTTATCAGAATAAAATATATTTTTTGCAATAATTATACATTCAAATAATAAAACACCTAAAAAATTTGAATCAAACACTCTTCCAGTTGAGTGTGTAGGTTCCTTGACTAGAATTAGTCACTTCGTTGACAGAACTTAAAAACACCTCATGATGTGCTGGCTAGCTACAGTCCTTGAACACGAGTTGTACACTTATACAATGTACTAATTTTGCTGGTACAGATATATGCCAATAAAGCTTCGAAAATCTACCAAACTTCTGCCAAAGTTTATAAAGTCCATTAATCTGAAAGGAAAGTTCAGAGGTTCAGTAATCCTTTAGTGATAGACTAAATTGTCAACCTGCCCTTATTGGAAATAGTGCTGTGCATTAGATATCCAGGAAGTTTCTAGGCTAAGCTCATTTGACATGGAGCTACAGAAAAAACAGAGACTTTGCAGAATTCTATAGCTTAGAAAAAGCGTTGTTTGGCTAACCGTTAGTTTTCCCAAGTTCTTGATTCTATAAACCATTGTGAAAATCCAAGTGGAAAATGCTGGTTCAGTGAGTGTGGGAACACACTATCGTAAAGTTACAGTGTAAATAGCAATGTTGTCAGTTCTCCTGCAGCCTTGTCTTTTTGAAATATGGATCTCAGTCCCATATCTCAGTGAGTCCTGTGGCTATGTGGGGTGCTATTGATTTCCATCTGTACTTGTGGATGACATATAGGATCAATGCTCTAGTTACTGCCAAATAGAAAGAATTAGTGAAATACATAGTAGTATTTCAGATTGCTTATTTAGTTATTGCTTAGTTATGACTTAAGTTGAATGTGTTCTAAGTAAAACTTATATGATGCACAGATTCTAGCATATGTACAGTTACACTACCATACTAAAGAAGTTTTCCTGTTAGGTTCTTCTGTGTGCTCCAGGGTGGCCAGCTGTTGAAGAATTGTACCTTGCTTCTAATGATATTACAGTTTTAGAAAGGTATGAGGTTTAGCTTTAAATGCTGAAACCAGCCTTTTGTGATTAATATACTATATGCATAAAGTTGTATGACATGTCTGATAAAAAATAAAACTAAATTCCAGTAGTGGGTTAAATTACTATTACCATAATCTTGCAGAAGTGATTTTAACATACTGTGTGATTTGAGACACTTATGTGTGAACACATTGATTTTATTATATAATTGTGTGTAGATGAGTGTAAATATTTTAAAACCACTTAAAAACCTAATTGCATTTTTTTAATGCTACAGACCCATTAACGTTCTACAGACCTTGAAATTGTTAGACCTTTCAAACAACCAATTAATAGATGGAAATCAACTGCAGCTAATAGCATATCTCCCCAGGTAATTGTTAAAGAACGTTACTGTAAACTCTGTCATGCTCTGTAAATTAATTCACATACGGTTTGTGGTTTGAAGCACGATGCTATTGCCTTGCTAGTGAAGGTTACACAATTTTGAAAAGGAAGGGGTTTTTTGCTCTCTTTTTGTGGAGAGTATCTGAACTATTTAACATAATCTGGGGAAGGATTTAATTTTATTTTAAGACGTAATTAAAGCATATTTTTATTACAGATATTTATGGAATTAAAGTAGTTTTAATTTTTTCAACAGTTAAGTTCAGCTATTGCCAGTATAGGGCCATATTCTGGAGAACACATTTTCCAGGACAACTAGCTTTTAGACCCTCTCTGGGTTTTCTATGATAAGGAGTGTTGGAGATTGCTCCTGATTTAGAGGGGCAATTCTTTGATAGTGGACACATAATGCTAGTTGTTATTAAATGCATTAAATAACTGCATATGACCCTCTCTTCCCTTATGTCAATCTGATTCTGGAGAATGATGTTGGGCAGCACATTGAATGGATTAACATTCTGATTGGCATGCAGTCAATCAGAGAAGATTTTTAGAAGTGATCACGTAGCCAAGGATGTTTATTGGCTGGCAGCGCTTGTCTTTTAGCAGTGGAGATGGGAGGATCCCACACGGAGATTATTCCTGTCTTCTCTCTCCCTTCTTAAAAAAAAGATGAGTGGGGTGGAGGCAGGCTCTCACATTTAATCCCTGCAATTGCATGGAAGAAGGTACTTCCACCCATCTCCTGCCCCTATTCCCACTTAATACTAGGGCTATGGCTACACTACACAACCTATCAGAATAGCCCCCCAATGCAGATGTAGCATACACCAACAGAAGGATTTTTTTCTGCTAGCATAGGAACATCGTCTCCCCAAATGACATTATCTATGTCAATAGAAGCCCTCTTCTGTCAGCATAGCTGCTTCTAGGATGGAGATTTTGTGAGCGTAGCTGTCAGTCAGGGGCGTGGTTTTTTCACACCCCACAGTACCTATGCCAATACATGTTTTAAATATAGATCAAGCCTAAGAGTTTGTCTACCCTGGGAAATTTAGCAGCATACCTACACTAGGATAATTATCTGCTGATATTATTCCATGTGTGGATGCTGCCTTCTGGGATTTAAAGTGCCTTTTTTTTTTTGGTCTAGGTTAACAACTTCCAAAGAGACACAAGTTAAACCAAAAAAAGGCATTTTGTGAGGGTATGTGTATACTGCAGTCGGAAGTGTGACTGCAGCACTTTCACTGCTGCTGTTGCTCAATACATCACTGCTATTGTTGTTGGATTTATCTAAGCTAGTGTCGATCTAGCTGTGTCTGTGTGTGCAGCAGTCACACCTCCGATTATAGTGTAGGCATACCCTAAATCCCCCAAAAGTGTGTCCACGTGGGGAGTTTTACCAATGTAGCTATTTCAGTATAATTATACCATTATAGCCAGGCTGATAGAGCTCCCTATGTAGATAAGCCTTAAGTAACTCTTTTTAACAGTCCATGGGGAAGCCAAGGGTACACTGACACTAGAAATGCTCCAGCGGCACAGTGATAGAAGGGGTTCTTCTATTGCTGTGGTAAATCCTCTGAGAGGCAGTAGGTAGGTCAATGGTAGAATTCTTCTGTTGACCTAACACTGTCTACTTTGGGGCTTAGTGTTAACTATGTCTCTCGAGGTGTGAATTTTCACATATCCCTGATCAACATAGCTAGGTCAACCTATCTTTCTAGTGTAGACTAGCACTAAGGTCCTTACTTCTACCCTGTTGATGCTACACTTGCAGACTGCATCCCTCCTGTGTAGAGTGGGGTGGGGAGAGGACATGACCCAAAATAGGAGTGGGGCCTCTGAGACAATGTTTTCACATTAGCTCTCCAGTCCCACACCCTCTGTGGTCTTTTGCAGTGACATCTTGTTTTCTTCCTAGTCAATTTAATTTAGTGTCCGTTCAGATGGTGGAACCTGATGAAAACGTAATACTGATAAGTTGGAAAATGACTGATAAACCCTTATACCAAAAATAATGGCCATAAGGGAAAAATAAACTATTTTAAAGAAAAAATCAAGCCATTCCGAAGCTTAGTGTACCTCCAAATCAAGCTGCCATTTTGAAAGCTTGGAACTTTACTGCTGTTATTTCCTAAACAGCCTTTTAAACTTTAGTCACCAACTGTGACAATGTGAAGTTGGTAACAGTACTTTCTTCAAATCACAATACCTCGTGTCAAATAGTTAACAGGGTTGTTCCATATAAAATCTTCAGTATTTTTACAAAAATATTTTTAACAGACATACTTTAACTTCTAAATTTCAGATTAGAACAACTAATTCTTTCAAACACTGGAATTTCTTCTATACACTTTCCTGATGTTGGATTTGGTATGTAAAATAAGCACTGTTAAATTTCTATAATTTAGATCTTCACTATTGTCTTGTAAATGTATTCTTCTTTTTCTCAGGATGGAAGACTAAAATGTTTCCTTTATTACAACGTCTTGCAGTAGATGACAATAAAATATCCCAAGTAAGAAAGATTTTTGTTGAACTTTTTGTTTAATGAAAATTTGTGAAATTGCTTTTTCATTTTCACTGATATGTATTATGTAATGGAAAAAAGCCTATGTCAAATTCTTTGACCATTATCTAGCATTAATTAGATTTTTAAAAAGCTTTTCAAAACCCAGCTTTATCATAAATGCTTCTTTGGATTTTTTTTAATAAATTGCAGAGAATTCTGTTTACGGCCTTTAGTCATTCCCATGCAATGACAGCAATAGAAACACCTAATGAGTATAGATGCACAGCCACATTTGGGGTCCTCTTTTAAAATCAGTGGGAAAGCTTGTATTTTATGTATAGATATATTAATTGTAGTTAAAAATTGATAAAAGCATTGCTCCTAACTAGATGTACGTGAGTGCATGAATTGGATCTCTGTCTTGATGAGCTAAATACAAATGCTCATGTTCTAGGAGTGGTATCATAATACGTAGTTATCTTTAAGTCAGAGCTACCGTTGCTTTACCACTTGTTTATCTTTTAGTTCCTTCAAAGGTGTCTTTGTTTTATAAGCTAAGTAAAGTAAGATGAAAGTGGCATTCAGTAAAGTAGATGGAAGTTAAAAAAGTCTGCTAACAGAAGAGAAGTGAAACTGATGGTCATTGTGTGGATAGTGTGTGTCAGGCCTGCATGTTGTTTTATTCACACATTTTTCTTTTTAAAAAAAGAAAAATCCAGCTTTGCAAATATTTCCCCTTTTCATTTCAGTGGTCCTTTATCAATGAACTTGATAAGCTACAATGTTTGCAGTCACTACAGTGTCAGAATAACCCTTTGATGGGCACAGAGAAGAACCCAGAGACGGTGAGGCAACTTATCATTGCCAAAATAGGCCAGTTAAAAGTTCTGAACAAATCTGAGGTATGTGGCTGTTTTTCAATTAATTAAACAAAGTGTTCTGGAAAAAGATAAACTATAAAAGCATTTGGGGAGGTGGGAAGGTGCCTGGAGTTTCTTTCCTGTCTCAGTGAATGTATGTAGATACCAGAAAATCTTCATTTTGAAGACTGTGTTAGCTAACTAATGGGGCACTGGGCAAAGTCAGGAAACCCTGGATGCTGTTCTTGGCTCTGCCATTAAATCATTGCAACTTTGGGCAAGACACTTAGGGTAAAATTTTCAGAAATACGTAAGCCCTATTATTGTCACAAGTGGATCTTCCTCCCCCAACATAGGGCTTTTGAGTTAAATAGGTTCAACAAAAACAATTTAAAGTAATTTGCCATTTTTTTCTTTCCCCCTTTTCAGGTCAGAAATTATAATGCATACACGTCAGTGTTGTCCCTTTTAAAATACAGTATCATTGTATTAACTGATGCTGGGAGACATTGGAAATATGAAAAGAACTTTCAAAACCCCATGACTTGTTCCATAGTTAAAAAATCATTGTGCTCTCTGAGCTTTCACATCTCATAATTTTTTCACGCTATACTCTTGAGAACATTGACATCATTGACTAAAATGAGCCTGAATCAATTGTGGGAGTTGAGATTTTCCAGACTCTTTGCAAGTTAATAAGGTGCTGAGCACACAAGTAACTAATATCTAGGAATCTGGACTCTTGAAGGATCCTGAACATGGGTTTTTTTAAAATGTAGTTTAGTGACAGTGTTTTTTGTACTTGTCAGTGTAGGTCTTTCCTGATGAAAGAAAGGGAGCAGAGCTTGACTATCGCAAAATGTTTGGCAATGACTGGATAATGGCTGGTGGAAATCAGAATCCGGACAAAAACAGACCAAATGAGGAATTTCTTGCTGCTCATCCTAGATATCAGTTACTCTGCCTTAGTAAGTACAATGGAGGTGCAGTGAAAATTTCCCTGCTTTGGTATTGTTTAGTCTTATGTTTTCAGTGTACAGAGGTGGCAGAGATCTTTTAATTATTTGTCCTATTCTGGAGGGCCTCCTTTATTTTTCAACTTACCTTATTTGAAGACAAAGGAAGAAAACAAGGTCAAGCAATATAAAGACTTTTCTGACCACATGCTTCTGCTGATATGAAAATGGCCAAGCATGCGGAATTGCAGAACAGTGAACAGTCTTATATTCATTACAGCCAGGGTTAGTTGCTTCTAATTAGTTCCAAAACTGCCCTCTGATACTAGTACTCTGCTCCTTTCCCTTTAAATTTACAGTTTTTTTCAGGACAGGATTATTCTTGAGTTGTCATACCCATTGTCCTGCAGCAGTCCTTGATTTCCACAGTAAAACAATCATGTACTGTCTGAGCAGGCAGTTTGTCCATGTTAAGGAGCTATTGACAGCCCACCCACCTAACAGGACCTTCTGGTCCATTTCTAGGGGCCTTCTGTTAAGAGCATATGAGATGCCATACTGGATCAGACCTACGGTCCATCTGTCCTGTCTCTGACAGTGGCCAGGGCCTTCAGAGGGAATGAACAGAACAGGCAAGTGATTATATCTCACTAGCGTAAAGACACAAATGTAGAAGAGGCTCCCTTCTCAGTCAGTTTTTCAGCTCACAAAAAGGCTTGTGGAGTTCAATCCCTCAGACTTAACTTTTAATTTTTTAATTGTATTGATTGAACTGTCTTGCTGTTAAATTGGGACCATTAGGTTTCTGCAGCTCCTTGGCTCTGCTTTACAGCTACCTTCCTACTTGGTTTCCCTTCATTAAGCCAAAACATAGTTCAGATTTATGCTATTATAAAAACAGAAAGCACAGGAGCACAATGGCCACAGCTGCAGGCAGACTTTGTAAAGGCGCTCGCCTTTACAACTAAGAAATGGATGTGAGTTGGAAAGGTGTTCTGCATTCTGACAAACAAATGAATACTTAAGGCATCCTATTTTGCTTTTTAAATGCCCCAAATCCAGTTGCTGTTCCATGCTGACTGGTAAAAAAATGTTCAGTAATATTAGAGTTTTTAAAAGGTGATTATTGAAAATAATTAAATTTCTCAGTATTAGCAGATTTCAACTCCTATAATTGACCTTGTTAGCTCCTAGCAGTGCTGGAGTCCAGCTACTGAGCTCCTGGACTGTGGAAAGCAGGACTGCTTAGTCCCTATGGAAGCGTAACAGTGAGAGACAGAGTTCCACTGCATGACCTGGAATACCATGTTGTCCCACAAATGATCAAGGTTTTCCTGTGTAATGACACAACCTGGAGAATTTTAGCTGAACTAGCTACATAACTTTCATCTGTTTTCCACTAATCTAATTTGTTGATCACATTTTTGTTTTTTTTCCATGAACAGAATATGGTGCTCCTGAAGAAGGTGAACTGAAACAACTACAGCCTTTCATTCTGAAAAATCAGCTTCTAAGTAAGAGGCCACATTTTAATAAAATTATATATTTTGCATTTAAAATACAAATCACAAGCAGACAATCTCTCTGTAAGGGAGAGGTGCTTTAAAGTACCTTTCTTTGAATCCATTTTATATACCAAAAAGGAGCAGGAAAGGGCACAAAATTGCCTTCTACTTCAGCTTGAAGTTGAATACACTTCCCAGAAAAAAAGATAAAGGCTCTACAAACAACCTTAACTCTAGTCCCATGTAGCTGCCTACCAGAGTGTACAACTGTGGCTGTGAGATGTTGGTGAATTTTTGACAGTATGGTTGCTGCAAACTTTCAGGAGGCAGCAGGGACAGTGAATAGGAAGTATTAGGGTATTACAGCCCCAGTATAAGGAGAGGTAGGGTAGACTGGGCTGTTTTGATCCTTCATGTCCCCTTATCTCCCATACATGTCAGAAACACTATGATCCAAGATCTGTGAGAGCTAGTAGTTAGAGCCTGCCTTGAGCTAGGGAGCCAAGACCCAAGAGTCAGAATCCAGTCAAATTAATACCTTCAGAGAAGCAGACTTACTGTTTAGTGTAATTATCCTTTGCCTTTCCAGCCAGAGCATTATTTTTTTTTGGGCAGAGGAGCAGGCTCCAGATTCTATTGATTTAGCCTGTCTAATGGAAAACAAAAACCTCCCTTTCAAGTCAAGTAGAATGAAGTACCCATGAGTCAGGACTTCTGTCTAGATCAGTGGATCCATGCCAGTAGAAACCAAAATTGCAAGTTCAGCTTCCACATACTAAGATATTTAAATGTGATTGATGGAAGGGCATTTATATTGAGGTTTTTCCTCCTAAATAGTGAACAATCCTTTTTTAGTGAGAGAGTGGCAGCTTAGGTTTTAGCTTTCTGGGATGTGCATTCCCAAATAAGTAAGAAGTCATGTCAAAGTCTGCCAGGAAAAAACAGTAGGAAGTCCCTCTGAGGGACATGGACTTTAGAATTTTTTGTACATCTTAAATGGCATACACCGTGTTTGCAGTTCACTTACTAAGTTGAAATTCTCTGCATGCTAAATGCCCAAAGGATTTATGCAAACTTTATTAATACTTAAATAGAAATTAATGCCTGAGGACTGTGCTCAGACTTAAAGTACCTTTCCAATTGAGTGATTTTCTTTCTTTTTTTTTTTAAAGCTTTGGTAATTAAATGTCCTGACAAACCTGATCAGAAACCCATAGAGAAGAAACTACCAGGTAAGACCAAGCATGCTAAACTGAGTTTGTTTCAATGCCACAGCAGTTGCTTTGTGGTCTTTTTTTATTCATTTAAATGCTCCTCTGCCTGAAGAAATGTGGAGGCAGCTGCAAGCAGTGGAGGGAAAGACCAGCTTGTTCTGTTTACAAATGATAGCTGGTGCTAGTTTTGGTTGAGGAATGGCTGGTCAGATATGGAACCTTTCACCTCAGGGTTACTAGGTTCCAAGTGAGTCGGCACTAAGTGGCTAGTGATGACTTGACAATATAGACTGAATTAGCTCGTGGTGAGGTCTGCTCTCCCTCTGTCAGGTTGGAAACATACTGAGGAAAATAAAGGGAAACTGGGATGACTACCAACTCTCTACCTTGTGTTTTAACAAATGCAATCAAGTATTTTAAATGAAGGCTAGTTGAGGGAGTATTTGGTTGCCCTCAGGACTTGTTTGTAAGTTCTGTGGTCAAGCAATGCCAGGGTGCAGAAGAAATAGTTGTATTATAGATTCCCTCTCCCAGAAAGTACAAAAAAATTGAATCTTTATTTTGGGCTATTGTGATATGACTACACAACATGGTTCCTGTTGTTTTTGGGGGGCTCTCCTGGCATTGTATTGTGTTACAAATACACAAACATTCTAAAATATCAATTTCAGCTACCCTGAGCAAAATTTCAGTTCCATCATTTGGAAAGTTTGACTTAAATACCAAAGATCCTAATTCCGACCTGGGCATCAGCTCTGTTCCTTGCCTGATTAACTCGTCCCATTATAATGAAAGGATATTCTGCAAAAACTGACATACATTAATGACTATTATAAGTAGATCTTTCCTTAGCCTATGTTCAGTTATGTCTAAACTACAGTGTTTCTCCTGCCTCTTACTCTTAACATGATCAGGGCCAATCAAGGCTTTAACAGTTTGAGGCTCTGAATTATTAATTAGGATAACAGCCCTAGATCTACTGACTAGCTAAATAGCAAGGGAAGAAGATATCTATTGAAAGACATGTTCAGTTTTTATTCTAAAATAATCACATTATCACAAGTTGCATAAAATCAGATACAGCTTTTACAAAAGTTTGATAGAAAAATATTTTTCTAAGTACATTGTGTGATAATTACAGAAATAACTCACTATTGCTGTGCCTTCAGATAAATGAAAACAATTATCCACTATCTCTGTATCAGATACACAATGGGAATCCTCTTGTACAAACTAAACTTAAAGGTCCATTGTAAAAATGTCACTTTTCGTTATGAACCAATCCATAACATTACTAGTAATTTGTTTGGAACTAATTAATGTAATTAAATCCTGAAACAACATACATTAATTGTTCCACCCTGACATTCATTTCTTTGTCCTGGGAAAGTTTTGACTCCTGGTGACAAAGCATTAAGGAGCAGTTGCCAAGAATATCACATCAAAATCTGGGTGGTACACATGAAAACTATATTGTGTGGCATGAAGGTCACTTAGACAGTTCGTCTTGGAGATGAAAAGAGAAATCATGAAGCTATAATGTTTTAAATTTGGTATGTTGGATGAAAACAGTTACTTAACCGTCCAATGTGCCACTACCTAACTGGTGGTTAGTCTGCTAAAGATTATATCAGTTCAGCACCTGAGCTCCAAAATATGATTTTGTTGTTAGAATTGATTCAGAAATAAAGCCATATTTGACAGTATGATCTGGTAAAATTCAAAAGCTGCTAGGATGTAAGTAGATCATAGTTACCTGGTTTAATACTTGATTTTTCTTGACAGATTCTATGATTATTCAGAAGGTCAAAGGATTGCTGTACCGTCTACTTAAAATTCCAGGTTCAGAACTGAAATTGTCCTATGAAAGTTCTAAAGTAAGTTAAATACAATTTATGCAGCTTAAGGTCAACACTGTATTCTAAAATACTACCTAAAAGGATGTCACTTAGAGGCCCCCAATCTTTAGGTTACTTTAGGGCCTTATCTAACATCCATTTAAAGTCAGATTCTCATTGACTGCAGTGGCCTGATCCAACTTGTTTCAGATATGAAAGGTGGTTGGGGGGGGGGGGAAACTTGCCTAAGAACTGTGCATATTTTAAATGAACCTGATCAAAGTAAATTTTTTCTTATCCTAGATGCAAGGCAAAGAGATTGAACTAGAAAATGACCTGAAGTCCTTGCAGTTTTACTCTATAGAAAATGGAGACTGTATATTAGTACGCTGGTAACAATTTTTTTTTACAAGTTGTGTAAGTGATTCCTGTACATATTTGGAAGAACATGGATTTCCTAAACCAGGATAGAGGGCTATTTGAAATTGAGTGATAGTGTGCCTAACTCCTGCATGTATATTTTCAATAAAAGAAATTAGTGCCTATTCATTTAGTAATTTTGTTAGAGGTGCATAATTTCAGTGGTTCTTTTAAATCCACAGATAAGGGAATATTAACAGGAGGACTTGTGCTGCACTGGTAAGAATTTATATTGAAGAATGAGTTTTAAACAGACCACCACATTTATTTTACTCAGAACATAATCTAAAATTTCAAGTGACAATTTCATTCGTAATAGCTACAAGCACAACTGCTGTTGTGCTAGAAAAGGGCACTTAAATTCTGCTTTCTTGTGGGAGAGAGGAAATAACTTAATACTTTTGTAGAACCCTGTGAGAAAAGAACAGAGCTTAATGTAACACCACTATAGATGTAGTGGTACCTAAAATGCTGCATGGAAAGTTTAGATCAGTGTCTTTTCCGATCTCCTGGGTGGTGTATCCTATTTACACATCTAATAGGGAAAAAAGATCACAGTTAAAAAACTAAGCTGCTGAATGTGGGGATTTATTCAAAATAACTTATTATAATACTATGCAGTTGCTTAACAGATATTCTCCATATTATTGGTACGGTGCTCAAACTTTACTTTAAACTATAGTTATTCTGAGTTATCAGAAAGATGAAACTCCCTTTGAAATATATTCTCTAGTTCAAGATTTGGTATAAGCACATGGTGATATCTTGCATCATAATCTAATCCACATCACTAAAGTATAAATAGAAATCCTAAAAGCTAATTTATCCTAACCCCAAATGAGCACATCTCCCTGGTTTGCAGTCTTAGGTAGTGAATTACAGTAACTCTGTAAATAGAGGTGCTGACATCATTGGCGTAGCACAAGGGTCGGACCCAGGCCTATCATCATTCTAATGCACATTTAACAAGTACAGCTCTAAATTTAAAAACAGGCTAGTTGGAATTCATAGGTGCATTAATTAGAAGTAGTTCTTCGATGTTATAAAAAAGAAAATTGCTTATCTTAGACTTTTGGTTTTGTCAAACTAACACCTACCTTATAGAAAAATGTTATTCTGGACAGCATCAGTCCATTTTTTATCAAAAGGGATGGGCAAATATGACATGATAGGTGAAATACATCTTTCGTATTCCTGATTGTACAATATCAGCTTTGGAGAGATACACACAATGTTCTCCATGGCTCAGATTCATACACCATATCCAAGTCTTTATCTTTCCTCACATCGACAAGGATCTCCACACAATTCCTTCACTCTCCAGAGTTCTGTTAGTTCCTGTGGAGAATACTGAGGGGAAGACAGCATGCCAGTTTCACAAGTCTTCTCACACAACCAGAGGCTGTCCTGTAAGACAATGATTTGAAAGGAACAATATTTTACTTTCACAAAATAACAAATGTAGTCAGAAATCAGGATTTCATGGTGTTTAAAACCAGGGAATATGCTGGTTGGTTGGTCTTTTGGGGTAGGCATAGGTTTTAAAATGGATGTACTATTAAATCTGGGTTACCAGATGACTTAAAATGCACAAACTCGAAGGAGGAACTAAAGATAGGGTTACCGTTTAAATACAGCTTACTTAGAAACGACAGACTATTAAGAACAAAGGAGGAAACAAGTGTGTGTTTAAATAAGGATGATGTCTTCACCTACCACATGAGAAATTCCTACATAAGAGGTCATGGTACTCAGTTGAAGCATGAAATTTGACATTATGGCTACTGTAAGTAAAATGTTTTATAGAACAGAAAAGCTTAATTGTCCTGTTGGCCTAATCCCCATACTGCTTTGCGTTCTAAAGGGAATAGGTGATCTCTCTGGTTTAATATCAGGAGAGGGGGTTGTTTAGGAATGATGATTGGGCCCAGGTAACAAGGAGTTTGAAAAGATTTTATGAGTCTGACCCAGCCCTTCATAGGTACAGAATGAAATCAAGGCAGTGACTGCAGGAAAAATAAATTTAGAAGGGAGACCATGCTGAATATCTAGAGAAAAGATAGTTTGGATGCTCCTTCTTACCATCTCAATGCAATGAAACTGAACAGCAACTGGCTGAAAATTGATAACCTATGGAAGTCATTGTCCTTGCCTTGATCAGGGGTAAAAAAAATGATTACATATTGACATGAACATGACTTGCCTCAGTTAAGATGGGTTACAATGAGGGTATGTAAGCTTTCGGATGCATCAGGGCATAAGCAGGTGCTAGATAATTTCATAATGGTCTCAATGTGGGGGGTTTGGTGGAGGACCATGCATCTTCCTTAAGTACATGCTACTGATCTGATCTGGTAAGGCAACTCCTATATTCTGACAAGTTACCACTGAAGCCTGGTTATTGTTTAATCAGAAACTTTTGCACAATTAACTATTGTTAATGGAAGTGCTATTGGAAACTGGAAAGACAAGTGCCTCAAACAATGGCTTGGTATCTCTCCCCCACCCCTACGCTAATGACAGAAGAGTTTGATATATGCAAGATAGCAAAAACTGAAAAGTTTATTTGAGATGTAGCTATTTGTTGTTTAACTAAAAAAAAAATCACCCAGTAATTTGTTAACCTATTTTTTTTATTCTATATGCATAGTCAAAGAAAGACTTAACTCTTTTCTTGGTTAAATTAATTTTAATTTAGAGGAAGGTGGTATAAGTGAAGTGTGGGTGTGGATTTTAAAAAATAGACAATTCAATTTGAGACTCTTGTTCATATATTAACTAACTAACAGTTACTACAGGCATGCCTACCACGTGGAGGAAAATTGTATTTTCCAGAGGCTGACCAACTTGGATTGAGAGCCATGCTAGCTACTGTACCATTGGAAAAACAGAATTTCTGCAGACTTGCTCACCTGATATCTCTTAGGCCCTATAGCTGCCATCCAAATCCCCATACTCACATCTTCACCCTGTATATGAATTTTAAAAACACAAACATTAGCCTCGGGAAATAATTCCTTGGAAATACATTAAGTATGAAATTCTGAACCAAAATCTCATGTTCACCATGTATGTGCAGTTACTAACTGAACAAGCAAAACATTAGCTTTATAACTTCAATGTAGTTTCTTCAGAGCATCTTTTTGCAATACCACCTCCTCCACCCAACATCTCTGAGGAAGTTGTGTATTAAAATTTTGGATTTTACAGATTAGGAAGCTCAGGCTGTATCTACACTGGGGGGGGCTAAATGGATCAATGCAGCAGGCTTGATTAAGCGGGCTGTGGAGACCCACACAATCGATCCTGGAAGTGCTGGCCTATCAACATAGTAAATCCAACTCCCAAAAAGAGTAAGCCTGCATCGACTGGAGGGCGTTTTGTGTTGATGCAGTGGAGACACTGTGATAAAGGAACATTAATAAAATGGCCATTGACAGTGTAGACAAGACCTAAGGCAAATATGATCAGAGACTTGCAAGGCTGCAAAGGGAGCTTCTGGAAGAGTAAGGCTAGAACTCAGGAGCTCCTAATGCCACATCTCTCAAAATAAAATGTTGCAAGTTATCCAAAGCTAATAAGTCTAATACAATAGATGCTCATTAGTAACAATGTATTTATGCCCTTTTGCTATGTTGCTCCTAAGCTGCTCTTGCTTTTATGGGCAGTGACAACAATTCTTAATAGGGAAAGCGTTCCCAGAAGAAATGTTGCTTGTAAGCACCGGTTGCTCTGACAAGGTGTTGCTGCCAACAAGCGCCTACCGGATCAGAATCAAAGGGGTGTGAGAGAAGGGTGGGGAGAACATAACCTACATGCCCAATAAACCCCACCAAGTACCTGATATGTCTTTAGTCTTTCAGAGTTACTTGCCAACCATTGAACAATGTCTTTGGAGATAACATAACCAGATCCACAGGCAAAGGCTGGGTATGCTGGACTAGGATACTCCAGTTCTTGCCACTTCCCCGTTCGATCAACTGCCCAATTTAGTCTGAAACTTAAGACCAAAATAATCATGCAAATGTTTTTGAAGATGATATTTATAAAAAGCTCAAGCCTCCATGCAATTTAGTCAATAGAAATGATGCAAACTAAGTAATAAATTCTAAGAAAAAGTGTGGAAAACTTTTCACTGAGTTATAATTCAAATAGTCCTATTTCCCTCTGAAACTTACCCATATTAAATCTATCATTGAAACATTGAATTTCAAAGATACAGTTATGTCCTATTTCCTCTAAGAAGATTTGCAAAACACAGGAATAACACAATGCTAGCAAACTAATGTGCATCTGCACTGCTACCAGCTTCAGCTAATGAAGCATGAGTTCACTGACAAGAGCACTGTCTTATTTAAACCAGCATCATGGTGCCGTCAAAATCCCAATCCTGTCGTATATAAGTGTTATATACATCCAGAGGGCATGCAGTTACTGTTATCATAAACATATTAGCACTTGGCTCCACTGATGCAAACAAATGCTCTCCTAAAAAGTAACAGTCAAGTGGAAAGTCAGGCAGCAAAAAGGACTTTTGTTTAGTCAAACATGGCTAATTTTGCAAATACAGCAAAAACGAGAGTCCTGTAGCACCTTAAAGACTAACAAATTTCTGCAGGCATAAGCTTCTGTGGGCAGCAACCCACTTCATCACATGCTGCGCATGAAAGCTTATGCTTGAAGAAATTTGTTAGTCTCTAAGGTGGTACAGGACTCTCATTTTTACTGTATACAGACTAACAAGGCTACCCCTCTGGAACTTTGCAAGTACAGAAATCAAAACAATCATTTGGGGTCCTCCTGGTAACAGTAGACTTTCCTTCCTGTGAGCCACCACAATGTTCAACTCAATCTATCAGGGCACCAGACATGGGCTTGTAATATCAACTGCCCCACTGATCTGCTTTTTGACCTTCGACAAGTTACTTAAACACTCTTTCATCAGTTTGCCCATCTGTAAAATGGTGTTTACCAAGCAGTTATTCACTGCAGGCTGCACCTATTTAGTACTTTTAGCAAAACAAGCACTAGGTTTTATCCACCAAGGTTTCTTGCTCCAGGCAGGCCAGATTCTTCCTCGCAGGCTGATGGTAAAATCCTAACAAACAAAACCTGAACTTTAACTTTAAAAACACTAAAATAACCCACCCACAGGGGTCTGTTTCTGCCTCTCTCTCAAAGATCAGTTAAAGGAGAAGGGGAAAAAAAGTAGCACTTTCCTGGTTTCTAAAGGTATTGTCTACACAGCTGGCCTCTATCAGCTAAGACAGGCTTGCAGGGCTCAGGCTGCAAAATTGCTATGGAGATGATTGGGCAGAGGGACCCTCCCATCATGGGGGCTGGAGCCTGAGACCAAGCCAGAACATCTACCCTGCAGTTTTACAGCCTGTCACTGTGAGTCAGCTGCTGCAGGCCAGGGCCTGGTGTAGAACTGCTGTGAGTACACACCCTAAGGGCTGGACCAGCTCAGCTAGACGGGGCTCAAGCTAGCACATTAAAAAAAAGTAGCAGTGTGGATGTTGCAGCTCTGGTGGAGACAGGCTAGCCACCCAAGCTGCAATGTCCACACTGCTGTTTTTGGTATACTAGCTTGAGGAGCTCTCGCTTGAGCCCATCTTTCCAGGCTGGGAAGCATGTTCCCAGCTGCAGTGAGACACTAAGAGGCTCTAAGCTCCCTTCATACTCTGTCCTATTGAGAGGGAGACTGCTTACATCCTGTTCTCTCTCCCAGCATATCTAGCTGTGGAGGCCTAGTAACCCCATCATCCCCTGGGCCCAGCTGAGAGGGAAACCTTGACTCTTAAAGTTAAGTCGCACTTAAATCTGGACCCAAGCGCCAGACAGCCAGCCTGCATTCTTTTTCAAACCACAAACTGCCACCCCGGAACCATTTCCTCTCACAGGTCGGGACTTTAAAATACAACCCCCTCGAAGGCTTTAAATATGGCCCTCCTGTCTGTCTTCCCTGATCAGTCTTAAAATACCACAATTCCCTATATATGGGAATAATGATATTTACCCACCTTCCAAAAATGTTTTGAGATCCACAGTTGAAAAGTACTACGTAAGAACGAAGTTTTTTTATGAACAGGTCCTAGATGTAATCACAGTTCGCTGCCATAATTCTGTCAATGGACCAGGCTTTTGCTATTTAGAAACAGGTCCAAACATGACTCAGGTCAACCAAAAGTTGTGATTTTTTGTGGCCCTGTGTTATAACAGAGGCATTACATACTGCTGGCATGTCAGTTGCAGTGCAGTACCTGCTTAGTACTGAAGAGCAGAAAGACTGAGATGGATTGGCAGAGTGAGCATGAAACTGTCACAATACCTGGCCACACAATGGCTGGCTCTAGTCACTGTTCGCGATCTCTGTTTAACAAGCACTGACGTTCACCTAAAAGTACTCCGCTGCATGTGAGAGAGACCTTTCCACCTTGGGCTAGTTATCAATAAGCAGTGATTCTTTATAAATTTTGCTAAGCAAAGCCTTAAGTCTATATTTAGATGGCAACAAGCCATGGCAATTACAGGTAAAAGGCAAACATCATCTGTTCAGGACTACATTTGAATTATTTTTTGGCTATTTGCTGTATATGTCAGAACCAATGGATTCTACAATGAGAAAATCTGGTTGCTGTGTACCAAATGTAAGTATAGACCTCTATAGGGATTAATAAAAATATTCTAATGTATTGCTAAAATTTTAGGTTATTACAATCTTGCCTTATTCTTTACTGAATTTTAGCATATTCAGTTATTTTCCTACACAATGCTTGAACACAATAACTGGCATACTTAAGTTTTTGATTGCTTATATAATGCAATGAAATATTTGAGCTACTCACTGAAATCACTGGGAAATTTCAGCTCTGTCAAGTATTGCCAAGTACCAAGGATACTTCGATAGCAATTGGATGTGTGACTGCAGCACAGGCTGCCATAGCTTTTTAATCTTAATAGCATGGCTAAAAATAGCAGTAAAGATGCAGCAGCCAGGTCTCAGTGCAGGCTAGCATTACAAAGTACGACCCCAGCATGCTTGCAGAACCCACCCACTGTGTCTTCACTGCTATTTTTAGCCAGGCTAGAATAGGGGATAGCAGCCCATGCTAAAACTTATACTACTGATTGCAGCATAGCAATAACCTTTGATCAACCCTACCTTCTAATTCAGTAGAGCTTCTGCAACGTAACAACCAAGACATCAACATCACTGGTGAGAAAATGTTTACAAAAGCATTGTCAAGGAATTAGCCTGAAATTGTTTTTAATGGGATGTGGAAATGTTATTGTAATTTAAGGTATTAATAGCATCTCCTGTTAGAGCCCAGATGACACAGACTGTGTATTGCTGGTGAGGAGATACTAGGCAACATTTGCACATAGAGGGAAGTAGTGGGGTTTAACCTCAATTTAAAATTCTTAGTATTTATTATTTTGCCTCTCTCAAGAGTGCTTCCTGAATGGCAGCTTTTAGGTCACCAATTTTAAATACTTTTTTCAGTTTCAGAGGACTTCATTAAGCTCCCCCAATTCGTATTTTTCATTCTATTGAGCAGTGTGTGTGCCTGAGCTAGTTTGGTCTTGGCATTTTTTAGGTATCATAGGAAAATCATGGCTAAAAGGAGCAACAGTTATGGGGAAGCGGTGATTCAATCTCTTGAAGTCTTCAGATCAAGACTGGATGCCTTTTTTGGAAGATGTTTTAGTCATGCACAAATTACTGGCCTAAATACAGGAGTAACTGGCTGAAACTGAAAGTTCTGAAGAGCTGGGAGTAGACAGCAACAAGAATTTTAATGAGTTCATACAATATGGTATTTTGCAAAAAAGCCTGGGCAAGACTTCAAGCCTGTCAATTATCAGACAAGAAGGTAAGGAGGAAGTGTCTGTCAGGTTGTAGGTTAGACAGACTTTGGTGGGTAGGCCTGCAGATTATCATCATTAAAAGTCTGAGGCCTCCTGTTTCTTTAATCTTAATTCATGACAAAAGGCCAAATTCTGAACTCTCATCCATTTTTACATCCTTGACTTCGAGTTACTGTTCTTTTACAACATGAAGAGATCACAATCAGTTTCACAGGACAGCCACCCTTAAAACTCATTTGATCAAATCTACCACTGAGGTGTGAGGACACCCACTGAAGCCAATAAAGTTATGCCAGAGATGAATGTGGTCCTGTGTCTGCAGTTCCTAACAGGAATGGCAACTGAGCCATTCTCATTAAACAAGGCCCCTGCAAGATGAACCTAAATTCTGAGCCCAGACCCCTGGTTTCCATGGCACACTAGAGCTGCAGGTTGGAGCACTGTGCAGTAGCTTGGGAGGTTTTTAAACAATTTTAATTAAAATATGAAAATTCCGGTAATACAGCCATGTACTATATTTCATAGATTAAGGCCGGACAGGACCATTTGTGATCATTTAGTCTGACTTCTTGAACAACACAGACCATAGAATTTTACCTGGTAATCATTGCATCAAGCCTTGAACTTCTGGTTGAGCTAGTGCTTATCTTTGAGAAAGACATCCAGTGTTGGTTTAAGATTTTAAAGTGATGCAGAATTTACCACATTTGTTGGCAAACAGTTGCCAGGGTTAATTAACTTCACTGTTCAAATTTGTATTTCTTTTTTACAATAGTAAACTTAATTTTCAGCATGCCACAGATTCTTTTATACTGATAATGCATAGCTGCCTTGTAAAATGCTATTAGTGAGGGGAAGCTGGCATTTAATTTGTGGATAGGGGACGGTTGGGATTTCTTGGCAACTAGAATGATGTGGGAGGATATGGTTTGGAATAAGCACATGAGCTGGATGTTTCAGTTAACATGATCTGTAGTTAAATAGGTAATACTGACTTTTGTCATTTACTACATACAGCACCAGACTATAAAGCCTAAAGCTATTATTTATATTATACTAAAGTAAAGCTATTGTCTCCTCATACATAACCCATTTCCAAAAAATCTACCAGAAAAAGTCATACTGTCCTGAAAAAAAATAAAAAAAAAAAATTCCAAACTCTGGCACATTGGTACCTGTTGGCAGTTTTTAACTTCACCTCATTTTTTCACAGAAATATTTATTACCTACTGCTTCTCATGTACTACAGAGAAGTGCTATGTGCAATCCAACACATTTTATAACCAAGTATCAAGGGAAAAGAGTTCTAGCTATTGTAAGGGCACATTCAAGAACAACTGGCTTCCGCAATTCAGGATTCAGTCCTGCTCTCATTAAAGTTATGGAGCTTTAGTGCTAAGTGGGAACAAGGTGGGGAGCTCCATAGGGAGATTGCTGAACTGAATTTATAGCAGTGAAACATTTGATAGACATATGGAGAAATTAAAAGATCCACGAAAAACCAGTAAGTAGAAGAGTTTGAGACTCACTTGCCCCACCAAATATTTGGCCTGTCGAGTTTGTTGTGCATTATCCTGTTAAACACAGCCTCCAAATTCACGTAACAGTCATCATCCGTCTTCAGCAACAAATCAAAGTTAGCTGATTCTACTGTCCTGTTGCCAAGACAAAAATGATGATTTACTAGGAAATAATTTTAAACTGCATTACAACTCTACAACATAACCTGCATGCAACATAAGCAGCAAAAGGACCCACTGAAGAGGTAAGCCACTTGTCCTCTTCCTTTTAAATGTTCTTCCCATAGACTGATACTGAGGGCTGAGTACTAGTTTTAAAGGAGAAACACAGCTGTTGTCTTATGGTCTTGAGTTTGTACAAAGTATGAAAGGAATCTGAGGTAGGATTTTTGCTATCCAATACAGCTGATGGGCTTAATGTAAAATGAATCTGTCTGGAACAATACTGACCTCAAAAGGATATGAACTCCTGCTGAAGACTACATCACAGCTGTAAATGCCAAGTCCAGCTAGCCTTCTGTATGAGAACAGCTGGTTCAAGGACAGGGCAAAACAAGGAATGATTTGTAGTAGTAACTTGGTGCTTACTCTCTGTAAAGCACTTTCCAAGTATTAAATAGGTAATCCTCAACATCACTGTGAGGTACATACATTATTTTACAGACAGAGAAGCTGACTCAGGAGAAACTCAAAGAATTAAAGTGAGATTATTCCTTGGTTTATCCAGAAAGACAGGCTATGTTTTGAAGGACATTCCTATATATTCACTTCCCCTAAAAAGCAAATTGTTTTCCTTAAATCCTGTATTACTGAGAAAGAAATGATTTTCTGGTAATGGGCAAACAGTCATCACAGAGATTTAGGTAACTTGAACTTTACCTCTCCTCTTAGCAAATCAGGAGTGTTCTTCAGTTTCTTATTTGTGTATTCCACTGTTCTGCACATTTCTTTGGTGGCTTTTTTTTTTAAATAGTATTGGTAGCATTCAAAGTTATTTAACAATGGAAGAATCAGCCCAAGGTAAACATTAGTAATTCCAGTGACTTCAATAATTACCCTTTCTTTGGAACATATATGCATAGTATAGATTTGCTGCACATATCTAAACAGATCTCCTCAGGCTATTTATATACAACAGATGCTATAAAATATGCTTGAGCTTTTCAAATAAATGTTCTCCAGTTGCATTATCAATGCTATTTTAAAAATTCTGACGACTCAGTAAGGACTTGATCCTGCAATGGGTTTATTCATTCATGTGTGTAAAGTTAAGCATGTACCTTTGGGGATCAAAGAGTTTTTGTTTTGGTTTTTTTGGCCAGTGGGGGGGGTAGGTCACAGAGGGGAACAAGAAGTATTTGTTTACACTTAATAAATACCCATATATATATATATTGTAAATTGAGCTTAGAGCTGGAACTATGCAATGTTCAGAATGTTCTGGTATTTGTTTTTGATATTTATATTCACATCTTCCAATTGTTTATTGTGCAAAAGTATTGAAACTAATCAGAATTTAAAATAAAATCTAATTTTTAGAATGAAAGGCTGTGTTTTTTTCAGCTTTTATAGGTAATGTATCCAAGAAACGGAAACCTTTAAAATGCATTTTACTCCAATGAGTTTACAGGTATCAATTGCTGCTTTAATTCATGTTCTGGAATGATGCTTCAGTCATTAATTTTTAGACAGTATTTTCCCACAAGACAGAGGGCTCTGGCAGTAGCAGACAGCTCGGTGACCATTGTGATGACAACTGGTGCTCAAAGCCAGCTGGAATGCCGCCTTGGTCTGAGGAATGAATGATCCTCTCCATATTGGGTGCTAGAGCCCAGATCCTATGAGACACCAAGTACTTCAAGCTGAAATCTGCTTGCAATGGACAGGGAGGGTGCTCAAAAGCTGACAGGACTGAATCCTTTGGGCCTGAGCCAAAGCTCACCGAGGTCAATGACTGTCTTTCTATCGACTTCAATGGGTTTTGGATCAGGCCTTTAGTTTGTAAGTAGCCTGACAGCCAGCATTTAAAATGTAAGATCCTGGTCTTCAGACTAGTTTGTAGTTTCACGTTGTTTGCAAACATCCCATGTAAGGTTGTGGATTTGATTTAACCCTAATTTACATATTTTGATTTGTGGAGTTTTATAGGGGTGGGGGAGGTTAGGGGGAGAAGATGAGCCTGGGAAGATCAACCCTAAAAGCTGAGCCCTTACTTTTAATCACCAGACAGAGTAACACAATTTTGTCCCTTGTAGGGTGAAAACTCACAACAACAAAAAGAATCATTTCTGTTGGGTTGTGTAAATTTTCAGAATACAGCATGTCAGGGACTATTTGTCACCAGGGAAAAACAAGGGAAAACCCAAGAAAACAAAACCCACATTTTTCCAACCTACCATCGGTAGAAGTTCAACAATTTGGCTGGAACATTTCTGTAGGTGTCAACAATGTCTACAAAAACAATATCATCATAGGTGCTGCCTTCTTCCTTCAATAATGCATCTTCTTCTTCAAGGTTTTTTAAGTGATTTACAAACCTTTCAGGGCGAGTGTGAAGGCTTTGTAAAAGAGCATCACCTTCTAAAGGGGAGGGAGGAGAAATTATACATCTCCAAAATTACACATTTGTTAACATCCACATGCAATGCACTACATACAGTTGTGTATATTTCTCTTGTACTAGAAGCAGCATATTTACATATTCATTTTGTCAGTAAGTGTCCAACCAAAATCTGGATTTAGGAAATTCTGCCATTAACTTAAAAAAAGTGACTATTTTAGAACATTTACAATGATGAAAAGTAAAAGTTGCGGACAGTAAGTTGTGGAGGATTGTAAGACATCTACCCTAATGAAAAAGGAACAGAAGGTTTCTTTGCTTTAAATGAAAGAGTTCAAAAGTCTTAGTGTTTTATATGAATAATTATCTGGCATGCTGCTACTCTGATTACAGGTAGAATAGGAAGGCTGCCAAACTTAATATCAGTTTACCATAGGCTCATTTACCTGTAGCATAGGCAGAGCTGAAAACTAGGTTCAAATATACTATTCTGAAAAGGGTCACCACAACCACACAGTTTTCACAGTACAGTCATGCTGGCCAATCCACATATACTTCATTGAATAATCAGTTTTGCATAAGCATATTCAGGGAATATCAGGGGAGGTATTCCATACTACCTGAATTTTTGACGCTAGGGGAGAAGAGGGTGGTGGTTTTACACACGGTTTCAGTGCACTTTAAGATCCTCCTGCTCAGACATATGGGAGATGAGACTGCTCAATCATATCTGCCAGTCCTATCTACTCAGCACAGAAACGGTGCTTGAATGGAGTTTGGTGTCTGACATTGTATTAACTTGTGCGTGGAGTCAACTATGTTACGATCTGGTTACATAGCAAATATCTGCAGTGTAGACAGGCACTTACTAGCTCTGAGGAAAGCCTAGAACTGGACCCATTATTCCCTTATTTTCCTCTTGTAGTGAAGCTTTAACTCACTGACAAGTTTTTATAGGCTGAAACTGGTTTGTTCGCTTCCAAACCCCATTTTAAAACTCTTATTTTACTTAAAGAAAATGAATTTCTGCTTTTCCTTATCCCAAGGCAAACAACCCACCCTAATTTTTGAAAAGGGTTAATACAAAGCAAACTCATCTTTTCCATTCTAGCAGCGGCTCCACGATGCCAGTTTAGATGCCAACTTCGGTGCGAGGTGGCCCAGAGATTATGCAGAGTTTGAAAGGGCTCCCAGAGGCTCACCACACAACATGCTGAAATGGGTGCAAGCGGCAATAGGACTGCTAGGAAAAGCAAGCCCACTTTAGCTTTCCTGTCCCCATTCAAAAGGCACCTTTGCCAACAGTTACTCCGCTGCGGTGCAGAACACACGGCAGTTATTTCCTGTTCTAAATATAGGGGGGAAGTGGCAACTGCTAGCAAGAGTTGACTTCTAAAGGCAGCCACTGGAGAACTTTTTTCTTTAACTTCATCTTTTGACAACAAGAATCAAGGACAGGGCCAGAGACGTCAGTTTGGATAGAAGGGGAAAAGGTTATTGTGTTAATAAAAATACAGCAAAGAAATAGCATTGGCTTAGCCGGGCAATAAGGAGCATCCAAAGATGCAAGCATTTCACCAAAATTTTATTCAGTAGAAGACTTAGAGAGAGGAATAAACTGGTTATACTAAAAGTAGAACTTCTTAGTCAAGTTAACATTGGATACAGTTTCACCGTTTCAGAATGGTGATGTAAATATTCTATTTTATGGGGATAAAGAGGTGCTCTAATACATTTTTGCAGACTTACCTTGAATAGTGTAAATAAAACCTCCTGCTATTCCTTCCACACCATCTGTGAATTCATGTGGCCATGAACCTTCCCCTGTCTTTTAGAGATGAATTAAAAACATTACAAAAAGAGAAATATCAATAGCAAAAGTTGAGCTAGTTCTCCCTCTAAATATAAAACTTGATTCAACAACTAAGAATAAGACTGTGTATCATACTTTTCTAAAGATATCTGTACATGTAAAAGACTAGGGCTTTAATTATAAATTTAGGATGTGATTTGCAAAAATGCCTACGGGATTTGGCTGCTCTATTGCCATTAACATTAATAGCAATGAGGCATCCAAAATAGAAGCAGCTTTGGAAATCGTAGCATTAATTTTTGTGTTCTGTTCCATCCTTATCACACTGGAAAGATAGATTTGAAACTGAGAGTAAAGGGTTATACTTTAACCAGCTAAGAATAATAGCCCAGCATGCTTTGTGAACCACCAGAAAGTGGTGGCAAGAAAAGAGAATTATCTTAGGCTGGGTCTACATTGACGGCGGCAAATTCACCACCGCCACATCGATTGCTCTGGATCGACTGTGCGGTCTGTATAGACGCGCTCAGTCAACCCAGGAAGCGCCGCAGGAAAACCACCCCCGTAAGCGGAGTAGCGCTGCATCGAAGGGAGCGCTGTTCCCTTCGATGCAGCGCAGCATGGACGCCGCGCGGAGGAGACGCTGCAAAGTCGACAGGAGATACGCAAGTGATTTACGTCACTTGCGTATCTCCTGTTGACTGCCGCCAGATCGCCAAGGTAAGTGTAGACCGGGCCTTAGGGTTGCAGTAACTGGGCAGATACATTTCTGGCAAAAATGGACTAAAGAGCACAGTCTTTCCTGCAGATTCAGCTGCAGTGAATTTGACTCATTATCTTTTCAGTCCACAAAGGGGAGGGGTGGAAAACAGAGTGGAAAATAGGTCTTTAATTCAGTCAGTGGTACCATTTTCTTTGTTTGCCAAAGGGCTGGATCACAAGGTGGGGTAAATTTAAAATTAAACCAACAGGGGAAATCAGGCTGATGTCACCTGAAATGGCACATTTACAGACAATCATAGGGAGCACTGGGAAATGGGAAAGAAAAAGGTCTTAAATTATTTTTTGGTAAATATTTTGGAACGTAAGTATTATGAAGAGATAACATACCATAGAGACTCTGAGAACTCCTCCTCCATCATTAATCATCACTTTGTGAAGATTTCTAGAAACAAGGCCTTGAAGGTCCTGGCTTTCCCACACAATAGTACCTTCAAAACTCTGTTAAGAAAGCACATCACAATTCACAAATTGACAGAACCGAGGGTGGGGTGGGGGATACAGACGAATGTGCACACTCACACACTTGTATATTACACACACAAAGCCAGAATCATGGGGAAGAATCGCTATTTTAATTAAAAACAGTCAACTTTATGTAATGATGGTTTTATAACAAAGCATAAATCTTTTTACTTAGAGTTCACTGCAATAAAATCTGTTATAAAGGGACGTGTATGAAACAGAACCAGACATTTGTGCTTTTAAGTCAAATAATTTATTTCTCCGGAACAGAAGTGATATTAAACTTACATAGAAGTCTATATTGAAAGTTTTTTTCCTTTTTTTTTTAAACTTTAAAATTGTACTTAAAGGTGAACTGAAATGATTTTTTAAAACTAACTATAAGAACCTATATTACAAATAGAATACATTAGAAGAAATTTGAAAATCAATGCCTCTTTTAGTTATCTGCCAAGATTTGAGATTAGGATTCTCTGTTGATTCTGCAACAATCACGGACATCACCAAAACTAAGAAGGAAACAGGGAATTTCCTTTCTTCCCTTGGTATAGGTGTCAAGAATTGTAGCAGGAGAATCAGAGAACAGTGGCCTCAGATCTTGAAATACAAGTAGAAGAAGAAATTATTCCCTTCTCCCCTTTTATTTAAACTATATGACAGTTTTAAAAAACCTAAGATCCTACATCACAGGTTACTGAGCTAGATGGACCATTGGTCTGACCCCTATGGCCATTCTTATGTTCGCTAAGGGGTTACATGTGTAACTTAATTTTTAAAAAGCAGTTCAGCTCACCTTTAAACTAATCCGTTGAATGCTCCATATAGCAGGTATACTGTATAATATTACTATTATTTTCTGTTAGGAAGTTCTATAATTTTTTTACATAATCCTGTTCTCATCAAAAAAAGAACACACACTAAGTAAATCAACATTAGTTTCATGAATGTAAAACAGTAGCAAATGATTTTGTTTAAAGCAATATGTGATACAGCTTTAAATCAATTCCTCATCTTCTAAAGCAAAAATGTTGATGCACTGCACATAAAAGAAGGTAACTATTCATGCACAGAAACACCTCATCTTGTATTAAGCTTATCTACAAATGCAGATAGCTCCCCAATGTTCAGAATGGTTTGCTAACTCTCTGCTATATACCTCAAATCCCACTCTTTGATTTCCAAGTTACCTCTTCTTTGACCTTTCCCAAACTTATTTCCTTGCATTATTCTCTCCTCTGGACTGTCTCCACTTGCTGATGGATCCAAAATAATCCGTCTTAATTTCTTACAACTTCCTCAAATTCTTTAACATCCTCCACCAACAGGTCTTTTATGCCCATAGAATGATTGATATTCAGTCACAGCCACACATTTCAGGTCTCATATCATCCATCATCTGTTGCTTCTAATTCCTTTTACAGTTAAACAATGGACCAAATCAGTACTCACACTGGTCTGAACTTTGTGCTCAATACCTTCACCCTGCTTGCTTCTAATTCTTTGTCATTCTAATATGACAAATGGGCCATTACAAAGGCTTTTTTAACGTCAATGGCAGGATTCCCCATCATCCTAGGCTTTGAAACCTGGGTAGCAGCACTTACCTTGTAAATACAGCTGCCAGGTATTTTAGTACATTAGAACCTCAGAGTTACACAATTCCAAAATCAAGCACACCCCTCATGTGGAACTAACAGTACGCAATCAGGCAGCAGCAGAGACAAAAAAAGCAAATACAGCATAGGACTGTGTTACATGTAAACGACTAAAAAAATAAAGGGAATGTTTAAAAAACGTTTGCCAAGGTAAGGAAACTTTCTGTGCTTGTTTTCTTTAAATTAAGATGGTTCAAAGCAGCATTTTTCTTCTTAATAAACTTAATAAAGTTTCAAAGCTGCATTAAGTCAATGTGCAGTTGCAAACTTTTGAACAACCAACCATAATGTTTTGTTCAGAGTTACGAACAACCTCCATTCCCGAGGTTCTACTGTCCCTGCTCTTTCCCACAGTAACCATTTTTGCTTTAGAGCTCAATAAACCTCCGTTCTATTGCTAGCTCTGCCATGTGACTGCACCCATGCCGCTGCGCAAATTGCCGGTTGTGACGACGCTTCCTCCTCTATAAAAGGGAATGTGTAAATACTGACTATATCCACTTCAAAAAGATTACTGAGAGTCAATCAATTAGTGCTTGAGATCCTTGAATGCAAGGTGTTCTAGACGTGCCAAATGTTACTGCTTTAGCTCGAAAGATTTGTAAACAAGTTCACTAACTACTTTCGCCTTCAGCTGTTTTTATTCCAAGCTGCTTAATTGAAACTTCAGACCTAAAAATGCTGAAAGGAGAACATTACCAGCACACATCATCTGTTTTCTCCTTATTTACATTCCATCCTGGCTGCGGCTGGAGAGCACTGACACTTCCTATGAAGACTGAACAGGTGAACTGACAGAATGCAATCCTATTAAACTCATGTCCAAATGTTACAGTGCCAGGCCTTTTGTTGTTGTTCTGTTTCTCTCAGTTTGCATATGGCAGAGTCCCAAATTCCATGAAAGTGGTCTGGAGGTCTGTGTAAAAAAAATGCTTCTTTAAAACGTGTCTATAAACACACACACCTCATCCGTAATTGTTTGCTGATTGATTGATTGATTGAAGGGCAAGCAAACACATCCTGAAAATGAATGATCCATTCGGTCTTTGACAATCTGCTTTGCCAACTGTTTGTTCTGAAGTTATATTTCCCTCCATCTTTCATCACTCGTACAAGGATGAGGGGAAAAAAAGGCAGCAGCACTTCAGTTGAAAGATGGACAGAGTTCTTTGGTAATTTGAATAATCCAGTATTTCCTTAATATAAAGGAGCAGGGAATAGGTATTGTCTCGTACCAGTCTTGTGACACTTAAACACTTCACTACAAACAGATCTCATAACTGAATGTCAACATATGTGCATTAAATCTCTTCTGGATGGTCTTGAATGCTTCAGCATTTTAAATATCACAAGGACTATTTGCCACACAAAACATAAACCCCATCAAGCCACAAGAAATGTCATGTCATCCAGTGGATAGACAATGCAACGGTACTGTTGAAAAAGATGTGCAGGTTATAACTGATCACAAATTGAATATGAACCAACAATAGCTAATATCATTTCAGGGTATGTTAACAGCAGTGTTGCATGTAAGACCGGACACCGTGCCACAGCTGAGGCATCTCCAGTGCCAAGCAGTGCAGGACAATTACTTTGCATGTTTAACATACGCCATGGGAGGGAATTGTCCTGCACTACTTGGCACTGATGATGCCTCAACTACAGTACGGTGTCCAATTCCGGGCGCTACACATTAACAAAGATGTGGATAAATCGGAGAAAGTACAGAAGAGAGTGAAAAATTATAGAGATTTTAAAAATCTGATTTATGAGAAAGTGGTTAAAAAACAATTTGACATGTTTAGTCGTCAGCAAAGGTGGCTGAGGGGATGTGATAAGTTTTCAAGGGTTGTTATAAAAAGAGAATGATGATCAATTGTTCTCCATGCCCACTGAAGGCAGGGCAAGAAGTAATGGGATTAATCTGCAGCAAGGGAGATTTAGCTTAGCTATGGGGAAAAACGAACTATATATTAAGCTCTGAAATAGCTTCCAAGGGAGGCTGTGGTATCCCCATCATTGGAGGTTTTTAAAACAGGTTGGACAAACACCTGTCAGGGATGGTCTAGGTTTGCTTGGTCCTGCCTCAGCACCATGGGGATGGCTTAAATTACCTCTTGAGGTCCCTTCCAGTCCTATATTTCTATAAATTTATGTTGCATCTTGAATATGCATTAATATTTATAGCTGTTAAGAAAAAATTTCAAGTGCCTGGGAGTTTAATATATTGAAAAAAAAATCTTCAAAGATTTACAGGCATGAAACTTGAGTTGTGCAGAAACCCATCCCACTATGCTGTTGGACAAAATACGTTCTAAAAATTAAAAACATACAGCATATGCTACACATCAGACTAATTTGCATTTCTTACCTCTGAAGAAATTTAAGCTGCATTAAATCACATACAGAAAATATGGCAAGAGATTTGCTGACTTGACAAGCTCTACCACTAAAATGCTACTCTTTTAATAAACTGTTTAGGGAGATAAATTAACCAGGCAACTGCTACTTCCTCTCATAGGGACTGAGGTCCAAATTCATTTGTGCATTAACTCGTGAAGTCAGTAAAATAACATCAATGATTAAATTGGCCCCAAATGTCTAACTTACTCAGCCATTCATTTCCTCCTCTGCATTTTCCATATAAACTACTTAACTATATTTCTTCCACAACCTAAAACCACCGTGATTCAGCAACAGAAACTACTTCTATTTCAGATGTAGTTATCGGAGTACTAGTTTAACAAATTAAGAAAACACCAATTAGAGAAGCAAACTTTTAAAATTATATCTGAAACGTTTAGAGATTAGGACCACAGGGTGAAACAGCTCCTCACAGCTGGGAGTTTTCCTCAGCCAGTACTCATACTTTGACTCAATAGGAGTTTTCCTTTCCTTCGTCAGGACTGTCGGAGTAAGCCCTCATACCATAGTGATGGTAATTCTGTTTTCTTCCTACACTCTCTTTCCACTATGGTTTAACCACTTCCTTCCAGTACAACCCTGAAGAGCACCGTTTGGTACCATATCCCTATAGTATAATCCAGTCTCAGGCTGCACACACCATTCTCAAGTGGGACCACAAAACCTCAGACCCAGCCTTTAGAGCTTACCTAATGCTGCTGATGACCAGCAATTTTAACAATACCCACCAACCCCACACAGCAGTGTTTCCTAAACTCTGGAAAGCTGAGCCCTCACTTCAGGAAAATGAAACCAGTCACACCTCCTGCACTCTGGCAGAGGTGGTGTTAAAGGCCTATGTGTTTTAATTTTCACCACTTCTTTGCACCCTCCTACCTCTAGATAGTACTCATGCATATACCCCCCTCATTTTGAGAAATGCTTCCTCTCCTTTTTTACAGGCTTTGATGAGCAGTGAAATAACAGCTAACAATGGTCACATATGAAGTATTATCATCTGGATCCAAACTGAATTAAACAGGGCAGTTTACACTTCTCTGAGCTACTGTTTCAGGCTCTCTGCAAACTCAGGAAGAAGCCTTTGCATTGTTTACACCCATCTCATATTTTGAAAGTTCTCTTTGCAACCATAATAGCTAAAGGCTTACTTTTTAAAAATGGAATCAGAAACTCAGGAGAACAACAGAGACCTGTCTATGCCTCCTGGACAGTCCTTTGCACTTACCCCTACAGGAAGAGGAAATAACCTGCTGCATGGGAAACAAAGAATCTTGGTGCATTACCTTTGTAGGCCAAGATTTGAAGACATTTCTCACATGAAAGCTTCTAGAGCTAGCTCTACACCACTGAATCATTTTTAAAAGGACTTCTTAAGGCAGTGAACAGTAAAGTTAAACCTCTAGAGCATTAGCTTTAAAAAGAGACACTAACATCCAGAGTGCATAATGTGGGTATTTCACCATCTCATGCCACTAACAGATATAAACAAAGACTGAAAAACAAACAGATGAAAAGTAAATGCCAGTATGAAAAATCAATTTTCCATGCTGATTTAACGTACCTCTGGCAAAATGAACTGTTCTACAGGTTTGTACCACAGTCTGTTAACTTGCACTCCACAGCTAGGTGGGCTAAAGCGAGCACTGAAGAGAGCTTCCTGTGTGCAAGATAAATAAAGACAAACAAAAATAAGAAACGTATGTTCTTAAATCACACGGATTGTAAAAACAGTACTAGCCTACACTATCTTAACTGGTTCATGACAGAATGCAGAAACCTTTTAAAGCAACCACTAGCATTTTTATCTTAAACAATTTTGTTAGCTATTTTTGATGCAGAAATAGCCCTTAAAACCAAACAGTATTTTGTTTTGAATTTTTCCCCTCCCTACACTTAATTTAGGGTTCATGAGTAGTGATGAATTGACAAACCTGAAGAACAAAACAAAAGAGGTAGCGTAGGGCAACCTTTTCCCCATGCCATACCATCGAAATATCTCATCCCTGATCTACATGAAGCACTCTCTATGTCTGAGAGGGTAGGTCAGTCTCCAGGCCTATTGAATTCTTAGGCTCGATCTACACTGCTGGCAAAATTCAGCAGCAGTCTCCTGTCGACTTCTTAACTTCTACTTACTGTGGCATCCCCACCATACTGCACTGACGGGAAATGCCCTCCCATTGACGCAGTGTTAATTTTTTTCCCAGGGATGGATTAATGGCGTCGACTTCTGGATCAGCTGAGCAGGTCTCCACTGCTGCTCAGTCGATCCCGCAGAATCAATCCAGTGGCGCCAACAGTGCTGCCATCAAACCTGACATACCCTTAGCCTTTCTCCTGAAACAGCCAATTATGCCAATTGCGATGGAGGCTGCCGGTCATTAAGAACAGAAACGAGACTAGCAACTTACATCACATAAGCCACTGAACAGCTTTCAAATGACAACTAGCAACCTAGAGATAAAGATGCTAATTTGTCCACTCCCTGGACAGAGCCAGGCTCCAACCTCTCCTATATTTACTTTTCTCTCCCTTTTACTTCAAGTACAAAGCTATTACATACTGAGTTATTGGGCTGTGGGGCTTATATTTCTCTCACTTCCCTCTACACACCAACCATCATTTTAATCCCGAAGTGTTCAAGTATCATACTGAGACATTTAGCTATTTCCTCTCCCTCTCTTCCCATCCCTAACCCACACAAACTAGCAAACCATTTGAATTTTTGCTAGCCTCACCTTGTACACGAACTTTATAGGTTCCCCCTTTTTTCCTTTCAATATATAGAAAACTAGGCTGCAGCAAAAAGACATATCGCATTCTCTCTCTTCTCAGAGACATATGACTTCTCCATCACTACAGAGGTTTAACCTCCGACTGCTTGAGGAACTGGAGTCCTACCGATACACTGACCCTGAGTATTCTATATAGCAGTACACACTAATGCATCAACACTGGGCCACTACACTTGCTTCAAAATCATGTTTGGTACTGGTAAAAGCTAACCATCGTACTGCTAGGTTGCCAGAAGGAGGATGCTTTCCTAACAGCAACTTTGCATATTCACTTTGATAATGTTGGGCAACTAAAACATACCCCACATTTTCACAGAAAAGGCGTATCACACAGTGTTCTAGAAAGACTATTTAATGTTGATTAACTTATCATTGTAAGCCTGATTTTGACACTCACCATCCTCTCACTTAGCTAAACAAAATCAATTCATGTGAAGTTTATACTGAGGGTCTTTGCTAGAGGAGAATTTTCATGGGGAAAATCTGCAGATACTAGGACAAGGTGATAAAACATGAACATTTGAAAAAGTCTGTGGTTTGCAGATTTTGGATTTAGTTTTTCCACATAACTTGAAAAAAGCATGACTTAGAAATTTGGCTTGCTGTGTAGATTCTACAAGGAATTTGGTGGATTAATTTTAAGTTATATGACACATTTGATCTAAATCTATGAGAAATCCAGAGTTTAGAAAAATCTACGTGCCATCATAAATAGAGTTTAGGCAGTCTTTATACCACTAGCCTATACCAGCATCATCAGAATCCACTGAGAAGAAAACGATAACCTTTAAAAGATGGCAGACCAATGGCTTGTGCAGTGATAAAATGGCATATATGGAGGCAAAAAAGGAGGCCAAAAGAAGCACTGCAACAGCTACAAATCTGGCCTACGATGAGTTATATGACTAGCTAAGAGGATATGAAGGAAAAAAAGACCATATGACAACTCACTAAGGCAAGAGAGGAAAATAGTGAAAGATGTGAACAAGTGTGCTTATATTAGAAATGAGAATGATATTTTGCATACAAATTGCAAAATTGATCAACAAAGTCTGGGAGTGTTTATTTTGAAAAAAATATGATAAATGAGGAGAACCCAAGAGAGGACTAACAACATTTAAGCTGAACCAGAGCATGACAGATTTTATACAGGAGGAAGAGGTTATACAGACACTTAGGAAAATTAAAAAGAAAAAGCATCTGGGCCTGACGACGTACTGGTGGATGTGCTGAAATCACTGGAAAGGGAAGGGTTCATGTATTTTACAAGTCTGTTCAATTATATTCTTAAGAAAGAGAAAATGTCAGATGAATGATGTAAAAGCTTTAAAAATGAGCATTACAAATGAGATATTATACTGTGTGCTAATTATCGTCCAATTAAGTTGATACACATGCTATGAAAATGTAGGAAAGATTACTGAAAAGCAACTGCCTGAAACAGATGAAAACTGGAAGGATCAGTATGGATTTATGCCAGGAAGAAGTACAACTGATGCCATTTTTGCTGTATGCATCCTTCTGGAGAAGTTCAGAGAAAAGAGAGAGCTACTGATTATAGTCTTTGTAGACTTGGAGAAGGCAAGAGAGAATTAGTTAGGTATGAGATGGAGAGGTGTAGCAGAAGGATATGTCCATTTTCTCCAGGACACATATGATACAGTGATTACTGTAGTCAAAGCCAAATGGGACTACAAGAGAAAATTTCCAGTGAATGTTGGCCTGTATCAGCGGTCAGTATTGAGCCCTTTTTTGTTTGCAGTTGTCAGGGATGTGACAAGTGATCATGTAAAAAGGCAGTTGCCTCAGAATATGTTGTTCATGGATGACTTAGCGATATGTGTGGAAAAGTGTGAGACCCTGCAAACCAAGAGTGGCAACCCAGCAGGCAGGACACAGCACACTGGTCAGACTGACTGGCTTTGATAAATGAGGGAGGAGGAGCAACTGTAAAGGATATTCAGGCAGAAATCTCAAGAGTGAAAATTTAAATACCTAGAATCAATGGCTGCTGACAGTGATGCCCTCCTGAGTCATGCCCAGCATCGTACTAAAGCTGCTTGGTGCAAATGGGGGAGCTGACCCAAGTTCTCTGTGATAAAAAGATACCAATAAAGTTAAAAGGTAGAGTGCATAAAACTATAATTCAACCCCTCTTAATGTACCAAACAGACTTGACCAGCCACAAGAAATCAGTATGCTCTCCACTACATAAATGAAGATGTTGAGATGGTCAAATGGTTGGAGACTCTGTGGTAGGAAACAAAATAAGGCTGAGAGGGGCCTAATGTTAGATGCCCAAAAGCAGACAAGTTGAAGGAGGCTAGTCTACTTTGGTAAGGATATGTCTAGTGGAAATCCAAGGGTTATATCAGTAGGATAGGCCCTCGAAATGAGCGTGGACAGAAGATAACCAAGGAGAAGGCCAAAGACTTGGTACATGGATCAGATATCAGAGGATCTTAGCAAGACCAATTTACATGACAGCCAGGCATACAATCATGAGTTTTGGAACAAGGCTATAAAAATTGCCAACCTGGAATAGGGACGTGGAAATAAAGAAGATGACTGCAGATGACCTAGAGTTTTGAGTCCATAACTGAGCTGGAAAACTACATGGAGATAATTATACTGGTTATATGCTAAGTGATAACAAGAGCAACAATTTCTAGCTGTCTGGCTGTCAAGACTACAGAACAAGAATTATTAGCTTAACTGTATTTCCTTACTTTCAAACATTCAAAGGGTAGTAGGTTTTGTTTGTTTTAATACATATAAACCTTTAAGTTACTGATAAACTTTTAAAATCTGAATTTCTTGCCTTGGAATTACAAAGAACATTTAATCAAAAAGCATTTCTATTAACCCACACATTACTAGTCTAAAAAGCAGTCTACAGTTTTACAGAAAAAATATTATTTTAATATTAAAAGTTTGTAAATCCCAGTTTTTCACATTCACCAGATGACAAATGTGAAATAGGAAAGATTAATAGTTATACAGCTGACAGTTCTTAAGAGTGCAATGAGAAAGAAAACTTTATTTTATTAGAGGGTGATAGGTGAAATTATTAATTTTGTATGTCATTAACACATTTAATTCTGCAGGAAGTCAATCCATGATGGAAAGAAAAAATGTGCTTTAGTCCTCTTAGGTAAGATAACTGTAATACTGTACCTCCTGTTCTGCCTGGTACAGCTTTACAGTGATATTCCTCTGGAATCCCACACCATCAGCATCATAGAATACCCCAAGACTGGTAATGACGATGGGGTAAAGAACTCGAAAGTTCACACTGACAATGCGGTCTTCAGAGAGCACCGAAGGCGTATCCTCAGGGAGATTGAATGCTTCGATTTCTTGATTCAAAACTGTATTTTAAAAAAGGAACAAGGATTAAACCTGCAACGTGAGCAGATTTTATCACTCTGAAATTGTCTGATGAATAATTAGCATGGCTGGCAAAGTGCACAAAGGTAATCAAATTCCAGAGGAAAGATGACTGACTTCATACTGCTGTAAGGTGAATCTTAGAATTACGTAGAATTATAGTTACCAGCAACAGTAAGTCAGTGCTTGAGCACGCACAGAGAGCTGGACGGATGGACGGACAGACAGACAGCTTACTTAATAAGGACAGCTGTTTTATTCACTTTCCTCCAGGAATCTGATTTATCCTTGGGAGGCTGAATGGCAATGACTGCTGCTTAACTGGAACCAAATTAGCAGATGTTGCACTCTAAAATGACTCATTCCATAAGTGCCAAATGGTTTTTACCAGGAGTTAAGTATCAGAGCTGTGAAATTCTAATATAGTAGTTACAAAGTAACGATTCAAAGGAGAAAAAATTAAAACGAAAGGCAGGAAATATAATTTTAGTTATGTATTTTATTCAGTAGAGTACTCATTTCAAGTATTTTCCAACAGTTATATTTTTAAACAATTACTTCTTCTAAAGACAGATTCTGCAAACACCATCAGATATGGTATTCACTTCAGTAAAAGTGATCTCTCATAGTCTTGTGGCCAAGACACTGGACCTGGACTTGGGAGATCTGGGTCAGTTCTCAGATTTAAAACAACACAGACTTGTGAGACCTCGAATGTCATTTAATGCTCTCGACTCAGTTCCCCATCTATAAGACTGGGTTTACACTGACAGCAGCAAATTCGCTGCCAACAGTTCGATGCCTCTGGATCTACTAAGCGGTCTGTGTAGACCCGCTCAATCGAGCCAGAAATCGACATAGGAAAACTACCCTGGTAAGTGGCGTAGCGCTGCGTCGACAGGAACACTGTTCCCATTGGCACAGCACAATGTGGACAGCGCGTGGAAGAGATGCAGCGAAGTCGACAGGAGATACGCAAGTGATTTACGTCACTTGCATATCTCCCATCGACTGCCGCTGAATCTGGAAGGTAAGTGTAGACTGGGCCTCAGATGTGAACAGTAGTCCCTACAGGGATATTACGAAGATAAATTAATTGGGGAAAATTTTCCAAGGCACAAAGGGTACCCAACTCCAATGAAAGTCAATGGTCTTTGTGCCTTGGAAAATCTCCATTAATGTCTGCATGTTGTTTTCATAGGTGGGCTATGGAAGTGCCTACAAAGAGAGTAGGCTCTACCCCCACTAGTGTTTGCAGGATCGAGCCCATAACTGGACAGACACTAAACTGTCAAGTGTCTCACAACAAAGAAGATTCTGTTTAATATGATATCATATTTTTAAAGATTATCATTCATACCTGGGTTAGTAATGTTCAGAAGTTTGCAGGAATAAGGATCTTCTCTGTCCTCCACCGGCACACCACAGCCATGTGCACCTATTATAAACTTCACAAGGACACTAAAATAATTTGTTTTTATTAACACCAGTAATTTAATTTCATCTTCAACATGCTAGTTTCAATGCAAAGACCTGTCCTTCCATACTTTGAGCTTTCTGAGCCCCTTAAAACATTAGTCACTAATCCTGTTAATCTTTATTTTGTTTATTTGACGTTTGACCGAAGAGTAAATATTATTTAAAACTGAATTCAGCTAATAAGAAAATTGCACTTAAGACATCCTATTCTCATCCATCTCTTTATTTTAGTGAGCTAGCTGCACAAATCTCCGCTGAAACAGTGCACTGACACACACAAACAGCCAAGTGCTGTTATTTTAAGAGGATTAGTTGTGTATGGGTTTGTAGTTCATATTAAAAAAGACAGTTAAATAAGAAGTTACTCACATGAGGAAGAATGAGAAATTTCCTATTAGCAGTTGTTTTAGCTCTCATTTTATTAAACTACAGAATATTTCTACAAGTTCTGTAACTATCAGAGCATCCATTCCAATTTAGACATTCCAATTGTTAGGAACAAGCAATTCAATACGTAAAATAGAAAAAAACTACTTTAATGCAGTTTTAAGGTTGAGAGTTCAGTTGCAAAAGACAAGGGAAATTCAGAATTATAGTTCCCTCAACAAACATGTTCCTGCTTGCACTCAAGTATTCTGTGCTAAATAGTATGCCACACTGAGTGCTCATGTAATGCCTGCATATCTGCAATGAAGCATAAGGTAAGTTTGCTGTGGAAACCATGATTGCATTTTCTGATTTTGATGTAATTAAAACCTGAACCTTGATGGTGAATTAACATTAAACATTGCTAATTTCCTCCTCTGACTCAAGGAAAACACACAGACACTGTTTAAAACCTTAATAAGGGCTCAATCCTGGAAGGTGCCAAGGGCCAGCAGTTGCTAGAGATGCCAACATAACTTCAGGACCTATGATTTAAAGTCCCCCCAATCTCTGTTTGTATGTGAATGACCACAACAAACGTGGAAAGTGTGGTTATTCGGCTGTATGCACCGTAAAAAACAGTCCATTTCAATTAATGCACCATCAGAAACAGCCTGTTTGTGAACAGAGGGTAATACTTTGGTGCATCTCTACATAATCAATAAAAATAGCTTTGCTGCACATGCTCAGCAACACAGCTTTATAACGATTTTATCTTGCTACCAAATTTCTCCTGACATCAAAGCAGAACTAAGGTTACATGTATGCCAATCATTACACTATAAAATAAATCAATTTTTGTGTCATCCAACTACATAGAACAATACTGTAATCAATTTTAATGGATGAAAAATACTCTTAAAGACATTTTTTTTAATCACAATCAAAAAATCCATTTCAACCCAGAATGCATATTATTTCTATACATTTGTAAGCTGGGGTTAAGAATGAAAGTACCCCACTAACTCTAATAAAGGGTTTATCAGCATGAGGCCGTATTTATTTTTTAAAATGGAGGTTAAAAAACAAACAACATTACTTATTTGGTTTCTAGTTTTTCACCCAGCCCAAATAATATAAAATGTTGGAGTTTACCGACTGCTCAGCGCTGAATGTTGTTTCAAGTGCTTAAACCAAGTGCTCCTTATAACATTCCGCAGCTCATGATTGTGTCGAGCTGATAATACACCAACGATAACATCGTAATGTTTCAATTCCCACTGAGTAAAGAAAGCCAGTGGACCTAGGAGTTTAAAACAACAATTTACTGTAGAAATGTACTCCCAGAAGTCTAAGGTATAAGCAGTAATTCAAAACCGCATCAAAAGTAAGTGTATTAAGCATCCTGAGTATTACAAAACAAACAGAATGTGTGTCACATTCTTTGTCAAAAGCCCAGAAGACACTTTCAACATGCCACAACTACCATTACAGAACTATGAAATTATTACTAAAAAGAACAGAGAAAGTGACTGCTGGTAAACTAAACTAACCAAGTGCATGACAGCTGCAAAGTAAAAGGAAGAAAACCCCTCTAGGTTGGATGATTGGATAGCCAATTATGTCTGTATCTGCCTGCTTTCTGAGCAACCTGCTCTATGAGAACACATTACAGCTGTTCTCCACAATTTGCATTGGCTACCAGAAACTTTCTGGGTAAAATTCCAGGTGCTACTTATAATTTGCAAAATGCTAAATAGTTTAGCCTCAGCTCCCTCACAAAAAACCTTTCCTTCTCTGATGTACCACAAAACCTGAAACATGGTCATTCTTGGCATCAGGCTTTCAAACAAGACTAGTCTACCAACAGAAAGAAATCCACATAAACGGGGTGTGGTCACGTTCAAAAAGTGTTAAGAGATGTTTTTTTCCTTGCTGGCTCAGTTTCCCTTGCCATTTAGTTTATTGGCAGGGTCTTCCTAGTCTCTGCTCTTTTTTAAGTTATAAGAGTGGGGTGAAGTGTTGTGGGGTATTAACATGATAAATGTTTTTACTTTGATCAGCTGTGGGCCTGAGTGCCCCGAAATGTCAGTGATGGGCTCCATCATAAATGCTTGTAATAAATAACATTTAGTTCTTGCTAAGCACTGTTTTTAAAATTTATAGATTACAAAAAACATACTTCCTTTAAAATGAGATGTGACTAAAGAGAAACCTGAGAAGTATAATTAGGGGCCCACAACCAATCAGGCAGACCTCTCCTATGGATCTGCACTGTTTGGTTCATCAGCCATTCCTAAAGTTAAAAAGACAGGTTTATATTTAGCAGGGATGAGGAACCACTTTCATCTCACTCTCCTTAATTTGAGACCTAATCCAAACAGTTAAAATGACAAATCTAAATGCTCACAACTACTGCAAAAAATACCGACAAGGTCATGACAGAAATCTAACTTTAGGACATCTAAAAATATCTGCTAGTTAGCCATTATAACCAGAGTACACAAACTTCTATCCACTACACAAGTGCCCTCTTTAAAAACCGAGAGGGCCGCACATGTGTCATGGTGACTGCATGCATATGACCTCAGACTGCAGTGGAAGAGAAGTAAAATACTATTTCTGAAAATCCTACGCCGTGCCCATTGTGTCTCTGTATCAGACATTTTACAATCAAGGCACACTATTAGTTCAAGTAAATTTACTTCTGCAAACTGTTTAAACATGGATCTTCACATACCAAAGATAGAAAGTTAAGATATTAGTTTAATTAAAAGAAGTTTACATATCTCAGGAACTTACTTTGAAGGGGATAGAAAAATTTCTCAAGACATTTTCTTTATACACAGACTAGCATTTTTCTTCTTAGTGGAAAACTTGCAGATTTCTGAGGAAGTTGATTGTTTTGGCTCTTATACCAAATAAGCATACACAAGTTTTGGCAGGTTTCAGGAATGGGACTTGATTGATGCATATGTGTATAAATGCTGTCATAAGTAATGCTTGGAGATTCTTAAAGGAGAGAATTCACAGCTCAAGTCAGACAATCTTTTATCAGAATACTATTGATTTTGCCTTATACAGGTAAATGTTAATTATCTGGAGGCCCTGAATGTGCCCAGAGATATTTATATAATTAGAGTTTACCAGTATTCTGTATTAGCTGGTATCTGTGAAACAGCCACCTCTGCAACATGAGAAGTAGCTCCCACTTCCTCTTGTAGTTCCTTCTCCTCCCCCTTGTCCTCACATATCCTCTTTTACCTAGTTCTGCTTCATTTATTTCATTATGCTTTATATATCCTTGGCAGTCTTACATACATGCCATTCAGTGCAGGGCAGTATTATGCATCTCATGGGAGGACTGACACTATTTGTAGCATAGACTAGCCCTGAGGCCTTGTTTACACACAAACTTACACTGTTTTAACTAATGGTGCGTTCTTGAACCAGTTTAGTTAAATCAGCGTAAAACAAAGTGTAAACTCTCTTTATTTTGATTAAAGAGAGGCAAATACTAATTTAGCTTAAATTAATTTCTCCCGATTTAAGATGAACCAAACAGGCCACTCAAACCAAAATAAGAGTGTCTGCATGGGGTTTTTCCTTGATTAAACTAAATCAGTTTTAAAACTAGAGAAACTCTCATGAGGATACTATCCCTTAAACAAAGCACTTCAGAGAAGCAGTCACAGAGAACTGTCAAAGTTAACCTCATTGTGATTTAAAAAAAGCAGGTCCCTTCTCTTGTTTCACGCTGTCTGTACATTTAGTAAAGCAGCATTGCATCAGTTTACTTTCAGAAGGTTGCCTTCTCAGTGCTAAGGGATAGTGTTTTTTTTTTTTTAATGAAAACATATTTTGCGGAAATTGATGAATAAGCCCTATTTTGCTAGTGGGAAAGTACATTTATTAAGCTCTGATGAAAAGGGTAGCAGTTTGTCTTTAAACTAATATTATAAAGAGATAAAGGTACAGAAACAGATATTAACCTATGATGAAACAGTCAGGAAGCAAGAGCACTGCATCCATGTGATTTGCAGCAAAGGTTCAGAGAAAACTATTAGTGAACTCTGAGTCAGTCACGGTGAAGTATTTATACATGCAATCATTTTATTTTTTAGCTCAGAAGTGAACAAACGTATTGCATCATCACATGACCATTTTCACGCATCCATGAGCTAGAATTTTCTTTATGCATGTAACAGCAGCCTCCAAGGTTGTGTCTATTATTACTTATCAGATTATTACAATTCATAATGTGCTATTCCTACTTTATACTGATTCTATAACTATCTGTTTACAGTTACTAAAAAGCATCAACACAAAAAATGAATCATTGTGATTTGAGGCTTCTGGAGTTCTACTCCTGTTCTAATCATTGTTGAAGAGTTTATAACTTTCTAATTATAACTTTCTAGTTATATATATTAGTTATGATTATAACTAATCATTGTTGAAGAGTTTAACTTTCTAGTATGCTTCCAGTATAAAATAAAGTACAATAAAGATATGCTGGATTAATCTGTCATAAAGAAAAGAACAGATACACCAAATTTGCCCAACCTTAATTTTGCAATTAGACCACCAGATCTATTTCTGCTTTATTTCAAAATGCCTAAGGGCAATCCAGCCCCAAAACACTGTGAACAACAGTTAATGCAATGTACAGCTCAACTGCTAGAGGAAACCTCATTCAAAAGAGAAAAATAATCCCTGGTGTAAATCTACTTACTACAATGGAGTATTTGGCTCAGTATGTTATGACTGATCACTGTTCATACCACCTTTGACCTATGCTGGTGGCTAATTGTGCTACTGCTGCGATACCAAAGGTTAATTTAAATGCAACTTAAGTGAACTAACTTTAAATTTAACTTAAATGTCAGCACACATGCAAATAGAAACATAGAAACATAGGTCAGAAGGGACCAATATGATCATCTAGTCTGACCTCCTGCACAAGGCAGGCCACAAAACCCTACCCATACACATTTATAACAACCCCGAACCCATGACTGAGTTATTGAAATCCTCAAAAGTGAGATTTGAAGACCTCAAGCTGCAGGGAATACACCAGCAAGCGACGCATGCCCCATGCTGCAGAGGAAGGTGAAAAACCTCCAGGGCCCCTGCCAATCTGCCCCGGAGGAAAATTCCT
>ML675604.1:8471970-8511323 GCA_007922155.1 Mesoclemmys tuberculata | reverse complement strand
CCAATACCCCAAGGTCCTTCTCCTCCTCCGACGTTTCCAACTGATACATTTTATGCCCCAGCTACTATAAAATACTTCTGAAATCAATTCAATTTTTGTTCATGCCAAAAAATCCAGGTGGTAAGTCACAAAGAGCAGCAGGCACAGGAAATAAAACAGAAAAATTGCTGAAGAATAAAATGCAACAAGGCTGGTTTTATCACACAGTGCCACACCATTGTAATAATTCAAGTTTCAAACACTGTTTTTAAAAATAAGGCCATTTCCTAGTCTGTGGTATAAACCCATCACCACTTTATTAATGTTCAAAAAGCACTTTGAAGAACAAAAAATTCACAGAACAACAGACATCAGAGATGAAAGAGGTTTCTTAGCTCATCTTTCCTCCCTCTGCTAATGCATGAATGTTTCATATAGCGTATGTGTTGCTAGAAGCTTTCAAGGGCTACTAAGTGCATGACCCTTTCAGTTACTGAGCAAGAATGATTCAAAGTGCTGGAGTTTTCACCTCCCTAGGAAATTAATCCATACCCTAAACGATTTCATTTTACACTTATCAGGGGAAAATTTCTATGTTTTCTTTGCTCAATTTCACTGATTTATTCTCTATGTTACTGTTAAACAAGCTATGCACAAATCAGAATGTAACGTAAAATCTGGAAAGAAAGAATATTTTGAATTTGCTGGACTACTAAAGGCCTGGTCCTGCTAGCATTTACTATCCAATGCAGTGCGACTAGTCAGTCACATGGACTACTTGGTAGGAGGACCATAAGTCTAGTAAAAGAAGTGTTTCCAGGACTGAGCCCTCAAAATATGTTAACATCAGTATGATATTTGGACCAAATACTAGTCCTGCTAAAGTGAATGTGAGTTTTGCTATTGCCTTGAAATGAACTAGCATTTGTCCCATAACAACTAATGCCCAGAAATGAAAATGCACATTGAAACAAAATTGTCACATATGAATACTCTTATCATTTACCCCAACACTGCATTTTTTAAACTGGGAAGAGATTAATCTTTTTTCCTGAATGAACACAAATCAGCACCAGAAATATGAGGTGTAAGAAGTAGAAAGAAATCTCTTTTTCTTGCTGGATCACTTCTTCAGGGAAGGCAGTAAACTTGAAACTATTTTATAAGTACTCAATAATAATTTTTAGTTTTCCTACAACGTGTAAAAAAGTAGACCAGTAAAAGTATAAATGGCCCAGCAATAAGAGATGGAACTATAAACAGCCAACCCTTCTCCATGTTTAAAATGTTTTTCATCCGCCCGAAAAACTCTCTCTCTCTCTGAAGAGACTTCTCCTAGATTATCTTTGAAAATGTTTACATTTGGAGAGCAATACTGAAAAGTGACTGTAAAAAAATAAAAAAGGCACCATGGGGTTTCATGTTTGCTTCCTCTCTAGGATTCCAGATCAAATAATAAGATTTTTTTTCCTGACAGAGCCCTGCAAGCTCAACCTAGGATCTGAAAAATCAAACCAGGTTTTTTCCTTCTCATGCATCAGCAATCATTCAGGTTCTACCTGCCAAAACAGGCCTTCATTGACACCTATTCAACCCCTAGTGACGCCGCATCTGTCACACAGGTGTTACTAATTGGCTTGTTAAATTTAGTGAACAATTCTGCAGGAATAGACTCTCCAACTCCCTCCTTCTTAGCTGTGTAGGTTCTGTCCAGTTAATATGAGTAAGAAGTAGTTAAAACATTTTTGTTAATAAAATTAGCTATGACTCCAAATACAGCTCCAAGCATCTGTTGAGTGAGAAAACACCATTTTTACTTAATCACTTTTTGGCATTTCCAAAAAGTAAAAAAAAAACTCCATAGCAAAATTTCAAAAACCTACTAACAGATAAGTGGAAAGTTATTTATGGTTATTAACTAACAACCTCCACCAATGAAATAATCTCATTAGCTGGTGAAAGTGCCTATTCTGACCAATATGGGTGTCAACATCAAGTGGAATCCACTTACATTCACCTTGATTTAGTGCAAACCCATTTTATAAGAGCAACACAAATACTTATTGGCTCTAATACATAGCAAATGCCAAATAATAATTCATATTATATTCCTGCACAACTGAAGTCAAGAGGAATTTTGTCAGTGACTTGAATGGGAGCAGGCCTGGACTCATTAAGTTAGCATGCGAAAAGAACAGATTAATCTAGAGGAAGTTCCACTGTCCTGCCAGTAATCACCTAGCTGAATTATAATGAAATAGCTCTAGTTTAAAAATACAGGCACAAAATTGTTCTGTCCGACAGAATTCTTTACTGTTTTCCTATAACCTTTTCATTCACTTTTCCTCTGTAGATTATCTAATAACAAAAAGCATTCTACTGGCTCCACACTAAATCTGTATGTCAAATATTTTCATGCAGGCTGCTTAGAATTTCTCCACCACAGAAAGCCTGAACAGCTGTGTGCCCAGCAGGTGCTCCTTCACTCAATCAGTTAAAGAGTACAACAACACCCAACCTGCCCTAAAAGGGGGAAAGGATGATCTTTAACACAATGTGTTCACGTTAACAGAACTGCTCACCAAAGACCAGTTACACACACACGTAAGGGTTTGCAGGACGAGGGCCTCATGGATTGGCTCGCTAGCTCTCTATACGCACTGGAACAAGAAGAGCTGATGAATTTGTTTCTTGTATATCATCTAGCCAGTGGATTTTAGCACTTCTTTTCGCTGAATAATTATTTGTCCTAAGCTCCACTAATGGCCAGAGACAACGCGGTCAGTTTATTTTTCAACTTCCCCCAATCAAATGAATTATTTGCCAGTCCCCACTGGCCATTTGACCAGGTCTGTTGGTAGCAGCCCCTCTCTCTGCTCGGCGGGCCTCACAACACCCCCTGGAGCCTCTCCTCCTTTGAGAAACCTGGGGAAAGGCCCAGAGACCAAATCCCGGGCGAAGGAAGAAGCCGCACCCCCACCCGGGCACCTCTGGTGCGGGTGCCCGCACCCTGGCCCGCCGCCCGCACCCTGGCCCGCTCTTGGGCGGGGAGCGGCAGCAGCCCAGCGTCTCCGTCCCCCAGCGCGCACCCTGCAGCCCTCCCCTCACCCTTCCCCCAGCGAGGGGGCCCGGGGCGTGTGCGCCCTGCTGCCGCGCGAGCCTACCTGCCGGGGGCCTCCCGGGGCCGCCGAGCAGCAGCCAGAGGTGCAGCGCGACCCCGACCGCGCACGGGCACAGCAGCACCAGCCAATTTCGCATTGGCCGCCGGCCCCTGCCCCGTCTCGCCGCGCGCCGGGCCGGGCCGGGGGCTCCCGAGGAGGGCCGGGCGGCCGCGCCCCGCCCGCTCTGCTGTGCCCGGCTCCGTCAGCAGGGACCCCCGCTCCCCGCCCGCGGCCGCCGGGAAGTGGAGTCCCGCCCGCAGAGCGGCGCCGGCGCCTCCCTACTACAATCCCCACAATCCCCGCGCTCGGCGCGGCGCGGCACGGCCCGGGCACGGAGCGGCAGCGGCTCCCGCCCCCGGAGTCGGGGGTGCCCCCTCCCGTTCCACGGCCCTGGCCAAGGAGCTGCCGCCCACGGCTGGGCGGGGCAAGAGCGCCCACGGGGACCTCCTTGCTGCCCGGAGCACGAGGGCTCTCCTACCGCGGCACGAGATGCTGGACACGAGTCCCCGCAGTGATTGTCAGAGACGTGGGCACCCCGCGGGGAGCCGGTGCTCGGAGGGTGGGCTCCATGGAGGCCGATCGAGCTGGGCACCCAAACAGTCTCAACTGCTGATGGCGCTGCCTGCAGAACTCGCAGCCTGCCCGCGCTGGGATATTAGTCCTGGCCCTGCAAACCCACCGCATTCACAAGACTGGCAAAGGAGCAGGGTGCTCTGGGGTAAACGGCACCAGTGCAAAGCCTCTCGAGGCTAGGAGCGAGCACCGGCAATGCCTAGCCCTTGCCCCTGTTCTACCAAAACAGCTTAAAGTGAGGGCCTGCTTTTCAAGGAGCCTGTGTAAGAAATGAGACAACTTTTTTGCTTGGTTGGTTTTTTAAGGGACATTACACACAGCCTATGTTAATGCTTGGTGCCAAATAAGCCATTTATGCATCTGAAAACATAACTTTTATCTGACCATATGCTTTGTCCTAGTGGGTAGGACTTGTTTGGATATCAGGTGGGAACGAGGTGGGGAATTAATACAAATATAAAACAGGTAGTCAACTCTACTCAATTCTGACCTGGAGGTGAGAAGATAGCTCAGTTACTGTACTCCTTCAGTTCTTGGTGTCTCTGTGGAGAATGCTTGCAAGGGTGCTAATCAGTGCCATTGCGTTTTTTCCAGTGTAGACAACTGCTCTCAAGACAGTTAAATATCAAGGCAATAGGACACCTAAGAAATAATGTAGGTAAATTAGATGCAATAAGGTGAAGGCATCATATACAGCATACCTTTTTATTTACATACAATATCAAAAACCTAATTGGTGGTATGGTCCCTGCCAATTATATAACTTTTTGTTAGTTTCTCAAGCCCACTTGTAGAATAATATAAATATGGTCAATTAAATATGGTCATTTTTTCATTCTTGATAGAAAGAACCCTGGGTCTGCTATTCTTCAAGAAGTTCTGTTTGTTTTGGAGAGTTCAATATTCAAACTGAGGAAGAAACAGTGCTCCTCTTGGCAGTTTTTCTGAGAATTAGTTGTAAACATTGTAGTCATCCCAATCTTATGTCTATCAAACCTTTACCACACCATACCCCATCATTTCTTTAGAGCTATAAAATGGAAGTGTGTGTACTTAGGGTTGTTGCATGCTAGCAGCTCCCTCTGCTGCTATTAATACTTAACAACACCCCTGGAAGATAGGTAAGGAGTTCTCCCCCACTTTCACAGATGAGAAACTGAACAGAGAGGTTCACAATCTAGAATTTAATGTAGCTACCCTATCCCCAGTCCTGAGTCTTAAAAGGCCATGTTCCTGTGCCCTTTCATGTTGCTCTGGAAAGGTCAAACGGCTGTAAACTGTGTGGAAGCAGCTGCTGGGGAAACACCAATGTAAGTGGACTTCCTTTGTGATATAGACCTGGTGGAACATCTCTCTGCCAGTCCCCTTCACAGCCTAAAGTGGGCAGGGCATGCAGGGGAGGGAGGCACCTTGGTAGAGATACATACTGTACTCTGACTATCCTTGTCAGCAGAATGGCTCCCTAAGGGGCTACTGCAGCTAAGCAGCCTCAAGGTTGCTGTCACTTGCACTGGAGGCCAACTAGGCCTCTGAGAAGCATCTAGAATATGGGAGGCACAACGTTCTCTTTGCTCAGGTTTTCTCTCCCTCCATTTTTGTGCCAAACATAGCTCAGAAAGATCAGATAAAATGGCCCCATTTTCCACCATCTCTTCACTGAAGGGTCAATCCTGCTCTCAGTGACAGCAACAGTAAATTTCAATGCAACCTTGGAATAAACTGGAACACAGAATTTTAAAAAGGTAAGAAGAAATGTGTTCTGGTTTTTGCTATGCTGACTAAGAATATATATTCCAACGGTTCAGACTTTCCCCTCCCTTTTTAGACTAACAGATCATCAAACAATAACCATCTTCTAATGGAACAATTCACTAATCACCTGAAACACAATACAGGCTTCCAGTCTGGGGCTCATTCATTACAGAGATATTGGATTAATGCTTATATAGTTCAAATGCTCTGTGACATAGGACAATATCTCAAATAATTTTTTGTTTTGTATGCCTATACCTTTTTCATGGTATCTATCTGATTAATTTTTATTCATGCAATAGAAAAATATCTTTAAAAGATTCTCTTTCTTTGAATAATTCATCTCATACTAGACTTCCACAGCAATCTTTAATTACTACAGTAAAGGCAAAAGACTACAAGTGCTTCACTTTGGCAAGGAATCAGTTCTCCCACCACTGAAATGCAATACCTATTTTACAGGACTCAGAAATACCATGTTTTGGAAAAGTAAAGAATATTTTATGCATCTAAAATTACATCCAGAGTGTAGTTGCCGTGATTAGAATATGGCCAGGAGACCAGGGTAACACTTTTGCTCTTGCAAAAAGTGCCATGGAATCTTTAATAGCTCATTTTTACATCTCATCCAAAATATACAATGTACAATAGCACACATACAGGGCTGACTCAACCAAAAGATTCCCATGCAAACCCACACCACTTCCTGCAGCAACTGCATTTTCCCTAGAGGTCACTTATCCAGGTACTGAGAAGGCCTAATTCAGATTAGTTTAGTGGATATAAGGCAGTTAGATACAAAGGATGAGATTATAGGCATCTGGAAAAGTTGCCATTTTTGTTGAACATGAAAGGACAAAGGTTTCCTTTGTCTTCTACACCGTGGATTTACCAGACAAAATTACGTGGATGTGCAGTCCGGTGCCTCTGAGATTCACTCACAACAGCTGTCATGGTTAATGGATGGTTTACTGATGCTAATCTATCACAAATACATAAATTAACAGCAGAATGTGATTCTGCTGCTGGCTGGCTAGTATATTTGGAAGGAAAGATTGAGGGCTAAATCCATAAAGGGATTTAAGTGTTGTAACACCTAACTTTTAGATGCAAAGCCACCCGGTGGAATTCACAGCCCTGAGTTAGGTACACATGATCCCTATACAATGCCTGTGGATGGAATCCACAAAAGCTCACACACTGAGTGGGAAGTGATCTAAGTTGGCCAACAGGAAACGTCAAGCAAAGGGGGTGCTTCATAAACCCCGTCCAGAAGCACAGAGCCTACCCAAGGCTTGCAGTTTGGGAAGGCAACGCTGCCCCCTGCTGCCCCAAACTATACCCATGATAAAAAGGGGGCATGGCCTTCTGGCCCCTCCTCCCAGTTCCAGCACCTTTGCCACCCACATCATAGTCCATAGTCCATCCTTGCCATAGTCCAGGGGTTAAGGCACACACTAGAGAAGGGAAAGCCCAGTTCAAATCCCTTCTCCACATCAAACAGAAGAGGGAATCGAGCAGGGGTCTCCCACATCTTGGGCAAGTGCCCTGAGCACTGCACTAAAGGGTAGCAGGGAGATATCTTCCTTTCGCCTATCTCTGGCCATACTGTATGGGGTTAGGCATGTGCCCCCACCATTCTTGCAAGAACCTGCTTAGGTGCCTGGCTCCAGAAGAGGGTTACTGGTCATGGATTGCAAAGGGAGACAAGTGCCTAACTCCCTGTGTGAGGTGAAGCTTAGTCCATGCCCTTCTCAATAAGGGCTATTTAGGCAGCCTCCTAAATAGCATGCTGGCTTTTGTTGATCCCCATTTCAAGCACCTCATTCAGGGTTTGTGAATTCCTTTGGATGGCGAGGTGCTTAAAAGTTAGGCGCTGCAACACGTAAGTCTCTTTGTGGATTTGGGCTGATGTCACTAAAAATAGAGTTTAGTAGTACAGGACTGCACATTTCTATTTTAGTTCTTGTATAATTATGGCTAAGATTTTCAGAACCAGAGGCTGAAAGTTATGTTCCTAAATCATATTAATGCCCCAAATGCAAAGAAATTACTCACATAGTGTATAAAGTTAAGAACATGCCTAAATCTTTGCAAGGTCAGAGATTTAATCACCTAGATATTGGCCTGCTTTTCGAAAGTGCTGAGCCCCCCATGATTTCACATTAACAGTCATTAAAGCTGCTGGGTGCTCAGCATTTCTGAAAATCAGGCCAATACCTAGATGCCTAAATATAGATTTAGGAGCCTAACTGTAGGTATTCATTTTTAAAACTTTGGCCCACATAGTTCAAAGTTCTCATTTTCAGATGAAGTTCATTATGATTATGCCTGATCTTTTATAGTTATGAGAAAACAAATACATGGATTTTATACTGATAGTTAAGATTGTGAAAGGGAGTTGTTTAAAAACTCTAATTCTCAATTTTTAGCATATTATCTATTTTATAGCCTATTGACTTAGCTGTCCCTACATACATTAATGCTTGTTTTTACTTTATTAACACTAAGGCATTGTCTACATACAGTTCGTGTACTGATGGAGCTAAATCAGTTTAGAAACAGATTTATTTAAACTAGTGCAATTTTGTGTGTGAACATTCTTGTTTTGGTCTTGAAATCGGTTTAGCTTAAGTTGATTACAAACTACCCTATGCCATTACAATCTGTAGCTGGCAATCAAGATAGTACTTTTTCTTCCTTTTCCCTAATACTATACAGTTAGTTCAGCTGACATATGTCTAATGCAAATTCTCTGTTATACTGCTGTAACCCACTGAAGAAATATGGGGTTTCACTGCTGTAAACAAGAGGAGTCTATGGCTTGATATTGAAATCTCATCTTCCCCACTTACAAAAGCACTTTGTCTGGTGACATTTCTTCATCCAATTTTGTGCACGCCCCTGAGAGGTTTTTCTGATAGGAGACTGAGAGAAAATCCAATGAGTGTCTCTTTCTCTCAGTTGGTTTAAACTGCTTTTATCTGGCTGATTTCTTCCTCAGTCAATGGGGTCAATCTGTTATGCTTTAGTTTTTCAGTTCACCAGTTTCTTATAGTTTTCCTTGTCTCTTTTGCTAATGATCAAAGGTATTTGTGTTTAAACAATGCAGACTTTTCCCTCACCACTTTTCTTCTGCTTTCATTTGATCTGGCAATGCATTTATATCGTTTAATTTGTAACATTGCCATCTTTTCCATGGCAAACCACTGCAATGTCATCAAGACAAAATAGATTATAATTGCACTGCAAAAATCAAGCAGAAGAAACTCAGTAGTCAGGGAGACAGATTTAATTCTAACACAAATCTTATGACATACATTTCCTGTCTCATTTTTGTACTTTCCCCTTGACTGTATATATACACACACACACACACACACACACACACCACCTATCTGATTTCCATTCCCTGCATCTGACGAAGTGGGTTAAAGCCCACAAAAGCTTATGAATGCAAAAAACACATTTGTTAGTCTTTAAAGTGCTACAGAACTCTCGTATTTCCTGTCGATGTTGCTTCTTGTACCAATATTCACGAGTCCCACTCTGAAATCCTTTTAAAGAGTTTGTGATTATTTCTCCATGCATTTTCATTAAGTTGCCATTTTAGGGTCCTTGGCTACTTTTGTTTACCTTTCTGTATGCATGGGTCTGCAATGCTCACTGCCTTTAACCCACCAACTCTGTGACAATCCTAGGCAGCTAAGATGGCATTCTTCAGAGCAATCATCTATTATGTTTTGGTTATGTAAGCAGATCCAACTGGAATGAAAATGGGCTCAGAGGACTTTGCTCAAGCCCCAGTTCTTGGGTAATGTTGAATTATTTGCCCCATAGGCAATAAGTACTGATTTGTCCATTCAAAATGTGTTTCATTACTTAAAGTATGTAATTTTCCTTATACACTTTCTGAATATCCAAGTTTTCCACTCCTGCAGTAACAGAGACTCAGGTTATTCTTGTGAGATACACTGAACGAGTTGATAGGCAGGGGCTGTTTTTATAATATGTGCAATGAGCATAGGGAGGCACTGCTCTAAAATAGCTACTTTAGTACTTAGGAGCTAGGATTTTTATCCCATACTGCTGGCCGAATTTAGGACATCATGTCTTTGGATAAGTATTCACTGTTTCACATGTAGTAGTCATTACTCAGGGCTAACAAACATGCATTGTTAAATACTAGAGGAATAGGTATATACATCAGTGAGCCAGTATGTAACATTGACTCTGTTTACTTGCCTCACTCTTGTCCAGACTAGGTGTAGGAGTTTTAATAGGACAGTAATGGCAGTTGAAATAAACAGGAAGCAGGATAAAGACACATGTATAGCTCCAGGGTTTACACACAAAAAGTTGTTTTTCATTCTTGACCAGTTCATGCTTCATCTGAAATCAATGGAAAGCCTGGTGTGGAGTGGGTGAGGTTAGGTTTATATGGTCAGGATAGGCATTTTTCACATAGCACTCTGACCAACCAGCTGATGCACTACATTACACAATCTCACTGTACCTTCAGTAACAAGGCTTGGAAAAGTAAGTTAAATGAAGACTAAAATTATGTAGACAGTAACACTTAGGAAATGGTAAATGCTATACAATTTGAGTGGTACAAACATGTTTTCATCACCCATTAATATAAAAAGTTGCATCATGGAAGGATATAAATTTTCCAGAGATCATAAGCAAAGGGGACTCAGGACAAGTATTGATCAAAGTAAGTAGCCATCAATCCCTTTTCTATATTCCCAGGGATCTTCAGAAGAATTGGAATATACTTCCTCTCTCCCCTGCTAGGACATCCCCTGCTAGAGTATACTGGCTATCTAAGAACAGGTATAGGTCAGTTCCTAGACTCCTCAGCTGGGCTATTAAAATTATCAATATGTTGCTGAACATCCTGCAGGCAGAGGACAGACCTAAAGGACTTCTGCAAAAGTTAAAGCCCTTGGAGCATAGACATCCTCCAAGTGGGCACCACTGCAGCTGAAAACAAAGAGAAATGTCAGCAGTATTTGATCAGTCAGGTCTCTGTAGACCTCCCTGGACAGCCACAGAACTAGACACCACTAGAAAGCTTTGACCTACACAAGATGTGCACATAGGGCAGCAAGGAGCCTGTACTCATTTATGCCCTAAAGGGAGGATTCTTACAACAAGACTTTGCCCACAGCTGCTTTTCTTAATAGTTTCTTATGGGAGACCTATAAAAAGCTTTTAAAAATTCCAAGTATATATGTACCAGTTTCCTTCAACATTCTCCTTTTCTAAGAGTTTCAAAGAACTACCTGCTCCAAAAGCCAGTTTTTACTTTACAGAAGCCATATTAATTTGAGCCTATCACACTGCTGTTTAAAGGCTGCAGAGTTTGCCTGCATGGGAACTGGATTTTTCTGTCTATTCACAGTGGTTGACAGCAAAATAGTCATCAGCCTGAACCTACGAGAATTACCCATACCAAGCATTATAGGTGGGTTAGTACCACCATCTATTAAGATTGCCCAATACTTCCCATTTAAAATAAAATTTTCAGGTGCTTAAGTGTGTAAGTGTAGTGGATCTATCTAGACTGAATTGTTTTGGAAAGTTTCAGTCAAAATGTTTAATCCGATTCAAAGAACAATGTGGAAAAATTCTGGCAATCTTTTCTTTGGGAAGTTCTAATGCCCTCATGATCTGGAACAAAAACTTGAAATTGGGCAGAGCTGACCTTTGTGTCAGAGACATGCCTTATGATGTTCCTGTGAAAATCTGCACAAATTTGACTGCAGCTGTCAGCTACTCTGGACGGTGAGTGGGGCTGGGCTCTGGAACTAAACAGCAGAAAGCCTGTCTCTTCTGTGCTCTCAGTGACCTCTGTCTGCTGGCACCCAGGCAGTATGGAGGAGGAAGCGGTCTGTTTTGAATGCAGAGGGGACAACCTCTTGGACCAGGGGAGAGAAAAGGGAGTACATTGAGAAAAGTAGTCTGGTGATTGGGATTTGGAGGGGGTGAGGTGGCAGAAGAGAGAAACTGACTCTGAGTTGCTCAGGGGACTAGCAGCCACAAAAGGAAGATATTGGGATTCTTGGGCAAAGTGGGAGATACTAGGAGCCAGTGGGGAAGGGGAACACTGAGATCAGACAAGGATCTAGGAGAAGAAGGTAGATTGGCACTTCTGGACAAGAGAACCAGTGAATGGCTGGGGAAGAGACAGATCTGACAAGGAGTCAGAAGAGGACTGGGATGAAAAGCCTGAGGAGTGGAGATTGGGTCTGCATAAGCAAGAATGGGACTGAGAAAGAGCCAGGACTAGGGCAGGGCATGTTATAAGAAATGGGCTAGAAGAGAAGGGGTCAAGCTTACTGGGTGGCTGGGAACTGGCAGAAGGGTCTATGACCTCTAGAGAACACTCCCCTCCAGAACCTGGATGGAACCCAAGATTCCTGAGTCACTATTCCTCTGCACCCCTTCTAGTAAAGTGTATTTCATTCCCTTCTAGTGCTGGTCCACATAGATGGCCACCCACTATGGACACTATAAGCTCAAGTGGAAGAGGTCTGGGCCCTTGATCTAACCCTTCCAACCCCACTGATGACCCCTGGAGGTTTCAATATGATGCCATGTGATAGAACTGCCATTTTTCCCAGTTTGCTTTTTTTAAAACCTAAGATATGAGACACACAAAACTATGTTAAAGAACACTAAGGTTGCAAAGTCAAATGCTCAAAAGTTAGAAAATGCCTGAATACCAAACTTAAAGGTGCCCGTGCAATCTTTATTTTGCCTCTTTGCACATAGATGTTATGACAGTATTTACATGATCACACACTAACTTTTCCACAGAACCCCACCCATTCAGTGCGCAGGATGGACCCATGCTGGGGAATGTCAGGGTTGTGTAATGAAAATGCCACTTGTCTGTGGGACTTTACTTAATTTGTTACAAAAGCTGCAAGGCATAGAGTGAATGAGTCAGGAGGTTGTCAGAAGAGGAAGGATGGTCTCATAATTAAGACAGCTGAATGCTGCCCTAGAGACTTGGATTCTAGCACTGCCTCTGCCCAGACTTCCTGTGTGAAGCAAGTGTGGGCAAGTCACTTAAACCAATATTTTCACAGGTGAAAATATAAACTGAGTTTTATATCCATCACATTCCTAATCTTATTTAACTTTTTGTTGAACTTGGTAGGTTTTCTCTCAAGGGAAACAACTTCTGAAGTCTTGTTTGATCCCCAAAGCATGAAAAAAAAATTCTCTTTCTCAAATCAAGATTCCTTTCCACAGAGTCATGATTAGTAAGAGAACAGCTGATGTGTCACACAAAAAACACAACCACCAAGGCCAGGAATGTTGGCAAAAAGTGACTTAAGCCATTTGTCAGAACTAACAGTTAGTCTATAGGTCTTTGCTATAACTGTAAAATTAACAGAAAATGTGGCTCCTACTTCCTTTCAATGAAAAAAACTCTCTATACAAAGAACAAGATTTCTGTCCTCTGGAGCCTAGAGTCTAAAAGCACAACAGGGTACAGTTCAGAGAACAGAAATGTGTTGTTTTGAGAATCAGATGAGTTTTCAAAAGTTTAATGAAGAAGAGAAAATGCTGCTTGGTATGCTTTTAGTGAGATGGTGACTTCAAGGGTGACCTGAGCTCTGTGGTACCTAGGTTCTTTTTCTGTAGTTCTTATAGCAGGATCTGACCTAGACCTCAGCAGTGGATTAAAACAAACAGTAAGGAAAGTAGATTGTGAAGACTGAAGGGAAAAAGGTAGGCAGAGATGTAAATGGTGGCAGAGCTGTGAAGTGCTTTGGAAGTGAGGAAGAGAATCTGAACTGTGTACAGAAGATGGGAAACTAATGCAGATTCAGACATGGGAATTATTACAGACCAATCCCAATCCCAAACCAAAACTCTACATCAGAAGATCCCTGAACTTACTGAAAGTTTAGGTCTAGTCACCACTCAAAACCAGAAACTCACCTCTGATTCCCTCCTCCAAACTTCTAAATTCAAGTCTCATGAAATTAGATGTTTGGATCTGGAACTGAACTTTGAATCTCAGACATAGCTTTAAACAACATTATGCAAAGTCAGGGTTTGGAATTTAGGACATGTAAATTAAAGTGCTCTCTCTGCATGCAGTTTGGGGACTGTATATAAATATAAATCCATTCTGGAGGTTTCTCATAGTTAGAGCTAGCAATTTAACCCCTTTTCTTTAGAAAATCTAATATCACTATCAATAGGTGGCAGTAATAAGTCACTCTATAAAGACATCTCTTCAAGGTGGGAATTTGGGAAGGGAAATAGCTGATTTTAGTGTAGATCTGCTCTTTCATTCAGTGATGTAAATATTATTATACTTGATAAAGCCTGTTGTGTATCTTCTTCTATACATTAGAAAAATTGTTTGTATTTTGGTTTGGTATTGCACTTCGTAAATAAAATGGGTTAAATTCAGCTCTGGTGCCAGTGGGTGCACGCCCTTGATTTAATAGTGCTGTATAAATTTGCATCAAGCTGAATTTGGGCCACAGCTCAGGTTGTGGGGCTCTTAAAACATTTACACAATATTTCCTCCCATGGTTCCACTGGTGCTACTCTTAACCATGGAACTGGCATACTCAAGCTAGTGTAGTGATTTATGGCTAGTAACACTTCTGAATAAAACACACCTTTATTTCTTAAAAAGATTAATTTCTCATTAGAATCGCTAAAGTAACCATCAGCCTCTAGGACAGCCCTAAAGGATTGTGATAGCCTTGGTGTTGTCTATACCAATACATACAATCGTGTAGTGTCAAAAATACACGTAAGAGCTGATCTGAATGGATGGGAATATCATAAACCACATTATATCAAATCAGTTTGATCTTGTCTTTTGAGGACAAGATTATTGTAATACAATCAACAATTGCTATTTTAATTTTTTTTAAAAACATGTATCATATATCACTGTTTTTCAAAATGTTCTTTGCTTTTGGTGAGGATTATAGACGTTAGGGTGGCTCCCTTTATACAAGTGACCTGGGTAGATGGCCATACAGTTGCATTAAACTGACAAAGCAGAGGACCAGAGAATGGACACAGCAAAGGGCCAAATCCTGCTTTGTTACTCCAACTCTAGATTACACAGAGTACCCCTACTGAAGCCAACTGAACAATTCTGAATTTACCCCCCCGCCCTGTGACTAAGAGCAAAATTTGGCCTACAGGCGAGAACTGTAATAGTTCAGTTTAAACAGAACGTCCTCCCCTACCCACAATATCTATAATTAATACAGAGGTAACAACAAACCTAAAAGTCCTTCCCCTTAGTAGTAACAGAGCAGACTGCTGCCAGCTGACTACAGGAGTGGGGAAAAGAGAATTCTGTCATGTGGCAGAGCAAAACAGTTTTCAGTGCTGGAACTTTAAACTGAGTATTTGGCAACTAAGAGTCTAGGGGCTATACAGTCAAGTCACACTGGGTACAAAATAGCCAGCCTCAGAAATATCATCCATCAAACTACAGCTAGATTATGTTTCAGAAGAACGCATCTTTGAATCACACATCAGAAACTGCCATGCAACTTCCTTTCTGTGGGCTTAATTTGATGTGGTACTGAGCGTGTTCTGCAAAGTAGCAAGCTATTAGTGTGAGTATGCCCCATGTTTAGGGCCTGATTCTGCAAGGAGTAAATTTAGAGTGACTGTGCTCAGAGCAGCATGGATCACACATACAGCCAAACACCCAAACTAGACAACAGGCCTGATTCTGTTGTCACTGAGGTCATTAGGAGCAGGAGCAGGCCCACTCTGATGAAAATAAAGACCCATTGCTACAGTCTAAAGGGAATGCCTTACCCAGGGGAAATAAACCAGTAAATCTCTTTCATAGGATAGACAGTATATTCTCTCAGCAACTGAAACTCCTTTGGGTAGAACAGAGGAGCACAAGACCTTTCAAATAAGTTTTCATGTGACGTTTCCAGGACAAGCAGTTTTTGGAGCTAAGATGGTCAAAAAGCATAAGTAGTATTAGAAGAAATTTCCAGACATAAAACTAAACTCCATCTCTCAAAAACAGCTCACTCAAATCTCAAGTGTGGTAAAGTAATAATAAAAAATTCAATAGGGACATGGGCAGTCTGTGGCTGAAAGAGACCATCCTTGAGACTCTCAGAAGTGTCACGTGGCCTAAACCAGCATAAATAGAAAGCTAGTTACAACCTTAATTATGGAGAGCCATAAAGTAATTTTGTTATTAACCCTTGAATAAAGGGCAATTCTTAAGTGATCCAGAACTATTACAACTACGTTGTACTATCAACTGACCAGCTCCTTCTAATTAGGCACAATTTTCCCCACAGTATACACACATCCAAGTGTTAAATAGAAGGTGAACTGTCTGTGAAAATGGAGAAGGCTATCCTATTTCCAAATAAAAGTATTGCATGTGGTATATTCTCCTCAGATATATTCCTCTCATATTATATGCATACAATACACCAAGTACAGATTACAGTAAAAAGAGGGTAAATACATAAGCAATGACAGGTCTTAGTAGGTATAAAATTAATTGTCTTGACCTGGCTGAGTTTTGGAGGGATATTTGTTCAAAAGGATGAAAGCTGTTATAAACATGCTGGTAGGTTATTAGAAAAAAACAGTCCCATTTAAGACAAATTCCATCAGGGCTCCAGAGTACAGACCATCATGCATAAAATAATAACTTATTTTCATTTCAACATGAGTTCACCAACAAACAGATTTTATTTTTATAAATATAGCTTTTTTAAACAATGATGTTCATGTGTACTTGATGTGGCTTTTCAATTTGCAGACATTAGAAGGTAATTTGAAATAGAAAGCAAGAACTCTAAATAAGCTGTTGCAATATTATATTTCTAGATGAGATTGTGTTAATGAGCCATAAATACAAACTCATACAAAACCTTTGAGAATACAGCTGTGTGGCCTACATTCCCCTCCTCCTCTGTTCTATTGAAACTGTACACATTGAGGAAGGACTGTTACCCAGGGTTTTCAGAACCCATAGAGTGGTAACTTAACTGTTTCGCTCCAGGTGGTTTCAGGAATAAACCAATGAGAACACAGCACTTCTGGCTGATGTAGATTAATACAAGCAATAATATAATATTAAAACTATTAAATTTAAACACACAAATAACTACCTAGGATCTAGGACAGTACTGAGTAATTGCAGCAAATCAATGCTGGCTGGACTCTTCCCTGCCATGGAGTAAAGGTGTCAGAAAAAACTCTCAGAACAGCTTCAGAGAATTGCTTCAAAGTACACTCTATTATCTAGTCTTTTTATATAATCACAAGATCCATAGCTCACAGTGACCCCTACTGGGTCATCACCTCTTCTAACTTCAAAAACTACTTAAATTCCTAACAATCTTAGTCATAATAAGCTTCTGTATCAGAAGCTCCAGAAGTCAAAGTTCCCGTAACCTTGGATTTTTTTGTCTCAAGTTGTTGATGCTTTTTTCTCCCCTCTTCCCATTCTGATTAACAGAACTGCCAGTCTGCAGCTAGCATTTGACCTTGCTTCTAGAAGCTCTGCTTGTTCAAATTAACCCTTAACTATGTATTCTATTTTATTAATTCCTGGTGGTCAAATACACAATATGGCCACTAGCTTAATCAACTTCTAGGGTAACATACCCCTCAAATCCAGGGTAACAGGACAAGTGAACATGTTACCATGATGATCAGAGCATCTTATCAAAGTTACAAAATCATTTACTATGAAAAGGTCTTTTAAAGGAATCCTATTAAGCAAGAAGCAACACAATATTTTGAAAAAAAGTTTCCTGAAAACCATTTTTGCTCCACTTACAATAAGATATCTTACATATCAAGAAAAACTTACATGCCCTACTTTTCAGGGGAGGTGGCTGAGTACTGAGACTACCACCCATTGGGAAGTGTTTCTTGTGGCAAGACCTTGTGAATTAGAATTTTTAATGTGTTAAAAAGTAGTCAGTTCAGAGCCAATCCACCAGAATTGACCCTTTAACTAAAAAGTATACTATATTTTATAGTCTTGACCCAGAACATTGCAGTAGTGCTTGGTAAAACTGCAGTTTTTCAAACCATATATTGCAGAACTGCTCTATGGCTGTTGGCATATACAAGTCATCAGAGACTGATGGTGATTTCATGAAGAAACCTTAAAAATGCAACAGTAATCTGTCTACTCTATTGGTTACAAACACTACGTTATTTACCCCAGCAATGCAGGAGATAGATAGCTGTGCAGATTTGGCCTGGGATTTAAATTTTAAATGAACTTCTTTGGTGAGTGTGCTGGCCTCAGTAGAGGCAAAATTCACATCTTTTGCTGCCTGGTCTACACTAGGAAATAAGGTTGGTATAGCTATGTCACTCAAGGGTGTGAAAAATCCCACTGACCTAGCTACTGCCTCTCAGAGAAGTGAATTAACTATGCCGATGGAAATTAAAATGAGTAGTAAATGGTTCTGTAGCCATATAAGTAAAAAGAAAAGAAGAAGTGGGACCGCTGAACACTGGGGTGGATATAAAACATCTAGGCATGGCCCAACATCTAAACAAATTCTTTCCCTCAGCTTTTTAATAAAGGTAATGAAGAGTTTAGGGGTAGTGACAGGGTGGCTAATGGAAATTCAAGTAAAAATTACTCTATCCAAGGTAGAAGTCAAACTTAAACAGCATAATGGGACCAAATCAAGGTGCCCAGATAATCTCCATTCACGAATTGTAAAGGAACTGGCATATGAAATTGCAAGCGCAATAGCAAGGATTTTTAATGAATCTGTAAACTGGGGGTGGGGAGAGGAGTGTCATACCCTAAGACTGGAAATACCTATTTTTAAGAAAGGGGAAAAAAGTGATCCAGGAAACTACAGGTCTGTTAGTTTGACCTCAACTGTATGCAAGGTTGTGGAACAAATTTTGAAAGAGAAAGTAGTTAAGGACACAGAGGTAAATGGTAATTGGGATAAGATACAACATGGTTTTAACAAAAGGTAGATCATGCCAGACCAAACTGATTTGAGAAAACTGATTTTTTTTAGACAAAAGGAAATGCAGTAAAATTTAGTCTATCTGGATGTCAGTAAGGCATTTTATACAGTTCCACATGGGACATAGTAAATTGGAGAAGATTGGGATTAATATGAGAATTGAAAGGTAGGTATGGAACTGGTTAAAGGGGAGACAACAACAGGTCATACTGAAATGTAATCAGTCAGGTTGGAGGGAGGTTACTAGTGGAATGGGTCAGGGATTGCTCTTGGCACCAATCTTACGTAACATTTTCATTAATGACCTTGGTACAAAGTGGGAGTGTGCTAACACATGTACAGATGACACAAAGCTGGGAAGTATTGCCAGTATGAAGGAGGACCAGAATATCATACAAAACGATCTGGACAACCTTGAAAACTGGAGTAATATGAAATGGGATAAAATTTAATAGTCCAGTGTCATGCACTTAGGGACTAACAAGTTGGAAGTGAAAGAGGAGAAAGACCTGGGTGTGTCTGTTGATTACAGGATGACTATGAGCCACCAGGGAATGTATCCATGAAAAAGACTAATGCGGTCTTAAGATGCATCAGGTGAGGTATTTCCAGGAGAGATAGGGAAGTGTTAGTACCATTATACAGGGCACTGGTGAGACTTCCTCTGGAAAATTGAGTGCAGTTCTGGTCTCCCATGTTTAAGAAAGTTGAATTCAAAACTGAAACAAGTGCAAAGAAGGGCCACTAGGATGACCAGAGGTATGAAAAACCTAATTTATGAGAGGAGATTCACAGAGCGTGGCTTGTTTAGCTTAACCAAAAGAAGGCAGAGGGGAGATGGGATTGCTCTCTGTAAATAGATCAGATGGATAAACAACAGAGAGGCACAGGCATTATTTAAGTTAAGCACCAACATTGATAAGAATAAATGGTTATAAATTGGCCATCAGCAAGTTTAAGCTTGAAATTAGACAAAGGTTTCTAACCATCAGAGGAGTGAAGTTCTGGAACAGTCTTCCAAGGGTAGTAGTGGGGGACAAAATATCTAACTGACTTCAAGACTGAGCTTGATAAATTTATGGAAGGGATGGTATGAGACTCCCTATAATGGCATGACGCCCATCTGCAATTGCTAGTACCAAATATCCCCAACAGCAGGAGATGGGATGCTAGATGGAAAGGGCTCTAAATTACAAGAGAGAATTCTTTCCCAGGTGGGGCTTGTTGACAGGCTCAGGGTCCAACCAATCACTATATTTGCAACCAGGAAACAATTTTCCCTTGATTCAGATTGGCAGAGACCCTAGTTTTTTTTCACCATCTTCTGCAGCATGGGACATAGGTCACTTGCAGGTTTAAACTACAGTAAATGGTGGATTCTTTATAGCTTGAAGTTTTCAAATCATGATTTGAGGACTTCAGTAACTCAACCAGAGGTTATGAGTCAATTACAGGAGTGGGTGGGCATGGTTCTGGGACCACAATGTGCAGGGGGTCAGACTAGATGATCACGATAGTCCCGTATGACCTTTAAGTTTATGGATCTAGGATGGGTAGTGTCTTTGGTGAAGCACTGCAGCATTTTAAGCATGGACAAGTCCTGAGTCTCGCAGTAGTGGACAGGATCAAGATCTTGGCAACTTGGCATAGCTTGTTGCTTAAAGTCTTCCAACCTTGTTAGCAAGTAAAATAAAACCCCCACAAGTACAGTATTGTTGTTCCATCTCTCCCCTACCTTTATATCATGAGAGCAAAACACATCAACGATGAAAGAATAAGCTCTTCACAACTCTCACATGAACACACAATACCTGTCACTGAAAAGTGTAGATCCAAGTCCTGTCAATCCCTTGGGTCCTATAGATGCAGTAACTTCCTAACAGGCTGGACACTGAGTATAATGGAGATTACTGGAACTTGCACATTCAGTAGGGAGCTAAGGGCCTGAAGAAATAACTGACTGTGTACATGGTGACTCTTACTGAAATACATTTTCCGCATTGTGCCAAGTTTATAAATAAAACACACAATATGAGGTGTGCAGTATTTTATCAGACACCAGCCAACAGGAAGGGCCAAATCCAGCTCCTATCAGAGTCAGTGACAAAACTTCCATTGACTTCAATGGGAGAAGGATTTGGCTGAAGCCTTATGCTTTCAAACATTGAGAGCGTTCTATGCAATGAACTAGCATGTCAAGTCAGCACAGACTATCTAAGCCTATAGAAGTCTTCTGGCACAGTCCTCAAGGCACTGAGAAACATCTGGGCTTACCATTCCCACTGCCTTGCCACTTTGTTCTGGAGGATATCGATAGGATCAGATACTGAAAAATAAGCAATATGGCAGTGATTGTGCACCCACACTGAAACAGACTGTAAATGAAGCAAAAACTTATTTAAGGTGAAATATATCCGCTCATACTCAATACATCATCCTCATTTTCTTCTAAATGTATCTATTTTAAACAAAGTATTTATGTGTCACACTCTCCTCACTGAGGGCTTGCACCAGGGCAGGTTTGAGACTTTAAAGTTTATGTTGCAATCAGCAGCAAGTATTAGTTAAGGGCCTACTTTACTTCTGTTGAAAAGCAGCAGCATAATGTGCTCCACAGCACATCCTAACTCAGGGGTCTCAAACTCGCGGCCCGCGGGCCAATTGCGGCCCGCGGGCTCGTGTCATGCGGCCCGCAGTCCGAATCCGGCTGCAGGCTTGTGCTGGCATTTTTTTTTGAGCGGAGCTCCGGGAAGCTGTGGCCGTCTTAAAAAGGAAATGGCCGCCGAATGTGGGCCCCACAGGGAGATTTGACGGCGGACAGTGGAGTCTGCAAGTCCCTGTGTGAGCCTCTCTCTCTGCTCTACTGTGCTGCTTTAAAAAGGAAATGGCCGCTGAATGTGGGCCCCACACAGAGATTTGACGGCGGACAGTGGAGCCTTCAAGTCCCTGTGAGAGCCTCTCTCTCCTACTGTGCCGCCGAATTTTACCCTGCGTGGAGATTTTTTCGGCGGAGAGTAGAGCATGAAAGGTACAGTAGAGTAGTGTGTGTCATGTGCGGCCCCCCTGAACTCCACTCAATGTAAATGCGGCCCGCCACAGCAATTGAGTTTGAGATCCCTGTCCTAACTGAAAAAATGAACAAGTATTTACTCAAGCATTCTGTAGACATTTATATCATTACAATTTTAGAGTGGGAGGCACATGGCTTTTTGTATTTCTATAAGCCTTTCTGGTGTAGAGTTAAGCTAAAGGAAAAAAGCAAGCCCTAGGTTGTGCACTCCTTTATTTTGTTCAGTAAAGGAAATTTCAGAGTCACAATGTTGCTTAATTCCACCAAGTTTTATAGGCAAATTTGCTACAGCATTCACTAAACATCCACATTTATAAACACCATTTACTACACGGGATTGACCATTCTAAGCAGCATTACAGCAGTAACTGACATTCTGCTTCAGAAGAGGTCATTTTGCCTTTGTTAGATATAAATTTATAAAGACAAATGAAAATAAATTACTCACCTTTCTAAGAAAATGAAAATTAAAAATAGGTTCAAGAATTTTACAACTCATTTTGGTCTCAGAAAAACGTATAATTGGCAAATATATCTACCACTTAATACTGTATTTGGTTCTTTCATTCAAAACTAAAACTATCTTTACTGATAACTGAAATTATTAATCTTAACCACATTTTCCTGTCAATGAATATCTAAATCCGTATATAAGCCACTTATTTACCATAAAAATGTATTGTGCTTCTAAAAATATTGTAACTGCGAGTTTAATTCTTGATAACTGTATGGCAAGTCTAATGCTAAAAGCATGCACCATCAAGTATTGGATTTTCACAAATGACATTTTTAATTACAAACTGACTCAAAGGATAGTACAAAAGAGTTTCTTCTCCCTGAAAGGATTTTCAGATGCAGGCACTGGTATAATAAGGGGATCTTCTCCAATATGAGCATCACAGTATGCCAATAAATCAGCTGCAGCCTTGGATACCTAGTAGGAAAGAAGAAAATTATAACCTTCATTAAAGTTGTGATACTGAAATAGTTAGCACTGTTTAAACATTCCTATTAAGCATAAAATATCACAGTCTCCTCTTTTGAAAACAGCAGATCAGCGTATCCACTTTTCAAAGTGTTAGACCAAAAGTCTGAACCTGCTCTTACAAGGCCAGATCATTCTTTTACATCGTTTCCCAATAGGGATAGGAAACAGTCTTGATTCATTGAGTTTCTTCTTAATTGTTTCCTCGGAGCAAACAGAGTTTAATACCCTTTGTGACATCAGCAATTAATGTGATAAATACAGCATTAATTATAATCTGAATTTTAGAGTAAATGGTCAATGTTTATTTGTACTTTTTTCCCCCTCTTCATATTCATGGGATAAATTTAAATCTTCCAAAATATGCAAGTAAAAATTTTTTTTTTTAAACTTTATCTGTCTTTGTGGAGAAATCACACAGAAATTTTTTCCACATGGAAACACTCCTTGATTTAGTATTAAAAACACATACTGATTTATATGCTGGGGTCAATTACAATATACTGATTTCCATTTCATGCAAAGACATTCCACCATTACCTGAAATCCTGCAACATTACTCTATTAAGTCTCAACAGGTTTCTTTACCAGGAGGACGGGGAGTTAAGGATGCCCACGCACCTTAGCAAATGAGACCCAGTATCAGTATTGACTGTTGGCCTTCAAGGCACATTTTAAGTCCCATTTATTTTTCTCAGTCATTTTGGATAGGATTATGACACACGACATGATCGGGTGCCAAAGTGCATGGAGCATTTTTGTATTATTTGACTGCCTGGTTGGCTCTTTCTATTACAGGAGAAAAGCCATTTAATTTTTCTTTGTTTTTAAAAGTTTATTGTATCTTAAGTATTCAGACAGTGTCCAGAGCTTAGGACAGATGCTGTTTTTATCAGTCACGATATATTAAAACAATAGTGTCCAATAAAGGAAAATTATGTGCCAAAATTCTCCCTTCAATTACAGATTGAGTTCAGTATGATCGCACCATTATAAGAAAAAGGAGAATTTGGGCCTAACTTCTTCTTATTTTCCCTAAAGAATTTGTAATCTGCCTCAAAACTGTAGCCTGCTTATGCATAGCTTCCTTTGGCAAGAGCCCAAACCACCAGTGAGCTTCGGATCAGGCACTTAACAATGGGAGCCTTTCCATTGTCTTCAGTAGTCTTTGGATCATTCCTTTTATGAACTTTCCAATACATTTTGGTATCAGAGAAAAATTTATTTCATACAATTTTGTCTTAATGAAAACATGGTGATCTACTAGAAAACTTAAAGCCAATCAACTATCGAAGTGTTAAAAAAAGTCACAGATAACTAGTTTGCAGCAAGGGAATCATGCTGAGAGAGAGGGTTGGGCAGAGGCATTAGACACGAACGATGAATCACTGGGGCAGCTAGCAAAAACAGTATTACAGAGGTAAGGGCAGACAAATAGTTAATTTGAGCAAATCTTGAGGGGAAAAAGGTCTGCAGAAAGGAATGGTGCTTTAGAAAGAGAAACAGGTCAGACAACAGGAAAATAAAATGGATGAGTGCAGCCTAGCTTCAAAGGAAGAAAGCAAAAGAGGTGGACGGAGACTGTTTCCCCATTATTTTCAGACTCCCCCAAATATCTACTGAGAGATGGCAAAAGAAAAGATGATTTTTCACATTTTTCTGGAAGTGGTCAGGGGTCAGACAGGTATGAATTGTAACAACTGGAGAGAATTGCAGAATCTTCTCAGCAAATTCCAACAGGATTGTTATTTCAATTCACTGGAGAGTTTAAAGAGACTCTTCCAAGGAGCCTTGCTGTGTATAGTAAGGACAAGATTATCACCACCCACATTCCAAAAAGGCAAGTCAGAAAAAGGCACAATGAGCTCTCCCTTGCTAAGGACCCTTACAGGAACTGTGTGTGAAGTACAACTTAGTGTTTCCTTGAATGGTAGGTGAACAACTCTGGTGATACTCTGTGGCCCTAGAGGGAATGTATGCTACTGCATCTTGGAGCTGAAGTAAGGAGAATTGAGTGTTGCCACCCCTGGATTACAACTTGGCTGATCTTTCTCCTTCTCCATTCTCACTCCTGATCAGCCTCAAGGCAGAGTTCTGCCCTAACTCACTAAGCTCATCCTGAATTCACTTGTGTAAATCTAACCCCCAAAGTCAGATCTGCCTCTACAGACATCAAATCCATTACTTTGCAAAGCTATGATGATGGCGATCATGTGCAAACAAGAAAGATGGTCTTCCAGGGATCTCAGTTGGTCCACAGGTAGCTACATAGTCCAATCATAGATCCACAACTTGTCACAATAAGGACAGGTGATTCCAAGAGGGACAGGCACAGTGTTGCATGTCCTGATGTTCCTTCCGCCCGTTCCTCTTCTCCTGTTCTACCCATCAACGAGCTCCTTCAAAGTGTTGAGATCCCTCCGACAGAGCCTTCCTCCATTTTGGACAGTACTGAGTAAGGGTCTCCCAAATATTGATGTCAATGTTGTACCTCTTCATGTATGCCTTCAAGGTGTCTGAAGTGCTTTCTTTGCCCTCCATGACTTCACTAACCTTCTTTCAGTTGTGAGAAGATTCTCTTAGGGAGGCAGGAGTCAGGCACGTGAACATGATCTATCCAGCAAAGCTGGCTTTGGATAATCATGGCCTCAATACTGGTAGAATTTGTTTTGGCCAAGATGCTGACATTTGAGAGTCTATCCTCCCACCTATATCGTGTACCTCAAATAACTTTGGTACTGTAAAGAGCTATTATAAACTAAATAAAACTAAGCCTATCTTCACAATAAACTAAAATAAAATTTAGCTAAAGCTACATAGTGAGTTCATTCTTCATTATTAAACAGAAGAATAGAATGTTTTACCCATGAAGCTAATTTTCCATTGCATTTAGGGCCTGACACTGCAAGCCTAGCATGCACAGAACTGACTTTGACTTCAGTGGATTGACCTTTTTGTACTTGTCTGCTGCCTATCATAGACCATCCATTTATGAAATGTAACAAATCTGAACATAAACAGATTTTCACTGGATGGGAAAGGAAAGAATCATTTTCTACCATCACCTTTTGAAATAAATAATGTTTAGAAGTTACAAAAATGTAATTCTATTGCCCTGCCACACACACACACACCAATGTGATTGAATGTGAAGACTGGGAATGATGGTAAAAGTTTCAACTTCTAGAATGCTGATTTGTTAGAATGTTGATTGGTTATAAATTCTTTATATGGGCATGATGTCTGAGAGCATAGTGATATGCAGGGTCACAGCAACTTAAGATGAAAAAAAAAAAAACTATTACTAAGTCCATCCCTAGGCTAAGCCATGACATAGCCTCTACACCTAACTTATAAACCAATTTGTGACTAGGAAAACGGAACACTTCCAGAAACAGAGAGTTGGCATACCTTTTAAACAACACTTCAGATTTACCAATGTCAGAACAAAAAATCACAACTGAGTTGCAGACTCATTACAGCATGATGCAACAGCACCCACTTACAACAAGCAACTAAGCACCACAGGCCAACATTTCTGTCGCTAGCTAAAACCTATACTTTCTTCCCCATACTAAGCCCAAAACCTTTTTATGGGGGAACCTACCCACCTCAAGTTTATACTGCATTAGGGCTGTTTATTCAGCCTTGAGACTGGAGTAGCCCCGTCAGCTGTAGAGCAACTGACTATTACAGCAACAATTAAAAAGTTAGTGGTCATGCTCCAAAAGAATTAAGTCACATCCGGATGAGCTTCTAATCTATACGTTACGGAAGCGTTTCTGTTAGCACCCGAGAGGGGTGCTGCAGCATACCCTGCTATGCCTCATTTTTATATGCAAATATACTCTGGTCATCATCACATGTGAAATATAGGAAATGTCAAACAGGACATGATTTTAAACTTTAGTAACAGTTGCTCACTTTAAAATATTCAAGCTGAATGCTGTTGGGCAATTTCAGTTCAATGCTGCACGACTCAGAACTATTTTTATCATTATGTACATAAGAAAGTCAAGTAAACGTAACAAATGATTAGCATCACATCTTTCCCTATTTCCCCAACAAAACTGTGGCTTCTGTTTCATAAAAATCTCATTTACATTTGCACAGAAGTGGCTAGAGTAATCAGAATTCATTGGTCAAACTGAAGTCTAAGTTACCACCACAACTGCTTCCCTAATACCTCCCTTTTTTTACTATTTTATAATGTGTATTTGCCCACTCTCTCATTTCACAGATCATGCTTTTCTACTCCCCTTAGGATAAAAGGAGTATCTAGTTGTCAAAGTTAGCAAATAATTGTGATGCTGAAATTCCACAGCCTCAGGAGCACTGTGGAATTTTACCATTACATTTCAGAACAACAGAGGTGATTAAAACAGCCCAAATTAGAATATAATCCTGTTAACTGCACTATAATTATCAGCTTCAACGACAGGGAAAAATGCTGCAATTACTATGTCATCTGTCTTGTCACAGATTGTGATTAATTACTATTCTTGCTATGACACCCACTCCACTTATTCCTTTGCATCCAAAATCAACAGATCCACATGCATTTCTCAGCAACCCCACAGCTTATCTCATAACACTATTCAGAGCCTCTTAAGGATATTTTCTACTTCCTTTTTGAAAAAAAGGAAACAAAGTAATAGCTGAGACAGTATGGTACTTAAGTGTTTCAGCATTCTTTCTTGTTGAATTTTTCTACTCATGAAGGCGAGGAAATTAAACAGATCTCGGAGCCATTATTTCGGGGACAACGAGGGTGCAGCCAGTTGCAGCACCATATTCTCTTAACCCACCCAATTTCAATGATCTTCTTGGTTCTCAGGAATCAGCACCTTCCACAAATACCAGTGGTTTGTTCTTGTGTGGTGCCTGTTCTAGCGTGGAACTAGCTTCTCGTAGGTAATAGCCATTAGCAATATCAGCATCTCTATTCCATGCTGTGTGATGAAAGGGTTACTCACCTGGTGCAGTAACTGGTGTTCTTTGAGATGGGTATCCCTATGGGTGCTCCACTTTAGATGTCATCACGTCCCGCAGCCTTGATTGGAGATCTCAGCATTCACTTGGGCCGTGCGCATGCAGGTCTTGTTTCGCGGTGACATTGGCGCATCTTCTATCGCTCAGAAGGCCCCACCCCCTCAGTTCTTTCTCCACTTCAGAGTCCAGAACTCTGAAGTAGAGGGGAGCAGAGAGGGTACTGGAGCACCCACAGGGGGACACATCTCTGAGAACACCAGTTACTGCACCAGGTGAGTACATCTTTCTTCTTCTTCAAGTGATGTCCCTGTGGGTGCTCCACTTTAGGTGATTATAGAGCAGTACACGGTATAAGAGGAGGGACTTCAGAATTTAATTGTTTTGTACAGATGACAGTACTATTAGTCCTAGTGTGGCATCCTTGACTGATGCCTGATCACTAGCATTATGTTTTATAAAGGTATGAGCTGATGCCTATGTTGCAGCCTTGCATATGTCCATTATAGGAACATGTTCAAGGAGACTACTGAAGTGGATATTGCGGTTGTGGAATGAGTTCTGGTCCCTGAGGGCACCTGTAAGCCTCTTTGTTCATAGCGTAAGTGAATGAATATTGAAATCCACTTAGATAGTCTTTGGCTGGAGATGGCCCTGCCCTTTGAGCGCTCTGCTAGTGACACGAATAGTTTGTCTGACTTTTGAAATAGTTTTATTCTCTCCAGATAAGAAGCTATGGCCCTCCTGACATCCAGAATGTGTAAGTGCCACCTCCTCTGGACTGGAATGTGGTTTCGGATAAAAGGTAGGTAGGTGGATGGGTTGGTTAATATGGAAAAACGACACTACCTTTGGTAGGAATTTAGAGTATGGTCTAAGGATGATTTTATCTTTGTGAAATATGCCATCAGCACACTAGTCTCTCCTCCTCGCGGGCAGATGTAATAACAACCAGAAAGGAAACCTTCATGGACATGTGGAGGAACAAACATGTTGCTAGAGGCTCAAATGGTGGTCTAGTAATGACACTGAGTACTAAACTTAAACTTCACGATGGTGTGGGGGCACGAATGACTGGAACTACTCTGTAACCCCACTAAAAATCTTTTTACTGTCAAAAGTCAGGAGAACTCGTCAGGAGAACACTGTTGTATCATTCATTTTGTTGTGGAATACGGCGATTACCGATAGATGTACTCTTATGGAACAAATTGATAACCTTGATTTCTTTAGTTCCATTATATATTTGCGAATCATGGGACTAGAAGATGGCGCATCAATTCGTCGCTCTTCACACCATAGTTGGAATCTATGCCACATCTGCAGGTAAGTCTTCCTTGTTGTTAGCTTTCTGCTGTTTAATAATATCTGTCTCACCTGTTCAGAGCATTGCAATTCTTCGGGACAAAACCACTTATTAGCCATGCTGTGAGGTGAAGTTTTCATATCTCTGGGTGATAAATTTGGCCCGCATCCTGATAGAGGAGATCGTGTCTCAGGGGAAGCGTGATCCGTTTGTGTATTGACATGCTCAGGAGATTGGAGAACCATGTTTGTTTCAGCCAAGCTGGCGTTGTCAAAGTTGCCTTGTCGGCCTCTATTTTTTGCATGGTCTTGTGTATCATTGGCATGGGTGGAAACACATATAGTAGTCCCTCACCCCAGTTGAGTATGAAGGCATCCCCCATTGATCCTGGCCCCAGTCCTGCTCTTGAGTAGAAAAGATGGCATTTGCAATTCTGTTTTGTGGCAAAGAGATCTATAGTTGTCCCCATTGGTGGAAAATTTCTTTCAGGATGTCGTAGTTCAATTCCCACTCTTGATTTTGTGCGAAACGTCTTCTTAGTTTGTCTGTGATGTTTTGTTTTCCGGGCAGGTATGCTGCCAATATGCCGATAGTGTGTTTTATACACCAATTCCATAGTCTCACTGATTCGCTGCATAGGGAGTGGGATCTTGCTTCCCTCCTGGAAGTTTATGTAGAACCTGCATGCTATATTGTCCATAATTTTTATTGATTTGTTCTTTATGTGTGGCAGAAAGTCTCGGCAAGCGTTGCGCACTGCCTGAAGTTCTAATATGTTTATGTGAAGGTAAGTTTCCAATTCTGACCATCTGCCCTGAATTGTGTATTTCTGCATGTAAGCTCCCCCATCCTAGGAGTGAGGCATCGGTGGTGATCATAATCGATGGCTTCCAGGAAAAATGAATTCTTGTCATCATACTGGTTTTCTTGAGTCCACCTTATCAGAGCCCTTTGCCACATTTGGTATTAAGACACTGTTCAGGCTGCGTCTGTTCAGTCTATATGCTGAAGTGAACCACACTTGGAGACATTGCATGTGTAGACGTACAAAATACACTATGAACCTTGTAGCTGCTGTGAGACCCAAAAGCTGTAGAGCTACACTGTTACAGTATAGCTGTTCCTTAATAGTATCAGGTCCATAATAGCTCTGAACCTTGGCATTGGTAGTGATGCCCTGACTATTGTTGAGTTCAAGGCCACTACTATAAATTCCAGACATGGAGTTGGATTTAAAGTGGACTTTTCTATGTTTATCCTTAATCCAAGTTTTTGAAATATTTTTATGGCTTGATCTGTAGCTTGTTTGGCTAGGTTTTGGAGACTGTAAATATTAGGAAATGCCTGTGCGCTGGGTGGAGAGTAATGTGAAAACATGCGTTCTGTAGGTTGAGGGCTGAAAACCAGTCCCCCCTTTGCAGTGCCAGTATTATAGTTGTTAGAATGACCATTTTCAATTTGTCACCTCACAAATTTGTTTAATGCCCTGAGGTCTAATATAGGTCTCCATCCCCCACCCTTTTTTGTACTACGAAACAGTGGGAATGGAATCCTTTTCCCTACATGCTGAGACAGTACATGTTCTATTGCCCCTATTTGTAGAAGATGTTTTATTTCTTGTAGCAATACTTGCACATGAAATGGGCCCCTGAGAAGGGATAAGGAAGCGTAATGGAGGGGTATGGATATGAATGGAATGGTGTATCCTGAGTTGATTATTTCCTAAACCCATGTGTCTGTTATTGTTGACCAATTGGGATGGAATGGTCTTAAGCAGAATTCAAATTTTCTCTTTAGTGAGGCTGGCACTGCGTGCTGATTCGGGTTTCTCAGACCCTCCACCAACTTTTCAAAACTGTTGCTTAGATAGTGTAGGTTGAAAAGTGGAGATGACTGATGTGGCTGTCTGCATCATGATCTTGTCTTCCCCTTTGAGGTTCGTAATGTTTTTACTGGGGTTCAAAAGGGGATCTGTGAGCATAGGGCTGAAACTTGTGTTTTTTCTTTTTGTTCCAGGTGTATATATGCTGCTCAGTGTTCTGAGGGTTGCCCTGGAATCTTTCATTGAGTGGCGGATTTCATCTGTCTTCTCAGCAAAAAGCTGTGTTTTGTCAAAGGGTAGGTCTTCTATTTTTGTTTGTAGCTGTCTTGGAAGACCAGTGGGACGAAGCCATGAAGTCCTACACATGACAATGGCTGTGTCTGTTGTCCTAGCCATGGTATCTGCCATGTCTAAAGTAGTCTGCAAGGATGTTTGTGCTGCAATTTGTCCTTCATTAATCAGTTTTTTTTTAAATTGATCTCTTTTAGTGTCTGGGATGTCACTGGTAAATTGTGACAAATTCTCATAAATGTTGTGAACATAATTAGATAGGAGTGCTGCATAATTAGAGACCCTCATTAACAAAGTAGAGGATGAGTAGACTTTCCTGCCTAATAAATCAAGATGTTTCCAATCCTTGTCATGTGGTGTGACTTTATAGTTTGTCTGTTTTCCTCTCTGATTAGCAGCATCTACCATAAGTAAGTTCATAGGTGGGTGAGTAAATAAAAATTTCATCCCCTTGGCTAGAATGTAATACTTCCTATCATTCCTCTTCTTGGTAGGAGGAATGGTTGCTAGTGTCATCCATATATTATTAGCAGGTTCCATTAAAGCCTTGTCCATGAGATTTTGAACCGTGTTGCCATATGCAATATTTTCAGCAACTTGTGGTGAGATTCTGTTATTTCCTCTAGAGGGATCACCAAATCTTCAGCTACCCTCTTAAAAAGATAGTTGAACTGTTTGGGATCATCAACAGCGGGGGGAGTGGGGAAGAAGAAGAATCACAGTTTCATCTGGGGAAGATGATTAATTTGTGGGAGGAGATATATCCTGATCCACGGTGAAGCTCTCCATTTGGAGGTTCCTTCCGTGCTTCAGCCACTGTATTTGAAGTTGATCGTCTCACAGATTTTGTTGTGCTGACATGGGAGTTAGTAGGTCTCTCGTATACTCTCAAATGGGAAGACCAGGCAACCAGTTATGCCATTGCCTGTGATATGGCATAGGAGAGGGCAAAATATGGTGGACCATAGAAGGGATATGGCTTGCGTCCCCTATGGTAGGCATAACCAGGAAGTGATAGCGAGGGTCTGGTAGGAAAGGAGTGCTCAGATGAGAACTGAGCTTCCTCTGCATCACTATCATCAGGACTGAGGGAGCGTACTGGTTAAAATGCTTCATCATGTGCAAAATGTATTGGAGACTCCAGGGTGCCTTCTGATCTTGGAGATGAAGACTGCACAGATTGCATGTGATGCTGCTCCTTTTGCCTCAAGGTGCCAGGGTCTGCACCGTGGTGCCCATCAGTTCCACGGTAGTAGTCAGTATCGAGGAGGTACAGTGAGTGGTGTGTCACTAACAGCCAGTGCCTTCCTAATCATCAGTGCCACGGCTGGTACCTTACTATCAGTGCCACAGCCTGCATATCATCTATTGCCAGTACTGTGATCAGAGTTGGTGCTGATGTGTCTCTCGGCACCGAACTTTTCTTCAGTACCGCGGAGTCTGGCAGTGCCAAAGTTGGCGGTTTCTGCACCATGTTTTTATGCAGTGCCGTACTGGAGGACGACAGGTTTTGAAAGTCGCTCGACTCCTCACTAGGATGTTTTTGGTCCTTAGATGGCACTGACCGAGTTGTATCTGAGGATCCTTTTGCCTCTTTGGTACTCGGTTTGGGGGACACCCTCTTAGGCGAACATTTTCTTTTTACCGCACAGCTAGAAGTAGGGGAAGAGGTTCTTCTCTTTGGCATTCATTCTGCTTCAGGCTTCTCCAGTCCTGGGTCAGATGAGGGTCTGAGGGATTTTTCCATTAGAATTAGCTTCAACCTCAGGTCTCTGTCCCTCTTGGCCCTTGCTTTGAGATTTTTGCAGTGTGTACACTTCTGTGACATGTGGGTTTTGCCCAAGCAGTGTACACAGAGTAAGTGTGCATCGGACACTGACATAGCCTCTCTTAAAACCAGGGAAACCTGGCATGTCTTACTACTATAAGCTCTGCCACATGGAGAAGAGAAAAAAATGTATTTATTTTTTAAGAACAGATAAGTAACTGACTAAATTAAACTTAACTATGACTAAACCATACTAAATTACTCTAAAAACGGTCAACAAGGAAAAATATTTCTGACTGCTGGCGATGCTGTCTCGGCCTGTGGATAGTTGAGAAGGAACTGAAGGGGTTGGGCTGTGCAGGCTATAGAAGACGCACCAACAGTGTCTCGACACAGGAGCTGCGCACGCGCGGTCCAAGCTAATATGGCTGAGAAGATCTCCGATCAAGCCGTGGGACGTGACAACACCTAAAATGGAGCACCCACAGGGACATCACTCAAAGAAGAACCTCACCTTCTTCAGTCAGACAAGGCACCAAACTCATTCTTCTGGTTAATGAGAAGCTATCAACAGCAGCCTTCCCCCAGACACTAGTATATGTACCAATATTGATACATATACCTGTACTGATACTTCCAGTTTATATGACTGGTAGAAGTCTTCTCTCCCCCTCTTTAATGAGCTTCCTTGTTGGATCCCAGTGCAGTACCACTGCTTGCTTCTCTGATGGGTCATGGTATTTGCTTTCTAGTCAGTTGTGAACAATTTAAGCTGAAATTGGAGTATGAGCAGCTCCAAATGCAACTCAGATGATCACAAAACTTTGATATGACCAGGCTCACATAACTGCCCACAAGCTGATGTGCAATGGAGCCCTTTTTGTCTCTTTATGATGTGGTATGAAGGTGACCTAGACAGTTTACTTTTAAGAAAAACATTTTCCTTCTTTTTCTTCACATTAGAAATTCAGGTCTTATCTACTCTGGAAGACTGATAACTGGACATCTGATAGGATGACATCTCAAGTGGAGCAACTTTTATTCAAACTATTTAAAAACACTTTTTTTGTTAATGCCCATTTAACTTAAATAGGCAAGAAACATTTGGGAAAAAGACATCCTTAAGATTCAACACTCCTTCAACTTGTTCAGTTAAGATTGGCAAGACCTCTAAATTCATATTCTGAAACTATTAATGAGTCTTTCAGTAAAGACAGGATAGACCAGATCTGTTATGTCTGCTATTTCTAAGATTAAAAAAATGAAAAGCAGGAGGAAGAAACTCTTTAAAAAGATTAGGGGGGTGGTGGGCTCTGAACATCCCTTTTCAAGTTTTCTTTCATCATTAAAAAAAATGAGGCAGAAACCCAATTGTTTTCTCCTTCGCAAGTCACCTCTAAGCTATTCAGCTAGTACAGTTGCCACAAAAGACTTGGAGCTACAGGTTTTTTGGCACCTTATACATTGCTATGATACAAATTTCTGTTTCGTTTGACCTTAGAGCAGGTACCAAAATGTCCTTGGAGAATGAACGATTGGGCTTTTAAGCTTTTTGGGCCTTAGGCCTGCCTCAGCTGTCCACAATTGACAGGAAAAAAAGCCTAATTTCTCTTGTGCCTTTGTTGTTTTATATTTAATTACAGAGCATTACTTTGTACTTCTAACACATTAAGTTGTCCATACAACTTTCCCCTAACAAGTCCCTATCAATAGCTAGGCTATAGTTTGGAGCTGTGTAGTTGTTAGCAGTTTTAAGATAATGCCTATTAAATGAAATTATGTTTTAGGGGGAAAAAACCACTGAAAATTGAGATCTTAGTGCAGATTCACAAGAACAAGTAGTGTGACAGGGTGCTAGGCAGGGTGCTTAGCCAGCCCCCTGTGAAGGTAAAGCAAGGTAAATTGTAGCTGGCTAGGGACCCCTCTACCTGATTGGCGAATGGGAAGCAGATATCAGAGGCTATATACAGGTCCAGGCAAAGGAAGTAAGGAGAGAAGCCAAAGGGTGGAAGGTGAACAAAGGCTCTTCCTGCCTGGAGGCCAGAGCTGAGAAGTCCCTGAGATTGCTAGCCTAACCTGTATACAATAAGGAAGAGGTGGAACTGCAGACGGTAAATGAACTGCACTGGTGATTGCTGAACTGAAGGGTCTGAGTGGTTTTGTGAGCCAGGAGGAGGCAAGGTCAGAGAGGAACCCCTGGTGGTGCACTGCTACAAGCAGATTTTCACTGACTGAAATACAAGTATGTACATACATGGATGCATGACAATTTCATCATCATGTAATGAGATGAAATATAATTAAAGCTGTATTTATAATTTTCAGTAGTATTTTGAGTAAGCAGCTTCTAATTACTGGTGAACAGATTTAGATAAATAAAAGCACTGGAGATAATTGATATTCTGACAAGTCACAAAAGCAAGAATGCCTGTATTCACTAATTACTAAAATGTCTGTATGACACTGGATTAGAAAGAAAATTCTACTTATATGCATACATATATGATGCGTTTTTTAAATACACAATCACATTTTTTCCCCGCACAGGTCCACCACCTCATTTAGTGCGTAGGATAAAGGAGGCCAAATTAAGATTGCATGGGTAATCTTGTATCTGGAATTATCTAACAGTGCTTGTCTTTGAAACAAATAATTTTCTTTTAACTTGTTTAGTGTAATATATTGGCGTATCACTTTAATTCTACAGAGCTTTTCACATCCAAAGATACTGTAACTTAAATAAGTGCTTTATAGACTAGATTAAATGTAGTAATTCAGAAAATTAAACAAGAACTTTTAATACTTCTTAATGACTATGTTCCAGACTGGTATAAATTCTAGGGAAGTAAGTTTTTTGTGGTTTTTAAACACAAAATGTAATTTCCTTCTATTAATTTTGAAATTTCAAATGTGTATTTGAACAGCTTGTCTGCTGTTTTTTTTTCATATAGTCCTGCAGTAAATTCACTGTACTATTTAGAGTACAGGATAAAAATTATCGGTGAGATTCTCACTTCCATTCCATCCCCTGTATGTCAGGTAAGAGGACAGAAGCAACATAAAAAGGCCTTGGACCCCCAAATGTGACCATGAGAATTCCCCCAGCACAGGAGTTGAGGAAGACAGCTGTGAGGCTGCCTTCTAAGAATCCCCTTGGAAGCCGTAGCAAAGGAGGTGTGAAAGATGTATCAAGGGTGCACCTGCAGCTAGGGTTCCAGGTGGCATTGCAACCCATAGGGCAGCCTCGGAAGGATGCCATAATTTAGCTCTCTAGGGATGTCTAAATTATGGTGGGTCACTTAGCCCCAGAGAAGCCCAGAACTGGGATAGCATAAGCATGGCTTACAGCCCCTTAGATCCCCTTCCGCAGGGGCTTCAAGTTCTGTGCTGCACTTATCTTTCTTGACATAATCAATGAATATGTATTCATATGGAGATATTTGACATGCTTTATTAGTGCATTCAAGCTCTTCCTGGTGAAGTGCATGGATTAGAGAGACTCCTCAAATAAGGTGGTTAAGATGATGGACCCAAATTTCCTCAACAATCACTTTGTTCTACTGTAGCTTTCCCACAGTAAGGAAAAGCCCTCAAAATAGGAAATTGAAAGAGCCAGAGATCCTTGTGGGTATAATTTAGATTTTGTACTCCCCTCACATACGAGGATGTCCAGTGTGGCAAGGGCAAGTTGTCTGAAAAAGAAAAGAGCAAGAGGCAGAATGACATATAATAAGCCTCCCACTGTTTGTGGGCGGCTTAAAAATACTGTTTTAAAAGTCTCTTATCGACCTTTCATGCATTAATGGGTATTGGTCTTTATAACTAAGAACATACGTGATTATGGCACTTCACAAACTCATAGAAATGTAGGTCAAGAAGGGACCTTGAAGCTATCAAGTCCAGCCCATTCTGTGTCAGGAACTCAGCTGGCTCTGGGCATGGTTGCTTGGCCTAACAAACCCTCACTAAATGGGTGTGCTCCCTGACTGGACAGAGGGAACAAGAGATCATCCCTTAAGCCTTTTAGTAACAGCAGTACAGTAGCTGCTCAAGGCATTCCATGCCCACAGCTGCACCAGACCTGCCACCTATACCAGCCCTTGCTCCAACCCATGCCTGTCCCGACTCCAGCCCTAGTCCCTACTTTCCTCAGAATGTCTGACTCCTGGCTCTGACCACTGGCTTGTCTACAGACCACGACTCCAGCTTCTCCCTTTGGCTCTGTTTTGGCTCCTGACTCCACTATTGACTTGTCTCCTAACCAAGACTCCAGTTCTGCTCTTTGGTTCTATTCTAACATCCAATTCTGACCATTGGCTTGTCCCCTGATTCTGCCCCAGTCAATAGGCCAGATTCCTGTTCTGACTACTAAGTCACACCACCTACACCCCAGTGTGACACAATGCAGTGAGGCAGGACCAAGTAAACCTAAACCATCCTTAACATGTGTTTGTCCAAGCTGTTCTTAAAACCTCCAAGGAGGGGGATTCCACAACATCCTTTGGAAGCTTATTCCAAAGTTTAACTACCCTTTATTAGTTAGGTTAGGTTTTAGGAAAACTTTCCAACATTTCCCTTTCTGCAGATTACACCAATCACTTATCAGATTACACCAATCACTTATTGTAATATCTACAGTGGACATGGAGAATAATTGATCACAATCTTCTTTATAACACATCTGTTAGCAAGAAAAATTCTAACTATTTTCTGTAATCTCTATACTTATTTTTGGAATGGGAGCTAGACATTCATTTGCTGTACATCTTTAAAGAAGATTGGAAAATATGCATATATTTATAATTTTCCAGGTATCACCATTCCATTTGAAGAGTAAATAAATATTGCTGATTTAGGAAAGCTACATGGTAGCAATATTAAATTTTTTCTAGATTATGCTACATAGTAACTAACTAGAAAAAGCTACGTTTATTTACCCAGTGGTTTATTTTAAAATATTCTATTCAAGTGCATGTTCAAACTGGAAAAGGTGCAGAGAAGGGCTACTAGGATGATCCGAAGAATGGAAAACCTACCTTATGAAAGGAGACTCAAAGAGCACGGCTTGTTTAGCCTAACCAAAAGAAGATTGAGGGGAGATATGATTGATCGCTATAAATACATCAGAGGGATAAATACCAGGGAGGGAGAGAAATTGTTTAAGTTCGTCACCATGTGGACACAAGAACTAATGGATATAAACTGGCCATCAGGAAGTTTAGACTTGAAATTAGATACAGGTTTCTAACCATCAGAGGAGTGAAGTTCTGGAATAGCCTTCCAAGGGGAGCAGTGGGGACAAAAAACCTAGCTGGCTTCAAGACTGAGCTTGATAAATTTATAGAGGGAATGGTATGATGGGACAGCCTAGTTTGGCAACTGACTGATCTTTTGACTATTGGTGGTAGATATGCCAATGGCTTGAGATGAGACATTTGATGGGGTGGGTTCTCAGTTATTACAGAGAATTCTTTCTTGGGTGTCTGGCTGGTGAGTCTTGCCCACATGCTCAGGGTTTAACTGATCACCATATTTGGGGTTGGGAAGGAATTTCCCCCCCGTACAGATTGGCAAAGGCTCTGGGTTTTTTTCGCCTTCCTCTGTAGCATGAGGCACAGCTCATTTGCTGGTGGATTCTCTGTACTTTAAAGTTTTTGAACCAGGATTTGAGGACTTCAGTAACTCATTCATAGGTTAGAGGTTTGTTACAGGAGCAGGTGGGTGAGGTTCTGTGGCTTGCACTGCGCGGGAGGACAGACTAGATGAGCATATTGATCCCTTCTGACCTTAGAGCCTATAAGTCTGTTTCATATTAAGAAATTAAAGCCTATAAAATTAAACTTCTTGCAATGCAAATATTTATTGTACTCCTGCACATGAGGAACATAGGAAATGCATGAAATTTATAGTGAAATTTGTAAGATGGTTCATTGGAAGAAAATTTAAACCAACTGAAATGGACTCGATTAAAAGAACCCCCCCACTTTCCCATCATTCTTTATTTACTAAAAGATACAATTTTCAAACATGACAATTGGCAATTGTGTGCGCAACATGACTTCTTAAAAGAAAAATAATTTTCAGAGTCCTGAGCACCTGCCCTTGAAAAACCATACCCTTCTAAGCTGACTAGTGATTCTGGGTGCCCAACTTGTCACCTTTTAAAATCTTGGCCTAATGAAAGACATAGGGAAAAATGAAGAGCAATAATTGTACACTTTTTGGCTAAAAAAATGAAAATTTCTCTAACCAAATAATCTCTTCACCCAACATGCATTTAAAAGTGTAATATTTTACCCATCAAAAGATGTCTTCAAATATCAGATACAAACTATTCTGGAGAAGCTAAAATGAAACATTGCATCATTCAACTTAATCCCCCAGCGCAATGACAAAAGCTGAACAAAACAAAGGTGAATTTGATTGTGTATTTTCTCCCCTCTATGTTCAGTGGTAACACAGAACGACAATACAGTGATTTACCAGAGCAATGCAAATTCTAAGGGCTAAAATTTTCTAAGGCTTTGCCTGGCCATCAGGAAGAAGAGAGCTTGGAGCTCCTTTAAGATTTCCTCCACTGATTACGAGCCAACGGCAAAGAGAAGAGTTACCTGAGCCGAGGGCAACTGGGGTTACCTGAGCCGAGGGCAACT
>ML675604.1:8340693-8471960 GCA_007922155.1 Mesoclemmys tuberculata | reverse complement strand
GTTACCTGAGCCGAGGGCAACTGGGGTTACCTGAGCCGAGGGCAACTGGGGTTACCTGAGCCGAGGGCAACTGGATGAGGCTGGCTCAGATAAGAGACCTGCGTATTGTGGAAGGGAGAATATTTTACCCTGCTCTCTCCAGGCACTCACTCTCACCATGGATCAGGAGCACCACTCACCCTCCCACCAACGGGATCAAAGTAGAACCAAGTTTTATGATTAGCTGTGGGCATTACATTAGTTGTCTTTCTTTTGGGGCTGAAGAAGGAATCTGTCACTATCAGACTGGCTGGGGCAAAATGTGTTTTTGTTTTTTGCCTTCCTTACAGCAGGTAAGGGACTCCATCGGGTATTTAATGATGTTAAGTCAAGTTCTTGCAGCTTCGCAGCTGTCCTGTGCAGATCTTTTCCATAAGGGGTCCAGTTCCCTGATAAATTGGAGTTGAGAATCTGGGGAAAGGGAGCTGGCATTCCTAACGTCTGATACAGCACTGAGACAACTCTTCCCCACATCCCTTCATCCTCCTAGAGGAGAGGGTGGTGGAATCTCAGCAAAAGGCAGGTTGGGGACTGATGATGGCAGCCCTCCCAAATAGGTGGGGGAATGATTAAGGAAAGAATGACAACGACCTACACTATATGATTTATTGATGAGTTAATAAAATTGTGGCCTAGTTAACCCATATCCCTTCAATCTTTTTTTTCTTCCTGAGGAGTTAGGACAATGCCCCTGCATTTAATTGCAGGTGCAAATCTGAGTATCTGTGCCTCAAACTATCTGACTATGGGTGCAGACCAGGCAGAGATGTAAATACTTCTATTTCACCTGTTTTTTGCTGATGTGAACTGTGTCTACTAAAAAAGTAGGTGAAGCCTCAGTCCTTTGATTCCCCCCCGCCCACTTAAAGTCAGAAGCACACAATTATAAATAATTTTTTTCCCCATGATATTCTTTGAACATTATTTCATATCATTTTGCAAAATACTCAGTTAAGGTTTTTCTGAAGTACTAAAGGTAAAATTTTACTACAAAAAAGTAAAGGTTATTTCAGAACAACAATGACTCAATTTACCTTTATCCTGTCCATGTATGCTTCCATTTTTAACTGCTCCACAGCTTTTCTTGCCTGAGATATATTGGTTGTGCTGTTATTAGACATTATTTCCTTCATTCTGTTTTCCTAGAACAGTCAAAGTTAAAGCATTTGAAAATTTGCTTTTCTAGACAAATTCAGAGAGACTTGGTTAGAACACTTATCTAATACAATATAGTGATTAGATTACAGTGAATTCTCTGTAGATTAACAAAAAATATTGAATGTAAAGTTACCATTGTTAGACTGTATAAATACAAATATAAACTACACGGTGAGGAAATAAGCAGTTGTTCAATAATCCAGCCATTCTCAATTTCCCTGTACATCATCATCTACCATCCTCCCCACATATTTGCACCCTCCAGCACAAACATTCAACCTTCACTCTGAGCATAATTAACATGCCAACTCACAAACTACCTAATTTAGATTGCCAGTATAGCTCACCCATTCACACAATACAAATACATCTCAACCATCATTTGCAGTTTTATTCTACGCCTCACTTACACACTAAAACAAAGCCACACACAGATCTGTGTACACGGTGTATGAAAGGCACACCAATCCTGATAAAGTAATCTGTTTTGATGACTGATAAGTAATCAGAAGAGTCAGAGTCAAGACTGCCCACAGGTTGTTTAAAAAAAAAGGGGGGGGGCCAGATCTGAGTAAGAGAAGAGAAGCAATCAAGGTTGTACAGGGGAAGTAAGGAATTGAGTGCATATGGAACCTTCAATGACTGTTTATTTTCTTGCTTTTTGTGGTTTCCATGTTTGTGATACGCACTTTATTAGGCTAAACATAAAAAAAAAATCAAACAAAACCCCCATTAAGTGTAGAAATTACATAATTTGTTTTTAAAAGCAGGGTATCAACTTTGACACCTGATTGCAAACTATGAATGTTAACAGAGACAAGGTGGACAAGGTAGCATCTTTTATTGGACCAACTTCTGTTGGTGAGAGAGACAAGCTTTCGAGCTTACACAGAGCTCTTCTTCAGATCAAAGAAAAGTACTCAGTGTCACAGCCAAATACAAGGTGGAACAGCTTGTTTAGCATGAAGAGTTAACATATCCTGCAAGAGACCATTCAAGGTGAAGTGGGCAGTTAACACCTCTGCAGTCATAGAACAAAGGAGGGTTAGTAGGTAAGGTAGTAAGTAGGTAGATTGTGGTAATGAGCCATAAATCCACTGTCTGAGTGTGATTTTCAGTGTCTAGCAAAGTTATGAATTTAAGCTCCCAGACTTGTCTTTTGACAGTGTTGTGCAGGTTTCCTTTGAGGATGAGACTGAGAGGTCAGATATAGAGTGATCATTTAGTGAAGTGTTCACCCATAGGTGATATGGTGTTTTGTCTTATTTTTCTGTGTGTTAATTTGAGAGTGTAATGATTGTCTTGATTCACCCACATAGTTGTTATTCAGGCATTTAGTGCACTGGATGAGGTACTCCACATATTGTGAGAGACAAGTAGGACTCATGGGTCTTAAAAGATGTTTTGTGGGGAGGCAGGGGGAGTGATCACGATAGCAGTGGAAGTATGTCTGCATTTTTTCATTGGTTGTTCTGGCAGAGTTTGGGGCCGCTTTTGAGTTGGTGGGTTCTGGTCAGTGGGGAACTTACTTCTGATGAGCTTGGTGAGGTTTGGTGAGATTCGAAGATCAGATGAGGGGAGTTCAGGAAAGGTTTCTTTTAGGATTGGCTCCCCATAAAATATGGGTTGGAACTGTTAATGATACTTCAGATGGATTCCATATCGTAACATTGCCTTCACAAAAAAACCCAACAACCCAAAAGACACTCCACCAGAAAAGCAGGTCAAATCATGGATCAGTCCACCCAAATACCTCAAGAGAACCCTGTAGGCCTGCCTTGACATAAATAACTTGCTACACAACGTAGTGGGCATAATTGGAAAGGTGAATGGAAGGTTAGAGTTGTAAATAGGGGCTTGACAAAGAGTATGCTGGAGTCAGTATGTCTGTGCTAGCTAAGATAAGCAGCAATGCCTTGATTCCAGGGACTATTGACAAAATAAGCCTGGAATGTAAAGATCAGTTTCAACTGAACAGCACATGGACAGAGCATGCTATACAGGGATTGGTTCCTGCAAATTAACGAAGCCAATTACCCACCCCCAAACTTGAGTCTGATCAATTTAGCATAGCTTTGCTGCATGCCAAATAATGCAACCTGAGTGATGAAATCCAGAGTTGAACAGAGTTTTTGGATCTCAGAGAATGGATTAAGTGTTCCCCCAAAACTGGGCAAGATATTCTGCATAAGCCTAATGGAAGAAAGAAGTTCCAGAGAAGCCCAACAAACCTGCTTCAATATGAAAAAGCCCTCTTAACACACACCCCTAATCGTCACCTACCACCGATGGTGTGTTTTTCAGAGGTGAAGTTGGTAGAGTGGAAGTAGGGATATGTGGGAGGTAAGAAAGAACAATGGGTACCGAGGCTGGCTCCAACAAGGCAATGGGAAACTCCATCTCCACACTCAACTCATCCTCAGTGGGCTCCCCCCTCCAACAGATTGTTCTGCACAGATTTACTCCATGCATTTCCAATATCCTTTTGTCTCTCCCTGTCTTCTGGAAGAGTTGCTGCACAGTGCACCAAGGGAGCAGATGCTAAGGCAACCCTGGGTTGAATCTGGTCAGAGGATTGGGGGAGACCAGGGCTCCCAGATGGCCTAAGACATAATGGAGCCAAGTGTCTCTATGCCAAAGAATTGGCAGTTGAAGTGTTCTCCTCTGAAACTACTGCTTCTTCCAGGTGTGCTGATGGAGTACTTCATGGGGGAAGAGGAGCTGGGAGCCTTTGGTCCACAGAGCTTCACCACAGACACACACTGGTGTGTGGCATGTAGACACTAAGTTCAGATATCAGTGCTTGAAGGGATTCCCCCGACAGTCTGCTGCATAGTGAATGAGGGGACACAAGGCATGTCTTGTGCAATGCAACAGTTCTTATGTCATCGCTAGACACCTGGGTTCAACTCTTGATTGGAGGTCAAATAGTAACTGTACTTAGGTAGTCTTATCCAAGTTTCCCAATTTGCATGCAATTCTGTGCAAGTAGTTTCTGCTTTAAGACTCAATCCAACTTCCATTGAAATCAATGGAAAGATTCCAATGAACTACAACAGATGTGCATGGCACTTTACAGGTATAAAGTGAAACAAAGTTCCTGCCCACGGAGCTTAAAAATCAAATATACTAGTTAAATGATGAGTAAATGTAATATACAGACATATTTGGTGATCTGGTGGTAGATCTTTGGTGATCTGGGGGTAGAAAAACCATCTGGGGAAGCATTTTATGTTTTGGGCCAAAGGTCCTTGGCCTCAGTCCTATGAGCTGACACATTAAGTAGTAAACATTAGGTACTCAGTCAAGTAGCAAACACCTAAATGACTACAAAAAACTTACCTCTGAAATTCAAACAGCATAATTAAATCATTGGCATGCTGAGTATCAGCTATACATCAGAAGTGAACTGATGAACAATCATGTAAGTAAAGTGAGACAGGCTATATTAGTGAGGCAAATTATATAGCTTTTTCCTTGGCTTCATTTGGCTGGATATAAAGCTTACATGCTGTACTATAGATAAAATGCACCTGGCTAATTATTTAACTGTGCATATAGTTTTGTAGAGTAATGAGAAATATAATCACTAGTTTGTATGTAGTCTCTAACAAAGTGCTAGTTGTCTGTCAGTGTTAGGAGGAGTTCAGAAAGGCCTGGAGTTTAGATAAGAACTTGTATACCGTGTACATTCTCACACATGCCTAAAGAGATAACCAGGCCCTAAATCTCAGACAAAGAAAACCAAACTGCGCATACACTCCCACAAAACTTAGACAAAGAAATACACACTGCGCATCCTCACTCAAGCTTATCTATGTAAAATATAGTGATGCTATGTATAAATATTCATGTAATCTTAAAATGTATATAAGGCAATGCCCCAGTATAATCAGGGCTCAGCCTTTGGAAAAGATTCCGCTGAGTCTGTTGTCAACAATAATAAATTGCTGTTTTCCTCACGTCGGTGTCCGTCTCATTAAGTGTGCCATAAATCTTGCTACAAAAGAATGAATTATGTAAATGGTTCATAGCAAAGCACCAAACCAATTAATGAGAGCACAGTTCATACACTTAAATTCTGAATTTCGCAAATTTTATTTGTAAATTTGTATCTCAGCAACTGCCTACCAAAAAGGCACTCAGATAACATAGCGCTAGACATCAGTTACAAAAAACTCCTCGCCCTGCCCTGCCCCCCCCAAGCTGAGAACCACTTCTCTTGGCTAACACTGAATCTTGTGAGATTATTAGAGGGTCTATGGAATGCAGTTGCCGCTAATGGGATAGTAAAATCAACAAAAGTTTAGACTTTACTAAACAGGGAGCACTGCTTTTTAACTGTTTGGATTTCATGAAACATAAAGGGATACAGACTTCACGAATACTATTGCTCCTTCTCTCTATAGCCTTTCTGCAGTAGGATGAAGTGGTAGAATACAAGCACCATAACAAAACATTTGGAATGGCCAGAACTCTAATTTAAACTAAAGCAAGGAAATGGGAGGTGGGCAATAGCAATGCACTCATTCCTATCAGAGATAAGCAATGAAGATGTACCATACCATTAAGGTCAGGAGGAGGAGCCTAGCATTATCTGTACATAAACACTATTAAATTGTACCAGTTGCATCACAAGAAGTCAAGAGGCCTTTACAAAAAAGATTGCACTGTATTCATGGTGTATTTTAACATGTTAGTTAGCTGAGATGAGCGCTAGGCTCCCCTCATGGATTCACCTTGATCAGCTAACATACTAAAATACAACTTGCCCTGTTTATGCCAGGGTTCTTAAAGGAGTTAGTAAAAATGTGTTAGCTAACAAGTTTTAAAAAGTAAACACACCTTTTCTCCTAGTCCTTTGGTCTTTGCTTACATCCATCTGACTTTATTGCTCACGAAGTACAAGATTACACATTTGGATGAGGTGTCTCCCTTCTCAAATGCAAGGAACCACTTTGGAAGTCAACACATAAGAAAAGAACTCCAAATGATTCAACAACATGTCACAAAATCTTTCAATTTCAACTTGGCTTTCCCACTTATTCGTCAGCATAATCCAGTGGGTAGGATGCTAGACTGGGAGTCAGAACAATTCTATACCAGACCCACTCCTGCCAAATTCCTTGATCTCTGTACCTCAGTCTCCCCATCTGTAAAAGCAGGGATGAGGCTATATACCCTTGTTCGCAAAGTACTAGGAGATCTAGGAATGTAAAGTGCTTACAAGTACAAAGAATTATATGCAATATAATATTACAAGGTCATAAACAACTATCTCCTATCACTGTTTTCGCCACTGGTAGCAGATAATCTTCAGTTTGCTTCGATCCTTTGTTGGCCTTTTATAGAACAGGCAGACCCATTTTTATATTTTTTTTCCATAGCACTTAAGCCCTGAGACCAATTAGAAAGTTAATTTTATTTGAATAAAAAAAGTAATTTAAACTCAGTTGAATTAAAATGGCATGAGCAAACTAGCGAATTCTGGTTCCAACTTTTTTTCCAGAAATTCCCTCACCCAAGCTGTACAGCAAAATACAGTGTTACAAGTCTTACATCACACTATCAGAGCTCACTAGCTGATCATAGCTGGAAGGCATGGCACTATTTCTAACATTTAGGACCTGATTTTTAAAGATCTTTAGGCATCTAAAGTTGCAAATATAGTTGCCTAAGCACTCTTGAAAATCCACTTTGTACCTAAATACTTCTAAAAATCCACCCCTAAATCTTACAGTGGTGTCATATACACCACCCCCTGCCCTGCACTCTGAAAAGGCAAGTTTTTCTGATAAAAAACTCATACATTAGAACAACAGAAACAGGCATGTTCCCACTGTCTAGTCCACTATGATGTTTTGGGATATTGAATGACTAGGGTCAGAGGTGTCACAGAAAGCTGTAAAAGAATTTTAAAAAACCCTGCAACAGGCAGTTATGAAATAATTTGTCCATTGGGAAAATTTCTTCCAAACCCACAAGTTAGAGGTTAGTTTGTGCCCTGAAAATATTATATTCTTCCCAATCTTCAAAACCTTTATTATTGTATTTCTGGATGTCCTTGTTATCCATTAACATGTCCAATCTCTTTTTGAACTCTGCTTAAAAATTAAACATGGTTCTCACTAAGGAACTTCACAGTACCATTTTTCCCAATTCCACAGGGCGCACAGTTCCTGGGTCAACTGCATCTCTGATCCCTTTTGGTATCTTCACCTGGACCTCACGTAGGTCTCAAGCCTCTAGCCTGTCACCTGTTTTAGGGTGAAATATACGATTCTTCCACACTCAGACTTGGCCTTGGACTGCATCCCGTGGCACTAACCATGACTATCTCAGCACATCGCAAAAGCTCAGGCTGGGTCTACACTGACGGCAACAAATTTGCTGTCAGATCGATTGCTCTGGATCGACTGAGTGGTCTGTGTAGCTCCACTCAGGTCAATCCAGCAATCGACCAGGAAAACCACCCCGGTAAGTGGTATAGCACTGCGTGGAAGTGAATATTGTTCCCTTTGGCGCAACGCAGTGTGGACAGTGCGCGTAGCAGATGCAGCAAAGTTGATGGGAGATATGCAAGTGATTTGTATCACTTGCGTATCTCCTGTCAACTGCTTCCAATTCCGGAAGGTAAGTGTGGACCGGGCCTGAGATCATACAGTTCAGGGAGCAATGACTGCTATCCAGCAACCAAACAGCCTCCTTAATGCAAAGATTTATTTATTTAGAAAAAAAGCTTTCTAGAGAATACAGAATTTAAACCAATAAACCATCATCATTTACAGTTGTACAGACAATGCTTTGAAGTTGAACCTCAGGTTGGAGCTCAGGGACTGAAGCATAGGGAGGGGAGGGGATGTTAGAGACCAAGCTCCAGCCTGAGCTGCAACTTCAAAGAGTGGTCTACACAGCTATTTTTAAAGCACTAGCATGAGTCCCACTAGCCCAAGTCTGTTAACCTGGAATGAGAGGCTCACTTCAAAATGCTGCATACGCATACTTTTACTGCATTTACACTATTATTACTTAACAGTATTCTTAGACTATAGAGCAGCTTCTTGCTGATCATATCATGGACTTGTCTCCTGTGCCCTGATGTAAATAATCTAGGTCTCTACGGCTCCATTAATGTGGTAAACTGGCATTTTTTTTTATATGAGAAGCATTAACCCACATGGCCTTTTTAGTAAAGATCATGTTTTGTTAACTAGCATATAATATCAAGCAGCTGCTCGCCAATGCCTCTCTTTTGACATGCTGGAAGGGGCTCCTGGGAGCTCCATGATAACATCCTGCCATACACCTGAAGGGAATCTGGGAATGATTTTTCTTCCTCATTCAGTTTACACTCCCTTTCTGGATGCTAACTCACCCTTGCCAAAGATGACTAATTTCTGGGGCTCATAAAAACGCTTCTGAAGAGCATTTTTTTTTCTTTTAAGGAATCAAATTGTACCAAACATTACTGCAAAAACCAAATTCTGCTCTGTTGTTAGTAGGAATTGCACAAATATTTGAGGGTAAATTTTTGCCCTCCACTTTTTCAGGGGCACTGTGTATATTTAGAGAGCTCTATAAATACTTATTCAGTAATTTATATCACGTTAGCTCTATATTTTAACAAGCAAGGAAAATTCAACTTGTCAGCTTCTCATTGCAAGGGCTTGGTCATATTAAACAAACAGCACTACTAGTTTTCTGATAAACTATTTAAAAAGTGAAGATTTGAAGCCATTGTACAATATTTTCTTCTACTTCCAAATATAATCTGAACCCAAGTGATTGTGGTACAGAACTAGATTTAAGAAACCATCTATTTCCTTATGCCCTCTTGCAGCAACTGAGATTGGTGGGGCTGGAATTACTAATGATCATGTAGGATAGTCAATTTGGGAGCCAGAAGCTTTCTTCAGAGGCCCATAACTTAACTACCGTCTTCAACATTTGCTAGTCTACATCTATAGTATCCTTAGGTACAAAGCTCAATACATTTTTAGTTTTATGTTTTGCAGCAAGATAGTGGATTTCTTTTCTCAAACTAGTTCTATAATTTATTAAGCCATGCAGAAGACTAGGACTAAGTGCAATCATGCTAGTTTTTATTCATGCAAGTAGTCTGTTGACTTCAATGGGACTAGCCACATGAGCTAAGATTATTCACATGGGTAATAGTCTAACTCAGGTTCAACACTGAATTGAGGTCCTTATTTCATTCTCCACTTCAATTGCATTAGGAGGATGAACAGCCAAACCCAGAGTCTTACAGTTGTTTGATGAAGGATAAACATATTGAAGGACTTTCAGAAAAGAGAGAGTTAGTATGTCTACTGTTGCGAATATATCACATACACAACAGAAGTTTGGCAAAAATATAGTCCCTCGTGTGATAAGCCAAGGATTTACATAATATTAGCTATCTCTGCTAGCATCACAATCTGTACCATACATCCTTCACCGTCCTGCATGCACAGAGGCAGGAGGGACACCTCCCTGTAAGATGGCTCTTACTCTGACTTCACTTACCTGAAACTGCTTGTACATAGGATAAGACAGAATCCTTCTTCTACTGGCACCCCCTCTCTATGGTTACATGTGACCAAAAAAAACCAAACCTGAAACTGCCTAGTATTAAATTCCCCACATACAAAGGGACAGTTAATTGGCACTGTTGTGAACTGTTCAGAGGTAGGGACAGGCATGGCAGCACCACGCTTCTACTGCTGAAAATCATTTTCTTACCATATAGTGACTTTCAAAATGATTGCTAGTGGGAGGTTGCAGAATGCAAACAGGAATGTTTCTCAGACAGTTGCTTATAGTCATTGATCCTAAATATGGCAAGATGATGGGAAGGAGAGGTTACTTACCGTGCATGGTAACTCAAGTTCTTTGAGAAGTTGGGTCCCTATGGGTGCTCCACTTCAGGATGTGCATGCACCCACACACTTGAGTGGGGATTTTGTCAGCAATGCCCACAGGTTCATGCCTGTGACCTATTCATCCTCAGTGCAAGTACATATGGGGAATAGTGGGCTCACTTCCACTCCAGTGTCTTCTCAACCCTAAAGTCCAAGAATGACTCCAAAGCAAAGCAGAAGAGTGGGTAGTGGAGCATCCATGGGGACAAAACATCTCAAACAACTCCAGTTACTGCACAAGATAGGTAACCTCTTGAAAAATTGTTCCAATGGGAGCTCCATTTCAGGAGATTTCTGAGCAGAACCTCAATTATGGAAGTGTGTGCTGAGGCAGCAGATTCAGCACAGTACATAAAACTGTAATACTAAAAGCCATGTCAACTCTGGAAGCATGCACAAGAACACAGTGCTGTGAAAAAAAGCATCACCACCAATCAAGTAGCATAGCAGCTTTACAAATACATATCCAAAAGAGGTATGTTCTTCAATAAGGCTACAGAGGTAGACTGGGCTCTGATGGAATGAGCAATTGCTCTAGGAGGACTTTGTAACAGGTTAACATGCATCCCAACAGCCATTTAGACAGTTTTTGGGTGAAGATCAGGTACCCTTTTATTGGCTCCATGATAGAGATGAGAGTCTAGAGCAGGGGTCGGCAACCCGCGGCTCCGGAGCCGCATGCGGCTCTTCAGCCGCGGTAAGCTATGTTTTGCGGCTCCAGACTATTTTTCTTTAGTGGCTCTTTTGATAGTAAAGGTTGCCGACCCGGGTCTAGAGGAAACTCTGAAGGGCTTAGTCTTAAAGTAAAAATGAGAGCTCTTCTTAAGTCTAGTGACTAGAGACTAGCCTCTACGACTGACACTTGGGGTAAAACACCAGTAAATGAATGTCCTAATTAATGTGGAACTCTAAAGATAGGAAACAAGGGTAGGAACATAATGCCACCTTGTCACGATAAAGCACCAGGTATGGTGAGTCAGCCATAAGGGCCCCTAGCTCTCATACCCTCTCGGCTGCAGTGACGGCTGTAAGGAACAAGGTCTTGAGAGAAAAACAAAAGGAGAGAACAGCTGTCAATAAGTTCAAATGGGTGTTTTCTCAGCACATTGAGAACTAAATTGAAAGGAGTAGTATGTCCATGGAGGAGTATGTTCTTTGAAAGTAGGAAAGGTTAGAACAGGCCTTCAATAAACCTTGCAGGTCAGGTGAGTGAAGACTGAAAACCCTTCAATGGGTAGCAGGGTGAAAGGCCATAAAGGCAGGTAGGTGAACCTAAACAGAACTCAGGGATATAACCCCAGGGTTTTCAAATTTTGCAAACACTAGAGAATGTTGGAAAAGCAAGACTCAAGGAGGTATAGGTCAGAGGCAGCACCAGGTCTGAGAAGATTTCCACTTTCACAGGTAAGATTTCCTTGTAGTGGATTTTCTATTAAATAGTACTGTTTGGATCTCCAGAGATCAGTCCTTTTCTCTGCCCTCTAGTAGCCATGCATTGAGGTGAAGTGACAAGAGATTGTGGTGAGCTGTGGTCCCTGACTCCTGTGTAAGACGATCTGCTATCAGAGGAAAGTGGAGAGGTGGTTGCAGGGACAGTCGAAGGAGCTCTGGGAACCATACTTGCCTCGGTCATGGCAAACCTATGAGGATGGTCGCTGATTTCTCCTGTTTCAACTTGCTCGGGACTTTGAGGAATCCCCTGATGCCATTACTCCTCAAGGGATAACTACAGCATCTCCCAGCCAGTTCTGACTCTGTTCTTCACTCAAGTAGAACTGTCGGCACTTCACACTGGATGGCGTCACGAACAGATCTATTTCTGGAAGACCCCAGGTAAGGCAAATTTTCCAGAATACTGAATTACTGCACTCCCACTTGTGGTCACGGCCAAAAAACCTACTCAGGGAGACTGCTACTATGTTCCATAACCCTGGTACATAAAATTGGTCCCTACAAATTAAACACAGGAAACATCTGTGAATGGATATATGAAAATAAGCATTCTGAAGGTCCAGGGAGATAAACCAATCTCCCAGTTCCAGCTTCTAGAATTACCAGTCTGAACCACTGAGACAGGAGGATGGGAGGAAGGCAGAGCTGAAGCTGAACAAAATAGCATAGCCTGTTGAAATCACTTCCAAGTGAAATCACTGTCCAAGATGATGAACTGCCAGGAAGAAGCGGACCCATGGGCACTGCTGACAAAATCTCTGATCAAGAGTGCATGGGCAAACACACACAGCCAGAAGTGGAGCACCCAAAGGAATACTTATGCAAAGAACAATCTTGCTGACAGCTGAGAAATGTTAGACAGTTGTTTAGAGTAGTAGAAATTCTACGATATCAGCATCAGAGTATCCCAATGTTTTCCTTTTTTTTTTGGTCATACTACTGTGCACCCAATTCAATTCAGTATTTTTAACCAGATCTTTATATATAGTATAGATGTGGGTATGCCTTTGCCAATGTAGCCAGTCTTAGAAATAATCCTAGGAACTAAATGAGTTGGTTTTATTCATCTATTTTCACTTCCCACTAGTTTTGTTAGGCTTCCTATTTGTGTGAGTAACATCTGTTCTTTTCCTCTATAATTATGAAAGATTTTTATTCTTTTTTTTTTTTTTTTTAACATTTTAGTTCTGCATTTTTATTTCATCCCTAACCCTATTTTATCCTTGCATATTTCCTACAGGAGAAAAAGATCCTGAACTGGTTTTCCATCCTCTTCCCATTTTTGCCTGAGAAAATGGAACACTAACATTTTTCATTGATTTAATAAAATAGGCTTAAAAATCCCCAACCTTTACTTAACCTATTTTTGAAGAATGCCTTTAAGACAGTAAAAGTACAATCCAACCCAAAGAGGGAGCAATACATCTTCAAGAAGATGCTATTATCTATAAAGAATGCTGTGATGTTCAATTAATTAGTGTATGCAAAGCACTTTGATATCATAGATTGTTAAGTGCTATTTAAGGCCCCAATTCTGCAGACAAATTTTACTCATCAGTTCTGCAATTGACTTAACAGGATTGCTTATGTGAGGTAAAGTTACTCACACGTGTGTGTTTTCTATACTGAATCCTAAGTCACAAGTAATAGCCCAGGTTATCATTTTCTCCCTCCATCTTTCCTCCACCCAAAAGAATTAATCCCGCTGGCACAAATCCCAGAGTTTTCTTGGTATGTCAAGGAGATGGGTTGGACATTACACAGGCCAGGGTGAGGACATAGTGGAAAGAGTGGGAAGGCCAGGGGGATCTGCAGAAACCCAGGACAAGCCACAGTCCAAGACTATTCTAGCTTTTCTTCAGGATCCCAGTAGCCCCCATATGTATACATGCCTGGCAGCACAGAGCCAACAGAAGCACATTGCCAGGGATCCAGAGCCAGTGCACTGAAATGGGTCCTGTGGGCAGAAGACCCTAGACTCCCCACAAGGAGTAAATTTGAGCCACACAGGAGGACAGCATCTTGTCCCTTGGTTTTGGGGGGTTTTTATATTAAAATTAAAATTAAAGAGAAATAAAATTGCTATGTTCACAATTTCCCTTTTGTAAACAAATATGAAATTAGGTTATTTCAAACTAATTCCTTTTTCAATTATATTTTGTTAGCTTCAACTCATGCCAAGCTAATGAAAAGTCTATTTGAAACCCAGAATATTTTTCAGAAAAGGAACGTTTTCCAAGTTACCACTCTCAATTTTCTGTTTTAAGTGCATTATCTTAATCCATTCCTGAATTGCAGTACAGTTCACAGCACCATACAAATAAATAGCCACCAGCACAGCAGTTTCACAGTGAGAATTTTTCCTCCATAGACATGCACTTCTCTTGGAGCCTAGCAGAAAGAGACATTTTCTGGTGTCTCCACTGGACCAGCTATGAGAGGGAGTGCTAAGCACAATGAACTAAAGCAGGTGTATGGCCAGGGTCATAGCAGATAAATTCTCTCCTTTTGAGTATAGTTATCTGCAACACTTGAAGCCTTTTAGATACTTACTACCAAAAAACTGCCACTAGTTGAGGATGGGGCCTCCTAAATCTGCACCCATCTCCTGTCAAAATGACAGACCTGCGTAAAAATACAAGTTACTCAATCAATAAAATTAATTGCCCATCAAACAAGCTCATTTCTACTCAGAAAAGCAAGCAATAAGCAGTGTGTGCCGGACTCCAGACTAGGATGGAACCGACTTGCAACATTTACAGACCAATGTAAAGAATGCACGGTGGTGACTAGTCTCTTCGTTGTCTCTCATATTCTCCAAGCTACTAAACACAGGCAAAGATTTAGGATCAGCCTCCCCCCCTCAAACGGAGCACCATAAAACCAGAACCGCACCCCTGTGCGGAGCACACCCGTCCGCATCGTCCCACAGCTCAGAAACTCTTTGGAGGAGACCAGTTGACAAACACAAGATCAAAACATTTATGTTGTTCGACGCTTATCAGGCTTCCAGCCTGTCCATATTGGCAATGAAACCAGTTCACAGCTGTGTGGGCGGCACTGTCCAGACAGCCCCTTGCCCAGAGAAGCAAGCCCAGCTCGGTCACTGCTAGAACAAAGACAACCCGGTAGCCCCTGCCCCGCCTAAGGCTAGAAATAGGAATTAGTGGGTACCAGTGGGTCTCCGGCGCCTGGGGGGGGTCACATTTGTGACACCCCCCCCCCACAGGGCAGGAAAGATCCAGGCACCGCCCCTCAGCTGCCCCAGTGCGGGGGGGTTTGTACCTGCGAGGGGGCGTGAGACTGGGGAAGGCGTAAATGCAGGCTCGGCTCCACCACCTCGCGGCGCCCGCCTCTCCCGCTCCAGCCCCGCAGCCCGGCGTCGGTTCGGATGGGGGGGGGGCTCAGCCCCCGGGCTGGGGGGCGGGCCGGCCCTTCCCGACGCGCGCGGGAGGGCACGAGCAGCCGCCCCTCAGCCTCACCCGTCCCCGCCCCCCGCACTCACCCGCCGCCGGCTCTGACTGGGCGCCTCCCCCCGCTCTGGGGTGGCCGCCGGCGGGGCCTGGCGCCCTCGGCACGCCGCTGACGGGCACGACCGGCTCTGACGGCAGAGGCCAGGCTCCGCCGCCAGTAACGGGAGCGCCCGGGGAGCCCCCCCCAGCAGACCGCGGCAGGCGCGCGCAAGACCTCGGCGGCGGCCCCCGGACCGCGCCTCGCGCATCCCTTGATCCGCCGGGGGGCTCACCGGCCCGAGGCGCCGCCGGACCCGCTAACCCAACGGCTCCCCCGGCGCGGACCGCGCAGCGGCCACCCCTCACCTGCTCGCGCCGCTGAGGCTCGCCGGCGGCAGCGCGGCTGCTCAAGCCCTGGCCCAGGAACCCGCAACGGCAGCCGAGCTCGGGGAGCGGCACATGGCTGGGCTAGCCCCAAGCGCGCTCAGCTCAGCGGCTCCGGGAGGCGGCGGCCGCGACGCTCAATCCCTGTCCGGCCCCTCCCCCGCGGGGCGGGGCCCCCGCACCAACGGCACAGCCCCAACCGGCAAGAGGGGGCGCGCGCCCCGCCGGCTCTGAGAGGAGGCACCGAAGCCGTTAGATGTGCTCGCGCGCGCGCGCTGCGAATTCCTACCTGCCCGCTCCCTGAGTCCAGCGCGTGCTGCCCTCGCGCACCCCGAGTCCCAGCCCCAGGCGCGGGCCGGGAAAGTCCATTGGGGGGGAGAAGGGGTAGATATGAGGGGACTGAAACCAAAGTGAGGCTGTGAACGTGGGGAGCCTGTGCTGCTTTAGCCTACTGCGACCCCTCCCATAGAGGGAGCTGTTAGGTTCCCCCTGCTCAAGGTGGATGGACATGGCCCTAGGCCTGGCCTGGCCTATCAGTGCAGGGTCTTTTTCCAAGGCAGGCTGGGTTAACCGATCACTGGGCCCTCAGCAAACATACAGGGCTCCTGGGCCTGTGCAATGGGGAGACCAGGGCTGGGGTACATACACGCTCAAGCTTGGTAGAAGGGGACACAGTGTTCACCTAAAGAGCAGATGCCCCAGGGTAGCAGCTGTTACTTCTTGTGTTTAATGCATGGATGGCTCTAGCCCCATAAGTAAGGATATAAAAGTGAGACCTGTTCTTTCTGGTGCCTCTGCTGCTTGGGTGGATTCAGTGCTAGGTCTGCTGACTAGAGCTAAAAACGGGGGCTTTAGTTGCCTAAAAGGGCCAACACAGTGAGCTGGAATCTATTCTAGCTCATGCACTAAAAGAATTGTTAACTAATTTCCAATTCAGGGCCAAATTCTGCTTTAGGTTGTACCTGTACAACAGCACTGAAGAAAATGGGGTTGCAGAGTTGTCAGTGGAGTTTTGCCAGTAAGAATGGAGAGGCAGGGACATGATGTTCAGCTATTTCAATTTAAAATATAAGTAATGTTGAAGGGGCAGGGTGAGAATGGGGAAGAGAGAACCGAGAAACTGTTCTTCCCTCTTAAATCGTGATCGCTGGCTAAGCACTATAATCATTCACTGTTTTCCCAGCCCCTCTTCCCCCACCTTTTCTCCCTCACCTTCATACTATATTGTTGATCCTTTTCAGAATGCTTCACAAAGACCATCATACAGCACTACTGAAATGCAGCCCCCCTGCCCATCTAGCATGAAAAATGGCAGCATAATAGCATTCACCACATTGTACTGTAATAGGGGAGGAGAAATTTTTTAATTTGCTGTAGCAGTAGCTCTAATTAAAAGCATAAAAACAGCCATAATGGCTTTGACCAATGGTCCTTCTAGCTCAGTATCCTGTCTTCTGACAGTGCTTAGAGCCAGATGCTTCAGAGGAAATGAACCAAACAAGGTGATCATCCATCCTGTCCCTCCAGTCCCAGCTTCTGGCAGTGTGAGGTTTAGGGACATCCAGAGTTTGGGATTGTGTTGCTGATCATCTTGGCTTATAGCCATTGATGACCTATCCTCTGTGAATTTAGCTCATTCTTTTTTGACCTCAGTTATAATTTTGGCCTTCACAATAACCCCTGCTACAGGTTGACTGCACACTGTGTGAAGAAGCACTTCCTTAAGTTAGTTTTAAGCCTACTGCCTCTTAATTTAATTGGGTGACTGCTGGTTCATGTGTTATATGAAGGGGTTAATAAAAACTTCCCTATTCACTTTTTCCATATTCATGATTTTATATAGACTATTGTATCTCCTCAGTCACCTCTTTTCTGAACTGAAGTCCCCCTCTTTTTAAAATCTCTCCTCCTCTGGAAGCTGTTTATACCCCTACCCATTTTTGTCGCCCTTCTTTGCACCTTTTCCAATTCTAATATATCTTGTTGGAGAAGGGGCAACCAGCACTGAACACAGTATGCAAAAATGGACATACCATGAATTTATAAAGGGGCATTATATTTTCTGTCTTATTTATCCCTTTCCTAAGGGTTCCTAACATTGCTAACTTTTTTGACTGCCACTGCACACTGAGCAGATGTTTTCAGGGGACCATCCATGACAACTTCAGCTCTCTTTCTTGAGAGAACTTCAGTTCCCTTTCTTGGTAACAGCTAATTTAGACTCCATTTTTTATGTTGAATTGGGATTATGTTTTCCAACATGCATGAGACTTTGCATTCATTAGCTTTGACATTCATCTCCTATTTTTTACCCTCCTGACCCATTTTTGTAAGATCCCTTTTTAACTCTTAGCTGTAGCCAAAGCCGACTGCCATCTTGAGTAATTTTGTATCATCTGCATGTTTTACCACCTCACTGTTCAACATATTCATAAATGATCTAGAAAAGAGGATGAACAGCACAGGTACCAATACAGATTCTTCAGGGATCCTACTATTTTTCACTTTCCATAGTGAAAACTGACCATTTATTCCTACCATTTATCTACTTACTGATCCATTTATTGCTTACTTTACTGAAGATCCTTTGGTGAAGGACCACCAAAGCTTGGTAAAACTTTCTGAAAGTCCAAGTACACTATATCAACTAGATGACCCTTGTTCATATGCTTGTTGATGCCATCAAAGATTCTAATATATGGTGAAGCATGATTACCCTTTCAAAAAAACATCTTTACTCTTCCAACATACTGTGTCCATCTGTGTGTCTGATAATTGTTTACTATAGTTTCAACTGATTTGTCTAGTCCTGAGTCAGGCTCACCAACATGTAATTACCAGAATTGCCTGTTGAGCCTTTTTTTTTTTCTTAAATTGGCATTACATTAGCTATTCTCCAGTTAAACTACTAAGTACCTCTTAGTTAACATACGACATAGTACAGGAAATGCCTGTTGGACTATACTATTATAAATCCTTATTAGGAAGGTAAGCATGTCTGTTTGGAGAGTTATGCATTGCAAATGGCAAATCTCAGTCTTTTTGTCCATTTTTAAAAAACCTCCCACAAGGAGACTGTGTACAAATCTACCACAGGTACCATGAAGGAATTCTTCTGTGATTGGCAGAGATAAGACATTAGAGAGGGAAGAATGGTCTTCTTATGCTGATTACTAGGAAGGGACCCATTGTTCTTCTCCAGACTGTTTCACAGCAGCTCCCACATCAGAGCAAGTGGGTGGCCATTCAGTGGCAAAGTGCTGGTCCATTGGTGGGACAATAGCAAGCCAAATCATGAGACCCTCACTCAGGCAAAATATTCCTCAACCGTTGTGGGATTTTTGCCTGAGTAAAAAAATTGACCAACAGATTCAGAATCTGGGCCAGTGTCATAAAGTTCTTATTAAGCACCCGTAAATGTCTGACTAATTTAAAGTCAGAATTTAAGGGAAGGCCTCAATCCTATAAACAGATCGACATCTGCAAACCACTGCTTTGTAATGGAGGGAGTCAAACTATGATGGGATTCCATATGGGAACAAAGATCTGAATGTATGGATTTGTTTGCAGGACCATAATTCAGTTGAAACCTCTGCCCTTACCAGCAATAGATGAACTATCTATTGTTGCTACATACAAAGAAATGATCAGACATATTTAATATCTGTAGATGCTCACGTAATGGCATCAGAACAGCTCAGTCCATTTTGTTTCAAGTTCAAAGTGCTATGGATTTTACTGTGAAAATAAAAGAAGGACATAGCTTAGGAAAATGAGAGCTGGTACATATGAGAACCAAGAAATAAGTAGGCTAAAAAACAGTAGCTTATGAAGACACTTTTCTATGTGTTGCAGATTGTCTACACAACACTATTCATACATGGTCATAGCTATACAGAAAAATATATCTCCCTTCAGGAGTTTACAATCTAAATTAGACAAATCAGCAAGTGACCAGATTAGTAGCAGCAGTTGGAGTGAAGGTGTTTATAAAATAGATAATGGAACAAATTCTACCCTCGTTTACATCCAAGTAATCCTGCTGCCTACATGTGGGGTTGCCTACATGTAAAAGAGGGCAGAATTGAGTCCCATAACTGGTTCTGTTATGAATGCAATTTGTTCATTTTACTTTTTAAAGAGGGTAAGTTAAGGTACAGGAAAGGCCGTAAATGGCACTGGAGAAGTGAACAGTGGAATGTTAACTGAAAAATGAATTGATAGATTGAACCCCAAAAAACTGCTATACCTATTGCAGAAAGCCTTTTATCTGTATTTGTATCAAATTAATGATTTATTACCCAACACCACAGGTGGCAGTGTATACAAAGACTGTGCAGCATGTGATTATTTACAGGAATTTTCAGCCTGACATGCATACATACTATCATGAGGTGTTTTAATATTTCCAAAATATGTTATCAAGCTGAATAAATATTCCCCATCCCAAAAGTTCATTTGTTTTACATAAAAATATAATATTGCACTTTTTACAAGAACAGCTATTTTGCATATCTCAGATTTTATAACAAATGGAATGCTGCCTTTTTAAAAATAAGACTCCATGAGCAACATCCCATATTCAAATTGGGGAGCAAGTAAAAGCCTCCAAAACAAAAGAGTTTTAAATGAAGCACATCACTTCAACATGAATCAAAAAGCTTCTTGGTTTGTATTTGTACTACGAGAAACATGATTAAAGCCAGCTTATAAATGTACCTGCAATATATGCATTTTAAAAATTTAAGTTCATACAATATGCAGTCATTTGCCTATTATTCATTGTCTAAAAGGCCTGTCTTCAGAAGATGAACTATGGGAAGATCCTTGTCTATAAGAAGATCCTTAATCTATAAAGTTTTTTGAAAATCTAGATGTTAAAAGATGTACAGTCAGAATTTTCAGAACAAATGCAGTTTGCATGTGTATTATGATTTGCAGGTATCTATACATATTTTGTCTATTACACGGTAACAAATTATAGATCTTATGGTACAATGTTTTGCAGAAGGATAAATATATGCAATGAATAAAAATATAACCATCAAAATCTATATGGTAAAAGTGGAATGTGTAAGTGATTTAAAGGAAAAATAGGTTTAACTCCTTAATGGGTTTCTGTGGCATTCTTGGGTTGTGACTTTTTCCTAGTGGAGGAATATGTAATTATGCTCAGCTGATACTAGCTTTCTGAATAATGAAGTTACTGAGTGTGTCAGTCCTGTGTAGAGGACACCATAAAATATTCACCTGCAAATTCAATTGATAGGTTGTGAAGTATTAACCCCTGACCTGGCCTCACAATAGAAAATAAATTTCCCTATGCTTTGCAATGCAGGTTCCTTTTTCAAAGATTAGCACCTAGGAATAAGTATGATATTTGCACTCTATATCTGTGTAAACTTCTCTGAATATTCTGATGCATTTGATGAACACTGATTAGTCAAGCACTTATGGTCTTATTCAAAGATTTTACAGGTATTTAACTCACACATGACACTAAATAGGAGCAGATGGTATCTATGCTGCTCTCTTTGTATTTTTGAGCTTGAGATGTATACTAAAGATATTCTGAAACTTAGATTCCCAATAACTAACTAGTGTTATGCTTTTGTACAATTTACAGTTAGATTAGAAACAGTTTAACTATTGCTGCATGATGCCATGAGATGTCTGCTTTTTATTGTCTATTAAGAGACTATTGTCCTATTACAGCTGAGAAGACAATTAGCAAAAACTATCGAGTATCAGAATAGCGGAAGTTCAATTTTGAGCATTACAACACACCATAACATGGTTGGTGCACAAAGCACCTACTGAGTTATTTGCTTCTAAAAAAAAAGCACTTTTGAATTCTCTATTTTTATATTTTTGGGGCACTAATCCTAGAGCCAATTGGACTGTACTGACTAATCAGATACATACGTTGAAAATCATCTTATAAATATTTAAGAAATTTTAATGCTAATGGTACTTTACAACACAAAGAATAAAAGGGAAAGTCACCACTAGTGATTCAAGATTTGAAATACTTGTGTTCAAGAAATTGTTTTAAAAAATACTATTACATTTTACACTGCAGCATTTCAACTTCTCGATTAGACCATTTATGTTCCATTTTGCTTGTATGAACATTTATCAGACCAGAACTCTCCTGTAACCTTGATATGGTTTAAAATTTGGGCATGCATATACACATTTTACAATAGCCTCAGACTTATGTATGCTTTTATCAACTCACTTGTTTTAAAGATGTTCAATACATTTCAAAATCCAGTTAAATAAACAGAAGTTCTATAATCTACTCTGGATTTAAAGTGCTTCAGAGACATGGTGATTTAGCAGCATGAAGAGTCATCAGCCAGCTGCATAGCTGCTAAGGAACGAGTAGAACATCGGTAGCTTCAAGCGCTGCTGGTCCTTGCGACACCACGCTATAACAGTTCCATCACTATTTGCTGTGTACAAGTGATGACCATCACAGGAAAACGTAAGGCTGAAAACAACAAAAATCCGACTTGTATATCATATTTAGCAAATTATACTATTTAACTGAAAATACTAGAGGAGATACTTTTAAAAAGATAAGTACAGCATAACTGCAGCCAACACAAAAATCATTGGCTTGCCTCCAGTGAGGCAAGTTCCTATAATAATTCTAATGCTACATGTGCGCACACATGGGCATGCACAATACCTGCCTGTGTATTTTTCAAACTGCATTTCAAGGTGTCAGTTACAGACTTTACTGCCGTAATTTTAACTTAATGCCCAGTCTATTTGTTTTTCTCCTTCTCACTATAAGTACAATCTGCTCTGCTGCTCCTGCTGTCATTTGCCAGGGGGGGAACTCTGTCTGGCAGAGGGTGTTCTCAACACAGGGTCCATGCTCTGAAAACTGCTCTCAGACAGATGGCCAGAACCAGAATCTGGCAATTTCATGGGATACGATTTCTTTTTTTGAGGCAGACATTTCCTGATTTTATCAGCATGGTAAGTAAATCCACCAGTTTTTGCTAATTGTTTTATTTCAAGAGACTTAAAAAACCAGAAACTTGTACAAAAAGTTCTTGTTTCTAACTACTGTCTGATGCTGCTCAGGTAATAGGTGGTACACATTAAATTAAGAATGACCAAGTTAACATGATGCTGAGATCACAGGCACGATAAACCTGAGATCCCACCACAAACGTGAAGAGAATTACATATCTGTGCGAAGTTATTAGGTGGGAGTTCACCTCCAACCATTCACATGCATATAATCAGAATCTCTAATTACACTTTGTACTGCAGAACCCAAGTGTTTAGTTTGCTGTACTTACTGCAATTTAAATAGCATCATGGGTAGCAACACCTATCGCACTCTACTGGTCAGTATCCAAACACAACTAATGTCAAGATAGTATAAAGGTCAAGTCATTTTCTTCTCTATGTAAAAAGTAATTTTCTTGGTTAATCAAACAATTTCTAAATAAATATAATTGATACCATATCCCAATACATTAAAAAAAAAAGTCGTAGTTCTGCTGCTAAGAAGAGCAAGTCAGTATTTCATGAACCATTACCAGGGTGTGGTAACAGTGGTAAATGTTGACTTTAAACGGTAATATGTTTTAAATTGGTGCTTTAGCAATGGACACTAATATAAATTCTTGTAATTAAATTCGTTACAGTGTTACTATTGAATAATTATGAAATTTAGGACACGAGCCTGCAAGTCGTTCATGTGGGGGAATTCCCACTGAGGGCATGCTGGAGTGGGAACATAGGTCCCAACTCTGCAAACACTTCAACATGAGTGTAGCTCTTACATAAATGATCAATGAGACTCTTTACATGCGCAAAGTTACACAGGTATTCAACTGTTGGCAGGATCTGAGCTTTAATTCTGGTCCACCAAGGTGGCAGAGTAAGGGGAAAACACACAGCAACAAAATAAAGTCACAAGTAATTTTCTACTGAAACTGGTCAAATTAGGAGTTAACATGAAAATCCTGGGAAAAATATGAACTTTGTTTTAAAACACAAAAAGAGCAAGTATTGTTCAGTTCACAAGGGAATCCTTCAAGTTTCAGTCTGTGTTTATCTCACCAGGCTAGCAGCTGAGAATAGTTATTACTGTCATATGTTAGAATGTATTTGTGCTCATTTTATTTCAAGGGGAATTAGTAGAATTGCGTGCCTATATTCAGATAGTTATGTTCATCCATTTCCCCCATTTGTCAGTATCTTCAGAAGTAGAGATTTATTTTTAAAAGGAAACTTGAATTCCGTATATGCTGAAGAGAGGGAAAAAATGATTTTACCTTACAATAGGTTTATTTGATTTAGGAAATGTAATTTCCCGCACTGGTTTCAAGTCCCATGTACTCCACAGCCTGAAAGAAAAAAAAAAAACTTTATTTTTCTCCATATTCAACTTGCCAGAAATATTTAGGGATGAACATAAGTTTAATTTTAGGAACTGAATCAAACTGTTGAACAGCTATTGAACTTTTTGTAAAGCAGAACATTAGCATGATTTTAAAACAGCATACAATCTCAAAACAAAACCAAACGTACTAGTTTTATAAGTGTTTCTCAGCAAAGTGCCTTAACTAAGAACGTAAGGCGAGGAATGTATGTGTTCTTACCTTACAACCCCATTTTCTAGCCCCCCTGCAATAACATTGATAGACACTCCTTCAGGCTGGTTAGAGAAGGCAACAGAGCATATGATTTCCCTGCAATGTACATGACCTACAAGATCACCATTTACCGTCCACAGTCTCAGATCACTGCCCCCTCCAACTGTAACACAAAGTAAAACACCAATGTTACAAGATAAATCTAAACTAACTGAATAGCCTATATCATTTAGCTTTAAAGGCCATTTGGGCAAGAGATCAGTTTAGTTAAAGATTAAAACTGACTCGGATCAGAGAGCTGTACAAATACTGTAGCATAGTTAAAACAGCAAGAGTCCTGTAGCATAGTTATTTCTCTTTTTACCACACTAATTGCTCATTCAGGCAAACCCCCACAAACTTAATATGATTTATAATATAAACTGTAGCACTTCAGCAGTCAGGAATCTATATAACATTCGACTCACTAATACAATTACACTTTTTGAAAACCCTAGTTCTTACGTGTTAGTAGGTTGCAGTAAAAACTAATCTTTCTCTGGAGGTTTACCTTGATCTGCTAATGTGTTCACATTACAACTGCCTTATCTTTACTAGGATTTTACCTCTTGTTAATTATCCTATGTTAGCTAACACAAAGTAAGAACACTCCTTTTTTTCCCCTAGTGAAGACAATGCCTGAGACCGGTAAGAGATTTAGCCACTGAAAAATCTGATTCAGCCTCGGACCTGTTCCGTGGAATGTTCAGACCATGTATTATATTTTTGTTATTGCCAGGGGCCCTAACCTTCAATCATCCTTTAATACTATAATCTGATTGTGCTACCATGCAAGATTTTTATTTGCAGCACTGATTTTGAAGGGCTTGAATGATGCTGGATCCACCTCACTACATGGGAATACAGGAAAGAAGGAAGAATTAAAGCAGCTTCCGGAAGAGAATTTAGACACCTCTCCCTCATAGTATGAGCTCTGGTAGTTGAGAACCAAAACATTATATATAGATGGCTGGGCCCAAACATTAGACAAAGTGAAGGTTGGGACAATTAACTGCTTGTTGCAATATGGATTGCATAATTAATCCACTTATCTCCCGTACCTCCCTCGATAGGGGGAGAAAACTGGATGACGACCAAAAAAGGGAGACAGGCCTTTTCAAAATGAGTCTCAAACTCATATTAACTAAGCTACAAGATAAAAAAAGTAGCAAAAAGTAATGAGTGCTGTTCAGTGTGCCCCCTCTTACAGTTACAAATATAAGTGATATAGTGAGTGCATGCAGTAAGCATCAAATCATCATGCACCATAAGCTACTTCTAACTGCATTAATGTCTATGTGCAAATTTGACCTAATATCCAAATCCATGAATGGGGATGTGGGGAGGAAGAACAATTAAGAAAAAGCTGTTTTGTGCCCATTTGTCTGTTGAAACAGAGACTTTCTTGGAAAACTCATTTCACTCTCTAGTTCTGCAGTAACAACAAATACCTACACTTTCTTCTGGAGGTTTTTTCCTTAAAAATAAATAAATAAAATAAATAAATAAAAATTAAAAACCACACTACTCTGCAGAATATTTCTTGTTCCATGCACAGTAAGACCACACTTGCTATTCTTGTTTTCTTTGATTCACTAGGTAATGAACTCTTTGTTAATACAGTGTATGTGGTGTCTTAGTGTGGTGCATACATCAAAAGACACTTGAATACTCCAACAAAACAGTAGTTTTAGCTAAAGTAATTTTGCTTTGTACAAGTAAAACTCCTTAGGAGCATACAGTGTCTTGGGGAACCAATCGCTGCTATTAAGCAATTAACTTAATAGAATTTGAATATCTCAGGACTCAAACTTTCAAATATTTAAAAATCAAAATATTACACATGCAGTCCTGTCAAACACTATTATACATTTACACCTCACTCACACTTGCATTATATATTTATAACTGAAAAAAATACAGGTACTGTATCTAGAAATAAAAAGGGAGAGTTGATCAATTGGCTCCTCAAATGATTCAAGTACAATGACAAAACCATTGCAATGGTAGAGCTGGTTCATCTTTAAATCTGGTCTATAAACGTGGAGAACCTATTCATTCATGATATCATACATACCTGAATCACAAACTGTTGCTATATCACCTGTCATTTCACTAGCAGAGACTGCTGTCACAGGACTCTTGTGTCCGGCAAGACTTTGGACATAGCACAACCTACAAAGAATAAAAGACCTCTAAATATAACCTGCTGTTTAGCTTTGGAAAATAAACATCTAGAGCAGTTAGAAAACATTTAAGAGTTATGTCTCAAGCAATAGAGAAGTTTTACAGACAGATGCACACTTTCTTTCTTTCTTGCATGAAATGATTTTTAATGTAATAGCTGGCAACCAGAACTGAGTTTTGGTTTCACACAAAATTAAAATACTTGGAAAGTAATTTACCAGGTAGTTAGGAAGTAGGCGTTTTTAAGCTAAACTATATTTGTACCTGTTCAAATCCCAGATGATGCAGGTTCCATCCTTGCTCACACTTATCATTATGCTATACGGCTTGCAGACAAACAAGCTGGTTATCTCTGCTGTGTGGCCATACAGATGTACTTGAGATTCCATTTCTATCTCAGAAGGCTGAAAAGTAACAATAATAAAATGAGACCTGAATTATTAAACACAAACTTATTATTTATGGTTTTGGAAGTGTGGCGTCCATTGTTTTCAATTGGATCAATATGTATAGATCTCCATATTTCAGTTTGACTGGCTGGAGAGGAAATATTAGGGCTTGGGGAGCTGAAACATTTTGGAATTAGGAAAAACTAGTTCAGCAAGTGACCATCAAAGGTAATGATCAGCATTTAAAAAAGGATGAGCAAAAAACTCTAATTACTGGAAACTTACTGAGCCAGTGACAAGTCCTTAGATGGTTCTTACCTAGATATTAAATAGGTGTGAAATTTGAAGGTCTGCACTAATACAGAAATGTCAAAATTTAAATGTCAAAGTGAAGATGAAACTGTTAAGCAGAAGTGCTAGTTCTTGTGTTTTATTTCATTGAAATTCTTCACTTGTTTGAAAAATGGCCTCTAAATTGGAAGAGTTGCTTAATCAGCATTGTAACTGCCTAATTAAAAGAAGTCCAGTGTACAAGGAGATTGTAATGTTTCTACAAGAAAGGTAAACTTCTCTTTGCTACAATGAATTTTCCCATAGCTCTTCCTTACTGCCTCAGAACACAGTAATGAACAATTAGGAATTTGGAAGAGGAAATAGAGCATACAAGAGCTCTCCTAAAAGATGCAAAGAGTGATCAGAGAAGAGAGAAAAGATAGATAGATAGATTCGGCGGCAGTTGATGGGAGTTACGCAAGCTACTCTGTGTAGCTTGCGTAACTCCTATTGACTGCTGTACTTCCTTTCTGTACGCTGTCTTCACTGCACCACGCCAACAGGAACTGTGTTCCCATCAATGCCGCGCTATGCCACTTGCGGTGGTTTACCAGTGTCGACTTCCTGGTTAATTGAGTGGGTCTACACTGACCGCTCAATCGATCCAGAAAGATTGATCTGACAATGGCGACTTTGCCACTGTCAGTGTAGACATACTGGTAATAGATTTCACTCACAACATGCAGCTAGCTATATATTCTCTATCATTGTCTGAGCAACAGATACCCAACATCCATCTCTGTGCAAGGTATATTGATTAGTATCAGGGTACTAGTCAGGACAAGATTAACCTTTAATACCCATAATGTTTAGAAAGGGTGTCATTTAACCAACAACAACAAAACAATAAACATATCCTACTGCATACTATAATACTTGCTGATAAGAATATCCAGTCTCTACAGCCCCTCAGAGTAATGTAATACCTACTATTTGTGGAAGTATGGTCTGCCATTATTTTAGAATTTTAAGAACAGCCCTTCTGGGATAGGGATTCTCTGTTATTTGTCCCTACAGTGCCTAGCACAATGAGACCTGATCCTGGATTGGGGTTTCTAGGCATCATCATAATACAAGTACAAAATGATAGTAATGGGAAAGGATGGAACTCCATGACCAAAGAACCTAGTTTATTTATGCTAGTAAGTCATGCAACTATGACTTTTCATGCCATCCTCTGTGCCTAAAATATACTTGTAAGTACTGTGCACCATGGAAGCTTTCTCCTCCTTAAAATCTTAGGCTCATTTCTTCTATCTATACTTCCAGTGCTGATGTCCACTTCACTACACTAATATAAACACTTGAATTTTTAAAGTTAGTATAGATATAAAAATACACAGATTTAAAGTTGGTTATGTATTTAAAGAGGCTCCCTCTGTTAGACTGGATGGTTGTGCTTAAGGCACTGAAGTGAGATTTAGAAATTACCACACAGTTTCATATATTCTCTCAAAAAGATATATAACAAGTTAAAACGCTTCCTTTTTTTTTTTTTAGTAGGACAGCCCCAGATAGATTAGGAATCATAGAACATTAGAGTTGGAAGGGATCTCAGGAGGTCATCTAGTCCAACCCCCTGCTCAAAGCAGGACTAACAGCTAAATAATCCCAGTGAGGGTTTTGTCAAGCCGCAGCTTAAAAACCTCAAAAGATGGAGATGCCACCACCTCCCAAGGTAACCCATTCCAATGCTTCACCACTCAGTGAAAAACGTTTTCCTAATGTCCAACCTAGACCTCCCCCACTGCAACTTGAGACCATTGCTTCTTGTTCTGCCATCTGCCACCCCTGAGAACAGCCTAGCTCCATCCTCTCTGGAACCCCCTTTCAGGTAGCTAAAGGCTGCTATCAAATCCTCCCTCATTTTTCTCCCCTGCAGACTAAACAGGCCTAGTTCCTGGAACTAGGACCAACTAAAGCATGGAGCAACCCACTTGTCCAATACCCAGAACCTCTTGGCTGAGGCCTTCTAAGAGTAGTGATTTCAGTGTGAGGCTAAGCACATTTCTCATAACAGTACTTCAGTGGATTTTGGATGACAGACATTAAAAACAATGTCTGAGAGAAACAGCAGACAAGAGCAATCTGGACATTTTCAAATCAGGAGATATGGTTCGCTAGAACTCTGAAAGCAAGGCTCTCTAGACTCTCATGTCTGTCCGTTAGCAACATCATACCTGTCTCCTTGAGCGTGATGCTTTAACAATTTACACATGAAGATTTGCCCGGATTGACACTTCATGTACTGCATTTATAATAGGCTGTTCCAGTACATCAGCACTCAGCTGGGGGGCTGAATACAGAACAGATGCTAGTAAACATGCTGGCATTCCCCATAGCCCCATCTCAAGCAACTGACTAAACAACAGATGCTACAAAATTGGCAGCAAGTTCATGCTGAGGTATACAGAAGTGCCAGTGCTGAGGGATTTGGCAAACATGATCCCACAGAGAACACCTGAGGAGCAAAGCAAAGAACTCCTATTCACCATTCTAAAGTCCTTTACTGCTGTCAAACAAAAATTGCTATTTCTTATTTAGCATTTTTAAAGCACAAGTATTCTGTACAAAAAGTTTATTTCCTATTTTATTTACCAAAAATATGTAATAAATATTACTTGAGGCTTTAAAAATTAATTGCTCACCGGGGGGGGTGAAGGGGGGATGACGACAGCTTTCCTAGTTTGTGACAGGCTTGGGCCATGAATTTCTGCAAAGCTTTAATTTTAGAGTAATTTTAACCTTGATGAAGAGGGGTCGCTCTCAATCTGCAGAGAACACTAATTGCTGTTATTGCTCCTAGATTTGCAAAAGCAACATAAAACTAACAATACTGTGGTTAGTTTAATTGCTGCTGTTCAGAATCCTATGGGCATAAGATGAACTGTCAGGAATTATGTCAGTGATTTGGTGCTTCTTGGGGAAAAAATTATGAAGTACTGAAGAGGCTGATGCTGGAGTTATTCACAGGTGAGAAAGACCTAAAACAGAGGGAAAAATCCTGGCCACATTGCAGTTCTATTCTATTTTATGTAGCTTATTATACCATGCTTATCACCATAATATCTGAGCACCTTCCATTAATGCATGAAGTACTGTGACTAACATCTGTCACATGTCATTTATTCTCTTTGTTTCCCCAAGACAGAAGGATGTGGAAGGGAATGTTTTGATAAGGAGTCTTTTTTAAATTATTTAATCATGATGTTATATGTCTAGATAGAGAAAGCATGGTCGGAGAAGCACACCTTACACTTAGAGCAGAAAATGGCAGTTTGCAAGGGTCCTTAGTTCCTGTAGGAGTTTGTGTCAGTCTTACTGGCTCCCGAAAAAGTTCTGTCTCCTGCACAGATTGGCTTTAACTTTATTAGAGAAACCTCCATTGTTCCAGAGGAATGAAGCTGTTGACCATCATCTTCATCCCAGAGTTTTAGGTGGTATTTTAGATAGACCACAGAACACTTTAAAGATAAGTACCAAAACCTCAAACCTGACTTGATGTTCTACGGTAAGCCAGTGTAGAGAATGGAGGACAGGTTTGATCTGTTTGTGGTAACCAGTGTTACTGAGGAGATGTGCTGCAGCATTCCGTATTAATTGGAGTTTCCTAAGCATTGAAGACTTCATGCCCACACATACCAAAATTAGGTAGTGCTGCCAAGAGCTAATGAAGATGTGAATAACTGAGTCCAAGTTACTGTTCACCAGGAGAGGAGGGAGTCTTCTAACTAAAGAAATGATAGAAAGCATTACTTGTGGAATGGGCTGGCCAAAGTTTTTGGGAAACGGTTTCTTTGCTGAAAAATACAGTTGCAGTCAATGCAAAATGACTTGCAAATTTTTGTCCCATTCACCAAACAGTTTTGGCTGAACAGCTTAGCGGTCATGGCACTCACCTACGATATCGGCCACCCAAATTCTAGTTTCTGCTCCAAGGGCTATAATTATTTGTAAGAAGCCTCAAAAGGAAAAATTCAGAAAGCCCCATACTTGAATATCACACAATTCAGGGATCAGCGAACTCACCTGAGGGGTGGGAACTAATGTTCCAATCTTTTCTCCACATTCAGGGAAGGAGAATTGAACCAGGGGTCTCCCATGTCCCAGGTGAGTTCCCTAACCACTGGTCTAAAGGCTTTAAGGGAGGGCTGCCTCCTCCTCCCTGTGTGTTTTGCCAGAAGTGCCCCAAATTGAAACAACCCATTTCATCCCAGCTTTTTGATTCTCTGAAAGTTTCCAAAAAAAAAAAAAAAAATTGTTTCCAGGTCAACCCAAAGTGAAATTTGTGTTTTTTTGAAATTGCTAGCAAAATGAAGATTCCATTATTCACCCAGCTCTACTCATGGATGCTATTTATACAAAAGCTTAGTGTCAGCAAGGACTCCAAGTGCATGTCTAAGCTACAGACTGAATTGACCAATTGTGGGTGTGTTCCTTCAACCATGGCTGCAAACTTTTCAAAATACTTTCCTCTGCACACCAGCATCATCTCTGTATTGCGTGAGTTCCACTTCAGCCTGCTGTTCTTCACCCATGAGCTGATCCCATCCAAGCACTGTGCAATCTTAGTGACAGTGATATGGTTATATGTGGATAGTCTGAACTTTATGATCTGCAGATTATTGACACTTAAGTCCATGTTACCTGACCAGTTTACCTACTGGGTGAATGTAGATGTTCAACAGGCACAGGGACAGAATTGATTCATGTGGGACTTCACAAGGGAAGGGTCTGTTGGTAGAAGTGATATTTTCCCATCCCTACTCATTGTGTATGTCCCTCAGGGAAGGACTCAAGACACTTCAGTGCATTATCATGGACCCCTGCCACCTCTCAGGAAAGAAAGTTTTATGTAGCACATGGTTGACAGCATCAAATGCTGCAGAGAGGTCCTGTGGGATGAGAACGGATGTCTTCCCTCTAGCCATCTGTGCCAGTAAAGCTATTTCAATTCCATGACTTGGCCTGAATCCAGATTTTGCCCTGTCTAAAATATTAGCTTCAGTAAGGTGAGCTTGGAGTTGAACTTTGGCTAGCTTCTGTAAGCTTGCACAGGAACACAAAGTTCGATAAAACTCCCATTGACTTCAGTGGGGCCAGGATTTACCCACAGGTTCAGGAGAGGTAGATTAGCAATCCTCATAGCAGGCAAAAGGGTCTGGAGAGGAAGATAGAGGAAAAATCTCCTTCTCTTTTCTATAGCAGCTAGAGAGGGTAAGGTGGAGATTCCAATTTATCAGCCACTCTACTAGTTAGAGGCAGATAGAAGAGTAAAATCCAGACATGGCATTTTGACAGAAACTCTAGTATCTTTTCCAGGTACCAGAGGGGCTAGTTTTCCCAGTTATCAGGGTGCTCTGAATTTGCTAATAAGACCTCCTATGTAAAGCTCTCAAACACAACAAAAATCAGCATTTGCTTTGAAAGTAAAATAGGTTAGGAAAGTAATTTATTTTTCAAGCTTCTTTAAAGTTGGGTGGTGGGAAAGAAAAGTTGGGCACAATTCAAATGGTTATTAAAAATGCAGAATAAACCATTTACTTTTATTTGTCAAAATGCATGTGATAGGGTACTTTAAAAGCCTGTTTTAGTTAAAAACCTTAAAGCTAAGTTTTTTTTCTCCTCTAATTTTAAAGAGTGGAGTAAAGAACAGCAAGGATAAGAAAAGAAAAATACAACATATCTAAATTCCTAATTATAAATCCTGTCCGATATACTTACCATACTACTAGAGAACCTGTTCATATATGCTGTGATGACACCAGATTTGCTACCTGTAAAAAGCTGACAACTGTCCGGTACCCAAGCACAACTTGTTACCTTGGAGAAAAAACAGAGTCAGAGAAAATTAAGTACTATATTAAATACATTCTATTTCATCAGACCTAGCTATTTTATCAATTCTGTTTTTATTGTTTTTCCAAAGAAAAACATGCAATAAATAAAATACCTGACCCAGAATAGAAGCCCAAGAACTGTTTTAATAAATCTATGCAAAATGTATGATCTGCTGCAGTTACAGAGTTAAAATTATGGGTGAAATTCTGTGGTGTATCTAGAATATGCACAGCACAGAACTCTCAGCTCAAAGGGATGGAAATGGAGGTTAAGGTGGCTTTTTGTCCTCCTGATCAAGGGCTGCTCTGCTGGCTGGAGAGGCCCCTGACATAACCTGGACAGCCCTAAGGGTCTATGTAAGTTATGGCAGCCTCCCCAAGCTGCATGCTGTGTCCCTGTCCCTGCCATACCACTCCCACACATCCCCTATGTCAGTATTTGCAAGCAGGTCCTTGAAAAATATCCTTACTGCTGACTTCACAGTACTTTCACTGGAGGAATCACATCCCAGAAAGTTGAAGAGCCTGTAGAGCACCTTTATGCAGTTCTGACTCTTATGTGGTATAAAGGGGCCAGGGTGGGGTGAGGGTCTCACTGCATGACTTTTTCCATTTTGTCTTTAATCAACATTTTTGACTGTATAGACATTAGAGCCAACAAGAAAGCACTTATTCTGCATCCCACACATACCAATATTTTAAGGCACCTACTATGATCTTCCCTACTCTTGTTCTCAGCCTAGAAACAAATAGTTTGGGAAGTTCTATAAACTCATGACGATATACCCAAAAATTATTTTTCTGCCAGAGTAAAGGAGCAGAATCAGATGCATTCAGAAAAGGTTTGGGGAGCAGAGAAATTCAAGAGGGAAATTTAGTAGAGAAGAAAAAGAGGACATTTGATGGATAGAAATGGAGGAAGGAGGATCAAAAAAGGTACATGACGTTTTTCAGGGGGGACATTTTGAAGTATTGCTTGGAGGCTCATCCAAAAATGATTATGTCCCAGAAAACAAATGTGGCATTTAGCTTAGTTTCTACACAGACAAGAGCAAAATACTAACCAGAAAACCAAATAAGTGAAGCTGAATTTACACTTGGGATGTACATTTGTTTCTCCCCTCCATTATATGTTTTTTGAAATCATTATGATCACATAATAAAAGATATCTTCAAGGACTAGGTGATGGTGAGATTGACAATGAGCTACAAAGCCTTACATCTCTCTGTCACTGGTTCAAGCATGAACAAGATAGCTAGTGACCAAAAATAGCATTATCTGATGGCATATTTAAGTGATGTGCAGGATCCACCTTAGTTCCCAGTGGATGATACATGTTCACAGCACATTCAGCACCCTTTGCTGGCATTTTTGGGGACCCTAAGGTTATGTGGGCATGAATGCTAAACCTTGCATGAATGCTAAACTATTCCCCAAAAGTAAAGATGAGGTGCTCTGGGATTAAGGTGATCAGGAATGGTGGTGGAAGGCTATGAAATTTGCACTGTCACTACCTAGGCTTGTACATATTTTGGCAAATAGCTGACTTCACCCTAGTGGGTCTCGCGCTTTGCCTCTTGTAGTGGGCCAGGATGTCACCAGTTACCCCTGTCTCCCCAGGAAGGGGGGTAGGGATCTGGGCCCACCCACTCCTCCGGGTCCCAGCCCAGGGGCTCTACAAGTAGCAGCTATGTGCTGCTGGCACCATACTTGCAGCTGCAATCTATTCCCTTGGGCTATTCCCCCCTCCTCTGTCCTTCTGGCTTCTTGAGCCCAGTACGCTCCTCAGGACTCCACCTCTCTTCCACACACCACCGGACTCCATTCAGCTCCTGTTCACAACTCCACACCCACTCCTCTGCTCAGTAGCACAGCATACCTACTCCTCCAGCTTGTGCACTGTATCTCAGGAGGTGAGGGTTTTTATCAGGCATGTGGCTGGGCCTTAATTGGCTTCTGCTGCCCCTAACTGCCCTCTAATGACTCTGGCTACTCTACAGGGAATAAAGCCCGGAACATTCTAGGGCTTACATACCGCCCTTTCAGAACTTTCCCACTGCCTTCTGCCCTTGCTATACCACAATATTCTATATTAAAAGTAGATTTCAGTTTTCAATGGTGTCATATAGAGCAGGGCTCGACAAATTTGTTTTGGAGCTAGGAGCCAGCCCAAAAATTAAGGAGCCAGACGACGTGAGCTCAGTGGTAGGTCGCCCTGGCCGGAGTGCAGTAGCTGCTCTCCCGTCCCGGCCCTGCCCCTTCCCCCTTCCCCCTGCCCCTCTCCCACAATGTGGGCCCAGCAGCTGGGTGCCCTGGCTGGAGCACGGCAACCCCAACGCTCCCCCACCCAGCCCTGCCACATGTGCACAGTGGTGCCCTGGCCGGAGCACAGCAGCCACTTCCCCCAGAAAAATACTAGGCGCCAGGGCGACCTGGTGCCCAGGGTTTGTCTAGCCCTGATATAGAGCACTTTTTATAAACACTATATTAATTTTAATTAGAAACACTTTAAAGAGTTTTACCTGATGCAACTGTGAACTCTGTATAAAATTTATTGGAGGTTCACTTTGCTTGCTTTTTAGTCTTAAAATGTTATCAGCATATCCCCAACTCAGAATGGCTGACCACTGGATATCTGTACTGTGCATGCTTCTCACACCTGCAGGAAAGGCATAATATGTTTTGTGTCAAATATCCTGTCACAGTTTCAGGGTTAACTGCACCTTTGTCTCCCCACTCTCCAGTCTTTCTGGAGAGCACCCACTTCAGTTTTTAGGTTTCCCAGCCACCACCTAGAAATCCATGCCTCTCTCCCTTCAGATTGGTGGTTAGTCTTGCAGTCCCTCTGCACCTCACTCCAATTTCCCAACAGGTCTGACTGGGATCCAGCACCTGTGGTTATATCTTTCTCCAGGGGCTCAGCTTTCACAAAGCAAACTGTATTTATTCTTAGGGCAAAGTATTTCAGAAAAAACAAAAAACAATAAAAACCTACACACGCTAAAAGCTTATCAGAGCTCACCCCCAGTTCCAGCATAGGGCTCTGGTAGGTGCCAGTCTTTATAACCACATAACTGGGTTTGCTCCCTTCGTCCCAAGTTCATGTCAGTTTTTTAGATTGATCAGGAACCAGACCCCAATTGGACACTTCAGCTGTTTCTTTAAACAGCTCAGGACTTTAATCTCCATTCTCTGTGAACAGGTAATCACCAGCCAATGGTCCTCTTCTTAGGGTGTAGCTGCAAATATCTGGGTTTTTGCATAACTGGGGTTGTGGAATTTACACTAACCACTTGCCAGGGATTCCCCAGGAAACCCACTTAACACATTGTCCCAAAAGTTCACGTCTGTCTGGCACATTTCAATACAGTCATCTGAGCTCCTTACAATTCCCAGGTCTCACATCTGTCACGTATGATCATACAGTTGATCATTTTGGCATTTATTTATAAAAATTCAAGGTTAACATGCAACATGTATCTTGCTTTATTAGGCTAGGATACAATGGCCACATTTTAAAAAATGTGTGCCTCCAATGAAGCTCCTAAATTAAGTGGCCTGATTTTCAAAAGTGTTGAGCATTAGAGCTTGTTTACATTTTCCAAAGTCTGCCATTTTGACAAAATGTTTCCTTGATATTTTGAATTTGAAGGAAAAAGAATTTTTGTGAATATTTCTGTGAAAATTATATCTTTTTTTTGGACTAGCTCTACTTGCTTCTGTGAGAACTGCTGAGTATTCAACACTTTTGAAAGACATGCTACTTATTTCAGGTGCCTAATTATGGACGACAGCTTAATTTGAGTACTTACTCTTGGAAAATCCTTTAATAAAAAAAAAAAGAATTACTCAAACTCATTTATACATAAATCAATAAGCTTTAATTCCAATGAGTTAACCCAGCAGAGTTACTTTCCCTCAGCAGTCCCCTTTGGGGTACCTTGAGTGCCTGCTGCTGCCATGTGCCACTGCATGAAGATATAAAACATGGAACCACTCCCAACCCACCTCTGTTTTCTGTTTTTTTTTTTTAAATGGAAAGACTCCGATAGAGAGGGAAGAAGGGTAGGTAGTCGCACATGTCCATTCTACATCTCGAAGATCAATAATTACAGAAAGGTAGATAACAGTTTCTTCAAGTGATTGCATATATCCATTCCACTGTACGTGACTCACAAGCAAATCGATCTGGACGTGGGTCCAAAGTCTATGTGAACAATGACTGTAGAACAGCAAGACCAAATCTGGCATAATTCCTGGAATGAATGACTATAGTGTAATGAGAAGAAAATGTTCACTGACAACCGAGTTGTCACTTTGCAAATGTCCAGAATAGGAACTTGTACCTGGAAAGTCACAGAAGCTTGAGAAGAAACCAGGTGGCTGTTCACTCTGTCCACCACTACAATGAACAACTGTGATAACACTTAAACGATTTAGTCCAGTCCAGGTAAAAAGACTAAAACCCTTTGGATGTCTAAAAACAGTGGAGCTTGTCTTCACCTCTGGGAGTATGAGGTTTTGGAAAAAAAATTGGCAAACAGGATTGGCTGATTAATGTGAAAGTTGGAAACTACCTTTTCAGTGATTTTGGGTGATGAGAAGGTAAACCTTGCCCTTATAGAAGGCTGTTCAGGGACCCTCTAATATCAGAGCACTTGACTTGCCCACTCTTCTCGCCGATGTGGCTGCAGTTAAAAATGCAACCTCTCTGAGAGGTGGAGTAAAGAACTGAGTGGTTCAAAAGGCGGTCCCATTAATTTTGTTAATATCAGGTTCAGATCCCATGGGGGAACATGTTCTTGCACCTCTGGGTATACTCTGTCCAGTCGCTTCAAAAAACCTGAAAGCCATGGGATTGGAAAAATGAGACCTGTTACTCTATTAGATGGAAATCCAACAGCTGCCAAATGAAGCTTGACAGAGCTATTGCTAGACCTTGACATTTCAGGTTCAGCAGATAGTCCAATATGTGATGGATTTGGAGGAAGGGGGAGGGAGGACTCACTTTGGGACATCCTTCTGGTGGGAACAGGTAGAAAAAATACTTCCATTTAGCCATATAAGTTCTCCTAGCTGAAGGCTTTCTACTATTTAGAAGTACTTCTTGCACACCTTTTGAGCAAGCCTGTTCCAACAGTGTTAGCCATGAAGCATCCACACTGTCAGGTGGATGGCCTGCAGGTTGGGGGTGAAGGAGATGGTAATGGTCCTGGGAAACTATATCTGGATCTAATGGGAAAGTCAGTGAGATCTGACTGACAAGGCTAGTAGAGTCGAAAACACCTGCTGGTGCTAGAAGTATGAGGTGAGTGTCACACTATCTGGAGTGGCCCACAACCGTGAGAGTCTGTCAAAAAAAAGGGCAGACACCTCAAACTGGTGACATGTTCTATAATCAGATTTCACCAAACCAGTAACAAATGTGAATTCCTGGATAACTATAGCAATCTTGCCATGGAGTCAGAGACAGTCCCTTAGGTTTTCCAGTCTATGAGACGAGTTCCATGCAATGGACACGTAGCATTTCCGAGGTGTGACATGGTTATTCATCAAATCTTTGAATTCTGATGTTTCTTAATGTCCTGTTTAATCCTGATAGGCCTCCTTAATGGATGGGGGGGGGAGAGAGAATTCCTATGCCTGAGTTCACAAATTCACAGCAAACATCAAAAAAAATTATTAATGAAAACTTACATATTTCCTTATGGCATGGAATACAGACATTATAAGTGAGTTTAACTCATTTCAGAGACTCTAAACACTCAATACAAGATTAATAACTATTTTGAACCAAACTAGCATACAGATGATCTGATTTGGTTTCCAGCTATGTGTTTGTCAGTTCTTAGCTAATGCCTACTACAGCTTTTTCCAGAGCTGGCACTCAGTTTGCATCACAGTGAGCGTGGTGTTGTTTCATCTTGGATGAGACTTTGAGCAGCAATAGCATTGGAGGAAAAGGCACAGAGTAGGGTGTTTTTCCAGGGCAACAGGAACACATCCATCAACAGACCTGGGCTGTGACTGCCCCCAGGAACAGAACTAATGGGACTTTTTTTGGATCCTGTTGGGAAGTTCCTCACAGCTGTAAAATGATTCTGGCCACATCCAAACAATGACCATTTGCAGTGATTTGTGAATTGATCTGCAAGCATCTTCTGCACTCCAGAAAGTAAGCAGCTCTAAGATGGAGTTGGCTAAGCAGAACTCCAACATGAGAAATGCCTCTTGGCACAACTAGGAGGAATGCACTCCTCCTCGTTTGTTTACGTAAAACATAGTTGCTGTGTTGATTGTTAGCACTAGCAGATTATTTCCCTCAGTATTTGGAAGGAAGGCTGAACATGCAAGGCAGACAGCTTGCAATTCTATTACTTTTATATGAGCCATCAGATATTGGTAAGACCAAAGTCCCTGAATGTGCAGTGACATCATGTGTGCTCCCCAACTGAGCAAGGATGCATCTGTGACTAAAGTGATCAGTGGTTTCAGGAGAGTGAAGGGAACACCCATGCAGACTTTCAAAGGGTCTGTCCACTAGTCCAGGGAAGACAAGACTAGCACTGGTACTCGAACCACCATATCCACGCTACTACAGGTTGGGGAATACACCAAAGATAACCACCCTTATAGATGTCTGTGGTGCGGTAAACTGTGCTGCATGCCACTCTATGCCTTGAAGAAGCCTGAGGCAGGTGCACACTGTGGTAACAGGATGTGCTTTTAGTTCCTGAACCAAGTCCCACAGTGCTTCAAACCTCAATTGTAACAGAAAAGCTCTGGCTTTTACAGAGTCTAGGACCGCTCCAATAAGTTCTATTCTCTGTACTGGTTTCAGAATTGATTTCTCCACATTGACTAGAAGCCCCAAGGTGTCGAAGCTAGACTGGATCATTGCTATGCTGGACAGTACCTGATACTTGGTCCGCCCTCTTACAGCCAGTAATCCAGGTAAGGGAATATGTGGAGCCCAACTCTTGAAGAAAGGCTGCTACTACAGCCATGCATTTTGCAAAAACATCAGGAGCTGCCGGCAGCAGCTGTATCCAAACTGGGCTGAAGAATTGTTCTGGATACAATTTTGTCCTCCTCCACAATCACAGTGAATTCTTTTCTGCATTGGTCTTTAAACCTCAATATGTTATCCCATAAGCGGGATCACAATGACCAGAGTTTGGGTCCTACTGATGTCTCCAATGCTAATGCTCCCAATGCACACCTGAGGAGATAGAGTGATGTGGATGAGGGGAAGACCTGGCAACTGAGGGAAACCTAACACGGACCAAAAAGGCCACTGACATGGTCCTGGGACATATCCCTGACTGGGCCATTGTCCCTTATGTGGCCTTTGCCAGGACTGTTGCAGTAACCATGGAACATAAGTTTCCAAAGAAGGATGCATACTATGTCTAAGCTAGGACACATAGGACCCAAACTCCGATTCTGAAGAGGAAAAAAAGTCTGAGACTTCCAATAATGGAGAGACAGAAGCAGCCTATATCGGAAAGTGATAGCTCGAGCCCAGGAATCGAGGCTCCGGAGAAGTCATGGCTGGTTTGCTCCTTGGAAGTACTGACTTCCAAGGCCAGGAAAGTGTAGGAGGCATCAGTATCACAAGCTTGGGAGGAGTAGGAGCAGGGTCCTTGGGGGTACGCTTCCTGTGTTGCTGGGGAAACTGACACTGGAAGGTTAAGTAGCTCTCTAGCCTCTGTGTTTGCCTCCAGTGTCGAAGGTACTGATAATGCATCTTGTTCCCGTGATACTGGTGGATAGCTTGAAGTAGCTGTAGTAGATATTTCGGGAAGTTGCTCTCCGTGGATCTTGCTCTGATTCCAGGTAGATGACCCCTTTTTATAACTGAAGCCTGTTTTGGGAAATCTCTCTTTTCAGTATTCCTCCCAGGTCTCTTGCCTCTAGAAAGTTTCAATCCTAGAGACCTTGTGGAGTGAAGTACTGAATCCCCAGTGGCCTCTTCCTTGATACTGCTAACCGTGATTGAGCTCTGGATTCAGAGAAAACCAGAAGGAGCACTCTGGACCGGTGCTGACGTGCCCAGTGCCTGCTCTGAACTGGATGGCTCTGAGGCAGGATGGAGCACCACCTTCACAAGAATACACTTAAGTCTGGCTGCACCTTCCTTTTTTGAGCAAGACAAACTCTTTGCAAATGTGACATTTGGGATGCCCCTAAGCACCTAAGGCAGCTGGGGTGCGGGTCACTGATTAGCATTGGTTTGCAGCATGAATGACATGATTTGAACCCTGGAGATCGAGACATGGTTCTAGTACTGCTCCTGGTACCAAGAGCTGAAGCAGTCAAAGACCTAAAAGTGAAACTTAACTATCTTCACTACAGACTAAACTCTAACTACGAAACTACATAAAGCAGAAAACTGGGTATATTTTACAAGAAAAAAGGGAAGAACTTACAGTAGCAAGATTATAATTGCTCCAACAACCATCACAGGCAGTAAGAAGGAAACAAAGGAGTTGGAGGACAGCTTTGCCCTTTATACTTAAATGCATAAAGGCATGCATATGGCAGCAAAGGGCATTCATATCCCATGACAGGTACCGCTGATGGAGAAAAATCTCCAACCACCATGTGCTGGGCGCACACTCACCTACAGTAGGATGGACATATGCAATCACTTGAAGAACAACTGTGAGTTTCTAGAGTACTGAAATTTTAACAACACCCAGCTGAGGTGTTTTAACAAAAATACCAAACTAACTGGTAGGAATTCTTGAAATTCACAATTGAAATCCAGCACCTTTATTAAGTAGTTTTACTTAATAATTCTGTTGCAATCTTATTCTGCTAAGGATTGTAAAACTTGAGTACTCTTTTGGAGCATTAGAGTGGCACTATAAAAATGTGTGTGAGTACAGCTGGGCAACTAGTTAAGTTTTTCCAGTATTTCATGTGTAGAGGGTAAACATGAGGCTGATTTCTGGGGCTTCCTTACCCACCTTGCTCTTTGCTGTATATCATCAAAAGGCAGAACTTTCGGGACAAACCACAGATGGCTCTAGTTGGCAGAGCCTGTAGGGAGCCAAACCTTTCTCCATGTGGCTGGCTAAAGCAAACAACCGGATCCAGAGCACTTGGGGAACCTACATATTCTCCCCACTTTAAACCTTTTATCCAAGGCAAAGGACTCTAGAACAAAGACAAATAAAATGACAATTAAAATAGACAGTATAACAGAGAAATGCTATTTTATATGAGGAAAAGTGCATTATAAATAAGACTCCTATAAATTATCCTAATCTTGTGATAAGGTATATACTTTACTGTGTTATAAAGAAAAATAAAAATAGGAAAGGCAACTTAATGTCATATGCCAAGATATTAGTTTCAAGTGAGTTCTGTTTATTCAGCGACACAAGGTGGGTGAGGCAATATCTTTTATTGGACCAACTTATTTATTCAGTCAGTTATTTATGGGCTTGACAAGAAAACCTGGCAACTTAAAGTAGCACGGTAAGTTGATACATCTGTTTTTCACTTCTATAATATGTGCCGAATTCCTGATTCGGAATTAGAGAAAACAGAAGTGTCTGAAGTGAAGGTGGCATATCCTACAAAGAATGCTCAACTAGACAAAATATCAACAAAGATTGTCCACCACCACGTATTTCAACACTAAACCAAGAATTCACCTTTCAAGGCATATAACAAACCAGCCATCAAACAGTCAAGTACTGGCATTCTCTTTGCTTCACAAAAGACTAGTGCAAATTTATTCTACTTTTTAAATATATCAAATATTGCAAATTACAATGTATCACAATGTAATTTTGCAATACTTCACTAATTTATATATTTCCCCCATAGTATAGTATTAACAGTGAGATTCAGTTTAGGAATTTGAATGCTCTGAAGCATCCTATACTGACAAAAACAAGATAGCCAACAAGATGGTCTACTGATCTAATGTAAGAATTATGTTCTGTGCATCCTGCATAGTAAGCATATCTCAACCTGAATTCATTTAGCTCTTTCACAATTCAGCACTTTTATAGCTCAAAATAAAAATTTTAAAAAAATAAGTCATTGTGGGCCCTGAAAATTTTAAATTTAAAATTATATTTATGGGGAACTTACTTGTATACTAAAAGCAAGAGATTAGAATTTTTTTTCTGGTTGCTGGCAGAAACAAGAAAGCAATACTTTTGATACCTTGTTCAATACAGAACCAAAACTAATTTGCACATTTCACATGTGTATTTACACATGGAAATTAAAGTGGCTGTTTTTCCATTAATTCTTTCTAAATTTCAAGGGTGAGAAGAATTGTAATGAGATTGTACTGAAAAAAAACTGACTCAAAAAAAGACATTAAAAATTATCCTACTAAAACAGAACTGCTTAAAACCCAACTTCTTCAGGCTGCTTACTGGCAAATATAAGATGAAAAAGCTTATTTTTCTCCGACCCTAAATTTTGCAAGAGGCGAAGTAAAATCTCTTGAAGCTCAGTCTATAGTAACAGATATTTACTATCCACAACACTTCCTACAGAAAGACACATGGACATGCACTGAAACAGATTTGCCTTAGACATATGAGACTATTTGGTGCCCTGTGGTGCAGAACAATCTTCCCCTTCTGCTGTGCAGAAAGAGTGGGAGAAAACTCCCACAGTCTAGCACCACTGCCACATACACTATAGGAGTAGACTCAGCAAAGAGAAATTCCCTGCCAGACAGTTCCTCCACAAACTTAGGCACCTCAAGTCATTGTGCCAGTTCTGCACTGTTCCACAGAATCATGAAATGCCTTAAATGTGCAGAGGACATACTGCTAATGCTTTTCATGAATACACTATAAGTGCAGCTGTTTTCTTAATTATTTGGATATGTACATCAGTGTGCAGTAATTACAGCCTGTGAATGCTAATTGAGCAATCTTGTGAATCAAATTACATACTGGATATACTACTTCTTTAGCATGCTCCCTAGTTTCTCTGAAAGCAAACTGCACTAATATCCCCATGGCAGCAGGAAGTTCTCCTTCCATTATGAGCCTGGATCCTGGTCTGTTGACATGTGCTGTGTGGAACAACTGACGAGGGGTTTGTCCATATGTTTTTATCATTGTTTCCAGGGCTCTTCTCTGAACTGGATCCTCCACAGCAGAAACATCCATCCCAAAGTATGTCTAAAATGTAATACATCAAACACAAAAGCTAAGTAAAGTCATCTTTGAAAAAAGTTTCCAATTAAAACTGCACAAGCCTAGGGCCAGAGACTTCAGTGCCTTTGTAATTAACTACTGATTTCAATAGGACTTCTGCATGCAAGGGAATTGCAGAACTACATGCTAAAGTGTGAAGCAAAACCAGCATGAATCAAGCTGACTTTATGATTGCCATCTTAAATACTCTATTTTACCATGAGCAATTGAATAACTGTCAGTGAAAACAGCAGGTGAGAGCCTGGCTGGAACAAAGCCAGGCTGCTGTGCTACTAAGATTTAAGCCTTTCAAGGAATGCATTCTGAGACTTGAAAATGTACAATTTAGGAATTCTTTTTAAAATGAGAAGTCCTTAGTCATCTTGTTCTCCTTTCACCACTGTCCTAAGTAAATCCAGAAGCTTTTGCAGTGTAATACAAAGGCTTAATAGTTCTGTGTTCTGAAGTTAAAGCCACTGCAAGAGTGTGGCTAAATCAGACATTAATTGGGTAGCAGGCAAATACAGAAAGGAACACAAATGATGACTGTGAAGAAGAGAATAGTACAAATGTTGAGCTCTCTCATCAGACACACTGAACTTTACTTATCTTTGCTTCAGTCTGTTACAATCTGCCAAAGTGAAAGGCTTCTTTTTGATGAAAAAAAACAAAAATACTGCATTTCTAGATATTATTGCAAACAATGACTAACTGTTCAATGGGCTTTTAAGACACACATTGTGTGACTATTCCCTGCCTAGATTTAGTAAGGAAGAATAATTAAAAATAGACATAACTGAGCTTCATGTTACAAACCCTGGGATTTTACCAATTTTTCATTTAAATACTCAGTGTTTTTCCCTCTTCTTGGATAGTTAACTATTTCAAGGGAACTTGCATAAAACTGGCTGTTTTCCACACAATTGAGTTGAACCTTCTCAGAGATCAAATACGTTTATACTATGAACAGATTACTTGATAAAAAGAAGTACTTACAGCAGGATGGAAGACATTGATAGCTTGAACTGAAGCCTTGCCCTTTTGCTTATATCCAAACACTAAATCAATCCAGTTACAGATTGTTTGGGAGACATGGTCTGACTCTAAAGCCTGACGATGAATCAGGATGAAGAGACGGGGATCATTACGAGCCCATGGGGGGAGATTGACATGGTTAACTCTTTCACCATTTTGACGCAGTCCAAAATCAAAACCTAGAAATGTAAAGAGGTGGATTTATACTGTTTTATTATTTACCATTTGTATTACTGTAGCACCAAGGAGCCCCAGTCATGCACTAGGAACCCCTGGTGAGAGATGCTGTACTAACAAAGCAAAAAGACAGTTCCTACCCTACAGACAAAGAGATGGGGCAGTACAAGAAAATAATGAGACAATATTTGTCAGCATGATAGGCAGTGGTCTCAACACATCAGCAGCTTAACAGTTATCAGTTTTTTGTAGGCATCACAGAGAAGGAGAGATTACGGGGAGCTCCAGCCAAGCATGAGAGGCAGCATGGGAGAAAGCCTAATTTTAGGATTTCAATTACAGGGCGGGGGGGGGGCGGGGGAGGAGGAGGAGAGCCTTTACAAGAGTTCTAGGTGTCCTGACACTTATTCATTCTTACAATAGTATAATGTACCCAGCAGTGTTAAAAAACAAACTAACATTCATATATGAACAAGTTAAGCTTCGTTACTAGCTGATTCAAGTTAAAAAAAACCCCCAAAAGCTGCTTTCCACCTCCTATAGTGCTGCCATCTCCAGGAATAGTCTCCAAAAATCTTATAAAATAAGTGTTTTCTGTAGCATGCCCAGAAGGTCCCCCAAATTTTGGTTGATCTGTATTTAAAAAAAATCTGCACCCATTTCACTCTGAGCAGCAATTTCAATATACTTGTGAATCTACAGGTCTTTTTAGTACCTGTGCAGAGAAAAGTGCTTAAACACAGTTCTTGCTGGAAAAGTGATAACATGCTTCTAGATCTTTTCTACACTGGGATTCAATCATATTAGAGAACTGTATCCTCAGTAAGTGGGATGACAATATCCACATGGACAGCCATGTGATAAATTAAATTTACCATGTATCTTAGTCTCACATGCACTCTGTACATTATATCCATTGGGATTATTACTATACTATCTACTATTCCAACCCTCTGAGCAGCTTCAGACAGATGTTACTTTTGACAAAACCCACAAACTTCTCAATTACCTCTCAAATGTGTGATTTCCCTCCTGCTCAATAGCCTTAACCTAGATCCAGAATAGATAATAGTCAGCTGGAACACTGCCTCTTGCTATAACTAGTCACTGAAGATCTGCTCTCTCTACTCAAATCTTATACTGAATCAGCAAAGCACTTCCTTCACCATCCTGCTTCACTGATGCTTTTCAGTCCATTCTCCATAGTCAGTTGCTCTCTTTCACATTCATCCCGTTACCACCACCAACTCCACCAGTTAACTTAAATTATGACAAGGAAACATGAACAATAGAAGAGGCTCAATCTTATAAAGTGCCGAACACTGCTGAGAGTTGTTGAGTACCCTCAACTCCCAAAGATTTTATTGGGCATCCAGCAGCTTATTGCATCTAGCCACAAGTCCCTTGATGACAGCATGAGGACAGTAAACTCTCCAAAATGACATACAGATTGTCAGAGCATCCTGGGGAAGCTCTAAAATGTAACTAGCTGAAAAAAGTGAACAGATTTATCAGAAACATGATAGCCTCAATGGCATAGGGCAGATGTTCTTTCAGTTATAAGAAACAGTTTCTAAATTTCTCCATTTACCAAACAAGTTTATCGTTTTCTGGAAACCAAGTAAGATTATTGCAGTATACTTCATGAACATGAAGTCTGGGCTTGCTGAACTAACAAAAATGGCTACAGTAGCCCAACCAAACTTAAGTCTCTGTGGCTACAGATTCATGATCTGAACCTGCCAGATTTCCCTTCCACATTCAATTTAAAAACATGGAAAAAAACTGAACATAACTCAATCCAGGGTCCCAATCCTTGGGCCTTTTTAGAGATAGTATTGACATTATTGTCTTGTATACCTTCTCTGTTAACTAAAAACTCTGGAAGGTAGAAAAATTCTGGGATAAGCTCCTTTACATCAGTCATAGATTCGTAGGAGGAGAGGCGCCATGTTGTATTGGTAGAATGAAAAGTTCTGTCTGGGATGTCAAAACTTTGATCTGCAAAGAAAAACCCATGTTGAGTTTATTACCTTGACAAGAAGAAAAAAGAAAGAAACATACAATACCAGTTGCACATCTGTGACTTCAAAAAGTTCAAGTTCACCAACTTTGCTCAGCTGAGGCCTGAACATTTAAATCCCAATTGCTACATGGGAGATCTAAAGTTAAAAGACAGAGACCAGACTTTTTGGAACAGATCATAGCAGATGTACAGACATTTTAGAAGATGTAGAGCTTTGTGAGATTCACAAAGAATTCATGTATTATAGGTTTTCTTTATAGAAGCCTCAAAATGGGTTCACTCTCAAGGTAGGTCAGATTTCTAAGTTTACCATACCTGATCATTTCACTTTAATTTTTACATTTTAAAAGTTTTATTCATCATTTTAAACAAAATTAAACTTACCTTGATAAGCTAAGAACATTTTGGTGAAAGGAGGCATTCTAACTAGAAAGTGAAGTACAGTTCCACTGTTGGAGTAATGAGATCCATAGTGATAAGGCTGCACAGGAGGCATTGGCTCATCCTCTCTAGCTCCTTTACGGTACTCCTCTTCCAAATACTAGAACAGGAAAAGCAGGCAAAGCATGGGTGTCATTTCTCATCCAACATGCTACTTAAACTTGCTATGCTGCCATCAAAGGTCAATTTGAGATACTATGCTAAGAGATACATCCTTCCAACACTTCATTAGTACCTTTTATCCCAGACAGTTCCTGAAGAACGGAATGCTCTCATTTAGAAGAAAGGGCCTTGCCTGGTTGAGTTGTTTGTATTTTATTGTTTGTTTTTAAAACTCGGTTGTAAAAATAGCTTCTGTCTGAAGTAATTAGTTATTCATTTTTACCACCCACTATTTTTCTGGAAGAGACTACTCCAGTAACTGTTTCAATGCTTCAGGTTACATCTTTCAAAACATGAACCCTGGTTTTCTGAAATTGTACTAAACTATGGTTTATCCTATTCTACATTTGCAGTTAACGCTGTTCAACATTAAGTCAGCTGAACCTGTTGCTTCCATCTTTTATCAGAAATATGTCATTTCTAGAACATAGACCAGGCACCATTTGACCATTACAAAAAAGCAGAAAGAGTTTTATGCTAGAATTTGCTGCAAAGAGACACAATCCTGACTCTTACATCTAAAACCTTATCCTTAAGGGTAGCAAATTTGAAGGGATAGTATTTATGAGTTTTTTAAATGAAAGCTGCAGAAAAATCAGATCAAAGATAATTTTCAGAAGTTTCTAAGCAACTTAGGAGCTGACATCTTACTTTCAAAAGGGACTTAGGGCTAGATTTACAAAGCTATTTAGGCCTCTACAGATACTGGCATTTTCAAAGATAACTATCTGCAAGTGCCAAAGTGCGTTTTACCCTAAATTTGTTTGAAACTGCCACTGAAATTACAGATGTCAGGTTCACTACACTACAAAATCCATCACTCATGCTTGAGCCCAATACCGCAACCTAGTAATAAAGAACGGATATTATTATGGCAATGTACTGATTGACAATCTCCTAGACCTTTTTATATAAGTATTGGATAAAGAGAAAACAGGGCCCTACGTCAATGGTCTCCTTCAAAATTTCATTTTAAAAACATCAACAACAAATGACAGTGCACATGCACACTTAAGCTTTTAAGTAACAGACCACCTGACTTTCACAATATATTGCTCTTAGTATAAATATTGTGCTTGTGGTTCAGGAGCATTCTAGTGTCATAATGTGAGTTTTTCACAAACTCAAAATAAAAACAAGTCCATTTACACATTTTTGTCAAAGCACGTTACAGATCTTGTTACAGATTGAAATGCAAAGCCCATGGTGTAAATGCTTTCCAGACCCATCAGTGTCATTCTCTATAGATTTTAAGGGAGAACCAGGAACAAGATATATTTGTAGACATGATCACCTCAGAACCGCAGTAGCAACACCAGGCAGCACTAGTAGACTACTACTGCTATTCTATATGATCAGATCTATTTTCAAACTAGACTGATGTTAGGAGAGGAGGAAATACTTTTAAAGATTTTGCGCACTTAGTTTAATTGATAAATGACCCAGGATGTTTGAAGGCAAACCTAACTGTTCTGTTGCATGCTAGAAAAACCGCAGATGTACAATGTAAGTTTTTAGACTGCAAAATGTAAGGCAGTTTACACAGATACATTTGTTTCACTTCTTTGGTTGACTTCATATGTATTAATCTGGTCGGTCATGAACTTAACATCCCAACACACATCATAAATAAAAAAAACCAAAAAATACATTACAGCTTCTAGGATTAAATTTATTCTTGATATTTTTGGTTATAAAGAGACAGACATAAGGCAGAAGGGAATCCAGTTCCTGTAAACCTTTTTCACAATAGGCTTTAACATACTGAAAATATGAGTTTCACACAAATAAAATACTATTTTTTTTAAAACACTTGTTAAAAAAAGCCTCCACAAATAGTTTTGCTTTTAGATACCAGAAGAAGACACACTGTAGAAATAAAAGTTTAAATTACCTTGTAAGTATCCACATATCGATCTTCTTTTTCTTTAGACTGTACAGCTATGGGTTTGGCTAGATTTCTATAACAGGAGAAATTCACATCTTGTCATTTTCATAATGAAAGTAGAAAATGCAGTTAGATGTAGATTAACACATTATGATCACTAACCTTTTTACATAAATTAGATTAAGAAAAGTTAAAATACCAAAAGGACAAATACAAAGGCAAATCCTAAGAACAAAGCTCTAACAAATGAGTTTAGGAAAATAAGAGACTGTAAAATATACATTCTTAATTGGCAACATGATGTTAGTGCTAGAGGAATAAAAGTCATTTGTGCATAAAACAGCTATACTATAGGCAATGGCTCCATACTGTCCCCACCAACATGCTTCAATCCTCATCTGGAGCATCCCTTTAAAAGTAATTAATGTCTTGCCTACGCACAAGAGTTGCACCAATTTCACTAAAATCCATTTTAAAAATCAATGTAGTTAAGGCTGTGGCTGTGTGGACACCCTTTAGTCTGTTTACAACTAGCTGATACAAATTTAGCTCAATTTGGTAACTGGCAAGTTGCTTATATAGCATAATTCTGTTTTCAGGTATGTTCTGCTAATTCATTAGAAGGTTTTTGGCCACAAGCATTTTTTTTTTAAATATAAAGACAAAGGAAAGCATATCAGGAACTGCAGATATGGAGTGAGATCTGTGAATATACTGTGAATACTGTGAATATAAATGCTGGGAACACCAGGCATGATATTCTAATTGATTAGGTGAACCACATACTTAATGTTCAAAGTCACTCAAATACAGTAGACCAAATGTGTTCCCTAGCAATCTTCCTAATTAAGTTCTTGGTTTATCAGGGTAAACGTAAATGGATTTTATGGAAATAAACGAGTTTAATGAGTTATTTGGGAAGAAGTAATTCCAAACATTTCACTTTACCTATAAACCAATGGATCATTTAAGTCCAGTGTTTCGCTGGTGTAGTCAGAAAGTATAAAGGGAAATACTGGATACTGCATGAGATCATTAAAGGAACGGCCAGCATGTTTGTTTAAATGAGTCAGATATTCAAAATTGGTGATCTGTCCTGTGTACCACAGGTGGGTCAAAGCAGTAATGTTTCCATACTCCAAAAGGTTAGGCAGATTGTTTGTTAAGATGTTGTGATACACATCATCACGGACCTAAAAAAAAAATTGTAATTTTAATCAAGCAACACATTTAAAATGTCATAAGCAGCTAAGTCTCCTCCTAAATTATGCAAGTTTCTTTCGTTTACAAGGTTCTAAAAACCTACTAATATCCAAACAATGTGATAAAAAATGACAACATTAAGATATTGCATTGTTTTCATCTTATGGTTTTAGAACATACCTGTGACACACGTCTATCAAAAAGCTTGGCTGAGCCCTTAATTCATATCCTCCTCCAAAAGTATCTAAAAATTCAAAGACACCTACCCATAGTTTTTCTTAATGTTATCTCATGAAAATGCATGTTATGTACTGAAGAAATTATAAAAATACTTTTATATAAATATTATATATTACCATGAATTAATGCCACACTGTTACCTTTGTATTGTCAAAAGCTAAGAGTAAAGTTCTGCCATTTGTTAAAAATATTTCCACAGCATTGTCTCTTAATTGCCACCATCTCTTATGAACTTCCTTGATTTCTTCATATGTCCAAGAAAACGATGCTGGTTCAGTTTCCCCATGAAAACTCTGAAAAACATACAGCAGATTGATACAGAAAACATTCTGCTCATTAGCCTTTAATGCTGCCCTATTTTCTCTCAGTTTCCATTTATTTATACTGCATACTATAAATGAATGCTCTGTACGTAGTAGTTTACTTAAACTTTGGCTTGTACTTTTGAAAATCTTAATTAAATTACATTTCTCTAAGAGACATTAGAGAATTATGTTGTACCCAAGAATTTTATATAATGAAAGCTATCTAATAGATCTTTTGTTTTTAATCTGTTTCATCCGAATTAGTTCAATCAGATGTCACTTTAAGGTAAAAGAAACGGATTTTTTTACATGAGTTTCACCTTTCAACAGATAAGTATATTATGATTCCTAATTCTGGGGTACTGGTCCTGGTCCATGACTAGGTTCCTAGGCACTACAATAATGCAAATAAATACCAATTTTTTTATATAACAATATATAATGTATTAAAAGACTGGTAGAATTGGGAATAATATTCTATAATGGAAGTTATCAGTCTTCCTCATGGCATTTGTATGTTATTGCTGAAATACTGGCAGATAAGCATTTTTAAATTCTCAAATAATCACACATAAATATAGTACATTAACTGTCTGAATTTGAACACCTATATATCTTAACATAAAAATTAAAATTACAGTGATTTTAAATGATAAAAGCTCCAAAGCTGTTCTCAGTTGTCCTTAAAGAATTTAGAAAAACATACAATCTGTGCAAAACTTCAGCTCATACTCACAGAACTTTCTATTGCGTCAGAAGCATTGTCTTCAACGAAATACATTCCATATTTGCCTGCAGAGAGGAATATTTATACAAAGGTAAATGTTACTATATTAATTTGTACATTGTACTCAACATTTCTAAAAATGATTATACCTGATGTCTAAAGCGCTAACTATGCTGTTCATAATAATAAGTAACAAGGGACAGTACACCTTGGTGGAAATGAAGTTAATGCTATCTTTTGAAATGTATTTAATTATTTTACAAAGTTACAATAAATCCAATGAGAACACTGTGGAAGCTATAGGAAAGGGAGGCTAAATTGACTAGTTGGATCAACAGGTGCAACTCCAGTAGAGTCATTAGGGTAAGGCCAGAAAGGGACCACCAGATCATCTAATTCGTCCTCTTGTATATCACAAACTGCTAACACAATAAATGCAGTTACACTCACCCTAAGCCAAAACAGGTATTCGTCTTATAAGAATGTGTTTAACGTTCAGACTCTATGAAATGCTTGTAAACCGCTGCATACATTAATCTCTCTTGTAATGTCTCTATTCCATGCTATAAGAAAATATTTAAGAATTGCTTTATAACTTGCTAAATGTTTGCTCTGAACTTGTGAACCCTCAGGAATTGGCCTCCCTCCTCACCCAGGAGGACCATCAAAATTTCAGTGGGCCATTAAGACTAAAGCTTTGTTAATTGTCCCATCCACCCATGGAGAAGATAGCCTTGACCCATAGCTTTGAATGTTGGAAAAAGTAAATAAAAAGAGCTGATGTGAAGATTTGTCATCTCTTTGCCATTTGAACTCACAGGAACAGAGAAACCAAACTAGGGTACCAACTGATCTGGGGTAAGTGACTGGTCTCTTGGGACTGGAAGCAACCTGAATATGGTCTGATTTTTTATGTAAGCAACCATTTATCACTATGTTCAGTCTGTCTGGGTGGCGAGATAGACTGGAAAGTCTAAGGAGACTCCCTTAGGGTCTGTGACTCCATAGTGAGACTGTTATAGTGATCCACAAGTTCACATTTGTTACTGGATTGGTGAAATTTACTTATACAACATACCATTAGTTTGGGGTGTCTGCTGTGTTTTTGACAGTCTGCCTTAAGATAGGCACTCACAGTCGTGAGCCACTCTAAACCGACTGAAATTTACATGTATGAAAATAGATCTACATAAGGCTTCTCTAAATATTAAAGAAGGCATTAAAGCTGCTCTTGAACTTAACTCACTTACACCTTTTTACAAGAATATTTTTAATACTTAGTCTTTGAAACTGTTCCACTTACCTAACAACAATTCACCAGCTGTTTCTCTAGAGGGTGCTACACTAATGCATCTTCGATTAACTCTGAATATATACAAATAGAAACTTATTAGAAGTCATAAAAATCAGCATGTATCTAAAGCTAACAGCCTCAAATACTATACACTTTAATCAAGTAGACTTTCCCTTTGTTCTGCAACCCTAAGTGTTCAAATCGCAAAGGAATGTATAAGCTAGCTCTCATCTCTAAGACTTATGAGCAGCTGAATAAAATAGTGGCAAAATTCAACTTTAAAGAGAAATACTAAGATCAAATTTTATAATCTATATTCTCTGCTACAAATTTAGGATTTGATGTTTTCCACATGCCCTAGCTCTTATTTAAGCCAATTTAGTGCTTGTGAAAGGTGCTGGAATTACAGCATTGCAAAGTTAAAACCTAATTATCCATAGAATACATACAGTATGAGCAGTGACAGTGCAGATTTACTCAGCTAGCCAATGAAGGAATGAGAATATAATTAATTCTCCATATCCATTCACTTCTTGGCCTCTTCTGAAAGCACCAACAAGTTTCAATTGCAATGCTGATATTTGGAAACAGACCTATGATCAGTGACTTTGTTGTGATTCAACACCTGCCACAATGATAATGACTTTCTATTGAAAGTTAGGATTTAAAATCAGCAACCTAGAAGTGAAAAGTTCTGTAAACCCACTACAATCTCTCAGGTCATCCATTCTACAACATTTGCTGTTTTCAATTTATGACAAGCAAGTGAAGTAGGTGCAAGTTAAGTCTTCTTAAATAAGAATATTTCTTTGTTGTAAAACATTGTATGGTCTTATCCCTATTGTTCAGCTCATAGTTGCTCTCTAAAACAGAAGGGCCAAAAATACATTTCCTATGAGCAAGATTTTTTCACCTAATTAAAAGCTTACCTTATCTTCTCACTTGCCGCTTTGTCTTTTACAGTGGAAGAGTGAGAGGAATGTATTTTGTCTTCAAATAGGTAAGACAAAGGGGGCTTGATCACTTCTATTGAAAAGTGTAAAAGAACAATTGATTAAAATACTAACGCTTCAGCGTTTGTAAAAGTTTAGTTATAATTTTAAAAGTGTTATTACCTTCCTGTTTCTGCCTATCTCGGAGAAGATACTTATTTGGTATAGTTAAATAGCACCTCTGCAAGCGACGCCTTTCTCGGTTTGGCCCTTCTGTTGGATCTAGTTGCCAAGATGTTGGGTAGTAGACAGGATCATACCAGAGTGTTCTGAAAACAAAAGTATTTTAGCATTTTAAGAACAACAATGACAACATATATATGTTCATGTTTGAATCAATTTTCTTTTTAAAAAAATTGATAAAAATGTAACCATTATAAAACAGGCACGAATTTCACAGTGAAATATTGGCCAAGTCATGTTGCTACAAAACAGAGCTGTTCCATGGATTTTAATAGGCCTACTCATGAATGAGTACTGCTGGATTGGTCAGCAAACCACTCGAAAATTATCAAGGGAATAAGTAACAGTACTGATGACGTGTACAATAGGATGCTTAGTAGATGAAATTTGCTACACTCAGACCTAATATAGCTTATCCAGAAGTAAGAGTACAATCATAATGGATACCCTGAAGTTTGAGACTGCACATTGCTTGGACCTTTCTCTTTTTAAAAAGAATCTTGTAAGCTTGTGCGTCTGCAGTAATTTTCATTGCAAGTCAAGATTTCTTGATTTGGCTTGATGCATTTGCATCAATACTGGTTGGAAGATACAGTTTACACAAAAGACTCAAACCAAATCTATGCATAAGTCCTTCACTTTTGCTACTGTACCTTTCTAACGGAATATAATTTCATGTTTTTCCTCCCCCTTGCCCATTAGGTACACTGATTATACAGGACAAAGTGCCAATCTATACATATTAAAGATCTAAAAATGCCGTTTGATTGTCCACTTATAGATAAGAAATATATTTAGCATTTGACAAGAGCTTAGAAGCTGCAGCATTATTAGCAAGTACAAGTCATTAATTTAATTTTGTTTCAAAGTAACATACATTTCAATAGCTTATAACATTAAAATGGCAAGTAAGTATACACTTACCTATCATGTGTAAGTTGCTGAATAAGTTCCTGCCAGTGCCTGCTGGCACTTAAGTCTGCTTTATACATTCCCCTGATGTGCTGAATCACCTTCTTTCTTTCCATTCCCTGTGACAAAGAGACTGCCTGGGTGATGTCTGCAGCTATTTTGGAAATATCTTTTGATTTTGAATCCAGACGTTGAGAGAGACTGAGAAAAGAAATATGAACCAGATTATAAAATGCCTAACAAATACTTAGTACCGAGAGAAGACAATGTACTAAAGACCTTGAACAGTTTAATCAGTTAGCTAGTTATTGTCCAGAGTCCTTGATGTGGCAGGCTCACTAAGAGTTTGATAAATTATTTGCATTCTGGAGAATGTGAATGTAAGACATGTATACCTCTGATTTCTTAGCAACCACTAAATAGTACCATCAAAACTTAAGCCAGCAATAAGCAAAAACCAATTCCAGTGGAACGTATATTAGCTGATTTACATGATTAAATTCATATTAATCTTTTGAACATCAATTAGCTTGAGTGACAGGTTAAGTCTATCAAAGTCAAACTGAGTGACAAAGTCTTGAGTTATTTTCTTGGAGTGAGACTTGACCCTGCTCTAGCCCCTTTATGCTGGGCCAAGAGAACAGAAGGGTGGTGAACAGAAGGGTGGTATAAAATGGGCCCTAAAATGCTTGCATTTGGCCAGGAGACAATTCCCCCAGTGGAACAGTGATTTGCATGTAGTCGTCTTTTCCAGAAGTATCAGAGAGAGTGGCCCTTCATCCTCATATGCTAAGCCATCTTCCCAACAATACCTCTCATAGACCTAAATGGAGCCAAGTAATGAAACCTAGGTTTTGAGCACTTACTGCCCACATCTCTATGCCTCTACGTCAGTAGCAAAGACAGTGAGGGCAGTCTTTAGCACTTTAATACTCTGAGAATTACTCTGCAAACCGAAGTCTGAATGCACTTAGTGGCTCTAACTACATGGAACATGATTTTTTGATGATTACAGAGCAGTTTCCACAGGTTCTATTGTTTGTCTGTGCTCTGAACCTCTGAGGTTTATTACATCAGATTAAATTTGTATGGTATCATAAGCCTCAAGAAATCTGAAACAGGATTTGAACAAAAGTGAGGCATAAGAGGCAGGGGCAGTGTAAACAATCTTTGGGTGCCTCATCCTTAGCAAGTAAGGCAATATTCAACTTGGAGTTTGATTTGAAGCACAGAAGTGTTTAAGACACCTTCAGGTTTCTCAATGGATCATCTCAACTCCAATGAAAAATGTTTGATGCTTCTAGCCATTCTTTTGAAGTATTCAGTGACTTATATGGTTGGAATGCTTTCACAAAGAATTTGAAAGATTCTAGCTCTTAGTGGATGATCACTTAACCCTGAAGGCTTTCATGAGCTTACATGGAAGTTTATGCATACACTAGACTCAGGTGTCTCTAAGAAAGATGCTGATGCCACATCATAATTTGACAGCTCCAGGAAACAATCATGAAGATCCCATATGCTATACAGGTAGATTGAGCACCAAAAGAAAAAAAAATTAAGGTGGTGACCAAAAGCATTTTGAGTGGCAAACTGCATGATCACGAACAAAGACTTACCTTATCTTAAGCTTTTACCTTTGGAGAAACAGTTATATATAGTAATAGTATTTAAATTTACTCTGGACTTTATAAGTACCACACCTTCCTTGTTATATACTTCACTGGGCTATTCTATTTCTTACCTATATTCTATATGCTCAGTGACTTTTGTATGAAAACAGACATTCTTAAAGTCTCTGAACTGTAAGTGATCTGAAGTCTAAAAAAGGATTTTTTAAAATGGAAAATATATTTACCTACTGAAATATATGGATTAATATAAAACATTCCTCCATTACCAGGGACTGAAAAAAAGGGACCAATATATTTAGTCCATGTATCCTTTCTACAATCTTATGATTTCATTACACTGTATAATTTGTACATATTTTCCCTGCTATCTAGGAACTCATGAAGTTATTTAACACACTATTTTCAGGGACGTGACTGACCTTTAGCTGATTTATATATCCACAATTAGGTGTCTGGGCTGTCTCTATACCAAGACCTTCAGGATAGTCTTTATTCTGGGTGACATTTTCTACAAAGAGATAAAGCTCTTCGGCTTACCAAACACCAGTGTGGAGAAGCACACTTGTATTTTCAAAGGGAAAGAAAAAGCGAAACAGATAGTTTAATTGCTATGTTATGACAAGTAATGGAAACATCTGAATAATCCATCATATTTAAGATTAAATTGTATCAAGAAGCAAGAGCCTAAAAAGCTCAAAAGAGAATTTGCAAATGCTAAGGCAAGTATGTGGAGGTTACTTACTGTAACTGGAGGTTCTTTGGGATGTGTGATCCCTATCTGTATTCCATACACGGGATATGCATGTGCACCACAGCACCTGAGTTCCAGAGATTTTAACAAGCAGTGTCCATTGGCCACACATGTGCAGAAGATCTCCTCATGCTGCCACCAAGCAAGGGTGTAAGAACAAGTGCGAGTCAATGTCCTCTCAGTTCCTCTTCTTACAGTGAATCTAATCAGATCCGCAGCAGATAGGATGAGGGTGGGCAGTGGAACACATAGGGACCTCCACTTCCAGTGCTGGTATCGATGTACATTCCACACATGGGAGATTCGTGGTGGGTGTGAGGTAGCTGGCCAACAAAGATGCTTGCTGCACTGCAGATCCCACTGCTGCATCTGCAGCAGAGTTTTGGACTAGTGCATAATGTCTACCAAACATATGTATGGAGCTCCAGGTAGCTGCTCTGCATAGGTCCTGCACTGGGACCTCCTGCAGGGCTCTTACTATGGTGGCCTGTGCTTTAGGAGTAGGTTGTTATACTGCCTGGAGGCAGTGTCATGGAATGTGTTCCTAAGTGTTCAGATGGAGGTCCAGTAAGGTTTGACAGCACGAGGTTCAGATCCCATAACAGTGTGGGTTTAGTGATTGAAGGAAAGGCCTTGATGAGTGATTGTGTCATAGCTGGGAGGATAAAGAGTGTGCTCAGAGGAAGGCACTAATGGCTGTTAGGTGAACTAGTAATGTGCTGATCAAGACACCAGACTTCTAGGTAATCCAGCTAGTCTAGAAATATTGGGATGCTTGAAAGGACTGGGTGAGACTGATTGTGCTGCAGCCAGGCAAAGAATGTTTCCATTTAGCCAGGTAACAGGTTTTGGGTCAAGTCTTTCACAGAGCAGGAAAGTAAAGCCTGGACTGGGAATGAACAAGAGTGATCTACTGCCAATGTCCATCCAAACATCAGGCCATGAGGTGGAGAGAGTCTGGGTTGAGGTGTTTGACTCTGTCCTTGTCTTGCATCAGGAGTTCTGGGAAGGGGTAGACCTTGACTGCAGGTTTGACTAACATTGACAAAAACTCTGGGAAGCAAAACTGCCTGGGTCAGTAGGGTACTAGGAGAAAGACACTGGCCGTGTCATGACATCTTTCTCAGCACCTGTGGAAGCAGGGGAATGGTAGGAAAGGCATATATGAAATTGCTCATCCACGGGACGAGCGAATTGCCTTGGGAATTGTGGCCTATGAGTTCCCTGAAATAATATAGGGGGAGTTTCTTGTTTGTCTGAGACACAAAGAGGTCTCATAGAAGTGTGCCCCAGCATGTGAAGAGGTCTGTGAGAACAGAGCTGTGGATTTCACATTTGTGGTCTGCCAAAAAAGACATGGGCTGAGGTCGTAGATACCTGTAATGATACACCAGTTCCAAAGCCTGACTACCTCCAGACAAAGTGGGAGACATTTTGCTCCTCCCTGTTTATGTAGGACATAGTGGGAATATTGTCAGACATTACTTGGATGTGAAGGGAGGGAATGAGTGGAAGGAAGGCCTTTCATGCTAGGTGAACTGCCCACAGATCCAGGACGTTGATGTATGTATAGTCTGGCCTCCTGCATGGTCCATGTGTCGTGTGCATTGTGACTGTTCTGTCAACACACAACTGTCAACACTGGCACTGGAAGTGGAGAAGGGAACTCCCATTCATACCTTGTCTGGGTTTGACCATCAAGAGGAAGCAGCAAATGATCCTGCTTGCGACAGTCACCCTGTAGTTGTTGAGCCAGGCCTGCAGCAACATAGATGAAGCCTGGTAAAGGTTATCACATAAGGACACCTAGCAGTGAGAGGAACATCTGCACTGTAGTCCTCGGTCTATAGGAAATCAAAGAAGTTAGGATGTGTATCATCAAACCTTTCTGAGGGGAGGAAGGCTTTTGAAAAACAGAGTCCAATGTTGTCCCGATAAAGTTTATTGTCCTTGTGGGAGATAAAATGTATTTTTCTCTGTTCATGCAGACTCCCAGGCTTTGAAAAGATATTGAAGAGCTACCTACCAGGAAACAGTTGTTGAGATATGGAAAGACTGTGTGACCCTGACGTCTTACCATCAGGGAGAAAAATTTTTGTAAACACTCTGGATGCTGTCGCTAGTCCGAAGGGGAAGACCCAGAATTGGAAGTGTTCCTGTCCCACAGTAAAGCTGGAGAAATCTCCTGGGGGAGGGGTGAATATCTCTATGAAAACATAAGTCCTCTACATCAAAAGCCACAAACCACATTCCTTCATGCAGAGAGGGGATTATTGATGTCACTGTGAACATCCTGAATTCTGACTTACAAATGAAGATACTGAGTTGCTGAAGATACGGAACAAGTCTTCATCCTTGGGGGACAAGGAAATACAGAGAACAGAACCCTCTTCCTTGATGCTGAGGAGGGACGTATGCTATTGCCCAGCAGTGCAATAGGGATTCTACTTCCTGTTGAATAATTGCCTCATGAGAGTGGTCCCCAAAAGGGGCAGGTGGCATCAGAGATGATTTGTGGGTCTCAACCAAAAAGTCAAAAGTGATTCCAAGCGATGGGCTGGGAATGGGTTGTGGTCATGGTGGTGGAGGAGGTCAAAAAGCAGGGCCTCTGAGTTTTCTGTCTTTTGAAGAGAGGCTCAGCAGGTCGCTGGTAACAGAACAGATGAGGTGTGTTAAACCCAGACAGTAGAGGTAGCGTTGGTGTTCATAGCTTATTATAGATAATCTAGGGCAGGAGGCACAATTTTTGAAGTGCAAGAGTCTGGGCATAGTACCCAAACATGAGGAGGGAGTCCCCGTTCTGGGGAAACTGAATAAGCTAAAGAATAACTATTTATAATCTTAACTACAGGTTTTCTGAAAGGCTGAAGCAAGAGACAACACGAGATTCCGATTCAGACCCTGAGGTGTAAAAAGGAAGGTAAGTGCGAGCATTGACCCACACTGTTTCTTATACCCTTGCTTGGGAACACAAGGAGATCTATTGTGCATGTGTGGGCCAATGGAGGCTACTTCTTAAAATCTCCAGAGTCAGGCGCATGCATATCCCACACATGGAATACACACAGGGACCAGCACTTGAAGAAAGTGAAGTTGTGTGTGCTAACCATGGCTGGTTGCAATGACATGTACCACACATTTAATTGCATTATTCACATGCAACAGGAAGAACATTCTGAGGGATACAATAGTTTGCCTTTCATTGGAAAGAACTATTTTTGAAAAGATATATGCCAAAAGAAAGATTAAATATTCTGAAATTTAAATAATGCACTTGGTGATTAGTGAAGGTTATCAGAGAATGGCACTTACCTATAATCAAGCTGTCTTAATTAAATAAATGTTGAAACAGGAACTGATATTGATTTTTAAAGTTTTTATATAAAGTGGCATTTTGCAACAGGATATGGGCCTTTTACTTACTTTTGCTGATTATTAGTCATAGTTTTCTCCCAAGCAGCTTTGTTCACACATTCCTCTGCTTCATACTTCTTTTGGTCCTGAAATAATTTTTGTATTTTTTTTTCATTCCAGTTTAAAAAAAAAAAAAGAGGAAACATTTTAACTTGCTTAGTTAATCTTTGAGTTCCCCATCAGGATTTATTTATAAAGTTACAACTGAGATTCAATAATCCCAAAGACATCAACAGAATCCAAGTCTGCTGACTCAGTATAATCATCTCTCTTCACATAAAGGATCTTACATCATATAGCATCAGGTCTTCACTTCAGTAACTCTACCATATCAACAAGGAAAGGAGTTTGCAAGTCATTTATGTTTTTGACCCTAAAGATTGGTATCAGTTGGTTACATTCTAAGTAGCAAAAGTTGTTTTTAATTCACATATGGCCTATTCCCAACTCAGAGTATCATATTACCTAAGCGATATATTAGGACATATAGCATACACTCATAGCAACTGCTCAAAGGTTTCTGTGTGTTGGAGACATGAGGGACCTGATGTACTTCAGTCATTATGTAAATATACTCAAGAAGAACCTGACCTACTTAAGGTCAATAGCAAAATCCGTACTTACTCCAACAAGAACAGGATTTGTCTTTACACTCAAAAAATTTTAAGAGCACCAAATATTCTCATAGACTCATAGACTCATAGGTCAGAAGGGACCAATATGATCATCTAGTCTGACCTCCCGCACAAGGCAGGCCACAAAACCCTACCTATACTACTTTGCCACAGAGCAACTGGCACTAGATTCCCAGTGAAACTTAAGTGTAGTAACACTGAAAGTCACAGACCTTATTTTTAAGTGCCTAGAAAAGCGATAACATTCACAAAGCCTTAGTTTGGTGCCTAGGTTCCATTTACAATGAAAGGAGGGAAATGGCACCTCAGAATGGGATTCATAAAAAAAGGCAGCATGCTAAGCAGCTCCCTAAGCTAGCCAATGGGAGATGTTAAAACGAGAGGGGTGTGTGCTAAGCCCCATCTGTCCCGGAGTTTGGCAATTAAATCATGGCTGGAAGGTGGTTCCTCCCTCTGCTTGGGATTCTCAGCTGCAAATCTTCTCTTTAGGTTAGGCACCGACATCTTTTTTGCAAGAAGCTGAGGAGTGGGGGTGTATGCAGAAGGACCTCCCTCATTATTTTTAGGCCAGTGGGTAGGGTACTCACCTGCAATATGGGAGAACCTTGGTTCAACTCCTCCCTTCTGTCTGAGGGGGAGAAGGTATTTGAACAGGGTTTGCCACCTCTCAGGTTAAGTGCCTTAACCGCTGGGCTTCGGGATATTCAGATTTGGGGCTCCCTCAATCTCTCCTGTTGAAGCTGTTCCACTCTGGACAAATATTTTTTAAAAAATCATTGAGCCAGAGACAGCGGGCAAGCATGAGACTGACATGGTAGCTGATGGTTAGAGCACACACCAGGAAGGTCAGAGTCCCAGGATCCAGTCCTCCTGCTCTAGCGATTTAAAAAAAATTATTTTGGGAGTTAAAGTGTCAGTTGGGCACCTAAGTCCTTTTGTGAATCTAGCCATTGGTCCTTAATGATATCTCTGAGAAGAAAGATATTACAATAGAGATAATCATGTGTTCAAACTGAAACGGATACTTAATTTTGCTTAAACATATATCAAAAGAGAAATGTTATTAATTGTCTTCTCTAAAAAGGAAAAAAGTGACATGCTGATTTGTTCACTGCATTTTCAGTTTAGTTATCACAGTTCGTTGATTTTTCACAAAAATGTAAGATAGCCTCTGATGTAATTAACCATTTGGACTGTTTGAAATGCAGAACTCTTTCCCTAGGGTCCATAGTTATTAATTTTGTCACTTGATTTTTTTATGATCTCTCTTATTTGACTAGAAAGGACAGTTATTGATTATTTTTGAACTACTGTAGATTAAATAGAAATTGATTACTAAAATTTTTGCAGAAAATGTTATAGGTTGCTTTTAACTATAACCGCCTATTGACCTGCTAGACTCTTATTTAGCCCCTATTTATATTTATTTATTGATAAAGAACAGGAATATAAAGTAGGGTTGGGCATTTGACCAAAAATATAAATTGGTCAAATTGACCTGTCAAACAGAGGCCAAATGTTATCAGATAATATCAAAAATAGTCAAATATTTCAAAGCACTCATATATTAGAATAACAAAAAAAGAGTAAGTTTCCCCACTCCCTTTTGAGTTAGTTTCTTTATGTTTGTCTAGTCAGTTTAGATTGTAAGCTCTTTAGGCGGGGCTTGTGTCTTTTAATGTGCTTAATATGTTTTGTAAATCAACATTTATACTGATGGCCTGATGTATACATCAATGTTTGTTCTAGAAGGTTTCAACCAATCAAGATGCTCAGTTTTCTATTATCTCCCCTTTTCCCTCAACAATTTGTATTAGCATGTAGTACAGTGAGTGATCAAGGTATCTGAGTAAGCTTGCTAACAGATAGCACCACGATGCAATCAAAAAGATAGGCCACCACAAACATCAGGGCATTTGTTCTGCACTATTTGACCAGGGTTAAAGAGGTGGTTAACTGACCAGCTTGCCAAGCCGGACAGAAAACGTGATCATCATCTGTGTGAAGTAGTTACTGTACACTATATATTCAAGAGTATAGAATTAATTGCACATAGTGAATTCGGTTTCATTAGGAAATATTTATTAATATTCACGCACCTCTTTCATGGCTTTAAGGAAGTCTGGTTTTGGTGGTGCACTGGGAGGTATGCACTTATAGCCACACAATTTTAATGCATTCATAAATACTCCTGATGATAGTAGTTCTTCTTTGGTCAATTCATCCTTGTGGTCATACATTAACTCATACAGATAGAGGGCTAGTTTAGGTCCATGCTAGAAGAGGAATGAAAGAGTATAGTTATTCTCATTTTGTCAACAGAATGCCAAGAACTTATTGTATAAAAGTACATATTTTTATTCTGTTCTCTTTTCTAGTACACTCGGACAAGTTTTCTCTACTAATGCTGGTGATTCCTGACCCACAAAATCTTAAATTAGATGAAGGAAAAGCCTCTCTTTGAAAGAACAGACACATTCATATAAAATCCAGGCAGAAAAACCTGCACAGAGAGCACTTCGACCGCAGTAACTATTGAGAGAAAGCTTGGAACTTAAAAGTAGTAGTTGAAAGCAGGAAATGTGCTCAACATAGTGCCCCCCCCCCCCCCCAAAAAAACCCACAACACCACGGCTACTGAATTTGCTCTCTTCCTACTACTTCTTTAGACCTTACAGGGATCTTGTATCCAAGGAAAACCCTGCATATAATCTGAACTACGTGTGACTTAGCGACATTAAATAGAACCATAACTTTTTACTTTCTGCTTTCTTCTCTGTTGTATGCTACTAAGAAAAAATCTGTGGCTCAGAGCCTGGAACAGACACTATAGCTCAGATTTTTCCTTCAAAGCAACCTTTAAGTTTCCATGAGGCCTCAAATAGGGCTTCGTTCACGTAAGTTTCAAGCTTGTAACCCTCTGAGATATCACTTGTTACTTCATAGAAAGTGACAGTACAGCCAAGGAATGCGTCATTCTTGAGGAACACTGAAATACAGTGTTCTCCAATATTAATAAAAAAAATCTGTTCAGCCATTTTTTAGTTTTAGGAATCACAAAACATCAATTACCCAATCCCACTTAAAAATTCTCAGACAAGAATTTAAACTAACAGTGCAAGTTCACAATTGATTACCCATTAAAATGCATTAATATATAGGTTTTTATTTTTAAAAGGTTGAATGCTAAAGCCCATGAAGTTTGCAGTTAACATTCCAGCACAAGCCTATCTCTGCATCATTACCTGCATCTAGCTTACTAGGCCAGAGACCTCGTAACTGAGTCCAATCCACTTTCTCAGTATGGGGTACTAGCCACCAATTCCCCACACACACTCTCCCTATGGAGACTAGTAAACCCTCTACCTGTAGCATCCTTGCCTCCTCCAGTACACATTCAAATGCGCTTCTGCAGAAAATACGATATAAATGTTTCTCACTTTAAAACAAACATGCCTGAAATGATTCCATCTTGCCTCCTACAGAGAGGAGGACACATACAGGTGCACATACCCACCGTGTATATGAAACTGGAAAGGCATTTGCTAAGTAAGTTCATCGCATAGTTACAAGTTTATCACCTGCCTGCTAATCCATTTAACCAGGATTTATTTTAATATTATAAATCTCCCAGAGCTTTCAAATATCCTCCATTAAAGAAACAAAACAAAAACCTCTCTCTCAGGAAAAAGGTTTCCTCGTCTTCCCACCAACAAATGTCAAATTTTCCTCCCTGATTATGCCAAAGACTCAGGAAGAATAATGTTCAGTCCTGGGCCAGTAACAGCTCATAAAATGCTAGTACTATGTTCCACTATATTGAATCCCAGAAAGGCTAGAAGTGAGTCTTGACAACCTCTGAAACTGGAAATAACTTTTTATGTGCATCCACTGGAAAACACACTCCTGAAAATAATTTTAAAATTTAAACCAGGAAGTTTGTGTTCAAGTACTACAAAACTTTTATGCTTAATCTTAAAAATATAGCAGTGCTTACTTGCAGAGCTGAGCTGAGACAGTCTCGCATAATCTCCTGGTAGTTTGTTTCACATACTATCTCCAAAGCTTGCTTTCTTTCTTGCAGTGGTCGTGCTGGAGACAAAATATGCACTAGGAGTCTTCCAAGCTGCATACGGAATGTTTCCTTACAGGAGCAGAGGATTCGCTTCCACTGTTGCCTAGGCATGCTGATTCTGCTTGTACCCTAAAGCAAAAAGAGTATTTCCCCCTCCCAGTAAACAAGGTTTTTCTGATCAGAAATTTGCACAGAACAACATACGACATAAGATTGCAAAGAAAACCAGCATAGGAAAGGATAGAGTAAATCTGGGAGAAAAATCTTGAGGAAACACATATAAAAACATTAATTCACTGGTACAGAGGTTTAAAGATGACCTTTCAAAGGAAAAAGATTTTGATATATAAAGACAACCTGAAGTTTTTTTTTAAAAATTCTATTTTTTCTGATATTAAAAATTCAGTTCTGGTTTAAGCTAGAAGACTAGGATGTTGAACTAATGAAATGATGGCTTCACAACAGCCAAGAGAGTGAAAGCTGACCAACTGGGAGGGACAACATTTTAATCAAACTGTTTAAAAACCCCTAATTTTTGTTAACTTTGGCTACCAATTATAATTAAACAATAGTTGCAATTTTTCATAAAGGAAGCCTTTGCTAAATATTAGACACCAAACCATCAATTAAGGTGTTAGAGCTCACAATAGAAATTCCTAAGAGTATGAATGATACTCCAGGAAAAGTTTGAGACTAGACTTGGCATTCCTGATATTTCCAAAACTAATAGAGTTAATCCCTTTCAGGTCTTCCTTCAATCATAAAGAAACAAAAAATGACAAGTCACATTTTTATTAAATCCCCTGCAGGCACACTTTGGGAAACATCTGGGTACAGTGAACCAACAGCAGAATTCAGGGAAGGAGCATGTGGTCAAAAACTTTTTTTAAAAGTTATTTTTTTAAAATTGTAAAATTTCTTCTTTCTAGGTATAAAACTAAATGCTTCCATTTTCCATGTGGCCAAAAGCTCAATCTAAGAGATATTATCTCCATATCTTGGAACTTCCATCACTACACATCTCCTATGGCCTTGAAGTCTGAAAGATGGGAGCTCAGCTATGATGGGCCTCATAAGTACTGACAGAGAAAGAACAGTTACTAACCTTTGTAACTGTTGTTCTTTGAGATGTGCTGCCCATGTCCATTCCCAGTTAGATGTATGTGCACCATATGCACCAGAGCCGGAGATTTTTCCCTCAACCACAAGACTGATAAATCTAGCAGCATTTGGAACCAGGGCTGGTGTGGCCATGCTGGGGTTATCAAGATGACTCAAGCCCTGTCCCACTGGATTTTTATGAGGACCTTGGGGATGAGGGGAATCAGTAGGAAGGCAGGCATCAGGGCCACCCTCCTATGGCAGGACAACAGCATCAGATAGCGAGACGTTCCAGCACCATCACAGGCTCTAAGAAGGGGGCACTAAAGCCAGTCCTAAGCCTGAGGGAAAAATCCCTGGCACTGGTGCATGTGCCACACACACTTAACTGAGAAAGGAGCAAGCAGTTGAAGAAGAGTTCCCTTCCTCCAGACTCCATACACCAAACTAATTTTAAAACTTTTAATACACATTTTTTTTAAAAAAATAGATTTTTTGCAAAAATTTATTCAAAGGTCAAAACATATCCAATATCAGGATACTTTCTTTTATGCAACAGCCAAGTAACAAATGGCATCTGTGCTATAATACCCGAGATACGTCTTGAGATGCAACAAGAAAAACCTGAACATTTATGAATATGAAGAGTCCTACAGAAACAAAGCATTTGTCCTAATGGGTGCTCCTTAACCAATAGGATGTAATACAGACATCTGTCTAGTTACTTACAATAGATACTTTGATTCCTTCAATCATCATTTTGAACATTTCTTTCAGAAAAGAATTTGTATTGCTAGACTGTTCTCGTTGGTCCTCCTCTTCAGAGGCTTCCACCTGGGCTGTTGAAAGTCTGCACTGAACTGTGGTCTCTGGTGTGCCCAATACATCAAGGCAATCTTCAGTAGGTTCTTAAATTTTAAGAAGCACAAACAGATCAATGACATCTCAGATCATGTTAACTTATCCCTGTGTATCGTAAGTAACACTAGTCAAATATCCACTGTACTACACTAAACTATGAATACATAGTTCTGTAGCACTTTAAAGACTAACAAATTTAATTTTTGCAGTCCACAAAAGCTTATGCTTGCAAAAATTACATATACATATACATGTACACACACACACACACACACACACACACACACTCTCAAGGGGAAGTCCATTCAGTTAGAGTAGCTGAGGCCTATTTACAACATTGATTAGAAGGTGAGAATGTGTGAACAGTGACAATTACTTCTTGTAATGAAATAACCATTCCAAGTCCCTGGTCAGACCCAGTCTGATTGTTTAAGTTTGCAGATCAGTTCTAGCTCTGCAATGTCTCCAGATGGGGGTGGGGAAACACTTATCTCGGGAAGGGCGGTTGAACATTGTGTATTTTATGTCATACAATAGGAGTCCATTAGCATTGGGCTCAGAATGCTAATGAAGAGCTGGCAGAGACTTCACAATAAAACTAACAGGAAGAGGCAGACTGTAGAAGGAGGGACCATATCTTGAAGTGAACATCAAAGGTCTATTCTGGTATATTTGCTGATGCAAAGAGACACTGGCATCCTTCACCAAGGAAGTAAACTGACAGCAAGTTTGCTTCATGAAAAAGGAATCTAAATTCAACCTCTTGGTTGAAAACACGGGGGAGAACACTGGATGAGAAACTCCTCCATACAGGAGGATAATCTGCAGTTAGTTAAGTTTAGGCTTTAGAATGCCTGTTGTAACTTTGCTTTGTATGTAATCATTTGTTCACAGCTCTCACACTATTCATCTGAAGCTCTATTCCCTCTTAAATAAGTGTCCTTTTGTTTTATAAAATTGAACTCAAGTGCTATGCATAATAAAGGAGTGGTGGTCTAAGGTAAAACTGGTAAACTATGGTACACTGTTTTTTGGGAACTGAGGATCTGAAATCTGTGGGTATCCAATGGTCAGGGGCCGGATACCACAGGAGAATATTCTGAAGAGATTCAGGGCTGGAGTACATTTGTTGTCATTCTGCAAGGCAAAAACAGAACTGGTATAGCCCAGAAGAGAGTGGCTGACAAGCTGCTTGTATTAGGAGGCTAATGCCCTGTTAGCACGAGCAGGACTCCCTCAAACTGGAGGCAGCTGGTAACAAGATGGCTTAGAGCCCTGGGTGCCCTAAGAAATGCCACAGGTTCTGCTTGGCAACTTCACAAAGATGGAGAGAGGAGGCAACCTGAAACCAGCAGAAGTTCAAGTGGAGGGAAGCCCTCTGCCTCCCAAAAAGACTCCTATGAGAAGGTGGGGGAGTCAGGACTTGGCAGGTGGGGTAAATTGGTGGCAGCACACAGCTAGAAGGGGACACAGAGGAATGGGGAAGGACAGTCATACAGTATTTCTGCATACCCATAGCCTACAGGGAAAGCCTCAGAGTTGGCAGGTATGGATGCATGTGGAGTTAGGGAGATGGGTGTGGAGAATAATTAGCTATATGTATTCAAAATGAGTGTCTGTGCCCACCGAATGAGTGGATTGATTGGTGTAAAATGGAAAAAGGAACAGGTGTGGAGTGAAAAAGAATGGTTACTTACCTCGTAACCGTTGTTCTTCAAGATGTGTTGCTCATGTCCATTCAGAATTAGGTGTGCGTGTGCCACATGCACCAGTGCAGGAAATTTTTCCCCTAGTGATATCCATAGGGCTGGCTCTAGCACCCTCTGCAGTGGTATGCGTATGTGTTCGTATATGAAGTGCTGCCGGACCCCCTCCTTCTCAGTTCCTTCTTGCCAGAACTCTGACAGGGGAAGAAGGGTGGGTTGTGGAATGGGCAGGAGCAACATCTCGAAGAACAGTTATGAGGTAAGTAACCGTTCTTTCTTCTTTGAATGCTTGCTCCTGTCAATTCAGAATTAGGTGACATACCAGCAGTGCCTCTGGAGGTAGGCAGGAGTTCATAGATGTGACTGCAACACCATACCGGCTCTGCAGATGTCTTGAATGGGCACACACGCCAGGAAGGCTGCTGAAGACACCTGTACCCTTGTGGAGTGGGCAGAGAGGGAAACTGGGGGCGTGACTCCTGCTTGCTCATAGCAGGTCTGAATACAGGTTGTAATCCAGGAGGAGATCCACTGAGATGACACCAGACATCCCTTCATCCAATAAGCGATTGCCATGAAGAGCTGTGAGGAGCGGCGGAAGGGCCCAGTCCTGTTGGTGTAAAAAGCCAATGCCCTCCTAACACAGAGAGTGAAGACACCTCTCCTCATTGGATTTGAGGGGCGATGGAAACAACACTGGCAGGAATATGTTCTGATTGACATGGAAGTGGGAAATGACCTTCTGCAAAAAGGATGGGTGAGGATGAAGCTGCACTTTGTCCTTGGAAAAAAAAACGTGCATGGCGGCTCTGAGGTCAGGGCTTTTAACACCGAGACCTTCTGTTTCGAGGTGATCACTACCAAGAATGCCACTACAGGCTAGATGTGTGAGGGAACAAGACACCAACGGCTTAAATGGAGTGGTATAAGTCTTGGGAGGAGGAGGGTTTGATCCCACTGAGGGACCGGGTCCCATATCGGCTGAAAAAATCTCTCCAGGCCCTTGAGAAAACTGGACACTATCCCATGGGAGAAAACCGAGCTGTCCTGGATCAGAGGGTGAAAGGCCGAAATCATTGTCAGGTGCACCTTAATAGACAAGAAGGCCAAGCCCTCCTGCTTCAGATGAAGCAGATAATCCAGGATCATCTGAATAGGGGATTTAGTTGGTGAGATGTTTTGAGCCATCGCCCAGCAAGTAAAGCATTTCCATTTAGCTAAATAAAATGCCCTCATAGATGGCTTCCTGCTCTCCAACAGGATTCTCTTAATTTGGGCCAAGCAGTGGTGCTCATCTTTGCTCAATCACAAAGCATTCTCATCATCAGGCACAGAATGGTCAGATCAGGGTGCAGCAGCTGACCTTGGTCTTGAGAGAAAAGGTCTGGTCTCAGCGGGTGTGACCATGGCCTGGCCATCGAGAGTTCTGACAGCATCCCAAACCAGTGCTGCCTGGGCCATGTCGGGGCTATCAGGATGACCCACGGTCTGTCCTGCTTGATCTTCATGAGGACTTAGTGGGAGATATAGGGGAAAAGTGTATAATGGACTCCTCGTCCATGACAGGAGAAAAGCATCCGAAAAGGAGGCATCTCCTGATCCCATAAGGGAGCACTTCCTGTTCTCCCTGGTAGCATATAGGTCTACTTGGAAAGTTCCCCACTTCTGGAAAATGCTGCTAGGGACCACTCGTGGTGAGAGCAAAAGGTCTTGCTCAGACGACATGCCAGAGTATTTTTCAGACTGAGAGATGTGATGGATGTTATGGCTCATGCAGAACTCCCAGAGATACAAAGCCTCACGACAGAGTACTGAGGATCTGGCTCCAACTTGCCTATTGATATAGTACATGGTAGTTACGTTGTCCGTCAGGACTCTCACCACTTTGTTGGAGAGTTACGGTAGGAATACCTTGTAGGCCAGGCAAGTCACCCTGAGCTCCCTGACACTGATGAGGAGAGATGACTCTTCCCTGGAACAAAGACCCTGAGTCCTTAAAATACCAAGGTGGGCACCCCAGCCTACATCTGAAGTGTCTAATCTGAACGACTGGGTCGGTCTGGGGGCCATGAAAGGTACCCCTGCCAATACATGCTGAGATTCCAGCCACCATAACAGGGAGCTAAGTACATGGGGGTCGGATCGTGAGTACTCTGTCCAAGGAACATCTGGCTGGAGAGTCAACTGTGAAAAGCCACAACTGGAGCGGCCGAAGTCGCATCCTGGCATGCTGGACCACGTATGTACACACTGCCACATGCCCCAGGAGACTGAGGCACACTCTTGCTATTGTGAGGGGGTAAAGCTGTTAGTCAGGCTATAAGCCCTGACACTGTCAAGAATCTGTACTTGGGCAATTGCATTCCAGCTTGCATAGAGTCCAGGATGGCCCCTATGAACTCGATTCTCTGAACTGATGTATGTATCCATTTTTGCTCATTTATTAGCAAGCCCAGTGACCAGCAGGTGACCTTCACGATCTCAGTGCTGCATTGGACCTGCCCCTCCCCACCATGACGGGCCCCGGATCAGCCAGTTGTCTAAGGAAGGAAAAACCTGCACTCCCCTGTGCCTGAGGTGGGCCACTACTACCACCATGTATTTGGTGAATACACGCGATGCAGTGGAGAGGCCAAATGGGAGGACTGCAAACTAGTAGTGCTGGGTGCACACAGTAAATTGCAGTAATTTTCTGTGGCCCAGGAAAATTGCAAAATGAAAATAGGCATCCTTTAACTCGAGAGCAGCATACCAGTCATCTGGATCCAGTGAGGGAATGAGAGCTGCCGGGGTGACCACATGGAATTTCAGTTTTTTGAGGAATTTGTTCAAAGCACACAGGTCTAGGATGGGCTCCGCCCTCTTTTGGCTTTTGGGATCAGAAAATAACGGGAGTAAAAGCCCCTTCCTTTCAACACTTAAGGGACCTCTTCCATCACTCTCCCATGCAGCAGGACCTCCTGAACTAGGAATTGCTTGTGAGAGGAGTCCCTGAATAGGGATGGAGAGGGAGATAGGGAGGGAAGGCGGGAGCAAAAGAAACTGGAGGATACAGCCAAAGGCCACTGTGCTTAGCACCCAGCAAGCCATAGTTATCACCCTCTAAGCGGGGAGGAATGAAAAGATGCTAAGTGGGAAGAAAATAATTGGCAATTTGGATCCTGAATGGAGTCCGGTAGGCCATTCTCAGGCACACTTTGAAAAGACTCGCTTTCCCTTTGAGAGATGGCGGCTCAGCCCTGATCTCGAGGTCGAGGCTGGTGAATTGCCCCAACTGCACTTATAATTCTTGTGTCTCCTCCTGTAGAGTTTCATTTAGGCCTGACTCCTGATGAGAGGGCCTGAAGTGCCTCCTGGAAGAAGATGGTGTGTAGAGACCCAAAGACCTCAAAATGGCCCTTAAGTCTTTCAGCCAATGCAGCCTGGAGTTAATCTGGTCTGCAAAGAGGGCAGAACCATCAAACAGGAAGTCCTAGATAGATTGCTGAACCTCCATCGAAAGACTGGACAATTGCAGCCATGATGCTCTTGTCAGACACTGCTGAAGCCATCACCCACACCGCCAAGTCCACTGCATCCGATGCCACCTGTGTAGGGAGGCTCTGACTACTGCCTTCCCCTCCTCCAGGACAGCTTCAAACTCCTGCTTGGAGGACTGTGAAAGGGAGCTGGCAAACTTTTTCAGCGACTGCCAGATATTATAATGTTAACGGCCTAAGAGCGCCTATTTCGACACCCTCAGCTGTAGGCTCACTGTTGAACACACCTTGCAGTCAAATAAATCTAATTATTTAGCCTCTATTTTTAGCCTCTATTTTTGAGTAATTGAGCCCTCGTCCAATGAGGGCACACCAGAGCCTCGTCCAGTGAGGAGGATGAGGCGGCAAGAATCTGAAGGGAGGCTGGATCTTCCTCCTGGTCAGGGTGGTTACCGAGAGACTAGCCAAAAGAGTCTTCCTTGTCTGACCTGATAGTTGCCTCCGATGTCGCAGCCAGGCCCTTAGATGATGACTGTACTGAGGCACTCACAGACTACAAACCATATAGCATTGTGGCCTGAGGAAATACCCACGGGTTCCAATATTGTCAGGGACCTGGCCATTGTCCTTGCAGCCAAGCTCTGATGTACAGTGGCATGGGAAACCCTGTGGGTTGCTTGGGGGCTTGCCCCTTTAAGGAGACCACTTCTTCTCCCAACTTTGAGGAGCTAAGAGCTAGTGACCAAGGGGCGCCAAAACCATGTGCTTTTCTGCACCACTTCTTAAACATCTGGGTTCCAGTGTTAGGGAGTGATGCCGAGAGCCTGAGCGCTGTTCACACCTTGACCGCCTCGTCCCTAGGCGCTGAGTCCAATTGCAGCTCTGACACGGGTCTAAGTGCCAACTCCAGGAGAAGTGCCTTGAGCCTAATGTCTTGGCCCTTCTTGGTTTGAGGGCGAAACCCCGTGCAGATCTTACACTTCCTGTGAAGGTGGACTTCCCCCAGGCACTTTAAACAGCTCTGGTGCAGGTCACTCAATGTCATAGGCTTGCCGCACAAAGCACAGGGTTTAAAACCCGGGGACCAGGGCATGCCCCATCCCTGGGTAAACTATAACTAACCAACCACTAACTACTGGATAATAAACTCGGAAAGAACGACTATGTACACTATATAAAACAAAGAACCACTAGGAACACTGAAGTTTGCAGGAGCAAGAGTGTGTTCCAGCACAACCACAGGTGGTAAGAAAACAGAGGGAGGGGGGCTGGCAGCAACCTATATACGAGTATGGGTGTGCCACTGCAGAGGGCGCTAGATCTAGACCCACGGATACCAGTAGGGGAAAATTTTCCAGCACTGCTGCATGCAGTGCGCACACACCTAATTCTGAATGGACATGAGCAAGCACTCAAAGAAGAATATCTGTATGTAAAGACTAAATTGAGTGAAAGTGGGTGGTGAAATGAATGTGGACAGTGGAGAGATGTGCAATAAATCTGCACAAATTTATAAAAGTTAGGCAAGTTATATTTTTAAATTGCAAATGTTGAGAGATACGCATTATTATAAAAGAGTTCTAAATCTGACCCACATTTCTGTACGTAGTTGCCTTTAACCTCTGAGAGATTAACAAGAAAAGCGCCCCCTTGCCTTAGACTTAATCAGAATTAGATATTTCTTACATAAACTTGTCCAGTTCAGTGTAAAAAAATTAGATTCAATCTGTCAAGTATTCAATATAGGAAGCAGAGACTAAGCACTGGTGGTGAGGATGAATTTTCAGATTAAAAAACATTAATCCCAATTCTGAGAATCAATCTCAGATTAGCTCCTCTCCTTTCATGCCCACAAAACATTAAGAACATTAATACATTTTAAATTTAAAAAAAAGACACAGGCACTGCCAGGCAACAATTAATATAAAGCAATCCTTTGTCCAGCTATGCTGGAAGAAGGACAGGTAACATTGGATGTGATTTAACAACTTTATTCTTAAGTGTCTGGGAGAACCAGGGGAGATAAAAAAGTGTACAGTGCAGGTAGTTCCATAATCATTTCTTTATATACTCGGGGGGCTCCTTAACCCTCCCACATACCCATCCTGGTGCCCAGCCAACTCACTGCTGGGACCTCAACATTCCAGCCTCCCTCAAATGAAGGTTAAAAGGGGACATAAAGGAGCAGGGGGTTAGCTTCCATGCCATACCAGCCATAAGAGCCCTGAACACCCTCCCTATTTCAGTTCCTCTAAAGAATAACGCCTTTACCAGTCCATTTTATCTGATCGATCTCTTCTCTATGGAGTACCTGAACTAGACAGCTGACCCATGTTTACATAATAAGCTGTAACATCGTAACTTATCTCCCTTTTCATGTTTGCCTCACCTAGCCCCCTCAAATCCACTGTGGGGAAGGCAAAACACCCATTTCTCCTTGTTCAATCTGACAGGGAGGGAAAAATTCTTTTTCAGCTCCCCAAGAAAGCTGCAACTTTTGATAACAGACAGCAGATTTTGACAAAACCTAGTATTTCACAATTTCCATGGATGGAAAGTGAGTGCTGCTCTGCCTGGTCCATGTAAAAGAGGGCTTTCCTGCACTAGTATGGACCTACATAATTCCCCCCTCCAGCCCTTAAAGGAGCACACACCTTTTCCAGCAAGCCAGACAACAGCCCCCACTGCTTAACATGTGGTGAGGTCATTATAAGCATAAGTGCTATATTTTTTCCCTCTTCCTACCTTGATAAATGAGCCTGTTAACTGCTAAAACAGTAAGTCTCTGTAACCTCTGTATAAACTCAGTCTCAGTGGCTCGAATAGGATTCTCTTGGCTCATCCTGCGCTGCATCATCATGTTGAGTTCATCACTTGCTACTAAACGCATTTTCATCACCAATGTGTCAGAATGAGCAAGTGAAAATTTTCTGGGACCTTTAAGGATAGAGAAATATATTATAGCATCCTCATAAATAGATTAAATTTCACATTCATAAATTAATTCCATGTAGCAGTAGCTTTCATCTAGGAAAGAAAATTGGTTGTAGTTATGAGGAAAAATATTTGAAATATATTTCTTTAAAAAGGAACAAGGAATGTTCAGGTTTGTTCTTTTTTTAAATACGGGAAAAAGTGAGAGTTTTTCAAACTTGAAAATGAAATCTATATAAAATCCATGTAACAACATAAAACATTAAAGACTTTAAAGATTTTATAAAGAACTCATCTTAAAATATAGTACATTACCTACTTAACTGTTTAATTTTCTTTAGCGTTTCCAAAACTATCTAATTTCTCAGAAATATTCACCATACAAAACAGCTTCTGAACTGTCAGTGTTTCACTTCCCTACTTTAATAAAGTTACCACATTACTGCTGTTATTATACAGTTATTTATTCTTACACTAACATGCTTATAGAAAGTGGTTTTTAATAAATGTGAACTAATATCAGTGAGGTTAACAGCTCTGAAAGGTAAACACATATCATATTGATCTATCAAAGATATTTTGATAGATGCATTATTTCATATGTAATCCTGCAAAACATTTCCTGAGAAATGTTTTTGCAGAATGAATTGGTTGGTATGACCACCACTACTGCACCTGCTTCTGTAGGGAACATATATGAGGAGGATCCAGTAGGGGACTGGAGGGGCAGCTCCTGATTTAACAGACTGAAGGAGGGGGGCATCGGAAGTTGACTGTAGGAACAGAAGTGTTGTTTTGATAGACGAGGAATAATGGAATCGTTCATTGCAACTGAACCTTTGTTTTAAACAATAGAATACACATCAGTTTATGTAGCAGTCTTCAGGGAAATCTTAAATGCAGCTGAATATAATGACCTAGATATACAGAGCACCTTCCAGCCAAAGATTCCAAAAGCACTTTACAAAAATGATTCACAAAACTAGGATAATCTCAACTGGTAGTGCTACCTAGAGTTAAGGATGCAGAACACTTCCCACAGCGTTTAGTTGCTTATAAAACTAATGGTTCAACTGAAATTTTGCATGCTACGTGTCTACCTCAGACTGATATTTTGTGTGTTTGAAAGTTTCAGTTAAAATGGTTCAGCTGTTTTCAAGAATGAGATTAAAGAAAACAGTTTTTCTCATGTTAAAAAAAATCATACAACTCTTTGAGAAGCTCTAGCACCTAAATGCTTTGGAGCACAGACTTGCAATTTGGCAGGGGAGTCACTCTACCGGATGTGCTATTTGCCATCCACATGAAAATTTGCCCTAATTTATCATGATCCTCTAGTAGAGGATGAGCATTCACTACTGCTATCATTTACTCTGTTAGCTGAAGTGGTAGACCACTGTCTGTGCTGTGGAGATTCACTCACTTTCTCTGTGCTGTATTTTGCTAAATCCAAATGATGCATATTTAATATACTAAATTTCCTAAATCTAAGCAGTACATTCAGTGGTGAAAAAGTCATGTAGTACTAAAAATAAAGTTGCAGGGAACTCATCAACACAAGTACATACATACAAACTTTTACAACTACTGTCTCATTGAATGCCAGAGTAGAAAAACATGACTAGCTCCATCAAGGGCAGGGGAAGCTATAAAATGTATCACTCACCAGCAATGCTTTTACGCTTTTGAAACATTGCGTGATGATGGGTAGCAGGTAAATGCAAAGAGTTGGTCAGGTCCTGTGAGTCTTGATTTGCTGTAGCTTTTATTAATTCAATTGCAGCCTGAAGAACTCTGAACTGCAGAGCAATTGCCATGTCTACAAATAAGAAACAATGAGAACGTGACATCTTCCTCAAGGTAGTTTACATAAATAAGTATGCAGAATGTTAGCATATTTCTTATTTTCATTTTATCCTTGTACATATATTTCTGTAACACCAAAATATTAAATAATTTACTCATAAAACTTTTGAAATCAGTGATGAAATGAATTTTCAAAAGAGGTGACAAACCTCTTTTTGAGATGTTGAAGGAAATAAAAAGGGGCCAGATAGATTTTTAAAATTTCAAAACTACACATTTCAGAGACATTTGCAAAATCACCCCAATATTAGATGCATGTCACAGTATCAGTTTCAAAGCAAGCATTCTCCTCCCTTTGGGTAATACAGTCACCAAATTTTACTTTCGTCATATTTTTATTTATTAAAAGTTATAAATGGAAATAACATTTATTAAATGGAACCTCAATAATGTTATCATTCTTACAATACTGCAAATATTTCATTCTAGGCCTTTTACTTCAGAGGCACAAGCAGAACTCCAATTACTGATAAATATTAACAACAAGCAAATTAGGGTTCTAATTAAGTCACTATTGTATGAGGGCCACTTACAGGGAAATAAGGTACACAACCAGGTACCCCCTGATCCCCAACATTTAACCCTTTTTGTGATTGATTTCACAGAGGATAATCCTGTAGAAAGTTGGCAGTTACATTTTCAAATTCCGTGGAAGTGAAAGCTTATGACTTACTTTGTGTCTTCTCATTTTTACTATTTTGAAGATGTCCCAGTAGTACAATGAGGTCCTCAATAACACGAAAATATTGAGAACCTGAGGAACTGCAGGCATGAATTGTGACTGCTACTAGTAATTGTTGTATATCGCACACAAGTAGCTTGTAGTCATTCAATGGAATGCTGTAAACAAAGTCAGTTATAATTATTAGAAATAGTGCCATTTTAATTCTGATGGTCTCATGAATATTAAAAAAACTGGTATGGTTAGTAAAAGGCAAAGTAATTTACAGATAACATTACAAAATCCAAACACTGCCCTACTTTATCGGATACTGCTGAAGACTGGAAACACATTGTGTAAATACAAAAAGGCAACATAAGCTATGTTTTAGTTCATAAAAAGTGGTCACCCAAAAATATTTGGAAGAGATTTCAGAGTTCCACATACCTACTTTCAAAGCAAATGACTTTTACATTAAATGAAGAACATATCTGAATTATAAAGTTCTCAAATTACTGAACATTAAATGCTGTGTACCGTTATCTCGAGTTTTGCAACAGTAAACTAGTGTTGTACTGAACATTCAAAATTTTGAATATTTGTTCTGCACCCTAACTGAACATGAGCAGTTTACTTTCCCCTATGTTTATATTTCAAAAAGTATGTAAAATGTTTTTAAACGTATCAGCTTTTTTGAGTAAACTTAGTATTGGCTCGTGAACAGTGCAGCTATTCTTTGGACGGGAACAGCAGATTAGTCTTAGGTAAACTGTATCCTCTCCCCTAGCCTAGCCGCTCCAGCAGCTCAGCCACTGGTCATATGTTCAGTAGAGTACTATCACGTCTTGCATGTGATTGATGTTTCATTGTTTACATAGTATAGCGTGGCTTATATCTGGGTTTTCCAACCTGGGAATCATGGGTGGAGAAAAGGAAAATATCCGACTTTCAGTTCTTTAGTCCCATTTCGATCTTTCACTGAGGGACATTGCTCATTTAAGTCTCAAAGTTTCCGATGTTCTACACAAATTTAATATTCCCTTAGTTTAATTGCTTATTATTTACATCAGAAGTAAATAACTATGAAACTATGACCATTGCCCATTATACTAAAGAAATTAATCCAATAATTTTAATTTTGTACATCCTGAATAATTTTGTTTTTGTATCCCTTATAGTTTGGTCTTTGTTACAAACTGCACGTGACAGTTGAGCCTTGGTAATTTGAAAGATATGCTTTTAGCAGCTTCCTCCTTTCCAGCAGAGGCCACTACCTCCCAGCAGCTATGACTCTTCTTTCCTGTAAACTCAGCTGGTTCTCTGTCTCAGACATGCCCTCAGCATTGTCCCTGAATGCAGGGCAGAGCAGACATAGTGAGCTGGGCAGGGAATGGGATGAGCCTCAAAGCTGCCAACCAAGCCAAATTCTTTCTCCTCTCTACAATAAATCAGATCCAATACTGCGAAAATGAGAGGGGCCATGAGGGTTCTTGAATTTTTTTCCTCCTTCCAGTTTTGCATTCAACTTGTTCCATTTTCAAATGTTCTAACATTCATTCATTTCAAACTAGAAAACGTTCAAATACAAAGACTACCAAAAACTCTAAAACATGACCACAACTTGTACATTGGTTTTACTGGAAAGTAGATTAGCTACTTAAACTCATTTGATCCTACAGATTTGTTAGCTACCATTTACAGATGATTTGCATAATGGAAATGTTAGACAAAAACACAACGTGAAAGTTAATGAGGTTTTAAGAAGTGCCATGATGAATGAGACAGATCTGAAGATTTAATTTACTTTATGATTAAATGTAGCATTGTCCATTGACTGAAATGGGCAACTAAGGCTCACCAGAAGACAACTGCTATGGTTACAAATAAAAAGTACAATACTGAATTTGTTCAATTGAAGTTAAAACTGTGAAATGTCTATTACAACAACGCTTAAATTTAACAAAGAATGGTTACTTACCTCGTAAGTGTTGTTCTTCAAGATGTGCTGCCCATGTCCATTCTGCTTTTTTTGTTTATTGCTTTTTTTTGGGGGGGGGGGGGAGAAGGGAAAGGGCACCATATGCACCGGTGCTGGAAGTTCTTCCCCTAGTGGTACCTGTAGGTACCCTTTGCAGCGGTGCACGTATGTGCTCATATATATGGCACTGCCGGCCCCGTTCCCTCTCAGTTTCTTCTTGCCAGAACTCCAACAGAGGGGACAGAGGATGGGTTGTGGAATGGACATGAGCAACACATCTCTAACAACAAAACGAGGTAAGTGACCTTTCTTCTTCGAGTGCTTGCTCATGTCCATTCTGATTTAGGGGACTTACCAGCTGTGCCTCTGGAGGTGGGCAGGAGTTCATGGTCATGAAGATTGCAGTACCGCTCTGCCAAACCCCACATTGTCCTGAGTTTGCTGTATGATGGCATGTGCGACGTGAGTGTCTGTATGGACGACATTGTAGCGGCCCTACAAATATCCTGAATAGGCACATGCACCAGGAAAGCTGCTGAAGATGCCTGGGCCCTTGTGGAGTGGGCTGACAGGGACACCAGAGGTGCGACTCCAGCTTGTTCATAACAGGCTCAGATGCAGGCTGTAATCCAGGATAACATTTGTTGCAAGGAGACTGGTTTGCCCTTCATCCTGTCAGCAATCACTACAAAGAGTTGCATGGAGTGGCAGAACGGTCAGGTCCTATCAATGTAGAAGGCTAGAGCCCTTCATAAATTGAGTGAGTGCAGGCGTCTGTCTTCACTGGAGCTGTCAGGTTTAGGGTGGAATACCGGCAGAAAGATGTCCTGATTAATGGGAAAGTGGGAAACAACCTCTGGCAGAAACACAGGATGATGGCAAAGCTGGACCTTGTCCTTGAAAAACACCATATAAGGCGGCTCCAAGATCAGGACTTTAATCTCTGACACCCAGCATGCAGAGCTGTTGCTACTAGAAAGGCCACCTTTCAGGACAAGTGCATAGGTGAGCATGAGGCCAACAGTTTGAAAGGCAGAACCATAAGCCAGGACAAGACAAGGTTTAGGTCCCACTGGGGAACTGGGTCTCTGATCAGAGGGAAGAGCCTTTCCAACCCTTTAAGGAATCTAGTTGCCACCTCATGGGAGAAAACTGATCTTGTGTCGGTGGGTGAAAAGCAGATGTCGCTGCCAGATGAATGTTTACAGACAAAAAGGCTAAGCCCTCCTGTTTTAAATGAAGCAAATAGTCCAGGATCACCCGTACAGGTGAGTTCGTTGGTGATACATTCTGACAGGCCACCCAGCAGGCAAAGCGCTTCCATTTTTCTAGGTAGGACGCTCTGGTGGAAGAGCATTCTCTGAACCTGGGCCAAACAGTGATGCTCTTCCTTGTTCAGACATGAAGCAGCCATGTTGTCAGATGCAGGGAAGTTAGGTCCAGGTGAAGTAACCAACCCCACCCTGGGAAATGAGATCGGGTACAGCGGCAGAGACCAAGGACAAGCCACCGAGAGATCCATCAGCATCCCGAACCAGTGTTGGTGAGGCCACTCCAGGGCTATCAGGATGATTCGTGCTTTGTCCCTCATGACTTTCACCAGAATCTTGTGCACAAGAGTTATCAAGAAAAATGCGTACGAGACCCCTTCACCACGAGAGAAGGAAAGTTTCGGTCAGAGAGCCATCCTCCAATCCCAGGAGAGCAGAAGTGAACACATTTCCCATTTTCCCTGGTCGCAAACAGGTCCACCTGGGGAGTTCCCCACCTTCAGAAGACATAGTCGGCCACCTCCTGGTAGAGTGACCACTCGTAGTGAGAGCAAAAGGATCTGCTCAAACAATGTGCCAGGTTATTCTTTAGCCCTGGCAGATGGACTGCTTCAAGGTGAACGTTGCGATCCACACAGAAGTCTCAGAGACATATGGCTTCCAGATACAGGGCTGAGGATCTAGCTTCCCCTTGCTTGTTGATATGGCACATTGCTGCTGTGTTTTCTGTGAGGACCCGCACCACCTTGCAGGCCAGCTGGATGGCCCTGAGCTCACTGACATTTATGTGAATAGCTAACTCTTTCATAGACCCTGAGTCTGAAGGGCACCAAGGTGGGCTCCCCAACACATGCAAGGCATCTGAGACCAAGGACAGAATCAGTCTCGGGTCCTCAAAGTGTATTCCTGTTAGCACTTGTTGAAGGTTCATCCACCATGACAGGGAAGTATGGGGGGGGGGGGAAGAGTGGAGGGGAAAATCATGAGAACCCTGTCCTGGGAGTGCCTGAATGGGAAGTCCACCATTGCCAGCCACATTTGGAGTGGCCTAAACCACAGCCTGGCATAGCGGACTACGTAAATACAAGACGCCATATGGCCCAAAAGGCTGAGGCATACCCTTGCCGTGGTAAGTGGGTGGGTCCTTAGTTTGACTATAAGTCTTGTCATGGCCTGGAATCTGGTTTGGGCAGTTGTGCTTTAGTTTGAATAGAATCCAGGACTGCTTCCATGAACTCTATTCTCTGTACAGGCGTAATTAACGATTTTTGTTCATTTATTAACAGACCCAGCAACCAACACGTGTCTCTCACGATTCCTATGTCGCAATGGACCTGTTCCCTTGAGTGGCCTTTGATAAGCCAATCATCCAGGTAAGGAAACACCTGTACTGCCCTGGGCCTGAGGTGGGCTGCTACTACCGCCATACATTTGGTAAATACATGGGGTGGAGTAGAAAGGCCAAATGGTAGGACCATGAATTGGTAGAGTCATGCTTCCACTGTAAACCACAGGAACCTCCTGTGGCCCAGGAAAAGAGTGATATGAAAGTAAGACTCCTTCAAACTGAGAGCAGCAAACCAGTTGCCCAGATCCAGAAAGGGAATCATGGACACTAAGGAGATCATGCAAAATTTTAGCTTTTTGAGCAACTTGTTTAGGGCCCTTAAATGCAGTATGGATCTCATGTATCCTTTTACCTTTGGGATCAAGAAATACCGCGAGTAGAATCCTTTGGGACAGACTCTGAGGGACTTCCTCAACCACTCATCTGCAGGAAGACTTGTACCTCTTGGATGAAGAGTTGCTCCTGAGATGGGTCCCTGAAGAGGTACAGGGAAGGAAGGAGGGATCGAGACTAATTGTAGGGCGTAGCCAGAAGCCATCGTATTCAACAACCAACGATCCGACGGAATGGCCATTCAGGCTGGGAGAAAAGTAGCAAGGTGGGAGGAGAATGGCCAGGAAACTGGATCTCGAGTATGGACTGGTGGGTCACCCTCAGGCACACCTATAAAGGCTTCTCTTTCTGCCCGAGGAATGACAGCTCGGGCCTGGTTTTGAGGCAGATGCCGTCAAATTATCCCAGTGACATTTGTAGCTTCTATTTCTCTTTCTGTAGGGCTCTCCTCTGGACTGGCCTCCAAAGCACTGCTGCTGTGAGGGCCTGAAATGTCTCCTTGATGAGGATGGGGTAAAAAGACCCAATGAGTGCAGCATAGCTCACGCAGCCTGGAGTTGGTCTGCTCCACGAACAGAGCAGTGCCATCAAACAGAAGGTCCTGGATGGACTGCTGGACTTCTGTCAAGAGACCAGACAACTGGAGCCACGAAGCTCTCCTTACTGATAACATGGAGGCAATTGCTCATGTTGCCAAGTCTGACGCATCTGTAGCCACCTGCAAGGAGGCCCTGGCCACAGTCTTACACTCCTCCCGGATGGCCTTGAACTCGTTTGGAGGACTGGGGGAGGAAGTCTAATCTTTTCCAGCAACTGCCCTAGCAACGCATACTGCTTAGATACCGTTAGCTGCACGCTCGCTGTCGAATAATTTTTTGGACCAAATTAGTCCATCTTTGCCTCTGTTTTTTGGAGTGGAACTCATTTGCCCCTGCCTGTCATGCTCGTTAGCCACTGCAACCACCAGCCAGCCTGGGGATGGGTGCATACATAGATATTTGAAACCCATAGCGGGTACATTGTACTTTTTCTCTTCCTGCCTGGATGGGGGGGGGGGGGGGGACGGCGGACAGATGACGACGACAGAGATGCCAGGGTCTGCTACAAAGCTTTAGCTGGCTTCACTACGCCTTCATGCACTGGGAGGGCCACCCTGGAAGGGGATGGGGACACCAGGATGCCAAAGAGTTCATCCACAGGTTCTTTAAGGTCCTCTATCTTACGGCCTAGGTTAACTGCTACCCTGATGGGACCTATAATCGTCCAGTGGGTGCATGCGAGGTGCCTCTTCCCTAGTCGGGGTGGTCATTGATGGACTTCTTGATAGACACTCCTCATGCTTCGAATCGACATCTAAGGCCAGTGCCATGGTGGGGTCTTTTGAAGAACACTGACGTTCCCACAGACGAAAGTGGGTAGGGCACTGTGGAATGGGGGAAACCCCATGGGTTCCAGTCCACTGTCTTTGAGGTCATCCTCCCATGTGTGGTGGCATGGAGAACACTGGTCTGAGCGCCATCTCCATCAAAAGGGCCTTAAGTCTAATGTCCTGGTCCTTTTTAGTTCTCTTACAGATCTTACACTTCTCAGAGATGTGAGCTTCTCCTAAGCACTTTAAACAGCTCTGATGTGGGTCACTCAGTGGCATAGGCTTCTTACACAAATCACGAAGTTTAAACCCTGGGAACTTACTAACTAATGAACTAACAAACTAAACAACTAACTTTTAAAACTATATACATTAGGAATAGCTAGAACCACCAGGAAACAGAGTCCTGTGAGTAAGAGAGTTGTTCCAGCATTGTCATGGGCAGTAAGAAGGAACTGAGAGGGAGGGGGGCCAGCAGTGCCATATTTTTTATATTATATATATATATATATATATATATATATATATATATTTATTTTGTGGCAAGGTGGGGGGGAGATGTTCCGCCCTCGTGGGTCTCGTGCTCTTCCGGCCTGGCCGGTGGTGCAGCCGGGGAAAGGCTCCGGGGAGCGGACAGGGCCTGCTCTGCCCTGGGGTACGGCTACTTGCCCTGGGGTAGTCCGTGGTCCACTCCCTGCGCCCCCAGCTGGGTGCTCTGCCCTGGTGCAGCACTTCAACAGGGGAAGCCCCAAACCACTGTAGATCGCCAGCTGCTGGCTGCAGGCTGCAGCCTGCCAGCTCCAAACCGCCAACTCCAAACTGCAGGTCTCCAAGCTGTAAACTGTAAACTATCACTATCACTAACTAAACTCCAACCTCCGTCCTCCACTCCTCCTCACTCCAAACTCCACAACCCACAACTGCCTGCCTGAGCCGGAGGCTTTTTAAGTGCTGGGGCAGTCTCCTTGATTGGCCCCAGGTGGCCTAATTGCCTAAGCAGCCCCAGCTGAATCACCCAGGGAATAAGGCTTTGCTGAGCCTGGGGCTGATATACATGCCTTCTAACACCCTTGCGTAGCCATCTGGCCTGACCCTGTCACAACACACACACACGACCGTATAAGGGCGTCACTGCAGAGGGCACTAGGGCCGTCCCTACAAGTTCCACTAGGGGAAAAACTTCCGGCACCAGTACATGTGGCGCACACATACACCTAAATCAGAATGGACATGAGCAAACACTAGAATCAGAATGTCAATAACCCCACCATATTCAACAAGACACTTAAGCACATGCCTAAAACCACACAGTCAACACAATTTAAGCACATGCTCCCTCTCTCCAAATTAATGAAGGTCATTGCCATGGTAACTGGACAAAATGGTTCTTTTGAAAACTTATCTAGCAAAAAGTGTCTGAAAAATGTGTTAACTAATGGAAAGCCTACATCTCCTGCCTTAAGTTCTCAAATGGACCAATGAGATATTACAAGAGTTTCCAAAAGTAGACCCCCACACAAAAGCCAAGTAGGATACTTGGTGGGTTTTTTGTTTTATTTTAAAAGAACAAAAGATGAGCACACTCAAGGCTATCAAAAGGAAGTGCCTCTCAAGCACAAGTAAAGCAAGGCATTAAATACACCAGGCCTGCTTTTCATGTTATTTTCATTTGTAATTTCAGAATCATACCCAGTTTGTTTTGTTGTTAAACTCAACATTGAAAAACAACTGTATCTATATACAGAACTGAAGATAAAAACCTTAAAACAACAGCTGATTTTGAGAGAGTTTTCTTGATCAACTAAGAAAGTTACCCACAAGTAACAGGAATTAGAAGCCTACATAACATGCTTAAAAATTTAGAGTGAGCTTGTAAATTGTTATTAGAGTGAATCTGAAATATGCAAGTAAAACACTTACTTTGTTTCCAGACCATTAAGGACTGCTAAAGTATTACACAGCACATACAGCAAACCATTATCAAGCAGCATGTCTGCCATTTTAGAGCAGGAATTTATGATTTGTAGCAGAAGGCAGAAAGAATTATGCAGCAGTACGTTGTCATAGAGAGAGTTCTCTATAAGTCCCAGAACAGGAATGATGCACCATTTTTGAAAAAGTCCAGCATTTTTTACATCTTCCAGATCAAATCTATTAAAATAGATACAAAGAGGAATCCATCATATGTCCTTAAAATAATCATCACAGTATGCACAACTGAATCTACTAGACTTGAATATTAAGAGGAGTCTATGCTAACTGTTCTGTACTGGCCAGGGGATGGGAGTGATTTCCATGGCATCTCATTTCATGTCAGTGGTGATGCCTATCTAATCTGTTAATGGTAATAAGAATTACACAAAATGTTTACAAGACTTACAAGGAAATGAGACCTCTAAAAGAGATATTAACGTTAGCTACTATAAATAGGTTTCCACTACATATTTCATAAACAGAAGTCTGGCTTTCAACTTTTACGGAAAGCCACTGGCACAAAACGTTTCTTAGGACTGACTATTTCTAGTAATAGCTACTGCAACCGGCAATGCCACTGTCATGATATGAGGTATGTGTTTGTGGCAATAAAAATAATCCATTGACCAAGAGGAGGCTTGGATATACTGTATTCGTTACTGCTGAAACTACTTAAATCAAGAATGAATACCTCTTGTTCATTTCAACTGCACAAGCCATAAATAGAACTACCGTCCTTGTATTAGACTTTCCATCACAGAATGGAAAAAGAAATTAAATTACCATTAAAAATGCATCACTGTATCACACCATTACTAATATAGTCCAAAGCAAGCAACACAGCTGATTCCTAAAAGGTTGAGGCTGGGTCTACGCTGACAGCGGCAAATTCGCCGCCATCACATCGATTGCTCTGGATCAACTGAGCGGTCTGTGTAGACCCATTCAGTCGATCCAGCAAGCAATGCAGGAAAACCACCCCGGTAAGTGGCGTAGTGCTGCGTCGAAGGGAAAGCTGTTCCCTTCGACGCAGCGCAGTGTGGACGGCGCGCAGAGGAGATGCCGCAAAGTCGACAGGAGATACGCAAGAGATTTACGTCACTTGCGTATCTCTCGTCAACTGCCACCGAATCCCAAAGGTAAGTGTAGACCGGGCCTATGTCTCATGGCAGTGAGAGTTACCTTTGTGGGCCCCAACCCCCTCACTCTTTTCTGAGGATATGTCAGCTTTCCTCCTTAGGGCTGGTATGACACCTGGTATATTCAAAACTTCCTATTAGCATGAGTGGTTAACTATGCAGAATATGTAGGAAATCATCTGTGGAACTGATCTTGCATTATAGTAGACACCTGAAGCAAGAGCTTTTTCCTGATCAGGCAGATTGTGGGCCTTTGGCTATACCTGGATGCTGATTCTCCATTTTGTATTGTTAGGTCTCTGCAGTGTTAAACAAAAGGGTTTGACTAGCCATATACCTAAGAGAAAATTCCTTCCCACCCCTTTGGCAGAATGGCCTGCTTAAAGTGAGATTTTCCTCTTTCCTCGGAGCTTCTGTGGGATTCTTCCTATTTGTGGTATAACGATGTAGACAATTTGTGGACAGGATACTAAAGGAAAACTAGGCATTTTGATTCGGACAGAGATTGGTGTAGCAGTTGGCACTGAATTTTTTCCTAGCTAGTTGTCACAATTTGGTAGGTGGGGTTCATGGTGGCATTTGAGTTGTTAATATTCTTCAGTGTCTCATAGGAGCTTATACTGGAGAATGGCAAGGGCTAAACAGCCTATGTAAGTTCTAAGGGTGTAGAGAGGCCTCAATATAGAGCCAAGATATGGGGCTCCCTCTCCTCATGAAAAGTGAAGTAAAGGTGCAACATGTTCTGGTTCTTCAGTGACTGGATGTGCCATTCAGATGCAGTGACCTACAGTTTGCATAAGGACTGCAGGGTAACGCTGAAAGACTGTTAAACTGAGTTGAGTTCCAATAAACTTGCAGTCATAGAAAAATTTTTGGTGAAAGACTGTTTTTAAGGCTGTCTGCTGTTGAGAGCATGGTGGGACTTAAATGGAAATGCAGCCTTGCAATCAGCAGACAACTCACTATCTTTGCTTGAACAAAAACAGTGCATCTTCTGAATACCAAAAAAAAGCAATACTTACTCTTCATCAAGATCAACGGATCGACCAAATAGCATTTCCAAAAAGCACTCCATAAGTTCCTGAGTTCCTTGGTGAAGATACAACTGGTTGGCTAACAAGGAGAAGCCACGATTCTTTAAGAATTTTTCCTTTTGTTCCCTGGTTGCTCTATTGAAATATGCATCCAACAACTAGAAAGAAATACACCATTTTGATTTAAGATTAAATATTTTTATGTACCATTTCCTTGGAAGTTTAAAAATTCCTGTTTACAACATATTCCATTCAGGAAAGAAGAGCTAAAAAGCTTTAGAAAATTTTTCAGATTCCAAATTAAGGGACAAATTCTTTCCTTTGATTGTGTTTGCAACTTCCATTGACCTCAATGCATCCAAGCGAAGAATTTGTTCCCCTATTCAAGCCAAAGACCTCTATTCTAGGTATACTGTGATAGTATCAGTTACTGCAGGTAAAACACATAACCTGAAATCCAAGATTTGGCAGGTAAATGAAAAACTGAATAAAAAAAGTTTGTATTAAAAATCTATTTTACATTTTATCTATATCGTTACTGATTTGTGACTTAAGTGGTTTTACTTTTTATTTATCTATCTTTTTAACTAAACCTTTGACATTCCCCTTCAAACTACAAGCCAAAGCTACTCTCTAAGCCCTGTCTCAAGCCCAAAATTCTCTATTACAAACTGTTTCCCTCCTCATAAAAAGGACTAAACCACTCTGAAAAATAAACTGACTACGGGTTTTAATCTTGAAATCCATACTTGGGCAAGAGTCACACTGACTGCAAAGGGAGCTCTGCCTCAGGAAGGATTTTAGGATTAAGCAAATACCAGAGGAAATTATTTTTGTATGAGGGACTACTACTGAAGGATGATCATTTATTTTCCTATCATGTTGCTCCCATTTTTACGTGCTCCTATTTGCTCCCATCATAGTCTTTGATTTCTTTTGTTATCTTTAACTTATACAAATTCTATAGTTTAACTATTAATTGGAAAGATACTTTTTATGGAGACATTCTGAAACATCTAGATATAATCAACTCAGTTTTAAAAGGTCTTTGTGGGGATAAGATTAGGAGAACATAACAAAAAAGTCAGTCTTAATCTTCATATAAAGGACATTTTATATCAAACTTTGCATATACTCAAGTGAGCTAGTTCATATGCTTATCTGAGTTGTAAACATTTAGACTGTATATACTCTTACTTTAATGACTCCTTGTTGTATGAGATGACATGGATGGTTCACAAGGACAATAAGAGTGTCAGGATGAATAAGTTTGTCTATCACATCCTCTAGCATGATATCTGGCAGAATTAAAAGAACTCCACGTAAAAGGTCATACAACCCACAGCATATAAGCAAAAGGCAATCTTCTGTGGATCTGAAAGCAAAAAGGAAAATGTGGTATTACTATAATATATTGAATTTCTCATAAACCATCTGAGTATATAAATACCATTAGAGGCTACCTGCAGGGGGAAAATAACTGCACTGCACCTTTAATCATGGGGACATAGTCCAGCTTGCAGAGGGAGAAGGAACACTGCTTTATGAGGGGGTGGAGGGAGAGGCTCAAAAGCTGCTGCAAAAAGGGGGAGTGAGTTAGCATGGTGATACAGACTCATCCTCTGGGACTGGACGGGCTGATAGGGGCATGCCGGGCATGGGAAACCCCTTTTTCCTGCGAGCAGGTGAAGCCACTCCTTTTTTAGGGGAATAGGAAAGAAATTTTTCCCTCATGACCAGACTGGCCTAGATGTAGTGGTCTTTTTTTTTTTCTTTTTTCAAATTCCCCACAGCAGGTTCAGGGACAGTTTTGTAATGGTGAGTAGAGAAGGGAGTTGGGCTATATGTTGCAACTAATTATATCAGTGAGGGGTGGATGTCCCATGCAGGTACTTCATAGGGAAGGTGTATAATGATCAGATAAATGGGTTGGTAAAGGACTTAAAAATGAGGTCTTGGTTAAAGGAGCAGAATGGGGGAGCTTGCGGCTCCTATGACTGGTATGGCAGGGAGCCAACCCCCTTTATTACAGTCCACTTTAACCCTCGTTTGGGGGAGGGCAGAGGGAGAGACAGGACAAAGGAGATCAGGTCCCAGCAAGGTTGGGGGACCTGGATGGAAAGAGAGAAAGGTTGGCAGAACTTCCCAATAGATATTGAAAGACCATGGGGTTACTGCACTGTACACTTTTATCTGTTGAGTAGTCCCAGACATCCAATAATAAAGTTGTGGCCTGACTAAAACCATATTAAGTATGTCCTGTCCTTTCAGTGTATCTGAACTAAGGTCATATTTTTGATAGTCTGACAAAAAGTATTTCCCCAAACTCTTCCCATCACTCCTCTTCTTCCCTTTTTTATGGTTTAATTGTTGACCGCAGTCATTAGAGGGCAACATGAGCAGGGCTATTTGTAATAGAATAGTGCCCAAAGGTTTCAATCTAGTTCAGGACCCCACTGTGCTAAGCATCATACAAACAGTTAACTCTCCAAATTATGTGGAGTTTTAAATAAAAGCAATTTTCTAGCACAGCAGTAGCTTAATTATTATGGAAATATTATATTTGTAAGCTTTCACTACAGATGCTACACTTAATTTCAGAGACTTATTAGCTATTTTTGAGTAATATATTGTCCTAAGCAAGAACCATGAAATATATGTCAAGTCAATGAGAAACTATTCGGTATGTTATTGCAGAAATTACTGTACTATTAGAATTATTTCTGGAATGTTGAAGTATTGTAGTTTAAAAAAACAAGTATGCATACCTATAATCAGGTCTTTCAGGTCTTTTAAAGGTCCGTTCACTAACTGAAGAGAAGGCAAGACTTTCCCAGTCTTCGGGCAGTGCACTCCTATCAGCAAGGCTAGGCCAGCGAGCAATGGAAGATGATCCACTATGAGCAGAAAACGCTAGACCCAAGCCAGCAAAATTATTTGGACTTCTCTGAAATGAAGGCAACCCTTTCAGATTGTCAGGACGGTGCAATGATGATTTAACTGCAGCACCATCCTCATTACGTTTCAGTTGTGCATTTACCTCTTTGTTCTCAGATAATTCTAGTTCTTCTTTTGGAATGTCAACAGATGCTCCAGCTGATGTTATCTCTGAGTCACAAATCGTTTTTGCAGACTCACAGCTGCTGACAAAGAGTTCCTCCTGTACCCTTTTTAATGTTTCAGAGCTTTCCACAAACCTATATTTTCCCTGTGGATCAGCAGAGTCACTCTCCTCAACTTCCTGCAAGTCATCAATGCTTCTACTCAACCTCCGAGGTAGCCTTTTTGTAGGTACTTGCGGTGAGGAGGTAGGAGATGCTGGTAGGCTTTTGCAACGCCGTTGAGGTGCCTGAGAGATAGTTATCTGTGGTATGCTAATCTTGGAAATAATATTTCCTGGGGAAGATAACACAAAATATCTTAGCATCTGTTTTGTATTAGAGACCACATTTCCCTAAAATATTAGAGATTTTAATGTTCTGTTTGACCACCAACATATCCACAAAATGCACAAAGTAATGTACCTTTTGGCTTAGTATACTGACTATTAGTTTTCCCCCTACCCCAAAATATTAAATCAACTATGAACAGTTACCACATCCATTTGGCATAGCAAGTCATGAAATTGTTCACCTATTGAGACACCTATTGATTTTTAAGAGAGAATATTCAGTTTGCATGAGTTGCAGTATATGGCAATAAAATAATGCATATACAAGTTAATTCTCTCAAAGCAGGATGGTCTTTTTTTTTTTGGTCCATCTAATTTTGTTTGGTTATAAAGATATAATCATTTAAACAACCATTCTTGGGTCATACAACTTTAGAAGTCAAATGGCAGATTCTCTAGAAGGTATGTTCTGTTATGTCTGATCCCTTCAGTTAAATCAGCTGGCAATACTACCCTGAACATAAACATGACAAGCTTTAAAAAAAAAAAAAAAAACTTCTCTAAAAGACTAAATGTCTTAATATGGCCAAATGTTGAATGAGTAAAGTTGTGTATATAGCTCACTAATGTTTAAAGGCACAGCTCTGATCTCAAATGCACACATATGCAACATCTACAATCGGATTAATCTCAATCTACTTTTACTGAATGATAAATGTAAACTAAAGATAAATATTTTGTCTTCAGCTACTTCTATATACTTACTCCCAGTTCATCTTAAGTTTGTTTTATTAGGGATATCTTATTCTGCCTCTTCTTTAGAGAGTTCTACTTTAAAAACTGATTTAAGTATTTGAAGGATTGACAGAAAACTACTGCACAAAAATGTGGCTGTGCTAGGACACTACCATCTTCATCAAAGGATGATAGATTTGAGTATTTAACACAATACTCCTATAATAAAAGAAGATGTAATTTGACCAAATTGGTTTTAGAATGATACACCAGTCAATACTTCTATCTGAATTCAGCATACCAGGAATGCATTTCATAAGCGCTGCCTGAGACTTGCTGAAATACATATATATGACCTTCCTCCAATACAGTCAGTAGCGAGGTGATTGCTTTGTGATTTTTTCACATTTAGCAGCTAAGTCAGAGATACAAATGCAGAAGTACAGCCCTCAGGAACATCACATATTTCTGCAACAATCTGTCTCCATTCAGATGTCAGAGATGAATGGTAACATTTTTTATTTTACATTATTTATTTTGTACTAAAATATAATTTTGTCTAAAAATAATCTGTTTATTGGTTTAGGAATTCATGCAAGAAAGCATAAAATGGCTAGTGTTCACACAAAACTTATGAGGAGACTGCAACATTTCCTGGCATGGCTCTAAGCGAAGTAAAAGGCATATCACACTTTTTTTTTTTTTTTTGGACAGTCAGGCGTCAATCTAACAGGTACATAACACTTGAAGAGCTGACTTGTAATATGCTTTCCACAAGCTACAAACTGCTTCAACATTAACCGCAAAGTATTATATTGGTCAGATATGTGGTACTGTTTGGTTGTATGTAATTTGAAATTGCAACCGTCATAAATATGAAATGAGAAATGGAAGCAATCATACATACCATGTACGTGTTGGCTAAATTGTTTGGATCATGCAGTTTTAGCCAAAGATCATGCCTTGTTGTAGAGTTGTATTAACTTCATAGTTAAGGCTGCACTGATCATTACATTGTCAACTTTTTTTTGACCCAGCTTCAATTTTTGATATAGGGATGATATTTGTTTGAAAATGTGTGTGTAATATACATTGAGAAGTATCCCTTTCAATTTATGTACTCTGTGTCAAGGTGGTCCGGTGCTAAGATAGGGATATGCATGCGATCTATTGCCCCTCTACAGTTTGGGAACCCAATTGCAGCAAACCCGTCCACTATGTCCTGCACATTTCCCAAAGTCACTATCCTTCGTAGCAGAAACCTATTGATGGCCCTGCATACTTGCATCACAGCAGCTCCCATGGATTTACCAACTCCAAATTGATTCCCAACTGACCAGTAGCAGCCTGGGTTACTAGCTTCCACAGAACCATGGCCACTCACTTCTCCACTGTCAGAGCTGGTCTGAAGCAAATGTTCATGTGGTTCAAGGCTGGGGACAGCTCCACACAAAGATCAAGGAAAGTGGCCTTTCGCATATGAAAGCTCTGCAGCCACTGCTCATCATCCCACACCTTCATAATGATGCAATCCCACCAGTCTGAGCTTGTTTCTCAGAACCAGAACTGGCACTCCACCAACTGAAGATGGTGCATGACAGTCTACAATAAATGGGAATTGTTTTGCTCTACGGTTTGTAGAAGGGCGACCTCCGTAACATCACTATTTTCTGCACTGCAGCTCCTGTCTACCCCTTGAAAATACCGCAGGATAAGTCGAGAGGTATTTGTGATGTTCACAATGATATTGGAGAGCTGAGCAGGCTCTATGCCTCTCCAGCAACAGCGTGCATGTGACAAAGAAAAACTGTGCGAAAAAGCATTTGCCATTTGTTTGGGACAAGAAGGGAGGGAGAGGGCGCATGTTGCATCATGGAAGGATGACAATCTTCCCAAAAGCCTCTGTGTCTACCTGCAGCGTGGGATAGCTAACCATGGTGCACTGCTTTGATTGTGGACTGAAGAGCGTCTAGTGTGGATGCAAGACCCCAACGCAACGAGCATGGTGTGATCATGCTCCTGCGACTTCTAAAAATCACCGAGTGAAAGCAGATTTGAAATAAATTGACTTCACTCCACAGTGTAGACATACCATTAGTTATTTTGCACCAATGGACTGAATTTTAAGCTGATTTTGCCACCACTCACCCAAGTTCCACCTTTATACAGTTGCAGCCTTTCCCCTTGCTTCATTCCAAACCCAGAAATTGAGAATATGCTCTTCTAGCAGCAGGTACATAATATAAATATTTTACCTTCCAGTGGTGAATCAGTAAATCTAGTTGGACTTGTAATTAAAAACGTAGGACTGTCGATTGATTTTCCACCACTGCTGATATTTCTCAGATACTTGATTGATTGGACCTTTTCCTGAAAAATCTTGCCATCTAGAAAAAAAAAGGAGGGGGGGTAAGGAAACAATGACTTAACTCTATGCAAGTTTTTCCTCTTGGTGAATTAAAAATACAGAAAACAAGCCAAAGTTAATATTCAAAACATATCACTGCAAGGTTTAGTGAGCCAAGCACTTTCCTTCCAATTTAAGAAACACACTTGAGTGAAAGAATTCTACTTTTGTTCAGTACGGTGGTGTTGTACTTCTCAGTAAATGAATTTTTAGAATACTCCTCTCAATTAATATATTCTGAAATGGTTCTCAAAATTGTGCGTTTAAAAATATCATTTCCAAGCTAACTGCTAGTAGCCATATTGCTGAAAAGTTTGTGACACCAAAGTAATGAGACCCTTCCCTAAACCTCCTCCCAGCCCCCTGAAACTTGGTCCTTTATCAGATGACCCAAAGGTCAAACTATCAGAAGTGGGCTCTACTTGTGTACCAGTAACGTACATAGGGTCACACTGGAGTGCAACTGCTAATTATGCATCATTCAAGTAGAGAGGCAGTTACCCAAACTGGACATGCAAAGTAAACGCATCTGCAAAAGTAGAATATGGTTTGAAAACAGATAAAAAATTCAATATCCACACCACAAAGGGTTTCACCATTGTAATTGTCACAAAGTTGGTAATGTTGTGCATTCACACACTCAGTAGATGTGATCCACAGAAAACCCCAGTCTAGAGTTCTAAGTACAACATCAGAGACCAGGAACTGGCAGATTCTATAAGTGATAAGACTATTTTAGCTTTGGGCAAGTCACTTAACAAGTTAGTTTTCTACTCAGCCTCACAGGTGTTTACTTCTTAGAATTATTAATAGCTGTCAAGCACTTCAAAGATTAAAATGAAGTATAAAGTACAGCCATTATATATATACATATATTTATTATCTTTGGGGGTTTATAATAACCCAAACAGGTATCAGGCAAAATATGAAGTACAACTAAAGAATCTTTGATAGAATCAAAGTAGTTATAATGCAGCATAAGAAATTTTGGTTATAAGTCTCAGTTCAGTAGCTTTTGTAGAAACACTAATTACACAGTAATGTACAACACAAGCATTCATAGAACAGCTATTTCTAATATTACTTTAGTTTTATTTTTAATAAATAGTCAGAATGGCATTTTATCTTGTATTCTATTTCTGATTAAACAAAATATTGTAGCTACCTATATGCAGGGAAAAGTAGAAGTTGGTGGGATTGTGACAAACATATGTATTAGTGGGAGGGTGAACTGCTAAGAGGAAATTGAAGATCAGTGTCAGTAATTCCAGGTCTGGGGGAGATCCAAGCACTTCTTCAATTATTTTCACAAATGATCTACAAACCTCCCGAGGCAGGAATGTAAGATGCCCTTCCTTTTGCTCCTGAAAGAGAAATGCAGAGATAAAATTACCTGAATGCTCAGTTTGTCAACTTATTTCATTACTATACTCTTCAAAACGGTAGATACGGGAAAGCGTTTAAGTATTAATACTTTACCTAACTTGGAAAAAGTAACTGTGTCCATTCAAAACTACATGCAACTAGCATTTCTGAAACACAACTGTAATACTAATAAAGTTACACAGGTACCCTTTTTTAAAAAAATGGATATTGGGCCTGGCTTTATATCTAAAGTTTCTTTCCATGGACCTTCTTATATATAATCTGAAGTTGTAATGTTAATGACATCTAATAAAAAACAATTAATAGATTTTCAAATGTAAACTACAATTGTACAATTTAACTGAATAAAGAGACCAAAAACTAGATTTATAAGAATCCCAATACATGTCTTTGACTTCAAAGAGGAGTTAGGAGTCTAAACTATTTAGACACTTTTGTAAGTCTCAGTAGGCCTCTTCTCTAGGCACCTAAATACTTTTGTAAATCTGGCCCCTAGCCTGCACTATGAACCAACTGGTTAGTAATGTTACTTATATTATAGCACAGAAGTGTTTGAAACTAGCAATTGCTGTTTTTTCCCTGAACTCCTCTAGGAGTTAAGCTTAAAAGATAAATCCATTTAAAATAATTTATTAGAGAGTCATAAAATTAACAGAGGTGAGCCTATTATTGCATAAGGCACTGGTTAGACTAAACCGTTAAGCGCTGACAAGGTATTCAGTGCTGTATGAGACAGATTAAGATGGTTTTGTACTGGGAAACAGCATATGAAAGTCAGATGTATGACAAGATTCAATAAGGCTGGGTCTATACTGATGGCGGCAAATTTGCCTCCGTCTCATCAATTGCTCTGGATCGACTGAGCGGTCTGTATACAGTGTGGACGCCACGCAGAGGAGACGCTGTAAAGTCAACATGAGATACGTAAGTGATTTACATCACTTGAGTATCTCCCGTCGACCCCCGCCGAATCACAAAGGTAAGTGTAGACCGGGCCTAAGAGTAGATGAGATAAGAGGATGACATTTTCTAACCAATTGTTTTAAGGGAAAAGAAAGTTTGGGATCATTTTCTCTAACAAGAAGGGGGAGGAACTGATATGTATTGAGTAAATTGAAAATTACTGATATAAAAAGATGAGTTTGAGCACTCTCTTACATAATAGGTTCCAGAACTAGTGAACATGACCTTAAAAAAGATAAGGTAGGAGGTTATACACTGCTGCAGCAGAAGTGACAATAGACACATGGAATCACTAGGAAAAGTGACTAAAGAAAGCAATATAAATTAGTTTAAGGGAAATATTGTGTATGTGTTTCTGGAGAAGGTAATTAAAAAGAGTATGGTAAAAAGAGAAAAATGGGATTAGGTAAAACAGAACATAAAAAGCTTGCAAGTAAGGAACAGGAATAAATCTTCTGGCTTAACATTTTGTGTTCTAATTAATGCTCTTAAGAGGCATGCAACTATAGTTAAAAGGAACTCCTGTTTTATGGCAGTATTTGACTTCAGATGAAAACGAGTCATTTAAAAAAACTCAATATTTCTTTATTCAGATAAAATGAGTCATAGCATCATAGCAATAAAAAAAATACACGTATGTTATAGTCATACCCTTTCAAGGATAGACTATAATCATTTGTATCATTGCATTTTCTTAGGAAATCATATAAAAATGACAGATAGTTATGTGTTTTAAAAAAAGTTTAAACCATATGTTCCTAAAAACTAATAAAGACTGATTACACAAAATGCTAGCACTACCTGTATGTTTTATTAACAGAGATTTGAGAATGAAATTAGCCAGATATTCAGCATGGAAGAGAAAATACACATTTGACATAATATAGAAAACCCATTTTAGCAGTCTAATGGCAATGTTCTGTTATGTAGAAATCAAAGTTCAAGTCTCTTGTTCCTGAGGCCGGCAGGAATAGTGGCACTACCTTCAGCCACTGGGGGAACTAGAGGATCTTGCATCACCCTCCAGTGACCCTCTCTACAACTAATGTGTTCTGGTGAAAATATCACTACTTTATAATGCCTGCTGTATAGGAAGAGTAGGAAGAAGAGGGGCTAATCTTTACACAGGGACACCTGGAAAAGTAAAACTAAACGTTGAAAAAGGACTGCATTTTGTTTCTAGTTTAAACCGACTTTTTTACCAAGCACAAAATAGGTAAGGTTAAAAGTACCTGTAGAACCTGACATGTTAGCAGGAAGTGATGCACGACTCGAGCTTTCAACAGTTGTTTGATGTTAAACATCTGCTGGTGATGGTTAACTCTGATAAGCATTTCCAGAGCTGCTAAGAGAGTTTCCCAAACACCACGCTGAGAAAAACAAAACGAAATCATAGTATGAAACAAGCATAGTAACAGTTCTATCTCCCCGTCTCTATTTTACAGGCTATGCTCTTATTTTCAATAGAGTAAGAAGGTAATACAAAGTGTTTTAACAATCAAAATGCTTCTCTTATTAGTATTTGCATGCAAAAGGAGCAGAGGAGAAATTAAAAATTAGCTCCAAACTCTGAGCTAAGAGAAGCTGGTATGCATGTTAAGGAGCATAATTTAGTTTTTAATCCTTAAAATTTGAGATTCTTTTTACATCTATACCAAGTTCTGCAAAGTTAATGAAAAACATTGAAAATTTATAAATGTATGCAGTGTTGTTGTAGTCATATTTGTTCCAGGATATGAGAGAGAGATAAGATGATTGAGGTTATATCTTTCAGGTCACCTGAAAAAGAGTTCTATGTAAGCCTGAAAGCTTCTCTCTCTCTCTCGCCAAGAGAAGTTGGTCCAGTAAAAGATATAATCTCATGCACCTTGTGTCTCTAAAAGTGTAACACAAAACCGAAGGATTTGAAATTTGTTTTTTTTTCCTTTTAATCAAATCTCTACTTAAGGTATTTGTGGTGGCACTTGTCTTTACACATCCATTTCCACTTACATTACGCACTTGCTGTAACACTGAATGCAATCATGGAGATCTGTTCCAATAACAATGGGAAGTTTGCTGTTACTCCTATTTCTTCAAGCAGAAAGAGGACAATACCAGTTTTATTCTGAGTACAGACTATTTTGGTAGCTGTTCAAAACCCCCACACTAGTATGGGGAGAGCCATTTCAGACTAAGTAAGGATGATGACAAAAGGAAATACTGTACTTTTTTTAGACAGGAGTCACATTTATTTATCTGTATAAAGAAGGCAAATACCTGTGCTTTAGACCATATCTTCCAATCAAGCAGCAGCTCTTCTAGCAATTTAATATCTTGTATTACTGCAGCAGAATCTGCATTGAGTGTGAATTGTCCACTCTCATTTATATTAAGAATCTCATCACTACAGCATCCTTCAAGAAGTGTCTTAAAGAGAAAAAGAAAAAGGACTTGAAGTTTTGATTTGTGTATTGAAGATCACAATTACATCCATATTTTAAGCATAGTTGTTTCCAGCTCATCCTTTTCTGCATTCTTTCTGGAATTAAAACGCAACATAGGTATACTTAATCCTTTCTCAGGACTGGGGAGTAAAGAGAGGTGGACTAGATGACCTTCTAGTCCTACTTTTTTAAGATTCCAAGATATTTAAAGAAACCCCACATCTGTCTTCCCTTGAAAGACATTGTAGTACTCAAAGCCAGTAGAGCTTTTATGGCTTAGCAGGCCTACTTTTCAGAAGTGATTAGTGAGCTTAGGTGCCAAACTTGACACATCTTAGAGGGGCCTGATCCACAGAAGACTGGTGTGAAGCACTTTCTGAAAAATCAGGCCTCTCTAAGGTGTCTCAAGTTGGCGATCGAAATGCTAATCACTTTTGAAAGCCTTAGCTATAGAATAACTTAAAAAACCAATTTCTACAGAATTTAGGGATAGTAGTCCACCTTCCCAACAGACAGAGCACAAAACACAATATGCCCATTTCAAACAAACAGTCTTAAGCAAAAATGAAGATTTGAAATATTCCAAGTCTGTTAGGGGGATTGTCTCCTCCAGAGGACACCTATTCCTATGGTTCCCAGAGAACCCTGCAGTTTTCCTCCTGGGTACAATACAATTTTTAAGAAAGATTCATATGCCTTATATCCATTAAATGCTTGTCAGAAATTCCTGGGCCTGCAAAGCATATAAAAAAAACTTCCATCCTAAAGCAAGTGCTCCAAAAGAAATGCTACCAGGATTACAGTTTATGAAAACTGCATATAAGGGCTTATACAAACAACAGTTTTTGCTTTGAAGATTTATCCAAACTCCTCCTCACCTCTTACCAAAACATCCTACAGCATCCACTGTGATAGAGTAATAAGAACAGTGTCAATTCAGTCCACACAGAAATATTTTTTAGCTTCCACTTCTGATTTGAAATTTCATCTGTAGATTCCCAAAACTGATTTTCTGTTTAGCTTGTCATCTTAAAATAAAAGCTTTGGCAAGTGGAGGACGTTTTTCTGATAGAAAATTATATTTGCAGTTTTTTCCTTCCCCTCAAACCCAAGGAGTTTCTGTAAACATTCTCTCATTACATCCATCTCCCCTATAGTTTTGGCATTGAGGGCAATTGTTCCTGCATTGGACTGACTCCAAACCAACAATCTGCATCCCAAATAGAGCTTCAAATCTACTAATAAGAGCATAGAGGATCTTCCAAACAATGACACTCCAAATTAAACTATATAAACATTTTTAACAGCATTATACCTTTAAAATGTGAAATCCAACAGTACACTTGGGTTTGATCAACACCTGATGAATCATGGAATATCCATTACAGTCTTCCATCTCTTGTATTCTCTGTTGATTGTATTTTGTTAATGAGAGGATAACTTGCAGTGCTAAAGCTTGAGTCTCTTCACAGTTGCTGATATCTATAACCTAAAAATAAGCCCGTTTTAATAATTCAAGTGATAACTGAAAATTCTTTGACAGAGCTAGTGTATTTAACAAATTTATAGATATTCTGTACAAGAAGGTATTAATTACGCAACTCCAGGCTGCAATTTGTTCTAAGGCTCATATCTCATATCGATACAGAAACACTACTCCAACACACAGATTCCCAATGGAATCAATGAAGATCTTCCAACAAGTTGGAGACCCATGACAAAGATCACCCCCTTTGGGCTGAAAAAAGACGCTCCAAAAAATAAAACTGGAGCAGAAAAATGCATATTGCTCCCTATCATTCTGGGAAATCACATGGCAATGCAATATGTGCAGCACTACTCAGTGTTCTTTCAGTGAAGTTGGGTATTTTATATTAAGAGGAGATGTTCCCTAAATACTACAAAAGCACCTTCATTTATGGCTCCTGGAGACCCAGTCTGCTCCAGTGTGAAAACTATTACACATAGCACAGAGGTAGTGGCAACTGTGCTACTGGATAAAGCTGACAAAGTACAAGTATGGAAGTAGTGAACAATGGGAATGCAGTCCTGAATCCTAGGAGAGGTAACCCAGAACATTTGAGTCAAGTCAGGGATGTACAGGAAGTAAAGTTCAGCTGACTTTGTACAAATTCATATCCTTCTCCGCTGTTATGTGCATGTAACAATGCTGCACTTACAACATCTATGCTGTCTAGTTGCTCTGAAATCATGTTGATTTGCTACATTGATGATAGAATTTGTGGTTATGTGGTTACCAAAACTTAAGTAACACAGTAAAATGAATAGGAATAATTCTGATGGTAGATTTTGCCTGAACACCAGACAGCCTCATTCCCATGTGAACAGATTCCCCTATATGACTATTATCAATAAGACTATAAATTTGACAGATTGTGAAAATGAGTCTTGGAATCACATTAATAAACTTCAGGAAACTAGACACTCTAGATACAAGGACTCCACTTTAGCACCAATATCTACTATGATGCAATATGTGGAGAGATAAAAGGTGCAAAAATCAACCTGCCTTGACTGGTTTCATTTAAAAAAAATTTTTTTTTTGAGATGATCATTATGAGTAAGGGATTTAGTCTTGACCAGACTTTTTGTTCAGCTATTTTTAATTTCTTTAGAGCTCACCCCCGAAGTAAGCAAGCCCTGTCAATTGCTTGAGCCCCTGCAGCCCAGCGTAGCATCCTTTTAGGTTTAATTATCTCTGAATGTGTTAATTCTAATTTGCACCATTTTGTCAGCTGCATACAATACACAGTAACCACATTGTATTGGTTGGTTATGTTACAAACTACATTTTCCATAATGTCAAAGGCATAAATTTTTTAAAAAATAAGTGAGAATACCATATATCTCAATTCTAACAAGAGCGAGCTGAGTCTTTAACCACAATAGACGTGCTAACCAAGACTGAAGAAAAAATTAATTTTAAGCTTTGTTAAATCTTACCCTAGCAAAGAGAAAGACAAATGCACCAGTTCCTCCAATCTCATGTAGGATGCCCTGAAGAGTTTTATATTCAACAGGCTGAAGCATTTTTAGGTGAGAAGGATCCAATAAATTGCTCTGAACTTCTTTTGAACTGAAAGGTCTCTGAGAGGGAAGAGTTTTCACTTGACTTTTTAGTCTAATAACAGGTTCATAGATGGTGTAATGAGCTGGGCAGCAAGTAGTATATACAACAGCAAGAGTTTCCTGAAACATAGAAGTTCAAGAAAATTCCAGATTCTAACCAGTTCTTACCTTCCCTTAAAAAAACCACAACAAAAAAACCACAGGATAAACTTGTGGCCTAGGAAATATAAAGCAGTAATAGCTTCGAAAAACTTTTTTCTACTCTTCTTTCAATACACCTTTCTAGATATACTTTTGAGTGGTTGAGACACAACATGGTTCCTAAGCTTTAGTCAGGATACTTGGAAGACTGGTTTCTGAAAGCAGTCACAATTTGAGATTTCCACACCACCTTCCACCCAAAACTTTTAGAACTATTATACATAAAAAAGGTTATTTGCTCATGACAAACAAAACTAGATATACTAAACATTAAGAAGTGATAGACAAGCTTCACTTTCATTTAAAAAACAAAATGAAAATGTTAGCAATATCTCATAATAAAGACTATAGCTGCTCTAGTCAAGTGAAAGGATTTCTACAGCACAATTTCAGCTTCAACTCTTTGTTCTCTGGTCTTCTAAATTGCTGACATACCAGTATTCTTATAAGGAGATGCCTAATACACAGAAAATAACTTCAGAAGGCTCTTTATATGTTGAAAAGTTAATGAAATTAGAGCAGAAAAATCACCTTCTGTAATCATCTTACTGTAAAGCAAAATATGTTAATAAATTATGTCACTGTGGTTCATTAGGCATGCCACCTATCCTAGTCTTCCATCTTCTCTCCCTCCAGCCCATTCATAAAATTTTTATAATGCTTGTAAGTTTCATGTTCAGCCAGATACAAGTGAAAAAATACATAGTAGCAATTAAGAGAACAGAAAATGAAGACAAAACAATGGGGGAAAAAAACTTGATGAATGATGGAGAGTGTAAAAGTCATCCACTACTTGTTAACAAAGTGCCCAACTCAACTTCCATTAATATCAGTGGGAGTCCTTTCCATTAAGTCCTCATTGAAGTCAGCCAGGCCCCAAGGAAACACCCATTCTTGGGGAGCAGAGGGCCTCAAATGACAGAAAGTAAAACAGAAGCACAAATAAAAAACCTTGTGCAGGCCAAGATTTCTGTGCCTAGTGTAATTTAAGACCTCAGTTTGTTAATGCACTGCTACGAGTTCAAGAGCAATGCTGTAACCTGGACTAGAAACTTACAATTAAAGATCCGATGTCCACTTCTTTCTTTTTCATGAAGAGTTCCTTAATTTGTTCACATTGCAGAATGTCTTTATTTATGTATTTTGAGTAATTGGTTATTGTTTTGCCATATTTACAAGGCATTAAAGAGGTAAAGTCTGGCCCACAGGAATATAGATAGAATGCTTCCTCTGGACCAATCTTTGCACCTAAAAAGAGAAATAAAAATCTAAGTTATCTATTTTCATACTGTTTACAATAAATTATATGCAAGCAACACTGAATTCAGGGATCTCTTTAGTATTTAGTAGAGCCTGTATTTTGTTGCAGTAAGTTAAAACATTTCCTTTTAACTCATTTACACTACCTTTATATTAAAAATATTTAAGTTACACAGAAAACAACAATTTACAAAGCAAAAAAGTATATATAAGTACCATTAAAGAGAAGCAGGTTTCCCAGATTCCATTTCCCTGCCACTCGTAGCAGTTCTTCTTGGGATGATATGCAGTGGCCAATCATACAAAATGTTTTATTGCTGTCAGATAAACTTGGTTTTTTTGGTAGCATGTAATCTAAACTAATCTCATGTTTCCTAAAATATATATAAAAAAGCAAAGTTTAAATATTGCAAAATTCTTGAAAAACCTATCTAAAATAGTCTTTTTAAAATACAGTAAATGTGATTAATATTAAAAATGAACATGATCCCAGAAAGTTAAATATTCACCGTCAAGATATAAATATATATATTAAACTTTTTATATATATATAAACCTTAGCCTCTTAAATTACTACAAAAGCTTTAAGAATATATTTAACCATTTATACTACTTACTGTTTGCATTTCACTTGGTTTAGATAGTTGACAAGAAAGTGAAACTAACAGGTTTCTCTAGGTTAACTATTAGCACAATGCTGTTGTGCTTGATGGACAACAGAATAATGAAACACTTAAAATTAACTCCACAACCTTGGTAGAAAGAACACTCTCACTAAAGCAAATGGCAGCTGTACACTGACAATTAACTCATTAATCTGAAATTGGATTTATAATTCTAAACTATATGGTGTAACTGGCAGAACAATTTTAACATCGTTACACAAGAATGAAGATTTCCCCAGTTACTTTACCTGCTGAACAGATTCTAAAAGATTTTTTATTTTAAAGAAGGAAGAATGCAGAATTCTTTTTGGTATATCCAAGTATTTTAGAAGGCAGGACACCACTCACTAAGTTAATACTTCAAACTAAGAGAATCTACATATCCTCCACAATCTACATTTTAAAAGCCAAAGGTAGTTTTCAGACATTTAACACCTTCCTCTCCTCTGCCCTTTCCAACTTATTCTCAAAAAATGAGTGGCCCCCTCCTCCCAAAGCATGCCTTCCTTCTCAGCAAGGTACCAAAACACAAACAATTCCTCTTTCCCTCCGCAGATCAACTGCCTTCTTGCCTTGATTACCAGCTTGTGCCTTGGAGATGACGCTAGCTACTAGCTCCACGCAAATACCCTTTCTAACCCCAGCCTGAATTTCTGTAATGGTCTGCCTACTCTGCTGGCTCTTGACTTGGGGGATCAGTACAAAAATCATAGTGAGGGTAACTGATCATGTATGGGACATAGATCTGAGACCGAAGATGGATTCTGAAAGCAGATGAGAACTCACTATACAAAATGTCCCCCTTTTCCCACCTCAAGAACCGAGTCTCAACACTGTCCCCTCTACAAACCGTGGCTCAGGGCCCTCTCTCTTCACCAGGAAGACCTTAAGGAATTAGTCAGTTTCCACTAGCTGGCTTGTTAAAGATTCAGTTACAGCTAGACTTCTCTGAAAGGTACTTTACCTCTGACCAGAGACGTATAGTGACAGTTCCCCATGGATATTCTTCTTGCCTTCTGGCTGTTGCAAATACGTTATTGCCAAATGCTGCCACCTGCCTATAAGGAAAACATTCTCTGATGATTCAGCCTGTGCCAGCAGGCCAGCTTTCATCTCGTCATTGGGATCCATACACATGCTACAAAAACAGCAAAGGAAGAACAGGTAAAAAGCCATGGATATCTACTTGTATTTATATTTTTAAAATTGCATTTCTAACTGGGTCCAAGGTCAGTTTTATTCTGAAGTATACCTTTTAACTTACATTAATAATATACTTTTTAAATATAGAGAGCTGTAATCTTGTGGACCGAGCACTTAAGTATGAGTCAAGAACTCTTGACATGGACTTTCCCCAGGCCATACAGTCACTTAACTCCTCTCTGCCTGAATTTCCCTTCCTATTAAATAAGAATAACACCCCTTTACTTCACTGGGGTGTTGTGAGAGTTACTTAACTAAAAAAGTTAATGCACTTGGCTACCTGTTCTTAAAAATCCAGGGAATTATCCCATTACCTACTTTATTGGGATATAAAATTATGTTTGTAAAACATTTTAGAAGATTAAAAACACTATACAAATGCTAAATATTAAATTAGATCACGGGTTTCGCACCAATGGAATATAAGCAATTTGATAAAACAGCAGATATGATTGTTAAAAAATGAGGAATCCTTGCTAATGTACTATTTAAATTGTTCATGGTTTTAAAGTTTTGCCAGGGGACAATGCTCAGGGCAGTGGACAGCCTAAGGGCTAGTCTACACTTAAACCTTACAGCAGCACAGCTGTAGTGATACAGCTCTCCCGCCGACATAATGAAGCCACCTAAACAAGTGGTGGTAGTTATGTCAGCAGGAGAGTGTTTTTTTCACACTCCTGAGCGACAAAAAAGTTCTGCTAGTGTAAGTGCTAGTGTAGACAAAGCCTAAAATAAATCACTTAAAATCTTGGAAAATGTTATCTTACAAAAAACTGACTGAATGCTGAAATCTTTGTTACATTCTTTCTAAAAGATGCAATACATACAGAATTAGTTGCAATAAAAGGAAGATCATACAAATAAAAACTAAGCAATTATTAATCCCCAAGGCCGCTTACAATGAAGTTGCATTTTGCCACAGTACCAGCAACACAACCAACATAGCATAAAGGAGACTATATGACAGATGTAAAGTAACAGAGAAAGACTAATGACAGCACATCAATTCTTAAATGTTACTGGTAGCCTGTAAAATGTAGTGGTACTGGCATAGCACTTCACTTATATTTTCAGAGATGCAAATACCTTTATAGCAAATCATTTCTATCTAGAAGCCCCTAGATAGAAAGTTACAGGACAACCCCACTATGCTTGTGTAGGCCGAAAGCAATAGCTTGGTATTTGAGAATAATAGCTATCTGAAGCCTAATGCACTGAAATCTAACAAGAAAGAGCAACAGTGATAGCTTAGCATCCTGATGTTTATTCTGCTGTCACTTAGACATCCTAGCATCCTGAGCTTCTAGGGCTATAATTATGTCTATAAATGCATGGGAAACATCCTGCAACACCTTGGAGTGTTGTTCTTCAGAACTTATGTATGTTTGTTTGGAAACATTCTGATACCCTTTTGCTATAACATGCAAGTGTCTGATGCCTATCAAGAATGCATTGGTTGTGTAAATCAAGGAACACCCGTTGTAAATAGGCCTTTGTTAATGGCAGAGGAATTCATATTGATGGCTAATTTTACCCTGGCATCTGTTTTCTTGATAAAATTGTAGTTTCTTTGATTATTAGAATGTATATGTGGTAGGTATGTGATCCCAATTAGCTGTCATGTCTGCAACATCAAGAGTGATTAATAATCACATCAAATGCAAAGGCAGCATGACATGGCAAAATCCACAGACTTACACGGGGACTGGCTCCTATAAAAATGGAGTGAAGAAATGGAAACTCTGGGTTTGTTCAGCAAACATCCAAGAGCATCGGATTTGTGACCGACAGAGCCCAGCTCCACTTTTGTGTTCAGTCCACCTAGCCAGTGGACTGGCTCAAGCAACTCAGAGGCTGGTGAATATATTCTGCGTGCAGAACTGTGTGTTGGGGAGGAAATGGGGGGAGGAGGTTGTGGGGAATTGCTTATAGAAATCTTTGTATTCACAATAAATATGGTATATTGCCTTGTTCCCCTGAATAAGATCCAGCTGTTTATTTCATTTATAAGTATAACACGTGACACCTTCAATATAAGGCCATGTGAGATTATCAGAACTAAAAATGCATTTGCATATACACCAAGCCAAATGTAAGAAAAAATGGCATCTGAAGCAAATACTTTTGTTTCCTATGACTGAACAAGGACAGCAGAAACTGCAGGTATCCCAGTCATGAGGAGTTCAATTTTCATATTTAGATGCAAGATTTCACATTTGGGTGCTCAAATGAGCATGTATTTTAATGTATGAAGCTTTGCTTTGACACTCACCAGCACAGTATCCAAGAACCTCAAAGAGTCAGTTTAGCCCCACAATCTCTCTGAGGTAGGTAAGTATTAAACTTATCTGTGAAATGAGGATAAGCAACTAGCCCAAAGTTCTGCAGAAAATCTGTAGCAGAACCAGGAACAGAAGCCAGATTTCCCAATATTTAGTGCAGTCTCTTAACTAGAAGACCCTCCTCCTCTTTAAAAGGCATCTAAAATTGTTATTTGAGTGAATATAGTAGGTGCCAGTCTTGGGCCTGGTCTACATTAGGATCCAAAAGTAAAACAATTCAGCCATCGTCACCATTTCCATCTCGTTCTACCATTCCATTTTGATAAGCCTTTCATTTTAATTCCTCTCTTCCTCAGTCATAACATCTCCTACATTTGGAACAGCCTCCCTATTCTAATGCATCAGTTGCTCTTCTCTGCTTCCATCCACCTATCCAAGCAACTTCCCTCCTTCTTTCTTAATTCCTTCATCTGCAGTCGTTTATTAGCTCTCATTTGTCTTAAGTCTTTTACAACTTGCTCTGCACAGGGATAGAATCGTGCCTGCTATAGAACAAGATGAAAGACTGGAGCCTGCATGCAGGGAATGTTTCTTTTGGTTTGTAAAGCAACATGTAAATTTATGGCATGATGTCAATGATCTTTCTGTTGTAAGTAAGCAGTAATTTACAGCCCTTACATCTCCTTAGCTTTGTATTTTATCCTGGGGCTGACTTTATGCTGCTACTCCAAGTCAATTGGGATCAGATGACACACATCATAGAATTTACAAATTAATTCTTTCTACTTTTGGGGAGAAATATACAGTACCGAAATATGAAAGCTCCAGTGTTCAAATCAGCCCAAACTTGTATCATCAGTGCTTTGGAACCCAATGAAATTATATGAATGCAGCCACGTTCAACAAGTTTGTCTCCCAAGTTAAGGTACTCCATTTGTACAGATTTTCTTTCTTCTAGAAAAGTAAATATATGTTAAATAAAATAGCATATATAGCATTTATAATTAACCGTACCACGACTACAATAACGTCTGTTTTACAGTCCACAAAATGCAAAAGAGTAGCTTAGATATTAGACACTTTTTTAAAAGGTGAATTGACTAGTATAAACATTATGTTGTAGTCTCATCGTTGGAGACCGAGGTCTTTCTTAGTTATGTTTATGTTACATAGCACTTTCTACAAGGTATCTTCACTGGCATGCATTTAAATTTTCCATTTCAGGTGGGGGGGGGAAGAGGGCAATAAATCTGCCTGTTCTTTGAATCAGCATCTTTACACTGAGCCAGCTGTGCAGCTACTATAATTGTACAGGCACAATTCACTTGGATTTTAGGCCCTGACCCAGCAAAGCACTTAAGCACATGATGAGTTCCACTGAAGTCAAGGGAACTGCTTGCGTGCTTATAGTTAATCATGTTTAAGGGCTTTGCTGGCCAGAAGCCTTAGTGTGCACCAATAAATACTTAAAATGTTCTCTGGACAGAATTTGTTAAGTATTTTCCCTTTACCATCAAGCAAAGGCACAAGTCCTCAATTAGGAGCAACCATGCTAAATTTTGGATTTCAGCCTTTTTTCTGTACCCTTGGGTAAAAATCGGCAGACGTTTGTGATTAGAAGTTTAAAATGGGAAAGTTATTTTTCCCCTCACTCACTACAGTCAAAGAAATTCTGCTCCCAACTAATAATATTAAATTAAAAGATAAATTTTAGGTAGAGACCAAATACAGAAAAAAGTCTATTCAGATAGTGAAATTTTTGAAAAGCTGTAGAAGTATGTGAAAGCAAAAGGTTTCAGGCTTTATCCTGTTTGCAGCAGCAGTCCTTTCCTCAAATATGTAGCCCCATTTAATTCAGAGAAATTACTTGCTTGAATAAGAGTTTGAAACTATTTTGTAACCCTAATTATAATCAGCATTACCAGCTCCCACTTAAAAAAACAAAACAAAAAAACCAATATTTTACTTCATCAACTTTTCAATTAAAGGACAAAAATGAACTCAAGAGACAGAAGCAGACTTCTCTAGAGAACCTCCAACTGAAAATTAGATTACTATCATTTCCTTGATATAGGCTATGATGGCACAACAGGCATTTTATTATCTCTGGTTCCTAACTCAGTGAGAACACCTGCCAGTAGTGCTGAGGGAGCTAGTAAGACAAAGCAGGGCAAACTATCTGTGCTATTTCTGAAATTACTAATACCTTTTCTTATTGACACTCTGAGGATAACTTAAAAGTTTAACAGTTTTAAATATTTTCATTTTTTTCACATTAATGTTGAAAGTGGGAGATCATTTTAACACACCTTTACAGAACCCAAAAAAATACAAGGCTAAGTTCACTTTTGGGTGCTATACATAACTGTAACAGGATAGGGCAGATAATGTTGAGTTATATCTTTCTCTTCAGTTCAGACCTATTATTGTCCATGTCTACTAGAAATATCTGAAATCCCACAGCTATACAAGTTGAGTAAACTAAATATTTGCAAGAAAATATTATGACTTACCCATGCCATCAAAACTGCTCTCTTGCACAATTAGTGGTTTGCTTCTTTTCTTCATCTTCTTCCCTTTTTCTGTGGGACTTTCTGTTTCTTCAACACATTCCACATGAAACCACAATGAGACACTGAAGCCCTCAGACATATGTGGCCAACAGTTTTGTCCCACCAAAGGCAAGTGGATTGGGGCTACATGCCAAGAAGAAAGAAGCTGGTGAGTCAAATACTCACCATCCGCTTCCGTCTTATTTTGGGGAAATTTTGCTCTTTTCAATAGTCCTATGGTTTTGCTGTTGAGTGCACTAGTAGGTTTTTGTGAAGAACTGCTATTTAAATTTGGGCTCTGCAGCAAGGGAAAGGAGAGATATTGTAACGGGCTCATATAGATATTCGTCTCCACAATCTTCAAGATGCCTTTAAGTAGTATCTCCTAAGGGAAACAAACCAGAAAAATAACCAAAATCAAATTGTGTTAAAACTATATAGCCAACTGCTACTGCATAATACATGGCTAACATAAAAAGAAACCTCTTCATTTAAACTCAGATCCACATTTTCAGAAGTGAACTCTGATTTGCATGCCCAACTTAAGATACATTAGCTTAATTTAGAGGTGCTGAGTACTAATTTCAAAAGGAGTTGTAGGTACCAGCATTTCTGAAGATTACAGCCAAAATTTCTCATGTTAGACACCCAACAAATCTCAGGCTATTTTTTGGCCTCCATGTTTTCATGCTTTGTTGGTTACTATTTAAATAAAATGCCTATATCATGAAGTTATTCTTCCAACATGGAACAGAATGAATGGAAGGATGTTCAAAGTCTCCTGCATAAACCTACTGATAAAAAACACAGCTCAGCAAGATGTCCACAACAAGCAATAGGCTCAAATATTATTTAGTTAACTAAAGAAAATGTTTCCTGTTCAGAAAATAATGGTAATTCCTTGGAAACTGGGAGGCTCTTTGCCCATGACACAATTATTAACAGGAAGGACCTTCCATATATATAATCCCTCCTCTCACTGTCCATCTCTCCACGCCAAAACCCAGTCTCCTCAAAAGTCCTCTACTTTTCCTTGCACCTGAAGAATGAATGCTCAAGAGCTTCCATCAAAAAAAAATATTATATATATTCATACCTCATCATTTCCCTCCTACTTCTCCCCCCACATTTTATTGTGCCAAGCAAAATGAATCTATTTGTCTTAACTAGTGTTTAACCAGAGTAAGTGGCACAGTTATAATGTTATTGGTTAGAATGTATATAACATTTTACTATATTCCAAGTCCTTAATATTACCTGGAATATTACCTGTCAATTTCTTTAGCCTCACTCTTTGGCTGCATCAAGGAATTTTCTGATATGTAGCATACTTACTGTACAAGGTGTTTCCTCTAAAAATATCCTCAAAAGAAGCATTAGCTCTTCTGCACATGTCCTCGAGCTCATCAAAGATACCAGAAGCTCTACCAGCACTACCTGGCATGCTATAAAGATGATAAAAAGTTATCAAAATTTGCTTAAATAAAAAGCATTTTTCATACAATGCTATAGTATATCATTGCCATATCTTGCTTGTGGAAAACATTAAGATGAGACAGAATAAATTGACTGAAAACATAGGAACTAACATTTTTGTCAAGTGTCCTACATTAAGGATCTCAAGTTCAGAATATTAATGAATAGCCTCTCAGCACTCACATGGGGCAGGTATTATTTCCAGTTGCTAAAATGAGACCACCACCAAAGAGAAGTTAAGAATCTCACCCAATGTCACGCAACAAATCTGTGAGAGACATGGAATAGAACGCACGAGGAACACTACACATTCAAGGATAAAAATGTTTCTAGGCAAATGGGCTATTACTTATGTGCAGTATATTAAGTAACCATTCACATATAAATGCCTAAAAAGAAACCATGCCAAATTTTGAGTCTTAAGTTTTATATACAATCAGATGGAGTTGTATCATTCTAGCACCTCTGTCAAAAATCAAACATAATGAATACAAATAATCTCACCACCTCATTTACTATATTAGAATAGGCACTTTGGTGAGAATTTTTTTTTTTTTTTTAATTTAAGGAAAAAGGGAAATCTGTTACCAAGACACAAAGCCGGTCACTTCTAGGCAGGGTTAGTAGCAACCAGAAAATCATTGGTACAAGACATTTATTTGTTGTTTAAATTATGTGCAGTACAGGAAAGCTGGCTCATCGCAGTCCACAATGGCACACACTACAATTAATTCCTATGGTAATCTTAGGTAAGAAATCACAGATGCTTGGGAATAGAGACACTCTCTCAGTAAAGGTATCCCTACATAAATGGACTACTCTCAGGAGGCTTGCACTGCCATGACTGTACCTCTTGAGGACTTGACCCTCAAATATCAAGCTGAAATTTCCTGCAAATGCTAATTTCACTTAAAAGTTTTAAAACAAATAAAAATGTATTCTAAAATATAGAAACAAGATAATTTTTCTGTTGAAAAACCTACACGGTCACCTGCAAAATAGAAACACTAAATTAACACCAACCTCTTAGGCCCAGGTTTTCATCCAGCCTGTCAAATCTGCAGGCACACCCATTTAGCATTATGCAGACTCCAATCCTCCCCCACCCAAAAAACACAAAAGCCAAAAAAGCCCAGCATATTTTTGCACAAAAAAGTGTAAAATGCAAGCGTACTTGGATTGTACATGTAAGCGTGGATATTTGCACGTGACAATGAATGTGCTTGCCAATTTTGCATGTTAATTAATAGCTGTGAGTTAAAAGTTTGAGCATATATACTTGTCATTGTATAACATACATTTATATAATTTCAGTATTGCTTTAAAAAAAAAAAAAAAAAAAAGAATTGAAACCCACCATGAAAACTGGAGTCCGTCTGTGTCAAGATGCTTAGGAATCCTCCCAAAAGGTTTTTTACAGCTCCCTGCAAGAGAAAACTTTACAGTTAGATATCTGAATAATTCACATCAGTTTGAACATCAGTTTCCGGGGCGGATTGGCAGGGGCCATGGAGGTTTTTCGCCTTCCTCTGCAGCGTGGGGCATGGGTCGCTTGCTGGTGGATTCCCTGCAGCTTGAGGTCTTCAAATCTCATTTTTGAGGATTTCAATAACTCAGTCATGGGTTCGGGGTTGTTATAAATGTGTATGGGTAGGGTTTTGTGGCCTGCCTTGTGCGGGAGGTCAGACTAGATGATCATATTGGTCCCTTCTGACCTATGAGTCTATGAAGAGCAAAACTCCACAGAATTTAAGTATTATTCCAACATATCCATGACTGATTTTGTCAAATAAAGTGCTTCCAGTGATTTCGTGATTTTTAGTATTTGTTCTATCAAAGAACTATTGAACTTCTGATTATGAGACAGTCTTTGGGATCAAGGTAACTGAGACCAAAAGCACCAACTGTTGAGCCACTGCTAGTTTGGCAATTACTCGAGAACTCATTGTTCTTACAGGTTACTTTGCAGGAACTTATGCCAATGTTTCTGAATCACCACAAATTTATTAAGTGCTGTACAGTAACGTACTGTACAGATGTAAGCGAGTTACACATTCTCATAGGTCAAGTAAAGATGAAACAGTGTTTTAAATATTTAAAGCAAAAAAAAAAAAAAAAAAAAAAAAAAAGGCATCCTTCATAACTTAGTCTCCAAGACAACTTTTGTTCATAATCACTAAACTGGTACAACAGATCTGTACTCCATTTCTTCTTTCTAAAGTCAACATTGTGCTAGATTTAGAAAAAGTATTCTTGACTCTTTTTAAAAGAAAACAAATTATATATATTTTCTTGGGGCTTTTGAGTCTTCAAAAAGACGGTCTATTTAAATGCAGCTTTTGAGAGAAAAGAAAGTGACTAAAATAAACATACAATCAACCACTTTCTTTCCTCAGAGTCATAGGATGATTTGGGGTTCTAAAGACAATCACCTAAAGTTTTATTTATATTTTAAATACATTAAAGTGTATTCCTTTTCTCCTTTTTTAATGTAATAAAAAAGCCCCAAATATAGGCAACATAATATGAACAGATCAGACCACTAGATGAACTAACAACTTAGTCATAAAAATACCATTGAAAGTCAGTAGAGATCAAACTACCACTACAAGAATTACATGACTCATCTATCAAGGGAATTGTTTTTATTTTTACCAAAAAGAAACAAAAGCATATTAAAGAAATTCGTTAAAAAAAAAAAACACTAATGATTTCACAAAATCTCACCCCAAATCAGAATAATCAGATATTCTAGGTCTTTATTCTCAATTTGGCTGAATACTGCACAGAAACTGAACCCCAAAGAATTCTGAGAGGTAATTATAATTATTAATTAAATTACTATGGCTCTTAGACTAGAGGCTGCACCTGTGCTTGGTACTGCACCTATTAAGACAATCCTTGTCCCCCCCAAAATGTTCCATATAAATAGATAAGATGGACAAAGTGTTGCAGGGGAAATAGGAACAGAGAGGTGCAGTAAGTTACCTCCTCACACAGCAGGTCAGCAGCCAAACCAAGAATAATACACAAATCGCATGACTCTTAGAACAGAATCCCATTCACTAAAAAACACTACTTCTGCATAATACACTGCAATTCCATCTCATGCCAATGATCAACCAGAGATTGCCCTAAGGCACCTCACCAGGAAATCAAGGGCTTTTATAAAAGGAAGATAGAACTATTAACAGGTTGTAGGTAAGAGATGAAGCAAGTGACTCCGCCACCACATAGAAAGTTATTCAGTAATTTAAGAAATGTGGTTTGTTTTTGAGACAGTGGATGTCTGCCTCAGGTTTATCTGTACAGGAAGGTTTACAGAGGGATGTGGGGCAGCCAAACACATTACAGTAAAGTTTGGAAAAACAACTTGAATCCATACGACACTCAAATTTGGTGCTCAGACAGTGGAGGTTTCCTGATACAAAGGGCATCAGTTGGACCAGTTCCAGATCACAGGTGCCCAGGTAGTTAATGCTTTTAATTTCAACGGTAAAGCGTATCTAATATTTTATTCTAAGGATTCCGTTTTCATATAATCAAAATGATTATTACATGAATGACAGATTTAACACAAGATTTTTGTACTTTGCCTATTTCCCTCCTCCATGGATATGTATCTAAAAGACTTTGTTATTAGTATTCCTCTGACACAGAAGACTAAACAAAAACTTCCTCTGAATTTCCTATTTTAAATTCAAATTTGCCTTCTAAGCTGCACGGAATAAACAAATGACAGAGTCCTTCCAAAAATAACTCAGGCATGCTAGTTGCTAAAAGAAACTCTATGTGGGAGTAAAATAAACACACAAAATGCTTCAGAAATATTTCGAGTGCACAAGACTTTCAGGAGATCACAGGTATGTATTCATAGAGTGCAAATGATCACCTTCCGTATGTGGTGTACAGGTTTAACTAGTCAGTCTCTAATCGGATCATGCCCAAGGATTACTTTAGCAAAGGGCCTGTAATGACTCCTGTGGGCTGTATGGTGCTCATAAAAGAATGGAAGGGAGGCGAGGGAAAAACAGGTAGCTAGGATGGAGAGAGTTATTGCTCCTGGATACACAAATGTTTGGCCTTATAAAGAGACAAGGTGGGTGAAGTAATTTTTATTGGACTAACTTCTTTTGGCAGGAGAGACAAGCTTTCAAATGACACAGAGCTGAAGAAGAGCTCTATACAAGCTCAAAAACTCATCTCTTTCACCAACAGAAACTGGTCAAATAAGTCTCTCTAATATTCCGGGACCAACACGGCTACAACACTGGCCTTATGTTGTAACATTTTTTTTTTAAATAGGCTGGACAGCTGCAAAGCCACTATCCTCAACCCTCAGTGACTAAACCAACAGTCATAGGAATAACAAGGCTTTGCAAAACTAACCTTAAAAAAAATAGATAGGTAAAACAGCTTTCAGTACATCATTTAAAATATACTGTCTGGTAACTTAACTCTATATATCACTAAATTGTAACTTCTGTCATATAAAAATATTTCAGTTTATATTAAATATTCCAGTATGAAATTACAAATAGGATGCAAGAGTATATACTAGAATATTTTCATTGTACTCTTGCACTATATTTTCATCAACTTCCTAATTGGTATGCCATACAAGTTTTGTTTTGTTAATTACATTAATCTTTTACCTGTTGCATAAGGGAAGTGGCATTTTTCTCCTTCTGCCTGATGACTCTCAAGAAGCTCTGGAAAACATGGGCAAGTACATCGAGGCTTGGGTTGCCAGCAGAGAGCAAGTTTAATTCTAGCATACAGATTTCAGGGTATATTAATTCTCCTTGATTTATGTTTTCAGTTAGGTCACTGACGTAACTGGAAGGGCTAATGCATCCTGCTTCTCTTTTAGTGTCTGCTACTGAAACAAAAACAAGAAATGTGTTGATTGTTCGCAGTTTTTTTGGTTTAGTTAGGTATTGTTGAATTTGATTTTTAAGATTACTACTACTTAAACTTTAAAGCAAAGACAGCTTGCCACAGATAAATCCACCACTTGCAACTGTTTATTAGACATCTATGCTACACAGAGGTTACACTATACACAGCAACACTGACAGGCCAAACTGAAATTTCAACTCCAACTCAATTACAATTAATGCACCACTTTAGATTAAATTGTTATAAAAATGCAATATTTACATTGCTATGCTTAATTTGAAAAATCAGTCTTATAATAAGAAAATAGAATAATAGATGTGCATGTTATTAAAAAGTCAGTATACAAACAAAAACATTAAGATCAGACTAGGAAATATTTACAAAGAAGATAACACTGTAAAAACTGAGCATGGATTTATAAAAGCCATTACTTTCTTCTCCCGATAGGCTCACAAGTAACTGCTTTCAGATCACAATCAATAACACACTTCAGAAAGAATGACTCAACAGTACTTCAGAGCAAATTTGACAGAAGCCAAAAACCAATGCATAAATTGAACTGTTATCTTCCCTTGCAATAAAAGTTGTTTCATACTACAAAAATAAGCGACCTTGAAAAACTGTTAAGGCCTCTGCAGCCCATTCTACTTTTGAATGTTGGGGAAAAAACCCAGTACTTCACATGAACCATATGGTAAAAGCTAGTCTATAAAATAGTCAAAGATGGTTTTGCCTAATACTTGTGCACACGTTGCATTTACCTTCATCCTTGCTTTCACTGTCATCTGGGTTACTCTCACTATCTGCTTCATAGCCTTCCTCTTCAGCAAAGAGTTTAAAACTACAGCACTGTGATTCTTCCGCTTCTTCAGAAAGGTCTTCAGGTTGGGACACAGACTCCTTTTCAGTATGATGTATCTGGGACAGCCATATTTTAAAAACCAACTTTTAAGCAACATTTTCATTTATATAGCACCTTTCATTCAAAAACTCAAGGGCTGTGAGATCTACCAGATAAGAATTCCTTCTGCTCATGAAAGTGGAGGGAAAAGCATAGCCCATAACACCTACTGGAAAATACTCTCTCTACAAATAAGAGTCAAAACTTCATTTGGAGAAAATAAAGGGGTTTGGGGGTATTTTTAAAAGCAAAAATGTAGGTTAATGTTTTTTATGATGAATGACAAAACAGAAAATGTATATTAAAAAACAAACAAACAGGAAAGAGGATTCTGCCAAAGGGCCCATGTTCTTAATGCTGCCAGAAAGTCAAGTTTGTAACAGTTAAAACAAGGCGGGGGGAGGGGGAGAAGAAGATGGATCAGAAAATCTGGTTTCCAGTTCAACACAAACCAACTGTGACCCTGAACAAAATACCTTGATTTGTTTTCTCTCCATCTCCTTATCTGTAAAATGGAGTTGATAATTCGTACCTTGTAAAAGGTCTTCTGACCATTAGGACTGAAGCCTCAGGGTCAAACAGCATCCCATACTGAAGATCTCCCTTGAAAATTGCTTTCTTTTTATTTTTCCTCTTTTTTGGGGGGGGGGGGAGAGGGAGGAGAGGGAGCTCTGCAATTAATCCTTGTTGTAGAGAGTGAAAAGTGACCAGAAACATAAGCTTCAGATCTATTCTCTCTAAATCAATACTATAATATATACTTAGCTTGCTTGTTTTTCCCTTTGTGCATAAGCATTTTTATTTATAATCTAAACAGTGAATAAAACAGGCATCCACTAACTTCAATGGTGTTTACATGCATCAAGGAAGAATGATTCCCTAAAAACATTACTAACTGTAAACAAGCCTGTGCATATGCCCTCTGATAATGTGACAATGTATGCCTGTTTCTTTACAATAAGTAGCACATACAGGCCTGATCCAGCAAAATCTTTACACATGCGAGTAATCCCCTCAAACCACATTATGTGTGTTTAGTCACAGCGTTAATATTGTTGCTTACCATCTCAGTTTTCTCTTCAGAATGATCCAGATCAGCAGAATAATTTCCCAATGCAACTCGAAGCAGTGAATCAAACAAAGGTTTTGCCAAGTCGGTTTCAATTGCTCCTGACTGAGCAAGCTGGTCCCGCATTTCAAGTAATATATCTTCCAAACACACATTCTACATGAAGAAAACAAACATCCATGATGCTTGATGTTATTTCATTTTGGCTAAATGAAACAAAAAATCCATATTATGTTCAGTCCCAATAGTTCTACAATGATTACTGTATTCTAATGTATTTTTAGCTTCCCCTGTCCACCAGCAATCTCTTATATAAATAGATTGAATTCGCCTGCCATTTACATTCTCAGCACCTTCCCAATCACTTGTAATAGTATGAAAATCTGTTACTATCTGTCACCCAGTAAATCAAACAATCTTCATGTTGCTGAAATTTAGGCAACTAGTTACTTCCCAATTCACAGTACAATGCTAATACAATCAAGTTTTTAAAACACTATTTCTTCCCTTCCCTTTGCAGGTTCAGTCACCTTTGCAAACATTACTCCTCACACTACCCATTCTCCACTTTACTGACTGGGAAAATGAGGTGGAGATTAAGAAAGTTGCCCAAGCCCACAAAACAAGTCAAAGACGGACAGACATGATGTGTAGTCCTTTGACTTCCAATCTCATCCCTAAACCTCAATCATGCTGCTTTTACAATTCACGTTACCAGATAAAACCCAAATACTAAATAAACTGAACGTTTTTGACACTGTGAAGGTCCATAACTATTTCTACACCAACACTGGAGTTAAGTAATGCAATTTTTTCATCTCTCTTCTAGGAATTCTTCTGTGACGCTATTTCCTCCTATGCTCCTCTCACGCATTATGCTCTGTCCAAAACTTTCCCCTCAGTTCTCCTTTGATTGCTTCCCCCACTATTAACTTCAAGTAATTATTTTTATTTCATTCTATAGCTTTAACAATCTGCTTCAGCCTGTGCATGAAACACTTCGCTCTGCTTCAAAAAAAACTTTCCACCACCAAGTCTCTTTCATTGTCTGCAACACATCCATTCAATTTAGACAGCCTCCTCAGGGCACGGACCCAACTATTGTGAGGGGGTTTTGGTTTTTTTTGTTTTGTTTTGTTTTTAAGTGCCATACAAAAATGGTACTGTATTAGAAGAGAATAAAGAGCACTCCCTTTGCCCACTTAAAAAACGAGTTTTCATTGAGTTACTGGCAAGACAGTATTGCACATATATCTTTTGAAGTACTTTATGTAAATGATATATTACCTGGTGAAGTAACTCCACTTCCCCCTTCTGTGGTGTGCTACTTGTGCTGTGTAAACAAATAGTCAGCAAAGCTTCCAAGAGTCTTATACTCTGAAGTGACCACTCATTCTCTTGCCTTAAAGACTTCTTCAGTTCCTCAAGCTCAGCAACAGTAGCAACGGAAGTTTGTTCCACTCTCAAAGAATGGTCACATGAGACACATTCAGACACCAGTTGTCCAGAAGAATCAAGATTTTCATCAAGATTATTAAACTCTGATTGTGTCAACTGTTTGTTCACAGTCAAGTGATCTGAATCTTCTTTGAGAACAGGTTCATCAGGAGGACTCCCATTTAAACATATATTTTCACTTAAAGTTCTCTCATCTTTTTCTTGCTCTTTTTTATTTTTGGCAAGTTTTTGAATAATCATGATTATTAATCTATGACAAACTTCAAAACCCCCAAGTCTATGGAACTGTCTCTGGAAAACTGAACTACACAAATAGATCCAACGACACATGGACCAAACATCTGCTGCCCTGTGAATATGTTCTGAGGAAGGTAAAGTAAGACTCTCTGGTGACAGACATGGTAGCTTGTGACTCAAAGGCTCACTAGCTGTGCTATCATAGCCTGATGTATCTTCGGAATCATTAGCTGAGTCCCGATCACAATCTGCTTCTTTACTTACACACAAAAAAGCCACACAGAGAAATAAGTTTATCAAGTTGACATGAACATCTTGACTAACAAATTTTTTCTTCTTTGGATAAGCTTCACGGAGGCCTGCATAAAACTTGGTCAGGCTTTGAGGAACATCAGAAATCTGCTGGCAATGAAAGGAAGTCATTAAATCTAAAATGGACTCCTTTTGTTCATTATCCATACCACCTAGTTCTGGCATTGCTTGATCTTTCTGCTGATCTTCAAGGCAGAATATCAAAGTTTCAAATACTTTCAGAGAGTGACTTCTTAAAGTATCTAAGTAATTCAGTTCTGTCATTTGATTCACTCCATTACAACTCAAGAACAGATTCTGTATTATCCTGTGGGAGAAAGCACACAAAAACTTCACTATTACATAAGCTGGACATAAACAGGGCTTTTTAGATTCTTTGTCCCAGACACACTAGCAGAACCTACTTTTACTAGGATTCAAGAAGAAAATCATCATTACAATAAAATATATACCCAAGCATTACATACCAGGCTATAAATAACGTTAGATTGTTGGGGTTAAGGAAACCTTTGACTCCAATCTCTTACCCATTAACTGCTCTATTGGGGCTTACAGGTGAGAATCTATGGAGGACATCTTTTTGCATTACTCTGGAGTCCTGAGTAAGGATAATCCATTTAATAGTGGGAGAGAATCCACACAATCTTGCTTCTGAAATAGGCAATGAATAATGGCAGACCACTATAATGTACTTCTTATGGATTGGAAGGATGTGCTGTTTAGGGCCACAGGAGTGTCTTAATTAACCTCTGCAGGTTAATTAATTTTGCTCAAGGTCTCGCATGGCTTTATGCTGTATCTGTACCTTAACCTCTCATGCTCTTTTTAAAAAACTCATTTAGAATTCGTGAACATATCAAATAAACAACAATTTTGAAATATGTAGTTGTCCCTCTTTTGTCACTCACTAGAAAGGACAAATTTCCTTTGAATATAACAATTTTAAAACATTATGTAATATTATTATGCCATAGCTTGCAAGAATATTTGTATGAATACGATGCACAAACCAATGTATTTTTCATTTTATCTGAAATATTTTACAAGCAAATTTTTGTCTGATGTTTTAAAATCGTAATGTCATACTGTACAGAAAATATTACTTATTACCTACTGAGAGAAAAAAGCTCCCTTTCATGTATTAATCCAAACTCTAGTTTTTTTAATTTCCAAGTGTGTCTATGCATCCCCACAAAAAGTTATTAGTTCATATAGATCCTTACCCAAGTCTCTAATCCTTTTAGTTATTTATACATTTCTGTAACATTAATCCTATAGCTTCCGCCCTGCCCACCCACCCCCTTAACTAAGCATACTGAGTTGTGGACATAAATAAATTAGAGATTATAAATGTCTTAAATTCTATAGCCTAAGTCATTTAAAAATATGTACATCCCTACAAAGGTGAAGTGCCCAAAAATGGATGCAGCACTCCAGCTGTTGTCTCATTTTGACCTGCACACTAGTTTGTCTCTTTTTAATTATAGCAATCATTTAAGGAAACCTATGCCCTTTACTGCAATTGAGTAATGTGTTCCAAAACCCACACTGCTAACGTGAATCCACGTGTCCTTTCCACTGCCAATTTTTCACCAAGCCATATATGGGCTGACTGACTTGTTGACCTAGTCCTCACTTGTCCCTCCTCAATCTTTCAGTTTTCATGAATACTTTGTTTTCTGTCATGCTTTTAAATTTCTATGTTAATCAGAATAGTTAGATTTTTACCACTAACAGTTTTCTTCAAGATGTTATAAGTCAGCTCTGGATGCATAATAGAACCAGTCTGTCTTTATAACAATTGCTTCCGATGATAGATTGAGGAGTCATTTGAAATTTTCAGGGTTGCAACTGAACCACATATGACCACAGTTCCTTGCAGGAAGGGAAGAAAACTTTCTTGTTTACACTTTTAGCATACACCATACTTCTTTAAAATGCAAAAATCTCTCTGAATTTTTCTAGAATCTTCCTTTTATATTTCATGTTTTGCAAATACTGCGATTAACTATTTTTAAAAAAATAAAATGAAGGCTTTCTGTAAGAGATTTAAAAAAACAAAGTGTGAGTCAACAAGGAAGCATTTCCTTGCCATTTTGGAATTATAAAACATCCTATCCTAAGCCTCAAACAAGCATTTGTTAGAATTATGGAAGTACTAATAGTTCTATGAAGGCAGTTGCAATGGTAGAAGTTAGACTGTAAAGAATAAAGTCTAAATTCCTTCACAAAATGACACATGAACCTATTCAAACACTACTAAGTAACTTTTGCTTGAGGAATAAGAAGTGCAAAATAGGTTTGTATGTCACATTCTGTATAAAGGTTTTACGCTCTTTAGTTTTATAGTGCAGATACAATCATCCCAGATCTATGGACTTCTGAGGTTTATGAACTTATTAGCAAGAGTTAGATAAAAGGTCTCAAACCTAAGTATTTACATGGCCCCCCATCACCTTAATTTCCAAGTGTGTGATGTTACCCAACCACTAATTTGTTACATTTTAATCAGTGATTAATGTACATACATTTCTGTAATTTACAGCTACAGTTTTCCCATTAATAAATACAAAATTCACAAACCTGGATTTAAATAATGCAGGTAGTGTCTGTAAATAAATCTGAAGTACTTCCTGAGGCAAATATCGGCCATGACAGCTGCATATGTGACTGCATGCTGCAGTTATACCTAGCTGTTGAGAGTGATGAGCTAACTCAACTCCTCTCTGGAGCACTGGGTTATATACATAGTTGTATAGCTTCCACTGAACCACCACATTTCCCTTTTGGATTAAATGGCAAATGTGGTTTGCTATCTGAGCACTGCGTAGTTTGTCTTCTTCAAAAGCAAAGTCTCGGTAAGCCTCCAAAGCATCCCACTTCAACAACATGTCTTCAGATCCACTACTAGGCAAAATCCCTTGAAACCTATAAGGACTTGAAAAATTTGATGCAAGACCAATATCAGTCGAGTTGTTTTGGAGGGTATCTTCTAGCGCAGTAAGTTGGTCACAGTCAATAGTACAAATATTGCAGGCTGCCTGTATAATTTTTTGAGAAACTTCAGCTCCACCCAATTGATCCAATATGAACTTGTTAAGGATGCTCAATATGTGCTGTTGAAAATTTTTTAACACTGGTAATTTGGAAGCATGAAGTAATGGAGTAATCACAGACTTTGGGTCCATACAACAGCATATTCCTACATTATGTATACCCGACAGAATCTGGACAGAGGTGCTGCTCAAAGAAACTTGATGCAGCAAGTGGAAGCACTGATGAGCACAAACAGCAATGCAACAGCACCGTTCAGGATAATGAAATTCTCCGTCTACTATGTTCTCAAAAGGGTTTCTGGAAACCTGGTTTTTAAAAGCAGAAACTGGAAGTCCCGAGAGATCTCTGTGGTGATGCATGAAATGCGAATACTCACATCGTCTATGCCTCTTTCTCGTACACATTGACTGATGAAGTTGTTCCGATTTCACTTTTTTTATTGTGCTGATTATTTTCATAATGCTGTTGATTAGGGCTTTTAGATGCTCAGAAGCTTCCGTAATTATTTCCTCATACCTTGCAACCAGCCATTCCATTTGAAGCACTGCCATTTCAAATAGTTTAAATCCCTGGTGTTGTATGAACTCATGAACTAGATCAATAGAGTGACTAAAATAAAATGGATTAGAGGCTGAACTCTGAAGGCAACAGATCAGAATCTGCAAAACACCTTCCAGAAGCTCAGGCAAAAGAAGGGCTCTGTGACGATACTTGGAGAATATGAAGTCATCCTGAACCTCTTGTAGTGTTTTCTTTTGTCTTGGACCAAAAGGATCAGACTGCTTTTCCAAACAAGTTCTAATTTTTAAAGATGCTCTAAGTAAGTCTGTTAGATTTTTTCTCAAGTTGTCAGGCATAGTTTCAGCATTGCTAATATCTATGGACATAAGGTGCAGCACTGTTCTAAAGAGCATCCTTTGAACCAGAGCCACGGGTTCTTCCGTCCAGCCTGCAGAAACCACTTCACTTTCTCCAGCCCTACTTACATTACAACAGTCTCCAAATCCTGATAAGAATTCTGTCAATGCGGGCACTACAGTGGCTGCAAGTGCAGAACTGTGATTCAAGGTAATATCAAATTTACATACTTTTTCCAACAATGACAATAAGACATGGCACAAGTCAAATGGAGAATTATCCATACTGCTGACAACTGCTACTGCAGCTGATTCATTTAAATGATCAGATTTTGACTGTTGGGCTGGAATGATCTGTCTGGAATTTTCTAGACTCACGGCATCAGGATTAAAACTTCGTACCGCTTCTGCCATTGGGGAATCACCTGTACCTGCAAGGTAGTTGTCCCTACGTGGGTATGTTACAAAAGGCTGAAGGATTTGGGACCGTCTATGTTTAATCATTATGGTTGTCTTGTCATCTGAATTGCCTTCCGAATCGGAAGTGGATAACTGAGATTTTCTTGCGTCCCTCACAGAATACCGATGGGTGGTTTTGCGCGGACGCCTAGTTTTTCGAGATGAGGAATTTAGTTTTACACGAGTCTGAAAGGATAGATGAGCGTTTCCTTCTAAACTTAATTTTTCCTGTGTACATCTCAGAGAACTTGAATGCGTCTCTTTAGTCAAGCACATGTCAACTGTGAAGGGTAGATGAAAATCTGTTGAAAGAAAAATCAGCACATACATTACACTTCGAAGTAACACGATGAAACTTGTATTAAATATATTTATAGCACTTTATTACTTGAACATATGTATCTTTGGAATACATATTTGGTTAGTGTCACTGAAGGTTTTCCATGGGACATGTTTTGCTTTTATTCAGGATTTAACACCTCCAGTTGAACTAAACAAAAATTTATCACAAAAAGGCTATTTGCTTATTCTCAGAACAGGGCCACAACAGTTTTAGTTTCTTCCTATTAGTTATCAAAAACTAACTTTGAATTGTCTATATTTTTTCTTGAACAGCAGCTTTTAATTTCCTTCATTCATATCAACATAAACTAGGTTTTTGAGACAAAAAATTATATTTTGCAAAATGTGGTTTAGAAACCCCTCTAACCCGTTAAAATTCCCATATCTTAAAAGGAACACACTGACATGCTTGACTCTGGCTATATCAGAAGAACAATAGAACCAAAATATTAAATCTGATAAAGAGCTACTCTGAACTCTTATCTTTTATCGCTCTAACAAGTTGACTATGATTGCTTTGACAAGAAAGTAATTTGGTTATATGAAAACCTAATGAAAGAATAAGCACTTAACATACACCAGTATACACGTTCACAGCATTGTACAAAAGTGGTCTAATCCTCACAACACCCATTTGGTGTATGATAAGTCTTATTCTCAACAAACAAATGGGGACCAGGCACACATGCGGAAGAAATTTAACCAATGCAACACAGCAAATCAGTGGCTGAGATGTGTGAACCCAGTCCTACCTGATTCCCAATCCTTTTCTTAAGAGGATATAATACACTGTTCTCTCCAACAAAGAGATTTTAAAAAATGGCTGGTAATAGAAAAACTAAAAAGTTTGTATTTACAACAATGCTGATTTTGATGAACTAAAGGTCTGGAACTGATACTATTTTCACTCCTACAAAAACTATTCCTAAAAAAAGTTCTGAATAAAAATCAACAGGTTACAACTTGGTTAAAGTTGACTTTCAAGGATCCTAATTCCAGTAGTTTTAACAGTACTTGTCAAAGTTGTTTTCTGAGTTGGGAAGGAATTTTTGGAGGGGGAAGGAAAATCACAGCTACCTTTAATGAGCTGAATGCCCCCAACAGCGAGGTCAAGAGTGACATCCAAGCATATAATATATATTGCTAGCAAAATTTGGAGAACATCCAATAACTGCGTATTTGCTTTGTGTTTGTACCATGGATATGAAATTTAAGACTGCTCAGGGGTCCAAGTGGGATTTGAGAATAGTTATAAAGGGGGTGAAATAAACATTTTTAAGTAGCCTATATGCTGGGACTCAAATTATATCTAATAGCTAGGAACAGACTTAGAGGCGATCTCCATGTGAGGAAGTTAAATACCCATTGTTCAGCAATGATGCAGCTGGACTCATGCTACCAATGATATAACCATCATGTAGATCTGCTGCAGAGTTTTTTACCACCTACTTGGAGCTCTGGGATAAGATGAGATGGTACCAAAAAAAAGAGAGAGTAAGCTAACCTGTCCCTGGTCTATGATAGAGTTTAAACCATTCATAGCACCAGTACATCTGCACTACTGCTTAAAAACAGGTAAGAAGTTCTCTCTGATCCTCATTCTTTATAAAAAGGCACAGTCCTTGCTTTTGATAAAGACCCTTATAATAGATTGCAAAAAATGTATACTTCATGCAGTAGAGGGTAGTGCCTATCTGGGAAGAATGAAAGCATATCACAAAATATATTAGAAAAAATTTTACACAGAAATGCAGCCTAATAGCCTCTAACGAGAGGAAAGCTTCTTGAAATTTACCCCACTTTAATAGGGATTCGGCCAGGAAAAGACAAAAATTATTTGTACACTGTACATGAACAGGTTTGAGACATTTTAAGAAGTGATACATTTTTTAAACTAATCTTGATAAAGCCACTAATTTATCACATGACCACAAGAAGGCTTGTGTTTGACTCAATCAAGCTGAAAATGCAACTGAATTTTAAGTTACACACAGACTATCAGACTTTCTCTGTAAGTATTGTGAATCTATGAATGGTAACAAAACAGACAAACGACTTAAAATATTAAGGAATGTGGGGACAACTCTATGCAAGACACTTTGGAATTCCTGAAAGGAAGCAAATTCTCTCCCTCAAACATTTTGCTGCTTTGCAATTTGCTCAGTCTTCCCTCTATGGGAGAAAGTATACAGAACTCAAAAAAGGAAGTCACCAATCTGAAATGTGAGACTCATTGTCTAAATTTCTCATTATGTATGGTTTAGAATCCAGGATTTTTTATTTTTATTTTTAAGTTTTGGCATACACATTATTACAATACATCATTTTTGCTATGATTCTAATAGCATATTATGATGAAAAACAAACCTATCGCTTTTTCTTCTTGGACAGGTATTTTCCACACCAGTGGGAGAAGTGACAGAAGGAGAGTTAGAAGTTCTTCTCGACATGTCAGCTCCTATATTGGAAACAAAGTATTTTTAAATCTTCATGTCTTGTTTTATAGAAATAGCTGGACTCTTCCATCTGCCATAGATTTCCTAATGTAAATTTTGTTTAGAGTTAAACATTCAGTTCCTTGCATCCCCAAAAGCTACATTGGAGAAATAACTGCAGAAAAAAAGTGTTCTAGACATAAGCCACAGCAAATTAGAAAGCATTACAAGTATTTAGCACATCTTTGCAATTGAGTCTGTAAATATCAAAGCTATCCAAACATTTCTTGTTCAAAGAACTCCTCACCTAAGGGGGAGAAAAAAAAACATTAAATGAAAATTGAAAGTAAATAGCTTCTATTGGTCTGAAGGGAGAAGGTATAAACCACAAAAAAATGAACTGGGAATCTCTGTGGTTGCAAGACATGCTATGCTTTTTTTTTTTTCTCTTTCTTTTTTTTTTTTTTTAAATAGTATATGCATTGCCTTGCTACATTTAAAAATATTCCTTCTTCTGGGAAAGGCTGTAAGTTACCTCTTAAAGGAAAAAGTTATCTATTACAAGGTACTTTAGGAGAATGGAATGCTACAGAGGGAAAATAAGTTTATTTACCTCTAATTTTATTTCTCTGAAATTGTCATTCCTGCACAGATTCTGGAACTCTCTCAACACTTAAAGAATTTTGAGCCCAGAGGGCAGAGGTAGATGAGAGAGAATGAACAAAACTCTGCACTGGCCTTCATACACCACTCTTTAACAGGGTCAATATTCCTTAAGTACTGAGGGTTTTCAACTGTTCTCTTCTACACTAAGGAATGAAAGGCCCAAGACTGAAAATTTTAGCAGATGCTTTTCCCTAAAAAAACTAAGTTTTTCAGAAGCCTCAAGAAGTTGTGAAATCAGCTTTCAAACATGCTTTATTGTTCTTGGGAGCCAGCTAGATCACTCAATAAATTAAAATTAATAATATATTGCTCTTATATAGCACTAACCATCCATAGATCTTAAAGCACTTTACAAACAGTGGTCAGTATCATTACCCCCATTTTATAGATAGGAAACTGAGGCATAGACACTAACTAATTTGCTGCCACTTTATTCAATAGAAAGAAGAAAGTTATGCCACAAAAGGAAAACATTAATTTAATCAGCCTTCACAACGTAGTATTTATCAAAGGTACTTACATGGATGTCATTACTGTAGTACTGGAGGGTCACAATCAATGTATTTATTTTCATAACACCTCTGTGAGGTGGGAAACGCTATTAATTCCCTTTACAAATTACAAAATACAATTCTAAGAAGAACAGATTGCATGTATAAAGACTAATATTTACTGCAACCTAACCAACCCTTACCTAGGTTTTATGAGATCTATGACAAGGACCTAATTTAATCAGTCAACTACCTAGAACTATTTATAGAAGCCTTAGTTAAGTCCATACATGTTATAGACCATCACCCAGAGGAGGAGGTTACTTACCTGTAACTGGAGGTTCTTCAAGATGTGTGGCCCCTATTGGTATTTCACTGAGGGTTACACGTGCACCCTGCTCCCAGAGATGGAAAATTTGAAAGTAATGTCTACTGGTTCATGCATGTGTCATGAATTGCCTTGTGCTTCCATCAGAGGTGATAAAAGGCAGGGGGGACCAATCATGTCTCTAATTGCTTCTCCACCATAAATCTTAGACTCCACCCTCTTTCCCCTTTGCCGTGGAAGGGGCATGGACAGCGGTTTAGACTCCCCTGATGCAGCTGCCACCACCCCACTGCTGGATGCCTGGGCTGTGCTAGCTCTGCCTCCTTCTATGCATGCTTCACCCCCTCAGGGAAGGGGCCCTGAGTCCCCCACTCCACGGGTGGCAGGTAACGAGGGTTGGGGCACCAGGCTACAGTGGGGCTCCTTGGTGCTGTGCCGGCAGGCCAGCCAGCAAGAGCAGGTGGGGGGGACCTCAGGCAGAAGGGGCGGGGGCTAGCCTCGCTGAAGGGGGGGTGCCTGTGCCGCCTATGGGAAGGGGAATACAGACAGGGACCATACATCTC